>CP126891.1:128945000-129545000 GCA_030440675.1 Furcifer pardalis
CAGCACTGACTCTTTGGCTATAAATAGAGATGAGCACTGAACCCTAGAGTCAGATATGACTGGCCTTTGAGCAAGGGTGACCTTTACCTGTACTATTGTATAATGTTGATCAATGAATATGTACCTACAAGCTTTGGATAAATGTACTTACCACCTACCTAATGTCATACTTTGTCATAGAATTCTACATGCAACTGTCTTTGTGTGGTGTGCTTTAAATTAAACAGACTTACAAATGTTTACTAGTGAACACCATATCCTGGAGCACTTCATGTTATGCAGACAATTGATAATGTTTAGATACATGCATTTGTTGTTTTTCTTCACTGTATATATTTCTCTTTTAGTCTTTTTGTGATTTGCCTATGTATAATCATATTTGGCTGTATTCTTTCATACATAAAGTCTGTTCAGGTTCTTTCTGTATGATATATGTTTTAGTATAAAATAATTGCATACAGTATTGTCAAGTCAATTCTGAACTGTGGCAACTCTTTCAAAGATTTTCTAGGTAGAGACTATACAAAATTAGTTCACCATTTCTTCTTCTGGGGTATTTTGGGACTCTGCAGCTTGCCAAAAGCCACATAGGCTGTCTTTTTTCTAGAGGTACAGTGGGGAATTGAACTCAAAACCTCTGGTTCTGCAGCCTCTAAATAGTGTCAATTGATCTGGGGAGACTGGTATGTATGCCCTACCCAGAATAGGTGCACCTGTCTCCACGGATCCAACTAATCAGTAATTTTATTTGGGAAACCATTGGAGCAGGCACAAAAGCCCAAATAATCTGCGTATATTGCAGTCATGGGGACTGCAGTGCTTCAAGTGGCTAAGATGCTGACTGGAAGGTGGCAGGTCAGCAGTTCAGTCCCTGAGTATTGTAGGATGGAATGAGCTCCTGTCTTTGTCCCCACTCCTGCCAACCTAACAGTTCGAAAACAAGAAACTGCAAGTAGATAAATAGGGACCACTTTGGTGGGAAGGTAAACAGTGTTCGGTGCGCATGTCTAGTCATGCCTGCCACATGACCACGGAAACGTCTGCAGAAGGAGACAGCACTGGCTCTTCGGCTTTGAAACAGAGATGAACACTGAACTCTAGAGTCGGATAAAACTGGCTTTCGAGCAAGGGAAACCTTTATCTTTACCCATTGTAGTCATGAGGATACTCCCACAGACATTTTGGGGAAGGAGAAACCAGGGCAGGTTGAGGACCTTGCGCCCCTCCCCCTGTGCCTATACCAACCGCCAGGGGAAGGAGAAGCCAGGGCAGGTTGCCGCCCTGTGCCCACCCCAACATATTGCATTGTACTGTATTGTAATGCAATGTATTGTTTGTAGGCCACCCTGAGTCACCACGGCGAGTGGGCGGCAATATAAATTTGAACTAATAAATAAATAAATAAATAAATAAATAATAAATTTAGGCAATTTTTTAAAATTGAGATTCACAAATGGGGCTTTTTCTTTGCTTCATTCAGAGTTTGGAAGAATTACTTTTCTGGATTACAACTGCCACCCAGAAGAGGCTGAAAGCTGTGGTCCAAGAAATAACTTTTCCAAATTGAAGTCTCAGCTTAGTTACAGTGGTGGGCAGAAAAAAAAATCACTACCACACCATGGACAGAGCCTATATCATGGGAGGAGCCTACGTCATGGGCAGAGCCTACGTCATGGGTGATCTAGTCATGCTAGCCATATGGCCATGTATACATCTGCAAACACAACAGCACTGGCTCTTTGGCTGTAAATGGAGATGAGCACTGCACCCTAGAGTCAGATATGACTGGCTTTTGATCAAGGGAGACCTTGAACCACTTGCAGGGACAAAACCTGACGGGGAGGACAGGAAGGTGGGCGGGGCCACCCAATTTTGCTCCCCCCCCCCACCTGAAGGCCACCCAATTTTGCCACACACACCCCTGCCCAGAGGCCACCCAATTTTGCTAACCCCCTCCCGGGGGTGCGAATCTGTTGCTGCCCACCACTGCTTAGTTATAAGAAATGAAGAAGTAGCTGTAATAAAAATGAGAAATCAAAGAACTGTTTAAAGAGCACTCATTAAGACCATAAAGTCCATTGTCTAAAAATTGTCCACCTGCACTGCTGCATTGTCCAGAATGCAGGCACATATACCTGCTTCACAAAGCTTCAATCTATAATTTTAATAATCTCTGTCTTTGAGATGTAGTCTTTGTGGGTAAATCAATTATGAAATAATAATTAATATTGACCAAGACTGATTTGTTTGCCTTCTAGATGAGCACTATCCTGTAAGTAGATTTTAACAAACTAATGGATTGACCAGACATCTCCTTTAGACCCATTATGATCCCTTTTGAATTAAAATACTCTTAAGAATTTGGGAGGGTGGGGGATTATTCAAGTGTCTGTCATTTTTATCTCTAATGACCTTTGTAAATAAATGTACAATGAGTGCAAGAGGTCTTCAAGGCCCAGGAAATCTCTCTCCATCTGCCATCAGTTTTATATCAAAATCTTGAACATAGTGATGATGAAATCAGGACAAATGCTTTTTTCCTTTATTTAGTAAAAGCTTGAAATCAAATGACTTAATGACTGAAGTGTATTTCAGTCTCTTTATCAAGAGTTCGGAAGAGCCCTGATTTCATGGGGATGAAGGAGTGAAGAAAAACCAGATTCAGCAGGAAGGTGGAGGAAAACTCTCATATAAACTTTCTTTGAAACTAGTACACATGGAAGTTGCCCTGTCATTTCCCAAATCGTCAACTCATATCCTCTACGGTGCAGACTTGGACACACTTGCAATGGTATTCGATATGCAGTAGAGTCTGTATGGTTTGCACATTCAAATGGAGTGTATGAAAAGTTTAGAGTACATTATATAACTGTACATTATTTAATCTCTGCATAAATGCTCCAAATGGCATCAGTCAAAAGAAGAAGAAATTAGGCATAGCTAGGCAAGCAACCACATTTGAAGGCTGCTCAAAGAGAATGAATCAGATTGTCCTTTAAGCACAAATTTTTACTTAAGATCAGAGGTTTCCCATTTGCATCTTAATCTCCCTTCTCATTTAAACAGTGCCCCCTACTTTTCAAAATGAAATAGAAATGACATATAAATATAGGCCCACCATTGATGAGTGTGTACATCCAGTGGTGGGATTCAGCAGGTTCACACCAGTTTGCCAGAACCTGTAGCAGAAATTCTGGCAGCCCCCACCCATCCAAGTTTTGAAATAAAGTAGTCCTAATTTGGGTGCAACGCAGGGCTTTCCCTCTGGCTATGCTCACCATACCACACCCACAGAGTAGGTAGTAATTTTTTAAAAACCCACCACTGCGTACATCCCATGCTCCAAACAGAAAGGTTTCTTTCCAAGCTCTGGGAACCCTGCAAACATTCTGCTAGACTCTCCCCATTGGAGCAGCCCATAGGAGTTGTTCCAATTTTAAATTAGTCTCTTTCCTTTCAGTGGGATTAATCAGATACACAGTGAGCAAAATGTCGTTGTGTAAATTTAGGCCAATATAGCCCATTGGAAATGTCTAATTTAATTTAATTTCCTATTCCACAACTTTCTGGTCATAAGGTCTCTAAGGCTGCCTTTTGCCCTAGGGAAACCATTGAGGGCCTCAGGACACAAAAGTGTGAGGAGACGTTAAAGGAAAAAAAATACTTTTTGATCTCTCCCAAGAACACCTGGAGTGCCAAGATTAGTCATCATAGCCCTAGAAAATAGGAATATTTCCATGAATTTAAATGAATATTTCCAGTACTTAATCACAGTTACACTGGTATTAATTTATATACTATTCATATTGCATAATATTCATGCACAGTCTTCAAATAAATGTGCAAGGAAAGGGGGCAAGGGACAAAATGCAGTTTGCTGATGTTGGAATCTTCCACTGAGCAGTAGGATTACATCATGCCTTTGGCCCACAGCCCTCCTTCACGAGATGCCCATCCCTCACCTTACGATCTGTCACTGCCTTTTCTTTATAGAGCTCTAAAACTGGCAGTTAAGATTTTAAAGAAGATTTTAAAGAGCCGTCTTGGGGGATTGCATGAGAACTCTCATTTGTTTCTTTACAACTTTGCTTTATGATATCGACTGTGACTGACAAGATGTGTGATATGGCACGGTAGAAGGATACGGTTCAGCTTCCATTCAATGACAGCCACACTGTTGGTGACTTTTTCAGCTCCCTGTTATGAGGTAATAGTTTGGCAGAAAGAAGTACCGAATGCTTATTCTCTGAATAATTCTCCAAAGCTTGTCATTTTAAAAATCTGTAATCATGTTTCTTAAAAATGTGTTTCAAATCTAGTGCATTCCCACCAAAAGAGGGAATGTCTCCTTTGCCAGCCAGGGCATTCATAATCTTATTATTTGGCCTGGTATTTTTTTCTAACAATTTAGTGACTTTGCATCTTTGGAAGTAACAGGATTAATCACATTTCTTCATTACAACTAGAAAAGAGGCAAGTAGCTAGGGATAACAACTTCTAACAAGAACCAGTGAGGTGTAGTAGATACAGTGTTGGACTTGGACTCAGAAGTCATCATGGACTATTGGCCACTCAGGGCTGACATTTGGTAACCCTATTAGCTGGCTGGATAGCACATTGGTTTAGGTTGGGAGATGAATTCTTCACTGTGCCTCCTGTGAGAACTTCCAGCCTATATATGTTTGTGACAACTGTAAATGGTTCTGTGGCCTTCATAAATGTGTTAATTACAGCATCTGGATGTTGAAAAATGGAAATTAAAGTCCAAAGAAAATGAAGGATCATCAGATGTCAGACAGTTACTTTCTCTTGTACGTAGACTTTTCTGTCTTTGTAGACATATAAGTAATCACTGTATTACAAAGACTGTGAAGAAAAGAATTCTTAATGATTCAAAACAGAAGCCAAGTACAAGATGTGTGAAGTTTTTTGTTCTTCCCTTCAACCCTTTCCATCCTTTCTGGCATATTCTGGGACATATTCCATGTTCTACTTTGAAGACAAGTGATCTTTGAGGATACGCCAGGGCATTCATTCCCATTAGTACAAATGGGAAAATCCTAACCATCTGTGAAATCAAAGTTTGGGCAGGTATCCTCCCACGAAGCCACATTTGTAATTACAGTGATCAGGAGCAAGATTTTACCTGCTTCCTCCTCCTCCCAATATTTTTCTTGTGATCCTTCATCTGGTCTCATTATTAAAGAAAGAGAGAAAGAGGGGGGAAATTGCAGCAGGGACCAAAACATTTACAGGGCTGACAATGGCTCAAACCCTGTTGTTTAACAGAGCAAGTAGCTCTAGAGCAGACCCATTGAATCAACTCCTCCATAGGTTCCAGTGGATTCAAATGGGCGTATTTTAGCTATAATTTATTATACTAAGTGACAGGATTTAAGCCATTATTTTGGCAAAGGCTGTAGAAGATATTAGCCATCAAGGAAAGTAATAGTCTACCAACAAGGCCAGCCCAATTAGGTGGGTTTGAAGAGCCAGCCACAACATAAAGCGTGTGTCAACTTACTTTGGCATATTTTTAAACCACTGGTTGTCATACCTATCAGACAGGTTTTGTGCGACAAGAATCTTTTAAGTGCATTTTTTTATACATAAAAGTATAGTTTGTTTATATTTCAAAATGTACTGAATTCCCTCTGTCCATTGGTCAGTTACTAAAGCCAGGGAGGTAAACATATTTTAGTTTCCGTTCTATGGCGTTTCTCTGAATTTCATCTGATACTTACTTACTTACTTACTTACTTACTTACTTACTTACTTACTTACTTACTTACTTACTTACTTCTGAGACATTGCTTTTCTTCCCTCTTCCCATTTTCAAAGATAGACAAAAAGTTTAGAGTAAAAACACATTGGTCAGTGTCCTATTTGGAGTGAAAGGGTCAACAGTGGAAGCATTCCTCCATTCCACAGGTCCTCTTTCACATAGCTAATCATACAAGAAATCATATGACCAATCTCACAACCAGTATTAAACTGGGCATGAAAAAGGAAGCCTTTTGCAGATAGGGGAACACTTGTCTAACTGCCATTTAGTAATCAAGCAATACTACAGGATACTTGGCCAGCTAGTTCCTGCATTGTAACCCCTCTCCAGTATTGGCTTTAATTCTTAACCTAGAATTGTGCTCGCTGAGCCTGTCTGAGACCTGTCAAGCTGCAAATTGCAGAGGTGAGCTACTTAATCTAGCACATCCTAATGTCGGGCAATAATGAGAAATCCTAATGACATTACAGAATGTCTGCATTGTGAGGTGTTTTTTTTTATCAATTATCCACTGTTCTTCCATTCCACTTACTGCCACATAATGCAATTTAACCCATTAAACAACCAACTAGCCTAAAATCAAAACGTTGCCAGCGTGATTACAGGATTATGTCACAGCAGTCTGCTTTGCAGCACTGTGCTGTGTTTAAGCACAATCCTTCAGGCACAGCTGTGACGCCTCAAGAAAGAAACAGATTTAAACCAGATTTCCCAGGGGAAGGGGTAGCTGTGTTCATCAGTTCCACAAACTGACACTAATGAAGAGTCTTGTGGGACCCTAAAGCTTAAGATATTTTATGTGGCCTGAGTGTACTGGACCAGTGTGTGTGTGTGTGTGTGTGTGTGAGTGAGAGAGAGAGAGAGAGAATATATGGTACTATTTTCCTTTGAGAACTGGTGAAACAAGCTGGCTAAGACAGAAAATTGGGAAGAACTTGAATGGTTACTTTGGACCATGTAAAAGTTGCCGTCCAAAACAACACAGCTTTTCTGAGCTCTGAACCTCAGGCTCAAATCTCAAACTTCACTAAAAACAGCCTTAGGCAAGGAACTGTTTCGTCAGCTACATCAGGCAGGTACATGGAAGGTTATTGACATCTCCAGGTACAGTGGAGGAAACTCCCTCCCAAAGCCCTAGGCAGTTACTGTCAATCAGATCTGACAGGACTAAGCTAATTGTACCAGTGGTATGACTCAATATAAGATTGCTTCAGTGATGGGCAGCCAACATTTCTACTACCACACTGTGGGCGGAGCCGACGTCATGGGCAGAGCCAACGTCATGACATCATGAGTGGAGCCAACATCAAGACATCATGAGTGGAGCCAACATCATGACATCATGGGTGGAGCCAACAATGTGGACAGAGCCAAAGTAAAAAAATAAATAAAAATAAAATAAAAATACAGTACACATAAAAATACACATAAAACACATAAAAATACAAATTAAATATACATAAAAACACACATAAAAATACACATAAAACACATACAAATACACATAAAAATTCAAATTAAATACACATAAAAACACACATAAAATACACATAAAATACAAATTAAATACACATAAAACACATAAAATACATATTAAAATACACATAAAACACATTAAAATACAGAACAAAATACACATAAAAATACACATTCCAAACCCCAAACCCAAACACGTCACTTACCTGGCTGGGGAGCAGGTGGCAACAGCGGCGGTGTGGTATGGCTTGGCCTGATGCTGCAGCCTAGCCCGGCCCAGCCTAGCAGCGTGGACTGGGTCAGCAGTGGCATGGTGTGGTCTGGCCCGGTCTGGCCTGGCAGTGCGGCCTGGGTCGGTGGTGGTGCAGCCTGGCCTGCCCCAGCCCAGCAGTGCGCCATGGCCTGGCAGCAGCAGTGGGCATCGGCAGCGGTGAGTGGTGCCACCACCGCGCAACAGCATGGTGGCACAGGGCAACTCGAGCGAGGGCTGCCACCACCGCACCTCCGAGGAGGCCGCTGAGGGCCTCACTGGCTGCCCCACTCTCCAGCCCAGAATTGCAGCTGGTGAGTGCACATGCATGAAAATAGCAATTGATGCATGTATGTATGCTGAGTACTAAAGGCACACATGTGTCAATTGCTATTTTCATGCATGTGCATTCACTAGTCACCATTTTGGGCTGGAGAGTGGGGTAACCGGTGACCTAAAAAAATGGCAACCACCCCGGGTGGTCGCCCGGGGAGGTTAGTAACACACAGACCGTGGGAGACCATCCGGGATCCATGCTACCAGTTCGATAGAACCAGGGTGACCCAGCCTATGCCCACCACTGGATTGCTTCCTATATTCTTAACATAAGGAGGGACCAACTTCTTATGTTAAGGTCCAGTCATCTACACCATCATACCCTTTCTGATCACAGCTGCCAGAATTATTTGGGGAGCTCATAAAGATGACATGGGGAATTCTGTAGATGTGAGTCATAATTGTTATTCTCAGTGCTGGCTAGGTTTTATGGAGGCCAGGAGTCCAGTAATATCTCAAGACTAAAACTCTCTCAAAACTAGTTTTAGGGATGTTGCAATCCCTCTGTTTTGGTTTTGCTACATTTCACCAAACTGTACCTGTTTTCCCATTCCATTCTTGTTTGGTTTCAAGTTGTGAGCATTAGGGCTTGGATGGAAATTTGTACACATTTTTAGCAAACATTTCCTACTGGGTACATTTATGTATGCATTTTTTTTTTTAAAAAATGTATTTTCCTCCTTGTCTTTGGCATGCCATGATTTTTCATCCAGGCACAGCCTTTCTTACTTTAAAATGTGCACATTATTGGGGTGCACTTTAATTCTCTAAAATGCCCTGTATGCCTTTAAAAAGGCACAACTTCTCCACATGAGATGGGTTTCTTCTTGCAATGAATCCTGCAAAGTTGGAAAGGGCTCATTTTGTCAAGTTTGCAACTACAACATTTTTCTAGTCCTTAACTTGCAAGTAAACTGGACTTCAGAAATCTATTTGATATCATGGGTGCCAACAACAACAAGTGATCCATGGATAGACTACTAGACCATCACACAAGTGTTAAATCCTTCCCAAAAGTCTTGACAGCTACATTCTCCATCATATTTATAAGAGTTCTAATTTCAAAGAAAGCTTCCCAGCCAGCAAGACTGAAGTTTCTAACCACCATCAGTTCCCTTATTTTGACTTTTTTGAAAGCAAGATAAGTTCCCTGCAACAGATAGAATTGGAAAATGTTACTTTTTGGAGTTCAATTCCATCCAGAGCCTCCCAGCCAGCATCCGACCTTCCTAGCTTGGGATTTCTGGAATTTCATGTCCCCAAAAAAGACTTTTGTAAGTTCTGGACATTTCCTCACTTTTATGTGTGATTTTCTTCTTCTTCTTCCATGTCAAGACCAGAGGTAAAACTGCCAAAATGAAGGCATCTTTTGGGGAGTTCATTCTGCAGTTCCCTTCAACTGACCTGGTGTGAGAAAGATTAGCCAGCAACACAAGGATGCTGTTATCAGGATATCCCCAATTGTGGTTCAAAAAACCCATAATCCTTAAGGAGGCTCTTTCTGTGTACCCCTTTATGTGTGATGGAAAAAAGGGAAACAAAAACATTTTTTTAGCATTTCATTCAAAACCCCTCAAAGTTTTCTAAATTCTTACAACACTTCCCATATTTTCAAAGCTTTCTGATGAATTCTCCCTCCTATTTTGTGTCTATCTTTTTAGTCATAAAAGACAGAAATGTGTTTTCTAAAATGAAAGTGAAGTTTCTCAAGGTATTTAATCACACACGCAAACACAACTCCAGCTTTATCCATACCATACCACAAGCCAGGGAGATAACACAGCTTCTGAGAATTGTATTGGTCATTTTGCAAAAAGCTGCTGAATACAAGCAAAAGTCTATGAAGAATTTCAGGCCAATTACAACCCTTCTTCACAGGCTTGCTTTTGACTTCACTGGACCATAGCGGTGGGCCCAGGAGCAAGCAGCCTGTGAGAGCAAAAGAAAGCATTAAGTAACTTTGAAATGTCCCAGTCCCAGTTTGCCAATTTTTAAAATTGGCTACAAATTGCTGGCCCTTGCTGCTAAGGTTCTTAATCTTTCATAAACATGTGCCAATATGACATAATGTCCATTAACTTTGTATGATCTCTTGGGCAGCATAGCCATATCTGGCATTTGCAGGAAAATTTTGTATCTACCTGTTTCTCATTAGTCAGAGAAAAAGGCATTAACTTTCATTCTATTGTCACTTGCAGATGACCACAAAGAAGCCTCAAGACAGAGTGGAGGAACCCATTTATAGATCCCTTTCCTTAATGTTTGTCCTTTTCCTTGATATTTCAGACTCTGGCCGATGTATCTGAATATAAGAACACTGCCAAGATAGGTTATTTTTCACACATGTCTCTTTTGTTTGACAAGATATTAAACAGACCATATGTTTACATTGGGGCCACATCTAATATCAGCCTCATCCCCATTCAGTCATTTCAATTAAGATTTTCACACACCAGAGTCTAATAATTAGTTTTGTATTGATGGATGCCATGGGGCTTTGAGCTGGGGTGACCACGTGGCATCATCCCCATCAGCAGCAGCACTCCAGTGAATGGATTTCCTCATTTATAGATCCCTCAACACAGCTAATGTAACACAGAGGGGAAATGGAGGGTTAACATACTTGACAGTAGTCCTAGCTCCTTACCTTTGTTTTCACTGCTGGAAGACTGTAGCACCTCTCTTCATACCACTGTCTCACCTAACAGAAGAGAAGCGAAGAAGGCACCATCAAAGAAAAAGATAGGGAGAGTATGTCCATGTCAAGTATCACTCCATTCTCTTTCCTCATGGAGTACTGCTCACATGTAACATGTGGAAACAAATGCCACTGGACCAGAAATGGGAGAATACGTCTTGGCCTACAGATCTCAGAATCCTGTAGTGCTGTGGCATTCTGAGATATGTAGTTCACTAAGTTAAACCACCCATCTCTGGACTTAACAAACCCCTGGATATCCCAAAATATGTCTGGATCAATTTAAGATTTTCCCCATGTTTTCCAGAATAGGCAAACAATCAAATCAACCAATCAGTTAATCACTTTGTTGAATTCAGGGGACAATGCAATCACTTGTGCACAGAAAGTAGTGGGTCTCAAAGTGCTTGATTGGGCAAGACTGTACTTATACTTTTTCTTCATTTGTTTCTGGGCTGCACGGTGATGGTGTTGGCAACCGTAGTTCACTATATACTATTAACATCCTTATAACAGGCATGTAATCCATTGCAGATTTTTTGTTTAAAGTTATTCTAATGACCTCTCTGTTATACTCAGCTTTCGTTTAACCATAACAACACCTATTACCAATTTGGGATAGAATTTTAACTGAGATGCTGAAGCAACAGGTTGTTTAAGCAGGCGAAAGCTTCAAAATGTTAGAATAATTGCCCTTATTCAGCTTCCACTCTTCTGCTGCTAATAAGACATTCAACATTTCCACATTTGGACCTGGAAAAATTTGTGAGGAGGCTGAAGGTTGTTAATTGCCCTGGGTACATTGTTGCTCTTTTAGAGGAAACTCCTGTTTCTGTGTTGATTGAAGTTTTGCCTGTTGTTCTGTCTTGCCAGAAAGAGCCAATTCCAACCCCTGCAGAAGGAACAAGGTCTATTACAGGGCAACTGAAGATTATGGCTAGCTTTCTAGTGAAAAGACCTCCTTCCCCATTTCACTAAACAGCCTGTCCTGGATATGTAGAATGTCTCTGAGATTATAGTTAGTTTTGGAGGGTGTTTGATTCAAAGGAGGTCAAGGTGATCTTTAAAATGAGGACGGATTATGACTGATTATGGGTGGTTTGTCAAGTTGCAGATTATTGCAAACTAGAACAAAAGTCACTCATGATCTGATAACATCCCTGTTAGCAATGCTCTCAATGTGGGTCTTTCCTTGAAGACATTCCTTAGACAGCCTAGTGTTCACACCAAGACAATGAGAGCACAACACATTGATTCCAATCAATTTTTGGTACTCATGGACAAAGCTACAATGATCTGAATAGTGAGTTGTTATTTATTCCCAGTGTTGCTATGTGGAGTCGAAACTTGGATATTGACTAAAGCATCTGAAAAGAAAAAACAAACCTTTTGAAATGTGGATCTACTGATTGGCTGCTAAGGATGTCATGGATTTACCATGTGACTAATGTAAAATAAAGAACAAGAACTGTTTAAGACCATTAAACAAAGAAAGCTCCATTACCATGGGCATATCGTGAGGGATGACATGAAGTATAGAATACTCCAACTCATTATGCAAGAGAAGATTCTTGGAAAGAGAGGCCCTGGATGTAGATGTACTTCATGGCTAAAGAACGCGAGATACTGGTGTAGACTGTCCTCTGAAGAACTGTTATGATGAGTTAAGAAGTGGAAGACTGTCTCCAAGATGAGAGCCAATATTTGGAATGGATAGGGCAATTGAAGAAGAAGAAGAATGGATAAAGCACTAAGTGGCTCATGACCTAGATATTTATAGGGACCTTTTCCTTTAGTTTATAACAATGAAACTGAGGTTTTAAATTGAGAGATTTTGGTCGTGAGGTGAAGTCCATATTGTTACTCCATGTGACAGAGCCTTTTCAGTGGTGGTATTCTTGCTTTAGAACTCTCTTGTGTTAGAGACTGAGCATTCTGTCCTCCAGTTATTTATAGACTACTTAGAAGAGTACCTATTTGTGGAAACATTTGCATTACAGTCAAGTTCTCAGTAGGTTTCTGGCTTTTAATTGTGTCTATGCTTTTAATTGTATTTAATATATTTTTATTTTTAGTTATAATTTTAATTCTAATGATTTTTTTAAATTTTAAACTGATATGGTCAGAAGACTAATCAGTTAATAAAAGATGATGATGATTTTAGTTCTATTTCACTTAGGTTACATGCCATCCTGAGTTTCCTTTTGAAGATGAGTAGGATAAAATCAAATACATGAACGCGCACACACCTCTATTGGCTTTCTGTAGCACCATTTTAACTCAACTGATGACACAGTTTACTACCCGAGGTGATGATTGAACAGTTTAATATGTATATCCAAAAACAAAGACAGCCATGTGATCCTTACCTAAGAAAGTAGCATATATTTTAGGAGATTAGGAAACCCCTGTGAAAATGATAGAAACTGAAGAATTAATGGCAGGATAAGAATGTTCTGAATACTGACTTTATGAACTGAGATGATTGAGAAGTATTCTTCCTTCACATATGAGTGAATGAAACCACCTCAATAAAACAAAGGTCAGAAGGGATCCAGCAAAAGTAGATCTGACTGTACAAGTTGGAACATATATATGTTATGGTGTAAACTATATGTTTTAAACTAAATAACACGTGTGAGTTGTGTGCTGTCAAGATGGAAATACAGTAATACCTCAGGTAACGTTTACCTCGGATAATGCTAAAATCGCATAACGTTAAGTAATCTGGGGAGGAGAATTGGATCGAATAACGTTAAGGTCCTATGGGATGGATCGGATAACAACCACTAAAGCCTGTGCGGTTACAATGTATCTCTATGGAGCTTTAACATTATCTGATCCATTCCATAGGATTTTAACATGGATCGGATAACACTAAAAATCGGATAACACCAAGACTTGTGGAACCAAGTCTTAGCATTATCTGAGGTATTACTGTAACTTAGAGTAACCCTAATACAACTTTCAGAGTAAATTAGATATCTTCTGTTCCTATCTGTTCCACTCAAGTTTCCATGGCCAAGTGTGGATTTGAACCCACATCTGTTATGTTCAGAGGAACCCCAGGCTTCTTAGTTGGAAAATCTTGGTCATAACCTCTTTATGAGGCTGCTGTCATGGATACAGTCCCTAGAGAAACTGCAAAACATGCATAGTGCAGTTATGCATCTGGTGACCATGTCACTCTAGCTTGGATACTGTGATGGTTTTAGTAGTGGGTGATTCACAGTCATTTATTCTTGTCATTGTTGTCATTATTTGTGTCATCTGATTCAATGTGACAATATGAATTTTCTTCTTCTTTCATGTCCGATCAAACTCTGGTATGCCAAAATGAAGTCACTTTCTTGAATTTGTCATTGGCCAAACTTAAGTTTTCATCAGTGCATTTTCTGGCAGTAATTGACAGGCCAGTAAATGAACTGGATTCTATATATCTCCACATTCACACGGCATGATGTTGTCCACCAGCAGCTCCCACTTGAGCATGTTGGCCTTACATTTAGGAACTCCAACCCTCAGCCTATTCAGTGTCCTCCAAGTGACATAGGGCAGGTTGAGTTCCTCAGCTATATCCTTCTTTAATGATGTTCCTTGCCCAGTGAGCTCCTTTCTCCATATTTTAATTTGGTTTTGCTCTTGTTTACCCTCAAGAATGTTTGTTCTTGCCATAAAGCTCT
This sequence comes from Furcifer pardalis, assembly GCA_030440675.1. NCBI lineage: Eukaryota > Metazoa > Chordata > Lepidosauria > Squamata > Chamaeleonidae > Furcifer > Furcifer pardalis. Next base: position 128,959,229 of record CP126891.1, read on the forward strand.
TCCAGGATCAGAGCCAGCAGACTTGAGGCTCATATCCATTCAGAGGATATCAAGGGTCATTCTCTTGCTTAGTTCTCTCAGGATCTGCTGCTACCTCTTCCCCTTATTTTAGGTGAAGATATGAATGAAAAACCTTCAAAATGTCCTATCATTAACCATCCTGCAACAGTTCTAAACAGTTGTCGACTGCAACTCATATCTGAGAATGCAATTTTTTTTACCCTGAAGCAGGAAAATGTCATTGGCATGAATATGTTTAAGGTGGATCCCACACTATGATCTTGGAGTCATCCCTTGTGGCACACATGAAATAAGACATGCAGGATTCAACACCAGGACTACAATGGACTGCCACAGTCTTGAGGATATTATTCACTGACAGTCTATCTGGCATAGCCTCTTGCACCTCCGTGACCAATGGGAACAAGAGTTCCTCCTATGCAAATTTTGCCATTTGGCCCAATATGATGGTTCCCAGTGGCTTTTCTTCCACTGGGGGGGGGGAGATCACCCAACCTAAAGGGGCTCATCCATCCATAGCCATTGGCCTTTTTGTGGGAATCAGGTTAGTTAACTGCTGCCTGACACTCAGCATTGAGTTGCTGGCTGTACGGTCTATTCCATTTCCGTAACGGGATGTCCAGTCAGACAGACAAACAGTAAACAGTAGGGCATGGGTTACTTTACTAAGACAACCTACTATCTTCCACTTTCCATGGTTTCATTGCTCTTTCCAATGAGTCTGGCTTTGTTAAGATATGACTGTAGTATAATGACAGTTTATAAGATGCATCATTTATAATGTCCCAGATAGGTGACATTGCTGACTGTGATTCGGATTAAGTAGGTTCTTGTTTGCATTAAGACTAAAAGGGTCAAGAGACAGTGGTATGAAAAAATGCAACAGATTGCCTCCAGGTATCCAAAACTAGCTCGGTTCTGAAATAATTCAAAAAATTATGAGCAACGGCAACTTCTTAACCTTTGTACAATGCTTTCCCCCCATTAGCTTTGGAATCATATATTACTGTGTCATTTGACTGGCTCTCTGAGGAACAATAACCAGTGCCTGCTTGATATATTGTGTCTTTAAGCCACGGCTGCTATTTTCATTTTTGCAAAGGACATTTTTCTCTCCATTTTATCTCTTGACCCTTTCAAATTAACACTGCACAGAAACAGCTATGAATTTTGGGCCTAAGGTAGGTAGAGGAAGAGACTACGCACAACTATAGAGCAGAGCTATAGTGAAGAAATTGATAAAGTCTTCAAATAGAAAAATGTAATGTGTCTCACATGTGTACACTGCTTCCTTTTCATCCACAGCTTTCTTAATTATTTTAAAATAAGCTGCTACTGGGCAGACGAAGGGAAAAACATGACACATTTCTGCCAGCTGCTGTGCCATTTTCAAGAGGGACAAAGTTGTAACTAGGAGTACTTGCTCACATTGCTTTACATGTGAGAAATGCTTCTTTCTGCAAGTCAGATATTAGACCATATTGTGCATTTTCAAGTAATATTTTTGTGCCTTTTTGATATATTCTTATGGAATTGCACTAGACCATTGTTTCCCAAACTTTGGTTTGTGGACTTCAATTCCCAGAAGCCTAAGTCAATTGCCCAAAGAACTGATCACCCAATGTACTGACTTAGGCTTTTGGGAATTGAAGTCCCCCTGTGGGGCATGTGCCCCAGTTTAGGAACCACTGCCCTAGACAAAGCTAGCTGCTGCCATGTTGCATAGACTTTAAAGTAGTTGAAGCATTGATTGGTTTGTGTATTCATATGCTTCTGTCCTAATTTTCTTCTGCAGACTTTCATTCAAGAATTTTATTTTCCATGTTATGTCTTCATTGTTAGTTATTTGGTTATATTCTTTCTATATATGTTCTATCTTTATATGTGTTATTTTCATTTGGATGTTTTATCTCTTGTTCTTTCAAGTGATACCACGCAGAGTAACTCATAAAGTTAGATGGTCAGGATATAAAATAAATAAAAATAAATATTTCAATCAGATATCTTCAGAACATTTGCACGTGTCCAATATCTTGCCAAAATAATATTGCAAATATGAAGAAAGTTATGGTGAAACTTTTATCACTATCTCTAATTGTCCGTTACCTCACATTGAAACAGTTTTCATATATTTTCCATTTTTTAAATAATAAGGTGCATATCTTCAAAGACTGCTGAAAGTTTTCCATAAAACATTCATGCAATTTTATTAGTATAATTAGTTTTCCAACATGTTAGAAGAGTACTCTGAGACATTTCAAGAAAGGGCTGTTTCCCGCAAGACCTTTTTCTCATGTCTCACATTCACTCACATTTGCAGGAACACATTTCCTCTGTATTTTTCTAAGTAAGCTTTGGAAATGTCCCCGTTATGAGACCTTGAGCCTTCATATGTGATGTGGCATCCCAGAAAATATATATATATATGTTTGTAGAATATTGTTGGAAAACAACTGTGTTCCAGAGACTAGTTGTGATTATAAATCAATTGATCAATCATCAGCTAGTCAGTCCACCCATCAGTTAGTCAGTCAGTCAGTCAATCAATTAATCAGGCCCTTCTGGAAAAGGGGTCAGCACAGGTGTTCTTGGACTTCAATTACCAGAAGCCCAAGTCAGTATACCTGCTGATCAGGGCTTGTGGGAACCGAGATCCAAGAACATCTGGAGAGCCAAGTTTGCTGCCCCCTGTTATAGAACAATCAGAACTATGTTGGTTGCTGTCAACAACAGATTGTTTCTCCATTCATGCAGTGGTGGGATTCAGCAGGTTCGCACCAGTTTGGCACAACCGGTAGTAGAAATTCTGGTTGGCCCCGCCCATCCATGTTTTGAAATAAAGTAGTCCTAATTCAGGTGCAACACGGGGCTCTCCCCCTGCCCATGTCTACCATACCACGCCCACAGAGTAGGTAGTAATTTTTTTTTAATCCCACCACTGCATTTATGTAATGAATATTAAATTTCTGCCAACAATAGGATTTAAATGCATCCTCCTTTGTTATATCCAGATTACTTTGAAGTGTTCCCCAACATCCAAGATTAGACTGTGTTAAAGCAGGGTAAAGAACCTCCTTGGAGACTGTCACGTACCAGCTGGCCCCCACACTTCTGGAAAACCCCCTAAAACCAAAACAAACCTACACAGGGCGAGCTGGATGGCAATTAAAGCTTATCAGCTACAAGGAGGTTTTAATTTGGTAGCGTGTTTGTGTGTGAAATGCAATGCTGCTCTTACCCTTTTAGTCCAATGAAGACAAGTTGTTCAGAAAAATGATGAAGATTTATTGATCAGGTTCATAAAGCATAAAAGTCAGTAGCATAAGTCACTCCAATAAAGTCCACAGGTAATCGAAGTAACCATTTTTAAGGAGCAAAAATGCATAGCTCCTAGGCTAAGGATTGTTAGCCCATAGAGATGCAGAAACAAAAGCTCTCTAATCAAAAACAGGTCTTAACTCATGGAGAAGCAGAGATGAACTCCTTCTTCTCTCCAAAATGGAGAATTTGCAGTCAGGTGGTTTAGCTTTAGCCAATCAGGTAACAGAGAAAACTTTCTCAAAACAATACCTTGTTTACACACGTGCGCACAGAATGAACAGAGAATGTTCTCTGTTTAGTCAAAACATCCAGGAGCTTAGCTAGCTTGGAAAAGATAACACTGGTACACTGACACTGAAAAACATGCTGTCTGTGACACAGCCTTGAGGCTCAGAGAAGACAAAAGATTTTTCTGAGGCCTATTTGAAACTACAACTTAACCAAGCTTTGAGACCATTAGGAAAAAGATGTCTGTTTTCTGACAGAGACCAAAGACAGCCCCCTCAGATTAATCACCAAGGAGGGAAGTTGCAAGGGAGGTGAAACCACCTTGAGACCCTTGGAGCTTGCATCTGGATTGAGGAAAGGCTGTTGTTTTCTGTGAATATGGTTTCCACCCTATTTTCTTCTGGGTTTCCTGACCCTATCCAGTTTCTGAGCTCCTGTCCTGTAACATTGCCTGGTTTCAGCCTTTGGCACTGAGACTCAAGTTTTAGTGTTCCTTCTCTGAGACTTAAACTTTGGTCCTGAAATCTGATCTGAATTGAAGAATGATTCCACATATTGGAAATCATGCAAAGATCACACAGTAGATCCCAGGGTTTTTTTTGCCCAGAAAACAGTAAGATCTTGTCTTTTAGTAATGCATTTGTCTCAGACAGTGCACAGCAGCCATCAGCATGTGAATCTTTCAATAACTCTGAGAGACAGGTGACTGATAGCAGTGCCACTAATGTGACTCCAATGCACTTTAAATTTATTCCTGTGTATCTACACAAGAGTGCATTAAATGTCCATTGGAGTCACATGGGATAGATACAGTTGCACAAATACCATTCTGCAACTGTTACTGAAATGTCTGTCTCCTTACAGTAGCATGCCATATCTAGATCTAAGATTTAGCAATGAAATCTCAGAGAATAGGGTGTAGATGACTTTCCAACTTTGATTGCTGAATAGTTCCAACTGTCTTACTTCTATTGTGTATTTTATTTTTGTAGCATTTTAAGCGTCTCAGGCACTTTGGGAATCTAGAAAATAGCAACCTCCATGAGATTTGAGAACCTCCATGAGATTTCCACAATTTCTCGGATAGTTTTAACATGTTGTCTGCTTTATATGTTCTAGTCCAAGTGCAAAATATTTTAAACAAGCTAATCCTCAGTGTTACATGGGCCAAAAATCAATAGCTTTGTGTGTCTGCTTTTCAGGGAGCTATTCTTCTGCTTACAGATTGGAAAATAAGTTGACTTCAAATGCAGCAAAAATGACAATCTCTTCCAAAACACCCTCTGATTGCAACCGGACCCAAACATATAAACGATATAAATTATCTCACCAAACTGACAAGAACTGTCAACATGATATGAAACTATTCATACATACATAAGTGGACAAATGAGCAGAATATGCCTTACCTAATAGGGAATTTTTAAATAAGCAATAAAACTAGCTTTTGGCCTCTCAGCTATATCCAATTCATTCAGCTAGATAATATTGCTTGGACTGTAAACAATTTACTGGAACCCCCTAGCTAAGCTTCCAATTTATTTTGCTCATCCTTTGGTCCTAGCCAATAGTTTAGTTTAATAAGTAACCAACAGTCATGGGGAAACATTGCCTCATTTTAAGTACATTTGGCAGTGTTAAAGACCCAAAATGATTGGAGGACTTGACACTTCAACCGTTTTGATTTGGTAAACTCTAGGGATATAAATGCCTCTGCATTTTGTACTTATGCACACAAATAGGACACTCCTTTAAAATACTGTATGTTAAAACCAAGACAATACACCCAAATCATCTGCAAGATAGTGAGATGTTTCCTGGAATTCTCAACATTTGGAAGAATGCTTTCTTTTCCTGCACAAATTATATCAAATGGTACCAGGTGCATAGACTGTGCAAAACATGTTGCATGCATGCATTTTATTTGGAAGCATTAGATGGATTGTTTGCATATTTTAGTTAATTAGCCAGTTACCCTATGCTTAATGTGTGAATGTGCGTTGCTTCAAGTGGAAAAGACAGCAGTACTTAACTGAGAAATGTTGCTCATGTCATGGAAACTTTGCTCCAAAAATCAATTCTTCAAAGAAAATAATTTCTTCAAGCTGGTATCGACAACTTCCACAGAGGTGAGCAATTTCTTAGTCAACTTGACGTGTTAAGAGAATGGATCCTATTTTTGCCACTGCTTGCTTCATCTTTGGTCAAATCACTAAATCCTCTCATTGTAGGGATGCTTATGTTTATCTAGTGGAAACCAGGAAAAATTGAAAAAAATAAATTCCATCATAGTCCTGGAACTACATCCTAGGATTCTAGCTCTTCTCCCCTCTCCTCCCCCCCCCCCACCAAAAAGGTCTCTCAGGTCCTGGTTATTGCACTTACCACTACATTAGATAAATAAAAGTAAAATATAATCATTGTAAATAGAACCATTGTGTAGTAGGAGAGCAAAACATTATAGGAAACACACAACATGTTTTTCAATGCTCTTTTTCTAAAAAAAAGTTAGCTTAAAGTTACTTGTTCATATTATCTGCATAATGATTTGTCTTCTTGGAAGTGATAAATTATTTATTAGAGTAATGAGCAGATCTATCAGGGTTGCTACGTAGCTGCAACACAAAAAAGCTCTTGGCAAAGTGAGGGCTGGGTGTTTACATTTATCACCTGAGAGCCTTGACTTTGATATGGACCTTTGAGAGGCATTTATTAATCATGATCTCATTACAGTTTGGGGTAGACTAATAGCTTTTTATTTGTCAGAATGGTGTCTGATGATTTAGCACTGTTGTCCAAAAAAGAACAGGGCTTTGTGTTCCTACTTAACCTTCCTTACCAGTTTTATATATAGTCTCGTGTCCATTCCAGAGCTGGTTTCTGCCTCTGCTTTGCTTCTGCTAATATCTTGCAATGGTATCAGGATAAAAGAACTTGATGTGCACATCGACACAAAGGAAAAACACAGGGTTCAGCTGAGGCTAGTGGGATAGCAAGACAGACCCATGAAAAGGAAGAAGTAGAAAAGTACATTGATAGAAGCAGACTTAATGGTTTCTAGAAGAAAGAGGTGTCAATTGGTTACTGACAGGCAGGAAATGTTTTCTGTCCTCCTGCAGTAAACCAGAATCACAAGGAGAAAGTGGAACAATTTAGTCTTCATCTCACCAATATCACATGTTTACGTAACCATGGTAATGGATTGGTTCCCCTTCATTCACAGAACATAACAGGAACTATTTTAAAACTATGCTTGAATGGTGATTTACAAGAAGGTTATAAACAAGATATGGGCAGAATCATAGCCAAAATAAATAATAATAACAATTGTAGCACCTTTAAAACTAACATGTTCATTTGGGTGTGAACTTTGGTGGATTACCTTCCACTCATCTAATGCATGACAAAAGTGGGTTATAATCCACATTGAAATAAATCTAGGAAATGCCACATTGAAATAAATCTAGGAAATGAGTAGACAGACAATTGGCCTTTTTCTTCTTTTTGTATTATGTTTCTCACTGTCACTTTTTACATTTACTATATGATGTTAGCACTAACTGCAAGTAGAGCTGATCTTTTGCCAAATGTATATGGTATTTTTTATTCAGTTGGCAGGTTTTGCAAAAAAAAAAAAAATTGTGGGGAGGTAACATTTCCAATCACATTATTTTCTTTTTGATTTTGTCTGGTGTGATCACCTATATCAATTGGTTCAGTGCTGGACATCTCCAGATGACATCATTGATGATTTGCAAAGTGAGACATGGTATAAAAGTGAGGATTTAGTCCATCAAGTAAAGGCAAACAATTTCATGGGGTTTTACACTATCTACACTTAAATATTTCTCTGAAACCAGTCATAATATTTTTGCTTTTTCATAGAAGTATATATAATCTGGGGTGTCATAGCCCTTACTGAATTTATTTATGACAATTTTTACGCATTTAGTCCAGGTGATATTCATGATATCTTCCATCAAGTTATGGCTTAATATGGTTAATTTTTTTCCAATATATGTGCTGCTTTTCTGTACTGTGGTAAGATGCTGCTTTCATTGTAAGAAAAACCAAATACATTAAGCAACATGGCTTAAAATTAATATCAACCCTCTGGCACATTAAGTTTTGCTTTAAATATGGTGCTGTTTTGAGATATTAATGGAGATACATGAAGCCAAAAATAGACATTAAAGATAGCCATGGCTAGAACAGATGAAGTATCTGCCACAGCATGAGCTTGTCTCACCTTTGGGATTAATAATATGAAAAAAAAATCTTTGACATAGGCTTGGTGTTTATCCATTATTGCTTCAAATATCAAGCATAGTGGTCATCATCATCGTTATCATCATCACCATCACCATTACTATCATCTTCCAATAATATGGTACTTTACTTTACTTTACTACTCCTATTTGCTATCCCGCCCCAATCAGGGAAACCCGACTCTGGGCGGCTTACAGCATAGGATAAAAACATATCAATATTTAAAATTTTTAAAATTCATAAAAATTAAAACAGAATCGAAGGTATGGTCAGAGAGGGTGGATTACCTCTAGATTAGCCGCCCCACATGGGACCCCACATTCTTGGATCCCCACACATGTCCTGCCAGCCAGGTTTTTAAGCCCCTCCGAAAGGGCAGGAGCTCTGTCTGTAGGCGCAGCTCAATTGATAGAAGGTTCCAAAGGGCCGGGGCAAACACAGAGAAGGCCCCCCTCCTAGTGCTAGTGAGGCGAGCCTCCCTAGCCGATGGAATAACAAGAGAGCCCCTCCGATCTGCTCTGGTGGGCCGGACAGACGTTCTTAGGGTGACGCGGTCTCTTAGGTATCCTGGCCCACTACCATATAGGGCTTTAAAGGTAATGACCAGCACCTTGAATTGCACCCGGAGACATAATGGCAACCAGTGCAGCTCCCGGAGCAGTGGTGAGGCCCGAGCATAACGCCCGTATCCCATCACTACCCGGGCCGCCGCATTTTGGACCAGCTGCAGTCTCCGAATGGTCACCAAGGGCAGCCCCATGTAGAGCGCATTACAGTAATGGTACTGTATGGTACTGTATGATTCAGTTATGTTAAAATGACTGGAGATTATGGCTATATCGTCTTGCACATGGAATGTCAGATATTGCACAGAAGCTGAGATGCATATTGGCTTCGACTCAATTGTGTGACTGAACAACAACAACTTTAGATACAGGCAGGCTATGAAAGATAAACAACAATTAGGACAGCCCAGGATCATACCCATCAATGACTTCTCCCCATATATCACCCATCTCTTTTCCTTCTCTTTTCTTATATAGAAAGAGAGGCAGATAAGACATCTATCAAGAGTAAGATGTTTGCTTTAAAAAGATCTCCTGTATGTCACAGATGCTTGAAAAGCATGGACTGAAATGTTGGTATCACATTGTTATGGCCAAACTAGGCATGATAAGTCATCTTAAGACTCAGACTACTTCAATAAGCAATGAAGTGCTGTGTATCAGAGCAGTTTATGGACCAGAAGGCAACTACCATTTAAAGTGAGACTCCCCACACATAAACAGTTCACAAGCTATCACTAGATTGAAGATTCAGGGTTCCATTTTTTACCAGGGGAACTCCAAATTAAAAAGAAAGAGAAAAATGTAGTGTGTGATAGAAAAGACTGAGACACTGGGAAACTGCTGCCAATCAGTGCAGATACAATGTCTGAAGTCCTTTAAAACATTTTTACAGGGTGTAGGATACAAAAATGCATCTCCAATTTTATATAAGCTTTTCTATAATGCAAGATGAAGTAGAAATAGGATGAAAGGAGTTTATAAAAACAGCGAAATCAAAGTCGACAGCTTTGTCCATTTCTTATGCCTAAAGTTCCAATTTTCTCCTAGAGACCATCTGTTACGATCCATTCAACAAACTTAATCTTCTCAGAAGCTAAGAAATGTGAGGTGTAGTTAGTACTTGTATGGAAGACCACCAAAGAATCCTAGATATTTCTCAGTGTCAACAAATAACCATGCCTAAAAATTTTGGGGAACTGCCATTATGGTGGGATAACCATTGCTTTGTCACAGGGTGCTAAATTTCCCATAGACTTCAAATTGACTAAGCACCCTATGGTCCACTACCATAGGACACTATCATTCCTCCAGGCAAACCAGAGCTCCACAACCAATAGCACAGAGCAGTAGGAGGGACCAGAGGAAAGATTGCTGGTATATCAGGTCCCACTGAAGCAGTGGAGAACATGTTGACCCAAGGCTCTATAGATGAAGTCTTGAAGAGTAAATGTAGTCCAGGTAGACAACCAGTCTAACCAGGTGTTGTGGGTAGGACAGGGCCTCCCTCACCAAAGGTCAATTCTGAGACTATAAGCTAGACTGTACTGAAATAAAACATAATTTTGATTTGATTTTGCAATTCTGACAATGCTGCTGATCCCAGTTCAGTAGGGGAGGAACTGGCAAGGTGTTAATCATTGTGATTAGCTCTGAACTAGTTTCACATCATGAATTACAAAGTTGAGATGGAACACACTTTGTACTGCTTACCCTGGCTGCCAAAATTGCTTGTTACAGCTCTGGCTGACAACACTAAGCTAGATGGACCAACCAACACTGACTTGGACACTGTACAAAGGAGCTTCCAATATTGCTTAAAGAAAAGGATGTTAAAAGCCTTAGATTTAAGTCAGTCCCAGAAGTCCAACAAAACTAATTCCCAACTGATGGTCAATCAAATTTGCTTCCAAGAATATGTAGAAGAAAGCATACCTTTAAATACCCTCCACTAGTCAAATGCAAACAGCAAACCAAGGGTGTAGAAATTGTGGCTATTTCAGGATCTGGCATTAGATATTATGAATCCCAGGTGCAGCAGTTGAAAACACCTGGCAAATGAGCAGTTCCGCAGTCCAAATATTCTCTGAACTGAGCATATTACTCTGGGAACAGACCCAAATCTTTTAGAATATGGCACAGAGCCCTTAAGTGTGGGAAGATACATATTAGGTGCATTAAACATCTTTTAGAGCTTATTAGAGAGAGTGAGGGAGCTGGGATTAAAGATAAGTGTACTGTAAGAAAGTCATCTAAATATACCTTTATCGGGAAGGTGAAAAGTGTATACTGTATCTCTTGAAAACCATGAGTGGGAATTAATAACTGTGACATCGGCTTACAAACTATTCAGATCAGATTTGGCACAGTACTCTTTTTAAAAGGTTGCAACTGAAGAAAATTAAGTGAAAAACTTCTATTAAAGCCTTTTACATTTAGTGAACCATGAAACCCCATTCTCCAAAAATAGCCCAACCCATTCCTGTAGAACAGTAGAAGACAAAGTGATCCATCTGACCTAACTCTTAGATTGTATTCATCAAAAAATGGGCACATTCATTTAGAAATTTCATCCTACAGTATTTTCACTTTTAGGTTACAATTATAATGCATCATTACCTTGATGGATCTATAGAACTAACAAACAAACAAGTATAATAGTTTACTTCAACCTTTTTTTAATGTTGTAGATTTTATTTCTGATTGTGGTTTTTTGTTTGTTTGTTTGTTTTGTTCCCTAACCTTGGTGCACTTCTTCTGACAATTATTTTATGACCTGATAAACACGTTCGGCTGAAAAATCATTCATGCAAACCTCAGGATTACCATAATGTGATTATACAGTCCTAAACTTTGGTTGATATAGTGCAGTGGTGCCCAACCTATGGCCCGGGGGTCAGGTGTGGCCCCCCCAACACCAATTCACCTGCCCCGCAAAGCCCTCATTGCTCCTGGAAGTGGAAGTAAAACGCACCAGTATGGGCGCGTTTTACTTCTGCTTCCAGGAGCGACAAGGGCTTCACAGGCCGGGTGAATTGGTGTTGGGGGCCACGCCTGGCCCCCAGGCCTTAGTGACTGGCTCCCTAAGCCACATGATTGGCCCACAGCCCAAAAAGTTTGGGCACCCCTGATATAGCAGAACACAGTCAAACCTTTATAGGATTTCTGAGGTGAATAGGGATGTAAATTTTTATCTGACATACTCTTGCACGCAAGGCTATGGAACTGCAAACATGATTCTCTTCCCTCCACAGGAATGTAAAGTATTTTATGATTTCCCCCCTCCAAAAAACCCCAAGACTATTTTTGTGAAAATGAAGGCACTTTTGTGCAACTATTGCTTTGACAGACATAAAACATTAATACAAACTAAGCAGGATGCACAAAATGACCATTGCTACAGCTTTCCTACCTTGTCTTTTAAGGATTAGAAGCATCTGAGGGGGAGTTTGTGTCAGTTTTAGCACCAACTTATTTGTTCTGTATTTGATATCTTGAGTCATTGGAGAATTACTTGGTTTGTGGTATATATATTTAGGAGTAGTTGCACAGCAAGAAAAAACAGGGCAGAGTTAGACATTATTATTATTATTATTATTATTATTATTATTATTATTATTATTATTATTATTATTATTATTATTATTATTATTATTATTATTATTATTATTATTATTATTATTATTATTATTATTATAATATTAGATTTCTATGCCGCCCTAATTGGCAAACTCCCCTTTTATAAAATTCCTACCAAACACAGCCAAGCTACAATAATTACTCTGTCAAAGCTGCAGGTAAAAAGAGAAATATTTTACTCATTAGAATGTGCTCAAGGAGTTACATGTGTTCAGAAGTCTTGATAGTGTGGCATAAGGTTTGTAAATCAGGCAGAGAAATTCAGGTAAGAAGTGGTACATAGACATAATGATAAGCTAACTGTGTTTGAGACTCATCAGTAGTGGGTCTACAAAGGCTAATTTGTTATTGGTGTAAGAAACTATTCCATTATACCATTAATGGTGGGATGTTTTGAAAATAAATAACAGCAGCTGCTTTACTTAGGAGCCCTGGTGATGCAGTGGTTTAAACTGCTACACTGCAACCAAAACTGCTGACATTGTGAGATCAGTCCTGATGGGAATTCCAGGTTGATTTGGCCTTCCATCCTTCCAAGGTTAGTAAAACGAGTACCCAACATATTGGGGGGTAAAAATGCTAATTATCTTGTGAACCATCCAGAGACTGCACTAAGCATGATGGGGTGGTATACAAGTATAATTGTTAATTGTTATTTCAGTTGTAACATTATTAATTTTTATGTATGTGTTTTAATTGTTTTTAGTTGTTAAGTCTTCGGGGGAGGGTGGGGTAAAAATGAAATGAAATAAATAAAAAATAAATTAATCTTAAATGGTAATTCTCCTCCTCCTCAAGCACCCTAATTTTAACCTTTGTTTTTTTTAATTCCATCTTTTAAATTTCTGTTCATTTTGCTGTACCATGCTGCTCTTGGACCATAACAATGATTTATTAATTGTTATTTCAGGAGCCATGTTTCCTCCTACATATTGGTGAAAGGTTTTACTATTTTTGAACTGGGTTTTGAATTGGAAAGTAGAAGGTGTTTTTTTTTAAATACATAGATTGTGTGGGCTGTGTTTCTTCCAAAAACAGGCTGGCTGGCATCCAGTGAAAGAAAGCATCCTGCTTCATTTGGATGCATGTTTTCTGATGTTTGGAGTGTCACTGTTATGGAACACCCCCAGGTCTGCACAGTGAATGCTCCTCTGAATATGGGACATTTTGATACTCTGCAAAACATCAACGTTACCATAGGCTCAGAAGTTGCTCAGTGTAAGTAGTTTTGATTTGCCTGAATGCAGATTAAATTCCTTGTAACTAAAAGATACTCACACCTGGAGATGTAGAGAATGTTTGCTAAATTCATAATTTTCACATTTAGGCTTTCTCAACTTGATTAAACACCTTAATGAAGAAATTGGAAATTCAGAGGGATACCTTGCCTCCAGTGAGAGCAAGAAAAGAAACATTTTTATTGCAGTCACTTTAATTTTGCAGAGTTTTCCCTTTGCAAAACCAGCGTCCTTCCCCTTCTACTTTCCCCTGTAAGCTAAATACACCTATATTTTGTTACAGATGTCATGCAGCCTATTAGGAAGAGTGCTTGGAGAATGTTATCTTCATCTTTAAATATACAGTGACTGTTTCTAAAACAATGGTTTCAGATTTTCTGTGAAATACAGTGTATTCATTTCAGTATACTCTCCCTCTCCACAAAAGCATAACAAAGGAACACCAATAAGCAAAGATACTGACCTGCCACTGTTCCAATCTTTTCTTCTACAGTTCACAAGACATCCATGAATTTAGCCTCCATTGAACTCTGATTCTTCAGGGCATCCCTGAATGCCTGGCTTCAAAGCCACTTTTCCCATCTTTTCACAATCATTAACAGAACTCTTCATTGTCTTAAATAATGAAAGTTATTCATTAAGATGTTGAGATCCAGAGGTCAAACACCTCTTTCTTTCACCCGTGTAGGTTTCCCCTGCTCGTCTAAGCACTCACACCAGCTTCTTTGCATCATACGTCAACCATAAAATAGCACATCATATTTTTGTTCCAATACATCACATTGTCTGGTATTAAAACATTGTACTGATAACATTTTTGCCTCAACCATTTTTTTTTTTTTTTTTTGCTGATGGCCACTCACTACCCAGACACTGTACCTCACATGTGACTGAAACTTTCTGACTTTGTTTACAGCTCAACAGTTGGCAATATCATTCTTCTCTTTTTGTGTCCTGATCAAACTTTGGACTGCCAAAATGAAGCCACCTTCATGGCTTTGTCATTGGCCAAACTTAAATCCTCCTCAGTACAAGTTTCTGGTTTGGTAGATCAGCAAATGAGCCAGATTCTGTATCTCTCCACATTCACACAGTGTTGTCCCCACCTGAACATGTTGGTCTTACATTTAGGGACTCCAGCCTATTCAAGGTCCTCTAAGTGACACAGGAGAGGTTGAGTTCCTCAGTCATATTTTCTTTTAATGTTATTCTTTATTCAGTGAGCTCCTTCCTCCATCTTTTAATTTGATTTTGCTCTATATCATTAAATATATCATAAAATACCTTGCTTATACGCCTAATTCTGTATGAATTGTTGGACAAAGATTGAGTCTTGTTTTACTAAAATATGCCTTCTATCTGAATGATCATCAAGCAGCCACATTCATCTCCAAAAACATGCTGTTGGATCTAGTAAATCTTTCTTCTAATGATACTTTTATAAACTAAGTGCTAACAGAAATGGAGTGAAAGCCAGGCTACTGAAAAACAAGACCTATCAGCATTTTGGGGGGAACCTGAGGCAGAAGAGTATTAATTATTTGCAGACATCATATTCTATGCCAAACAAACAAATAATAACTAAGAATGTTCATACTCAGTAGATAGATAACTTTGAAAAATTCTATTTTCAGCTGTAACACTAAGGTGATGATGACGACAATGACAATGACAACATATCAAATATGTTGGGGGAAAACAAAGGAGACAAGCCTGCACCGGATGTAATGTGTTTTTGGCGTAATAATTGAGTTGTAAGAAGGACAACGGGCAGATTCAAGGACTCAAGTGCACTTGGGTGTTATATGTATTGTGTTAGAAAAAGTTGTAATACCATAATGAAGAGAATAATTGGAATAAAGTCTAAAAGTATATATTATACATATAAGAAGAATGGTTAAGAGATAAGGGTGTATTGAAAAGATTTGAATTAATTTTTAAAGTTTGTTTTTCTGTTATAATTATTTTTCCTTCTTTTTTTGGTATGTCATGTCATTTTGTATTTTGTTATTTCCTTTTTTAATATCTTTTTTTCTGTTAAAAAATCTTAATAAAAAAAACAAATATGGAATCTTGGCATTCTAAACAGGTGCATGCCTTTTATCATCATAAGGACGCCCTATAACATTCTGTTGTAGGTTTTCCTAGTCTCCCTAGTCTAGCTATAACTCAAGTTACCTTCCCTTGCTTAGAGACCTAAATTGTGATGATCAGAATCAAATTCAAGTTGAGGGCAAAGGTCTTTGTTTAAAGCATATCCAGGCCCATATGCATTCCTCTTGGACAAATGACTGTTCCACCTCTTGTTATGTTCCAGAGGCCATCAAATGTGCCATGTCTTTAAACACAATACATTTTGTGTTGGTACAAAATGTTTGTCTTTAGCCCTGGGTAGCTACTCTAAAAACTAAATTTATATCTGTCATATTATGGCCACTCCTTCCTTCCTTTCTTTCCTTTTTCTTTTTGTAACCAAGGAGCCCATATGATTTAGATCATCAGTTTCCAAACCTTTGTGGTCATGCCCCATCTAAGTATCTCTAAAATCCTGATGCCCTCCTCTCCCTCACCTGTGTTCACATTTAATTCACATTATTCAAAAAACGAACTCCTATTCATGTAGAGGAAGCCTAAAACCATTCAACGTTAATAACTCATTTTTAATTGTTCCTCTTAAAAAAATCAAATTGTTATGGGGCATGTGCCCAACATTGGGAACCACAGATTTAGAAGTTTTCTTTAGGCTTCTTGGCACTTCATTGCATGACTTACCCAAAAAGAGCAGTATAACATTAAGTGATCTTTTTGGCCTATCTGTGCTGCATTATTGAAATTGTAACTGGCCAGTTTTTCGGGAGAGTCTTTCTTCTCCTTGAGGAAACAACAGGGACTATAATTCTACATAGGTTTTTTTCATATAATAGAACCAGGCTACATAATGCTTGTTCATGGACAAAGGATTCTCAAAGTTCAATAATGACCTGCAGCATTTAATCAATGGAATAGCCTCTACCCTCCAGAAACCATGTGTTTCAGTCCTTAGGCAAAATATGCACTCTGCCCATATCGTAGACATTTCAATACCTTTTGTAAAGACCTAGTTAGTACTGTATCAGAAACAACTAAACAGCAAGCTTTGCTTTCAAACAACCAAGAGCAGCAATTATTTCATTTTGTCATTTTCCGATGACATTCCATGAACATTTCCTGTGGTTATAAGCCAAAGCATACTTTCTTTGAAAGAAACTGATGACTAGAGATATGTGGAATTTTTTCCCCAATTCATTTTCAAAAACAAATTTACCCAATGTGTGAATTCATATTCAGCATCAAAGATGGGAGAATAACAATAACAAACTGTCATCAACATTCACATTTGCCAATTCTAGAAACACCATATAGACTGGCATATTCTGGTTACTTTTCTCACCTATGTTTGAGATCAAATGAACTATGAATTCTAAAAATCTGAATATAGATGTTAGGGAAACTGATAGATTCCACCATGTAGTCCAGTGGTGGCGAAACTATGGCATGTGTGCCAGAGAGGGCACTCAGAGCCCTCTGTGTGGGTATGTGCACTGTCACCCCAGCACAGAGTTTACCTTGCCCCTCTGCCAGCAGCCCAATGGGAGCTCTTCCTCCCTTCCCCAGCACAGTTTGCTCCACCCCTCTGCCCAGCAGACCAATGAGAGTGCTTGCTTTCCCCCCCCCCCCGAGTTTCCCCATGCCTCTACAGCATGGATGGCAGCATGTTGAGTTTGGGCACACAGTCTCTAAAAGGATCACCATCTCTGATCTAGTCCAATGTTTCCTAACCTTTGGTTCTTGGATTTCAATTCCCAGAAGCCTTAGTCAGTACATTGGTGATCAGTACTTTGGGGAATTGACTTGGTTGGGAAACACTGATCTAGTCCTAGGACTTTGATTACTTGACTCTTGAAAATCTGTGCTTCAGTTCTCATAATAGTATTGAATTAGAGCTAATGCCAAATTAGGGTTGAATTTTTTTTTGTTTTTTCCCCTTTGTTTGTTCGCTGTTGTTTTCTTCTTGAGGGACTCCTCATTTTTAATATTTGTGGAAGGCAGGTGCAAAACAATCTTTTCCACGCTGGGAACAGCTGTACCTGCTGTATTTGGCCAGTGAGAATGGGGAGATGTTAGTTCTTTTTGGAATTTTGTGAGACACATTTCTATGCTTAGCTTGTCTTCATGAGCTATATGATGTTTAATTCTGCAGAGAACCCACCTGAGATATACAGATTCATGCAATTTGGATTGTGGAGATACATCAGGAATGGGCACCAGAGATAAATGATCTTCACCTACAGCAAAGTATCAAAATAAATTATTCTTCTCTCCTTCATTAGATCAGAAACTAAACCCTACAGTAATAGGGCCTAGGGGAAGAAATGCTAAGGAAAGTACACAAGTTCTGTTCAATACTTTAGCTTCTTATCAACACTGATACCTGGTATTTTGGCAGACACCCCTTATATCTCATCTTTCTTGTTGCCTTTTATCAGGACACAAGGAATGTCTGCCAATCTTTGGCGAAGGGGGAAATGTAATTATGTAACTTTCATGCTCCATCTTGCAATACATGTTTGTGCTGGAAACATGCTCACATAACCGCCGTTCAGAATGTTACATTTTGACAGGAACTTATTTCATTACTTGTTAGATCTTAGCAAGCTTAGTTAGTGTTACTCATATCATTAAATTAATTTATTATGTTTCATATACTGCTTTGTTTGTTTGTTTGCTCAATTTCTATACTCCCTATCTAAGTAATCTACCCACTTTGGGCAGTTTACAAAAAAAAACAACCCAAAAAACATACACATACGATAGTAAAAGTAAAGGTTTCCCTTGCTTGAAAGCCAGTCGTATCCGACTCTAGGGGTCAGTGCTCATCTCTGTTTCTAAGCCAAAAAGCCAGTGCTGTCTGCTTCTGCAGACGTTTCCGTGGTCATGTGACAGGCATGACTAGACACCAGAACAAACTCAACCCAGTGGTAGCATGTTAAAATAAGTAACAAACAGTCTCAATAAGTTTTTATCTCCCCTCCACCACCCCAAAAGAGCAAGCTTGAAAAATTATAAAGGTTTAACTAAGACTTAAATATAGATTAAGCGAAATAAAACAAAACTAACTAGCTGCAGGGAGCAGATCTTTAAAACCTTCCCAGAACAGGATAGTTTTTTAAAAAACAATTTCTCCAAGAATGGGACCTGATGCAACTTCACAGGGGAGATGTTCCACAATGAAGACTTGCTGAAGGGCCTTGTTGGCACCAGGCCCTGTGTATTTTAGAAGAATGAGCAGTGTTACAAACATACCAGGGAAAATACTGGAAATGACTTTCTGGTGGTCAATTCCATACATTTTGGAAATATTTGTAAAGATAAATAAGGCAAACCAAACAATGCTTCTCTTGTGGTTTAAGAGTTAAAACAGAACAGAATAAAAACCTGGAAAATTCCTGCCAAAAAGACTCTGAGAATGACTTAAGATGTAAAATGTCCAGGGCTGAAGACAGGATTCTAGAACTGGGGGTAGGTGGGTCAGGAGGGGCAACAATGCCACACACACATATACAACACTGGCATCCCGGGGCTGGTGGCTGGTGGGGGGCCCTGTTAGCTCAAGAGGATTTTTGTCCCCCTAGTCCCCCTCTGGCTACAGTCCTGAATATGCCTTTAGAAGTACAGCAATTAGCCTCTTCTGCTGACACAAGATGTACTTGAGAAGGATGGAAAGAATATTTGTTAAATATATCACCTCCAGGGCAAGAGGGAGATATGGAGTGCTTCATCAAGATTTCTAGAATTGATGCACTATGTCTCCACAGTCTGTAAGTCTACCACCCTTTTCTTTTGTGAAGCAAAGTATGCAAACTCATAACAAGCCCAGACGAAGTGGTTGATTGCTAACAAGTATGCAAACAACCTATTGATGCTTTTGAAAAGTCTAAACAAAATGATGATAATGATTGTCATTTTGTTAACTTTACCACTGTGCATAAAATTATGCATTCAAGATTTGCATAGAACTGGTACCCTTTCCTTTTGAGAAGCAAACTACACACAGCAAATGCTTATTTAGAAAGATGTAAACAACCCATCTTCTGCTTCCAATTCTTTGCACAGCAGTTTTGTTGTTTTTAATAATTTGCAAAATTACCTGAGATACTCAATTTCTGCAAGTTACAAAAGTTGTGGGTCAATTGTTGAATTAGTATCACCAGAAAATCTCTCCCTTTTGACAAGATGTGAAGAAACTATTTGCAATTCTTCATCTAAGAGGAAAAGAAAGCCCTACTTCTTTATGTATTTACAACCCCAAACATTGCTTTACATTTGATAAAAGACAGATAATTTGCAGGCGAAACCTAGGAATTTAATTAGTGGCACATGTCTTTCTATTGTAGAAAATAAGAACTGATAGCAAAGAAAGTGTGGGAAATCTAACAGGAATTAGGATTTCTAATTGAGGATTGGGAGGACAAATACTGAAGATGAATACTTTGGCCACCAAATGAGAAGAGAGGACTCACTTGAGAAGGCCTTGTTGCTGGGAAAGATTGACGGCAAAAGGAGAAGGGAGCTGCAGAGGATGAGGTGGATGGATGGAATTGTTGATGCGATGAGTATAGATCTGGCTGGGCTGTGGAGGATGGCGGAGGACAGAGGAGCCTGGCATGTGGTGGTCTATGGGGGCACAAAGGTCAGACTCAACTGGGTGACTGAACAAAAAACTGAGGATGTCCAATCCTGTGTGAAGATTATATTCAATGGGAATGAGAATTTTAGTTAATATTCAATATATAACTAGAGGGTACATATCCCTCTCAACATCTAGCTGGTGTCAGAGTGAATGTGTTTGCACACGTGTTGTGATTGTGCATCAATGGCACACTGAAAATTGAAGCATATGGAAAAGGCCCATTGGGAGCATGCACTTGAACTCACTGCACCAGGTGGAATCCACTACATTATCTGGATGTAGTGTTAGGTAATACAGTATGGGACACAAGCTGTAGCAGAATTGTAGTAACTACTGCAGCTGCTGGACATGGTTTGCCATCTGATTGGCCAGCATGACCCCAACTATGGATTGTCATATTACCTAATTAGCTGGATTTACTTGCATGCTGGATCCAATTTGCAAATTCCGCTCATACCTCTTTATAAAAACAGCAGGCCCAGAAGACGGTTGATCCCTGAAAAAGCTTTGCCCCTTCTGTCTCTGCGACCCCACAAGGATTGCCACCATAGCATCTGCTTTTGGCCCTGCAATCTTAAGGAAAGGAGATCTGCTGACCTAGATATCACAATTTCTTGTTTCAAGAAATGTGAAGTGTTACCAAATTGCATGACAATAACAAAAGAAGATAACTGAAATGGATGACCATTGACCTCCATGGATCCAGGCTGGATAAAACTGGGCCAATATCTCAAGAACTATAGTTGAAAAACCCAAAGGAAATTCGATAGATGTGTGTAACAGCATCTGAAGCTGGGGAAAACTTGAATCCCAGTTTTATTCAGGGAGACGGAGAAGTCTCTCTCCTGCTCAGAATCTGTTTGAGATTGACAATCTTAGCATGGCAAGATAGCACTCTGAGCATTTTACACTCTCCTCAATATATCCCAGCTCACTGGGGATTTGATTCAGCACTGTGCCTAGGGTCACTTCCAGCTCTGTAGCTCAAATATGATTATAATGTGCACATAATTTCTGTTTCATCAGAAAAGGACGGTCCTTTTCCTTTTGTGATGCTAAGCAGAAATTCATAGCAAGTACAACAGGACAGACTAATTGATCAGAAAAATACAATCAACAAAGCCAATTTTACTTTAGCTTGGTCACGCCCTAGGGCCAGAGTTCGCACATTTTTCAATACTGCACAGAAATGCACAGAACCAATTGCAAGGTGTGCAACCATTCCCCCTAAGGTCAATATTAAAAAAAAGGAAAGGGAAAAAAGGTTGAAGGGGGGTGGGGGGGAGGAAAGGAAAGCTTCTAATCTCATAGCAGCTTTTGTCAGGGTGAAATCTTCAAAGTTCTCTTTAAATTCACCATGCAAGAGTGAATCAGCCATTTAAATTCATAGTGTAGCACATTTGAATTGGGTGCATTGAACTATATGTACTTACTTTACAACCCTGTATGGGTTTTTTACATTTAAAAAGAGAAGTCTTTTTATTCATTTTTTTCTCCAGTTCAGAACATCTCAGTTGTTTCCAGAGGGAATAAACCAAGTGATCTATCCAATCTGCCATTGTTTCTTGGCCTCAGTCCACCCTTCTGCAAATTCATCTGCCTGGCAGAGAAGCTGCATGATGCACCAAGATCATTCAGCTGAAGTGAGCTGAAATTTCTGTGGAAATATTTCTAAGGAAAATCTCTATTTTTTTCTATTTTTCTCACTTGCCTAAAAAAGGCAAGTCATTACGGAGGATTTTCTCAGAATGTTCTGCACCTTTTGCTTATGTGATGGTAGCTATTTCTCTGCACAGAACCACAGAACGGTACAACACTCAAGGCGTTGTGAGTTATGAAAACTGGTTGCCTGACTACCAGCATGGTTGCTGTTGCTGCCTGTTACAGTACCAGCAAAAAACAAAACAAAAAGGGAAAGTGAAAGAAGCAGGAAACAATCATCAGGATCAACTTAAACTCTCAAGTTAAAATGAATTTAAAATAATCCATAGAACAAGAACAAAATGTATATTGTGGAAATGCACAAATGAGGCAAATCTGTATCTCAAAATACAGGCTTGCAAAAACTAAGCACACTAAAGGTAAAGGTTTCCCTTGCTTGAAAGCCAGTCGTATCTGACTCTAGGGGTCAGTGCTCATCTCTGTTTCTAAGCTGAAGAGCCAGCGCTGTCTGCTTCTGCAGACTTTTCCATGGTCATGTGGCAAACATGACTAAAACACCGGAGCACACGGAACACTGTTACCTTCCCACTGAAGTCATCCCTATTTATCTACTTGCAATTTCTTGCTTTCAAACTGCTAGGTTGGCAGGAGCTGGGACAGAGACGGGAGCTCATTCCATCCTGCAGTACTCAGGAATTGAACTGCTGACCTTCCACCTCCCAGTCAGCGTCTTAGTGACTTGAGCCACTGCAGTCCCTAGGAAAACGCATATAAATCTTCACATGAACTCTTTTTGATACATGCACATATTGGTTCAAATGTGAGTTGAAAGATACTTGCAGTTGAGGGAAGGAAATTTTCTCTGTAACTAGAATTTAGAGAGTTATCCAACCCTAAACAGAAGCTACACTATAGTTAGTGACAACTCTAAGAAACTGCTGTAGAATTCCTTCTCTGTACAGCAAAATTTGATGAAATGGCCACCACAGTTTCTTTACTCACAAATACAGTAGGAAATTTTTAGGGTTCATTTGACGATAGTTCAAGCTAAAGTCTCTTTTAAAAAGAACTTAATTATTTCAATACTAGCTAATGAAATTATAACTAGAGTTCTACTGAAGAAAGAGGTGGCAATGTGAAATAAACACACTTGAGAATGTGTCTCATTTCTTCTGAAGAAAGGAGCAGGACTATTTTACCTTGTTTTTAAAACGTAATGATTGTGGGATGATAATAAGGATTTTTAAAATCCAAGTGCAAGAAATGACATTCAAAACCATATATCAAATGAATTGTTCATCCACAAAATGTGTCTCTCAACACCAGTATGGGTTTTATGTTTAACATGACCTGCTGCTTTGAAATGAAAAGGCATTTGACCTATGTATCTTCCTAGTTTTAATGAAATGCTTAGTGAAGGTCAAATATATTTCTCCTCTTTACTTAAGTACTTCTTCCTGAAGCTTTAACTAGGAGAAATGGCTAATGGTCCTCATGCACCATGAAAACACCCCCATTACCTTGAAATAGTACTATGATTAGCCTTCAAAATGACATGTTCTCTGTTGAGTCAAAATTTAAATAGTGTGGGCAGAAACATCCCCTATTCAGTTATTAATAACAAGGAGAACTCAGCATGTTTTTGGTAAAGGCACTATCTCCCAGGGGCGTAGCTACCGCCGTATTTGCCATATCAATTATACGGGGGCCACGGGGGCCCCCAAAGTGCGTAAGCAAAAATTAATAAAAACTTCCCAATTTTTTTTTATTTCACAAATGACAAAAGTCAAAAAAAGCAATTTCTTTTTTTCTCACGTAAAGCTGCGTTCAAAAGTTGGCAACACCCTACATCGGTTATTGCGGGCTGCGGGATTTCCCCGTTTAAGTCATTTACTTCAACGGGGGAATCCCACAATAATCGATGTACATACGATACAATGATAAACCACGGATGGAGAGCAGTGTTTATTGACGCGTTTTATTTAATTGTGCATTACATTGTAATACAATACAAACAATTGTTCTTCTGGTTTAGTAGTATTAGTAGCGATTTGTAAAAAACAATGAGTGAAAGGAAAAGAGATTATCCCAGCGGAGCTATGAAAAGAAAAAGTAAACAGAAAAGGGAGGAGGTCATAAAAAAAGTGCCCACAATTTCTTCATTTTTTCAGACACCAGCTCCTGTGAGTGATTTAGATTGCAAAGGTAAGTACTACCCAGATAGATAATTATGATGAATAAATATTTCTTTTAATTGTATGATTTTTTTTTCTTTTGTGAGAAATCTTTACCCTTCCTAAGGGCCCCCAAACAAATTTTTATACGGGGCCCCGCCAAGGCACGCTATGCTTCTGCTAGCTCCACCTCCCTCTGCCATAACATCCATTACCATGAATGTATCACAGTTAAAGTGCTGAATAGCTATCCATGACTTAATTCTCACCGATTGAGATAATAAAAATTTTATGTCAGAAATTGTTCTGGGTTGAAGGATTTTTGCTGGAGAAACTCTGTGCAGGGAATGCCCAAATAAGGCTCCTTTCATGTCCCCCAAGAGCTGAGACAGAGACATGTGCTCAATCCGTCATGTAGTACCCGGGTCTTGAACTGCTGACTTGCAAGCCTTCCAGCTAAAAAGCCAAGATTCTTAACCACTGAGCCACGGCAGCAAGAGGAAATCTGAATTCTTGATTAAGAAATGAAAGCAGAATGTAGCATCATGTATATGCTGGACTTTTGACAAGACAATTTTAATAAACTCAATTGCTATTAAAATGATTGTTTTCTATTATCATGTGGGAGGCAAATTCTCACCAACATAGATAATAATAGTGTCAGAAATTATTCTGGGTTGAAAGGTTTTTTGTTGGAGAAACTCAGGGGACCCCCAAATAAGGCTCTTTTCAAGTGTAGCTCAAGTTAAACTGAGAACCATTTGTAAAAAAAAAAAGCATTGATCTGCTTGGGCTAAAAGTAAATAGATTTAAGGATGCAACTAATCTTTGTGATTTCTCTTAATGGGTCACAGTTAAAGAAAAACCTGTATCAGTACAACACCCGATCCTCTGTGAAAATATACATGTCACTCCCTGATACCCACAACAAGTTAGTGGTACGCATCAGGAGATATCAAGTACAAATGAAATTATGAAGAATATGGCTATTGTCCTCAGTCCATAACACACCAATTTCAAAATGCATTCATGCATTCAATAACCTGTTTGTCATTGCTGGAATATGGCTCTGTAAGGAAGATTTTAAAAAGCAACAGTCACAAACATCTTTCTTGTTTGCTTTTCAAACCAGTAAAGTCCAGAAGCAGCTGAACAAATAAGTGTTAATAATTCTCAAAAGTGGAAGGGAAGATAAAGAAATCTGTGCTTAGAAGTTAAATGGTAACAAGAAATAAAGGATGTAATGCAGTGTGCCGTAGAAACTGTTTAGAAGTATAAGTGGCATGGCTACATTGCTGCTTTATTTAGAATAGGATCATAATTGTTGTAAGATGAAGTCTCTTTCCCCCCCCCCTCCCCATACAGGTCTTCATATTTCACTTTATTCACTCCAGAGAAAATATAAAAGACCTTGATCTGGATGAGCATCAGCATATACAAAGAGAGAATGAACAGGGAATCTAAGGCAGCCATTTACCTTGTTTAAAAAGTGTTTCTGAGTCATCCTTTTAAAATCTCAGAACTATTCCTTGGGTGGGGAGATTTCAGGGGGAAGTAGCTCCTCATTTATGGTTGCCCCAGTATGGATCATGGTCTTGCCTACTTAACTTCAAGTAAACTGAAACAACACAGGAAACTGATCAGTAACATGCAGTAACTGGGCTTGTGTGATCAAAGAACAACACAAAATAAAGTATAGAATGGAATGCTGGTAGTCGAGGGGAAGGGTGGCATCCACAAAGACAGAGTGATTGAGAAGAAAAGAAGAAGACAAGAGCAAGGATGTAGTAAATTACATGGGATTCTGACCAGCAGAATGATGACATGAGATATCTGTGTAATCATTTGGCTAAGTTATGGAGGCTTCTTCTAGGCTTCTCCTACCGTACAACTTTCAGGGCTATCCATGTTTACTAGTCACAATAACTACTGTATAGGCTTTCTCCAGAGGTAGAGAAATGCAAATTTCTGGGAGAATGGCAGAAAGCTATAGTTCATACACATTATCATATTTGCCGGCATATAAGATGCATCAGAGCATAAGACACACCCCGTTGTTACAAAAAAAAAAAAAAAGCCCACCATAGGCCACTATATTAACAGTGTAAGATGCACTCCATTTTCCCAGAGTATTTTAAGGGGGAGTGGGTCTTATTTGCCAGCAAATAGGGTATTTGTAGGACGTTTCAAGGTCATCTGATTTGCCACTGTGGGACATAGAATGCTGGAACAAATGGAATTCAATACTAATCAATCAGGCCTCTTACCAGATTTGTTACTTTTATCTTTCTCCCAGCTGGGTTCACTTCTGGCAGTGGACCCCAACCGTGAGAGACCAAAACCAAAGCAAACAATAGCAGGTGCAAAGGAAAGCAACATATAAGAGGGAGATTAGCATCCTTTGTTTTGGCATCCCTTTTGTACTTTTTATGCAATTCTAACCAAAATGTAATTCTCTCCATAATGGTTCTAAGAAAGAGGGATAACTGCTTTTGTGGCACACTAGTAGCTTTTTAAGTTACTTTTACAGTTTTGGTGATATCACCTCATAAATAATGGAAGAAGTTCATGCAGACTTCACTGAGCCTTGAACATACGGTACTTTTTGAATGAAAAACATGGAGAATTTTAAAACAGACCAATTATCAAACAAGAGCAATAATAAAAACTAGATGTAACAATCACTTCTGAGAATCACAGAAGTAGGGCCTTGGGATTGTGAGAGCAATTCAATGGTAGAGCCAACGAAAGGAGACCTGCTGAAATAAGTTTGGCTTATATGCACCTTTACCTGTGAATGTCTTGCTTTGCCAGAAGGTTGGACTAAATGAACCTTAAGGTCCCTCCCAGCTCCATAATTCTATGATTCCATGTGTTGACTCCATGTGTTGACTATGAAGTCTCATTAAGTTCAGTGAGTTTATTCTATTTTAGAATAACCCTGGATTACCTCATTATCATTATAGACCTACTTAAAAAAATTGTCCAAGCTCTGAAGTCAACCATGCCCATGGAGATTTTGTATGGGCTACACAGACTGTAAGGTGGGACACTGCACTGGCCATACAGACAAGAACAGAATATGCTGGTGCAACTTTTTACACCACCACATAGCTATATTATTCCTTGGGATTTTTTTTCCCTCATGGTCAATGAGTTTTAAACAAAATTATTTATATGGTAGCAAACCTTTGAGTGCACTACCCAAAATAGGAGTGTAACCTATCATGGTTGAGGATGAGAACCCCTGAACAATCCAGGGTTCATTCCCACACCATTCCCATCTGTCAGGGTAATTTAGCGGGGTACACAGAAAATATGAATACTATCGGGCATACCCTGGGTGGAACCTTGCTGCAAATCTTTCTAACACCAGATGAAACCAAATAATGAAGAATGAATCCACCAGAAAGGTATTTTTAAAGACCAACCCTAACAATGATCTCAATAAATATTAAGGGACTTTTAAGTAATAAGAGTGTCCTCCTAGCAGACTTTTGCAGGAAATACAAATGTGATATACTTCAGCTCCAGGAAACACATTGGGGGACAGCAAGGCTAATGCAAGACCAACATGTTCAAGTTGGGGCTGCTGGTGGACAACAAAATGTGGTGTGAATGTGGAGAGATACAGAATCCCGCTCATTTACTGGTCTGCCGATGACTGCCAGAAACATGAACTGATGAGGACTTACGTTTGGGCAACAACAAAGCAATGAAAGTGGATTCATTATGGCAATTCAGCAGGGTTTGATTGGGATACGAAAGAAGAAGAAGCAGGGTAATTTAGCAGGTAAACAGAACTTCAGGTTCTGCATATGATAGGAAAATTTGGATGGAGTTAATAATGCTCAACAAGAGGCATGTATCTAATGTACCTAGGGGTGTGTGTTGATATAAAAAGTAACTCCCCTAAGGGGGACTGTTGATTCAAATGTTTTCTTCTTAACATCTAGTTGAGAAGATGTATTTATCTTCTGCAGTAACCTTGATAAGCCAAATGTATAAACAAAGAGACTTATTTTTTAGTATACTCTAGGTTGCTTCCTGTGTGAAGCCTGACTTCTATTTTGCCAGGAAGCTTAACATATGACAAGGTGCCTTGAAAGAGAATTAGATTTCTCTCTTTCTCACTCATTTGCTCTTTTTTTTCCAGTGGGGAAAAATGTGCAGCTTTTTGTTTTGGATGGGAAAATGCCACCAGCATGTAATCTATACCCAGCAAGAAAGCTAATGTGAGTTTCATACTGACCTTGTAAGGAGATAGTTTTGATGTCTTGCTGTTTCCTGTCGAAGCAAGTAGGTTATTGCTTGGAGAATCCACAGGCTTAATGGGACTGAGTGTTATCTGCTGACCACAGAAAAGGGGTTAATGCAAGACCATTTTGACTGCTGGCATAAAAGCTGGTTTAATGACCTCCATAAACATGGCTAACTGCTGTGAAGTGATCAGTGACTTAATGCTCATTTTGACCCCTTCAGTATGCTTGGCCAATCATAGTGAGATATAGTACTTGATGAACCTCTCCTCTCAAAAGACAAGCACATTTTAAACAAAAGGGTAGTGGTGGAAACATGAAGAATGAGAAGTGTGTAGTAGTAGTAGTAGTAGTAGTAGTAGTAGAAGAAGAAGAAGAAGAAGAAGAAGAAGAAGAAGAAGAAGAAGAAGAAGAAGAAGAAGAAGAAGAAGAAGAAGAAGAAGAAGAAGAAGAAGAAGAAGAAGAAGAAGAAGAAGAAGAAGAAGAAGAAGAAGAAGAAGAAGAAGAAGAAGAAGAAGAAGAAGAAGAAGAAGAAGAAAGTGTGCTGGCAAGTTAATTCTAACTTAGGGTGACCCTTTCTAGGGTTTTCTAGGTAGAGAATACATGGAACTGGTTCATCATTCCCTTCTTCTGGGGCTGCATTGGGACTATGTAATTTGCCCATGGCCACACAAGCTGGCTCTTCTGGGATGCATAGTGGGGAATCGAACTGTCAGCCTTTGACTCCTGGGTACCTTACTCACCTGGGTACCTTACTCACTGAGCTATCAACCCAGTATCTATTCAGCAACAATGCCACCTACAATTTTCCACATCAGACACTCATTATAGTCATATGTGTCTATAGAATGAGACTTACTGTTAACAATGCATCCTTAAAGGTCAATTCTACTCCTCCTGCTTCTCTTCTGTTCCAGACAAATCCTTGCCAAGGGTGACAGAGCCAACACTTAAAACTATAAAATAGATGCATTAAGAACACTGCTGCTTCTTCTTACGTGACTAGGTCAGATGTGAAATGGCCACACAGAACCCACCTTTTGGTGAGTTCCTTCTGCAGTTCTTTTTGACTGACCTAGTGTGAAACAAAATAGCCAGCACAATGTGGGTGTTGCCTGGGTTATCCCCGATTGTGGTTTGAAAACACCACAATCTTTGAGGAGGCATTTTCTGCACACCCTAGTCAGAACTGCTGAAACAGATTTTAAAAGTAATGTAAAAAACAGCTTGGACAAAACAGATGTTTAAGAACCATCTAAAACTCTGAAGGAGTGGTGTTGCTTTTGTTTACTGACGTCTCAAAGAACACATGCTAAGATTGATCAGATCACCAGGGAGGGAGTAATATCACAGGAGTCGTGCTGAAGGAGAATATTAAATTTTATTGTTTGTTATAGCTTTAATGCCTGGATACCCATGTTCCATGCACTCCGGTGTCTAGTCATGCCTGCTATATAACCACAGAAATGTCTGCAGAAGCAGACAGTGCTGGCTCTTTGGCTATGAAACAGAGATGAACACTGAACCCTGGAGTCAGATATGACTGGCTTTCGAGCAAGGGTGACCTTTACCTTACCTGTCTCCTCTCACCACATCAAGACTAAATGGTTTAGCACGAAGGAGTTTCTGCATATGTTGTGGCCATAATAGGAAGCAGTAGAGGAATAGGTCAATCTTAGAAGAAATTAACCCTGACTGCTCCATAGAAGGTCAAATAGTAAAGATGAAGCTAAAGTACTTTGGACATCAAATGAGAAGAGAGGATTCGCTTGAGAAAGCCTTGATGCTGGGAAGGGTGGAGGGCAAAAGAAGAAGGGGGCGGCCAAAAATGAGATGGCTAGATGGTATTGTAGACACAATGGGCACAAAGTTGAGCGAGTTAAGGAGGATGGTGGAGGACAGAAGTGCCTGGCGGACAGTGGTCCATGGGGTCGCAAAGGGTCGGAATCGACTGTGTGACTGAACAACAGCAGCAATTCTATGCCATCTGTCCCTTTTTCTCATAGATACAGAGACACGATTTTGTAGTGGTTGCATAATAATCCACCTCTTTTGACATCCCTCTGGTTCTCAGAATGAGACACTGTTAACCTGGCAAACAAAGTACAAGTAATTCACAAATCCTGTCATAGGACATTCCACCATAGAAATGGTTTTGTGGGTTATGCTTATCAATCTAAATATATCTTCATATGATGAATGAATGGAATAGATTTCCACTAGATTAATACTATTTTGGTGCATCTAAAGAAGAGTGATATAAATCATTTGGTTTCTTACAGCACTATTATTAGTGTCATCTGGTATGAATTTCTAGTATAAAAACTGTTTTACGGTAATTTGAATGTTGTCTTGGGAACTGCAAACTCTTCTCAAGATTGTTACCACTAATTTGCCATGTTCATTTTGTCTTCCTAGTCTCTATTTTTCAAGACACTTTCAGTGGACTGGTTTATCTATTTGCCTGGTTGCATCACTCTTCGTGGGATTTGGGGTGCTGTTAGTGTTGCTCAAGGTTGGAATCTACATGTGATAGTTCCAGAAATCTTGCTGAATCTCTCTTTCTTCTTTTTTAAATGAGCTCAATATTCATGTTGCCTTCCTAGTCTCTGCCTTTGAAGATAATTCCCATGGATTCCTTTGCATTATCACAATTAAAATTCATCTTTATGGAATCTGGTGTTACAATTTGTGTGCTTTATAACAGCCTTTATATTTTAGGGGATAGTAGCCATATTAATCTGTGTTTCAAGCATATAAGAGGGAGAGGGGCAGGTGGGGAAGTGGTGTTGCCATTGACGTCATCTGGGATGGGCAGGACAGGGCTTTCCCATAATGGTACACATGCCCACAGAACGCCCTCTGCATACAACCTCTGGCATGTGTGCCATAGGTTTGCCACCACCACTCTAGAATGTATATCTAGAATAAATGCTGAAAGTAAAAGCTAAGAAACAACAAATCTGGAAAGAGATTACAGGCAACAGCAAGGAAACAGGTTACAGTAGGCAGTCAATGAAATCTTAAATGCCTATTGATTTCTCCTCTCCCTTTTATTCTATTTCTATATATCATCATAATTGGGTTAGGACACTGTACAGTTGAGCACCATCAATTCCACTACTGCTCAAATCTACATAAAGCCTTCAGGTAGATTCAGGTGAAGGGGCATGTGGCATACAATTTATTGTAGCCTGTGGCATACAATTTATTGATGACGTTAAACAGACTGAGGAAGATGATATGCCAGTTATCTCAAGGAAGATTAAGAAGATAAAGAAACCTTTCTCTAACTGTGGAATCGCCAAACTGCTGCTGGAGTAATTAAAGATGACAAAGCTACAAAGCATACCCTCGGAGCAAAACACAGAGACTTACTGAGTCAGCTGTCCCTACTCGGTCACAGTGATTGTATGTGAGAGAGCAGGGTGGCGGTAGAATGTTACTTTTGTTTCTGGCCTGGAAGTAATCATTACCTTTCATCCCTGATTTGTAACTGTCTCTTTCACTGTGATCTTACAAGCTGAAAGGTGTCAGGCAGGCTTGCTCAATTTCCTGGCTGAATGCAGCCCACACCACAATCCATATTGTGTCTTCTGGAAATGCTACAACCTGCCAGCTGGTTGACCATCCCCCTATTGAGTCTTACTTCGTTGTTTTCTTTCTGTTTCCCTGTCTCCCTCAGAGGTCCTGCCTTGTTCTGGTCAAAGATCTCACAACTGGGCATTCTTTCATCCATAAATAACTTTCTTAAGTTCCTTAACAAATGTCAAATATCAATGCTGGTCTCTTGACGAACTGTGGTTTGCACTGACCACCAGACTTGGTTTGAACCTCTAGGCACAAGAAAAATACCCGTCAGATTCAGGTTGTCACAACACAAGAAGACACTTCACTGCAAAATCTTAAAGCCACACAAGATTCATCATCTCTAGATGAGAGTGGCCACTCTGTTGTCAGACATCCAAGACTCATAGGAAGAAGATGCTTCTGTTAGCTGGTGGATGGTGATTTTTTTTTTCCTGGCAAAAAATGTCACAATCTGAGGCAGGTCTGGTATTTGTATGATGAGTTCACCAGAGGTAGATTTGATGCTACAGGATTTGCCGCCCAGCCTAGAGGGCAGCTATGGTGCTTTCAGGGTTGGACCCTCACCTTGCTCCAGCTGCCAGACCCCATCTAAGAGCCCTGGGGAATGTTCTGGACCATGACAGGCTCTACCTAGGGGCACTAGGTGGGTGAGCTGTATAAGAAACTGGTTTACTGCTAGAACTTGCCCCAGCAATGAAGATTAGTGAACTTGCTGTTGTTTGCCTCATAGTTTCTTTACTTGAAGATCTCTTACCTTGTTCCTGGTTCAAAGTTCCAAAGACTTCCTGCCCCATTCCTGATTCCTGTCATCTGACATGTATCAGGTGAATCCTTGCTTTTTAAATTCCATCTTTGCCCTGCTCCAGCCTCCGAAGGTACTCTTCATCACTTGCTCCTTTGTTCACCAGACTTCTGGCTTGTTTGGACTATGCCCTGTTGCCTGTACCAACCCTATATCCTTGTCCTCCTTGGGATTGATTTTGGACTTGGACTGTGATATGATTACTATTTTTCCTATTGCCTGGTTGCCCTGGGTCCCAGTGCTCAAGTTACTTTACCAGCCAGGCACATCTCAGACTCTGAAAGAAAGCTCTTCTGCCTGAGCTTAAGCAATTGCGGTCAAAGCATGTTGAATTATGATTATGCCATCACAGTGTGATGCATTTATTCCTGGTCTTTTGGCATGATAATAGGGATGGGTAGAATAACTTATAAATTCTTCATTCTCATTGTTCTAGGCTGATTTGATACAAAAAGACACCTCACTGAGAGTTTTTAAAGTCCAGAATATTCCTTGCTTCTAGCCCAGTTACACAAACAGTTCTTTATTTCAAGGTTCCTATAGTTTGGACAAAATGTCTTCACTGTCCTGTCCTTTAAAAAGCCATGTCAAGAAAAATAACAAAAGGACTGGAAGAAACTTTTTTTTAAAAAAAGAAAAGAAAACAACATATCCAACGTTTTAAATTCTTACACGAAGCAACTCCCTCAATTTGACACAATTGTGTAAGAAGTGGTCACCTTTGCAAATAAATAAATAAATAAAAATGGGCAGTTTTGCTCAGCCCTTCCTGATTTCAGAATTCTTTTGAGATCCACAGGAAAGTCCTCAAAATTTTGGTGAGGAGGAGAATATTGCAATTCCTCTTACTCCTCCGCGAGGACAGGATACATGAAGATTTACAATTATATGAGCTTCCAGAAAGGCATAGTCGATAACAGCTGTCTGTTTTCATCTTTCATCTGTTCAGCTTTCCCATGTGGGATGGTTTCCAAAGATGTAGACACAAAAGCATTTTAACACACCCTTTAGCTTACCATCCACTTCAAAACTGAGTTTCATAGACTGGATTGCAACCAGACTGCAACCAGCACTTTTTCAATTTACTTATCACAAAACAGTCGCCTGCAGGGAAAGCCATATTTCTTGAGCTCCTCAGGATTTCCATCTTAAAGAACTATGTCCTGTTATCTCAGGGGAGCAATGGAAAAGGAGGGAGAGAAGGGGCTGGAATGACATATTGCTGCTAACCTGGAGTAAACTTTTTACTGCAAATTATCTGCAGTCCCAAGCAAAATCAGTCCTTCTAGACATATTTTAATGTGGCGAAAAAGGAGTAGCTCATGCTCTCACATGCCTCCCCCCTCTGTACATGGAGCAGGTTGTCTTTCTTCCTCCACAAGCCATGCTTGCTCAGCAAGTAGCTGGACAAAGACAGTTGGGATGTGGATGTTGTTAGCAGTAGTAGCAGAGGTTTCCTTAGTCTGGTTGTCCCTGCCCCTGTCATCATGCTCCTCAGCTGCTATTGCTTATTCAGCTGCCTGCCTCAGAAGACAGACAAGCAAGACTGTGGAAGAGAGAAGGTTCTCTTGCTAGACCAAGGTCTTCCTGTCATTTAAAACTACACCGAGTATGCACTGTGTTAAAAGTACAACAAGGTATAGGCCATGTGAAACCAAAAAAGTAACTTCTCATTGAAATAAAGTCACTTCTCACTGAAATAAGAAGGTGACTGATGCTGAAATAGAAAGGCAACTGATGCTTGGGAGACAAGCTATGAGAAACCTGGGGAACCTAGTTAAAAGTAGAGACATCACCTTGCAAACAAAAATCTGCATAGTCAAAGCAATGTATTCCTGGTGGTAATGTATGGTTGTGAGAGCTGGACCATTAGGAAAGCTGAGTGCAGAATAGATTCCTTTGAAATGTGGTGTTGGAGGAGAGTTTTGAGAGTCCCCTCGACAGCAAGGAGAACAATAGAAGAAATCAACCCTGACTGCTCATTAGAAGGTCAAATAGTAAAGATGAAGCTAAAGTACTTTGGACATCAAATGAGAAGAGAGGACTCACTTGAGAAAGCCTTGATGGTGGGAAAGGTGGAGGGCAAAAGAAGAAGGGGGTGGCCAAAAATGAGATGGCTCGATGGTATTGTAGATGCAATCGGCACAAAGGGGGGTGGGCTGAGGAGGATGGTAGAAGACAGAGGTGCCAAGCGGGCAATGGTCCATAGGGTCACAAGGGATCAGAATCGACTGTGCGACTGAACAACACTGACTCCACTTTGTTTTCATTAAATTGTTTTGCACATTAAGGGAAGAGAAAGGAAGAGTATGTTGGGGGTCATAAGGGTCATGAAAAATTTAGGACTGTCAGCACCCATGATAATATTTTTCCTAAGTTCTTGGACTTGATACTGGAAATACATTAATTTTCTCCCAGAAGATCTTAGATAATTTCTGAATTGCTTTGCAAAGCCTATGGAGAAGGGATTTATGATTTCTAGCTGTGTGGGGTTTTTAATCATTCGATGTCACCAGCTACTTTATCTGACATGTGTAATGAGTAACAATAATCTGTAATATTGACTAATATTACAGTCACTAAAATAAGCCATTTTCTACAAAAAGATGAAGCTCCTACTTACATGTCTCCCATTGGCATCAAAGTATGTACTTTTGGTTAAAAATGTTTATATTTTGGAAAGTTGTATATGCTACTTTTAGACTCAGTAAGTAATATTTCTTGTTCACATCTGTGCTTCCAATTATGCTTTGAGTAAAGTCACATTCATTTCCATTCCTTATATAAAGAACTGAACTAACAGTTGGCATGTGTTTCCCAGCAGGACATGAATTTGTTATGAACCTGATGTGGCTATTAAAGTACTGCACAATGTACAGACAGTCAAGTAATTTAATAAAATGCTCCATTACACATGTTGCAACTGAAAATCATATATGAATCTTAAGCTTTGGCCTAAATTCTTAGTCATGTTCCATCTATGTGTACACCACATATCTTTAGAATGCATTGTGCTCAATAGCAGTTCACACACAAAAATAGGAATGCAACATCCATTGCTATCATTACAATATATCATAATACAAATACATCACAGCATGGTATAATATAATACACCATAACACTGCAATTCATATAAAGCATCTCACCAACATATACTAATAGCTATTCATAGGGCAGAATATTGATATGATCAACTTTGCATTTACATTGCACAACTGCTGTTTCTTCTTTCATGTCTAGGTCAGATGTTGAACTGCCAAAATGATGCCAACTTTTTCTGAGTTAATTCTATGGTTCCTTTCCCCTTACTCAGTGTGAGAAAGATCAGCCAGCACAACAAGGTTGTCATTGTCTGTATGGAGTGGCTGTACGATAACCCCTAATAGGGTGTTTAAAGTGACAATAGGGCATTTGAGGGTATGTGAACTGTTTGAGGAGTGGTTTGCCACTGTCACACTGGCTCTTCTATTAAGATACAGTACTCAACAAAAAGCAAATTTGCTCATCTCAAACTCCCATTAAGAGAAATACTGTAAAATGATATCTTGCTACTTCAGATCACCCACCCTCAAGCAAAAGAAAGGCACAGCCTGCTTATTAGCAGGATTCATCCCCTCTACAGGGTCCCTCTTGGATGTCTTTATGAAACAGAGGAATATAAGATGTGAGGAGTCTCTCTCTGCAGACATATCTTCAGTAAAGATAATTGGGGGGTTGGGATTAAAATATATCTATCCAGTGTAGCAGCAACTCTTTCTCCTTTTACATAATTGGCATCCTGCCAACTATTAGAGTAAGCAACAAACAAGCAGGATTCCTCTGACAATAGAGGAAAGATGAAATCCTTCCTAAGGCAGCACAGGGGCCATGACCAAACTGGCCATTATTACTGCTCCCAGGTAATCCATGCTCCCCATATGGACTTAGGCTCCAAAGACCAAGATGAAGTGTGGAGGTATGGTTGGGTGATACATTGTACGCAAACATAATTTATAACCCTGCACAATATCTTTCCTCATCTGGCATCAGGCTTAAGGCATTAGCCTTGGTTTCCAATTCCCTGGATTTGTGGCATGTGGACTAACATGAGATGTCTTTAATTGTGATTTTATGTTGACAGATGTTTTTTAAATCAGTGGATTTATAAGCAGGATTCCAAATCTTGTCTACATGGAGCTCAATGCCTTCTCTATTCCTTTCTCCTATGAGTGAACAGTGATTGCGGGAAAAGGAACCACTTCCACTCACAATTATGATTTTAATTAATTTGTAAAGGGGGCTTAATTTGTTACTGTCATTCTTATCCATATACAGAATTTAAGGGACGGTGCCATCAAGATCCTAGTGTTAACTAATAGCAGCTTAACAATTATGCTTGCATTGTTTTTTAGAAGCTGCCAAATGTTATAATATTTTTTCTTGTCATTTGGTCAGATGGGCCACTTCTATTCACAGCCTAATGACTTCTAGGCTCTATGTTTAGCCCTACCTTTATGGAAACAATCTAAGCCATGTTTATAGTGAAATAAAGTAACGCAGTGCAGTAATACCCCGGATACCAATTGCATCGAATAATGATAGAATCCGATAACGATGCAAGTTTTTTGGAAAAAACTTGCATCGGATAACGATTCTGGATAATGATTCTTAGCGTTATCTGAGGCAAAGGTCTGCGGGTGTGGGTGGTTTCGGTAGAACTTCCCAAACCACCCCCCACCCCGACCCTACTGCAGTCGCAGAGACTGCTTGTGTCTCTTTCCCTCCCTGTATTTAAACTACAGGGAGGGGAGAAAGAAAGAGACGTGATTGGGTCTCTCTCTCTTCCCTCCCTGCATGTAGTTTAAATACAGGGAGGAAAAGAGTGAGACTCGATCGCAATCGCGTCTCACTCTTTCCTTCCCTGTATTTAAACTACAGGGAGGGGGGAGAGAGAGACATGATTGGTTCTCTCTCTCTTCCCTCCCCACTGTAGTTTAAATACAGGGAGGGAAAGAGACACAAGCAGTCTCTGTGACTGCAGTAGGGTCGGGGGAAAGGCGCGTGCCTTTCCCCCGACCCTACTGCAGTTGCAGAGACCACTGCAGATGGGGGGTGGCTTTAAAGGCAGGGAGGATAAGAAAGAGACCTGATCGCGTCTCTTTCCCTGCCTGCCTTTAAAGTGGTTTGTCCCTGAAGTCATGGATGTTTGTTTGTTTTTAGTGTTGTTCGATGCATACATCGGACAACGCTAAAAATTGGATAGCGTCATGACTTGTGGAACCAAGTCATAACGTTATCCGGGGTATTACTGTACACAGAATCAAATCTTCAGCCTCACAAGCCTATGCATACATGCAAATGATATTATTCAACAGGGGATACCTTCTGAAATTGTATTGCTTATACTTTCCAGGGGTAGTGCAATTCAGGGTTTAATTAGTTCCCTTGCTCATCCTCTGTATGTTGCTATCACAGTCAACAGAAATATTGCCAGCACATTTTGGTGACCCAAATGAGCTTTGGATTCTCACAACATTCAGCTGCATCTTACAATCTTATATTTAGCATTTAAAAAGAGGCCTGCACATTGCCTACTCACTAAAACTGAAAACAAATAAGCAAACAAAAGATTCATTAGAAATATGGTGGTAAAGAGGGCTTTGCAGATTCCTGCAGCTGCCAAAAAGACAAACCACTGGTGCCAGATCGTGTTAACCCTAAATGGTCTCTGAAGGCAAAAATGACAAAAGTGATGCTGTCATGCTTTGTAGAATTATGAGAAAGAGAAGACTCGCTGGACAAAACAGTAATGCTTGGGAAAGTAGAAGGCAGCAGGAAGAAAGGGAGACCAAACATGAGATGGATTAAGCCACAAGTTTAAGTTTACAATGGCTTTCTTGCCTTGTGGTCATTTGGTCAGAGTCCACATCTCATTTTTGTGTAGAGTTTCTAGCTCTTCTCCTGGAACTTCTCTCCATCTGGTGGCTTCAGTTGCTGGCATCTGTTCAATCTCCTCTCTGGCTGGCTCATGCATCAGTGACAACATTGTGAGGTAGGACAGGGGTTTCACCTTTGTTGGGTCACGACGAGTGCCTAGTGGCTGGCTCTGGAGCATGTTGTGGCATTGGTGCCTCTTCTAGTTCAAAAGCCTTGAAATTTCCATCTCTTCCTTCTCTTGGTGTACTGCTCTCATCCTGTGTGTCCTCCTTTTTCAGCCCTTGTTTAACTTACACTGTGGAGTCACCGACCCTAGTCTGCCTAGTAGATTTTTAACATAGTGGTCTTACTCTTAATGGATATCTAAGGCAGTCCCTCTTTTATTATTAGTTTTATTTTTTCATCAAAGCAAGCCACATGTCTCATGCCGACCTCATCTGTTTTTAAATGCATTAATTTATAGCCCAACAAAATAGCCTGTTCTGTTCTAGAGTCCAGTTTGTGCCTTTTCTGTTTTGATATGCAGGCATTGAAAGACGCTAAATGTGTTCCACACTTGGTACTATCCCATGCCAGAATTCAAAAGGTATATTTGTGGTCCCTTTGGTTAACAATCTGTTTTATAGATACTTTGCAGACATGATTGCATCACCACAAATTTGGCTGGGCAATTTCACACTTTGTCACCTCCCAAAGAGATCTCTGTTACCTTTTGGCTGTTCTATTGTGCTCAGGAGTAGATATGACACTCCTCCTGTGCAAAATTGCTTTGTTCCTCCAGGAAAACTTGTGAAGAGTAGAAAAGATACTCACCCAATTGTTCATGTGGAATGCCTTGGGTTTTCTCTCAAACTTGTTCCTCATCATGGTCCCCATACTTTTTGAGTATTTCATGTGCCACACTCTTCTCCTCCAGTAGGTAGGTGACATCAGATCTCAAAAATTCACTCAAAATATTAAAATGTATCTGTTGTGTCCTGGTGATGGCACACTAAGTAGTCCACAGGTCAATTGAGCCCATTGATGCTCTTTTTCTCAGCAGTCTGTTAAAATATGTTTTACAGTAGCCACTGGGAAAGGATTATGGTGGGTAAGAAGTACACTCTCTCTATGAGCAATGAACTTTAATTCCCAACTTTACAGTCTGCTGTCTATTACAAGGACAGAACCTTTCCATTAACAATTAATGTTTATAACTGCCTGAGCAATTAACTAATGGTATTTTCAAAAATCCACTCTCAGTCATCACTGTTTGATAAGTTCCTTTTGTAAAGCAGTTTTATGAGCTGCCTAACCGCAGCCTCCATTACTGCTCCCACTTTTTCCCATTTGTTAGGATTCCCTTTATAGCTGATAGTAAGGAGATAAAAGTAATAAACCCAGTGAAAGAAGATTAACACCATTCTATTTAACTTGCTTATTGATTTTACTTTCAGTCTGATTGCTCAAGAGTATCTGAGACTGCAATGACCAACTTCAGGGGGTGCAATAAAAAGGAATTTACCAGGACATCTCCAATCCAGAACCTTTCTTCATTTGTATGTCTCTAACATGGAAGGTACCATGCCAACTGGCCATTCTTCATGTAACTGATTGCATGCTAATACTAGTGAACAAGTGGTGCTTCCAACAATGTATTGTAGGGTGATGTGCTCCTGTTTGGTTTTCCAGCCAGCCACTCCTCTTTCCAACACTGTCTTTTTAATTTCCCTTGCTTTCAATTCCTCCATCCTGTCCACAGGTTCTCCATATTATATGGGCAAAGAAATTTTTTAGTTCCCATTAATGGACTCTATTTTAAGATAGGTTTGTGAGGTAGGATCTTCTCTCTTTTGGTTTAGTTTTTCCTAAACTCTTTTGTGCTTCAGTAAATCTTTGTTTCAAAACATGCCAGCACCTGCCTTTTGGAGATGATAGAGACTTAAGATCACCTTTTCGCCCACTTCTATTCCGTCCAAATCCTATCTTGCTTAGTTTTAATATCTTGTCTGATGAAAGGACAGTATTCCCATTTACACATCTGTCTCTGCATACTTTTTATGTCATTTTGGTTGACCTATGAGCATTAACCTCTCTGAATTGAGCTTGGAGTCTGTATTTCAATGGTTATGTGCTGTTTTGACAAGCATCATAAAGTTACATAAACATCAGTGAAGCAGAAGATATCTCTATGTTATTGAGCAATAGGTATGGACAGGAGGAGAAACTTTGACAAGTCTGACCTTCACCACAATCTTCAAGAGAGTTCATTTGAGAGATTCTGGTCTTGAATAGAAAGAGTTAATAACTTTTACAGTCATCCTCTAGCAATATAGCAGTCTGTTGGACTACCCTGTTGGTGTGTAACAGAGTGGTCAGGAGGACATGCAGCAGAAGGTGTGAGTTTCCCTGGTCAACACAGCACAAGATGCTTGTTTGGTGCCAAAGAAATATTTTACTTAAGGTATTAACAGAAGTCTTCAAATATATACAAGCAAGATAACTTCTCTATAAAGCATGCAGTTGAGTTCACTATGGCATTCAGTAAAACAAACACAAAGTCCGTAACTCACATCAGTGGTGGGATGTCAAAAATTTTACTACCCTCACCGTGACATCATCACAGTGTGGGCGAAGCTAATGTCATGACAGGGCCAAAGAAAAATAAATTTAAAAATAAAAATAAGCACGCGCACACACACACACCCCTCAAAACCCACCCACCCGCAACACAAACCCATAAATAAAATGAATGAATAAATAAATACATTAAAATACACACAGACACACCACATCCAAAGGTAAGTCACTTACCCTGGGGAGCAGGCTATAGGGAGCTTCAGGCTAGCAGCTTCTCTTCCTCCTCCCCGCTTGGGAGGGCAGCAAGGAGGCCGTGCATACGTGCCAAGCACTGTAGGCATGCATGCACACCAAGTGCTTGGTGCGCATGAGCAGTGGGGGAACCGGTGAAAAGGTAAGCCCTGAAAATGGTTTTTTCCCCAAAAAAAGCTGCTACCGGTTCTCTGGGACACTGGGGAAAGTTACTACCAGTTCTGGTGGTGAGAACCTGTTACATCCCATCTCTGTATATAAGGTGACAGAGGGCTTTTTTCCCCTTTATAGGAAGGGAGAGTGTGAATGTCGTGCTTTATTCAGACCACAAAAATAGTGATTAATAACAATTACATTAGCAATGTAATGATTTAAATGTTTCCTCTTGTAAATATTAACAGTAGCTAGTTAATTTCTTACACTATATTTAATTTTTAAATGTAATATTTCAGACACCTCTCAATTAGCTTGGTAATAATATAGGGAAGGAATTAAAAAATAATCTTGGGGAAAGCAGCTTTTTTTTTTTTGCACCATTAAGATTCATGGCAAAAAGAAACAAACATAAAAAATCTAAACTTTTCTTAGAGATGTGCACATTAGGGGAAAATAAAGTTATACACACAATTTAAACAGTGAATGGCTAAAGATAAAAAGCATGTATTGCCAATTGGGAGAAATTCATACATTGATGTTGCGGACATCGCCATGGAAAATGGGACCCATCCATTCCGGGGGTATTCTATTTTCCCAGGATGCCAGGAAATCTTTCTGCTACAGGGGGCAAAAAATCAGCAAAATAAAAATTTAAATGTCTCAAGTGGCTAAGACGCTGACCAGGAGGTAGAAGGTCAGCAGTTTGCTTCCCGAGTACTGCAGGACAGAATGAGCTCCAGTCTTTATCCCAGCTCCTGCCAACCTAGCAGTTTGAAAGAAAGAAATTGCAAGTAGATAAATAGGGACCACTTCGGTGGGAAGGTAACAGTGTTCCGTGTGCTCTGGTGTCTAGTAATGCCTGCCACATGACATCTGCAGAAGCAGATAGCACTGGCTCTTTGGCTTTGAAACAGAGATGAGCACTGAACCCTAGAGTCAGATACGACTGGCTTATGAGCAAGGGAAACCTTTACCTTTATAAGAGACTTTGATATTTCTTCCATAGCCCTACTAGAAAGAGTGAACATGCCTCTGCTTCCTGGTGGTGAATTTTTGCTAGGGTATGGAATGGAAAGCTACTAGATAATCACTGGTACAGTAGTACCCCATATAACGAAATATCTCTGTTGGAGCTCTTCATTATATGGATTTTTTCAATATGTGCATCACTATTGGTGATACCCTGCATAACGATTTTTTTTGTTATGCTGGATATTGCCAATAGCGCCAAAACTCTTCGTTATATGAATTTTTCGATATACAAAGCATTTGTTATACGGGGTACCACTGTATATGAAAATGCTGGACTTCTCTATTGTTTTCCAAATAGATCTTTGCACACTGTTTGTGAATCTAATTATTACAGATCTATTGCACTGCATAGCTCTATAGTTTCTGCAAAGTTTTACAACCCAATACTGACATTATAGTGCAGTAATTCAGCATCTCTCCCCACACACAC
Organism: Furcifer pardalis; assembly: GCA_030440675.1. NCBI lineage: Eukaryota > Metazoa > Chordata > Lepidosauria > Squamata > Chamaeleonidae > Furcifer > Furcifer pardalis. Next base: position 129,002,077 of record CP126891.1, read on the forward strand.
ATCTACCAAGTCATCCTGGCTGGTCCCAAATGATTTTGTCCTGCAAGGCCTACTCAAATGTTATTGTGTACACACATCATATTCATCTATTTGGTTTTTAGATGTGTTTAATTTAGCTTTGTCTGTTGTTATATGCTGGTGGTGCATCTGACATAAATAAATAAAGATCATATGCAGATTTGGAGAATATTCATCCCTCTTCAAACTCTTCTCCTCCACTTAGAAAAGGATGTCCAAACCCAAGAAGAAGGGGGGTAGAGTCAAAGTGATCTATTCTACCTTTTGAGAGTATACAAAATAGTTGACATTGGAACAGACTGATGGATCAATATAGTTTATTTATTTATTTATTTATCCAATTTATATAGCCGCCCAATATACCTACGTTTTTGCAGATATGGTTATGGAGACTGTTAATTACAAACACCAGTGTTTCAAAACTGGCCACTTCTTGTATGTTAAATGCTCACAGAAGTACCACTCATGCAGAACATGTTAGAACCATGTAAGGGATGCTAAACTCCTTTGAGGGGGAGATGGATGTTGTGGGCAGGGCAGTGTTTTATTGAAAAACAAATACTTTCTTTGTTAATTTGAGCAGAATGTTTTCTATTTCCTTTTTTTTTGTTGGCTTTAACTATGATTCAGTATATTACATTCTTGTTTTATTGCTCAAAATGTTCATTACTGAACATTATTTGTAGGGGAAATAAATCATGCCCCAGGCTCAGCTTGTTTGACCTTTTCATCTGTGATTCTTTATCTGTGTAATTTATTGATTACATGCTGTCAAATTGATTCTGATTTATTATGAGCTTTTCCAGAGTTTTCTAGTATAGAGTACTCAGAAATGGTTTACCTTTCCCTTCTTCTGGGGATGCTCTGAGACCAGGTAGTTTGCCCAATACCACACATGCTGACTGTTCCTCAGGGAAGCACATTGGAGAACTGGCAACCCAAGCCCTGGCTCACCAGCCAAGAGCTCCAGCTCACTGCACTATCTAGCCAGCTGCCCAGTGGTGGGATGTCAAAATTTGTACTACCCCACCGTGATATCATCACAGTGTGGGTGGAGCTAATGTAATGACATCATTATGTGGGTGGAGCCAACATCATGACATGGGCAGGGCCAAAGAAAAAATATAAATAAATAAAATAAAATAAAAATAAGCACACACACACACACCCCTCCACCCACCCACGCACCCACCCACCCACAACACAAACCCGTAAATAAAATAAATAAATAAATTAAAATAAAAATACATTAAAATACACCCACCCACCCCAAGCACAAATAAACCAGAGCTTTTAAACTGAAGGTGGTTCCCCCCAAAAGCTGCTACCGGTTCTCCGGGACACTGGGAAAAGTTACTACCGGTTCTGGCGAACTGGTGAGAACCTGTTACATCCCATCACTGCAGCTGCCTCTGTTTATACCCACATATATAGTGATGGGATGTTACAGGTTCTCACCAGTTCACCAGAACTGGTTGTAACTTTTCCCAGTGTCCCGGAGAACTGGTAGGAGCTTTTGGGGGGAAACACCTTCAGGGCTTACCTTTTGACTGGTTCCCCCACTGTGCATGCATGCCAACCACTTGGTGTGCATGCATGCCTACAGTGCTTGGCGCATATGCACAGCCTCCTTGCTGTCCTTATGTTGTGTGTGTGTGTGTGTGTGTGTGTGTGTGTGTGTGTGTGTGTGTGTGTGTGCTTATTTGGTTTTATTATTATTATTTGTTTATTATTTATTTTTCTTTGGCTCAGCCCATGGTGTCATGATATCATGATGTTAGCTCCGCCCACACAGTGATGACATCACGGTGGGGTAGTAAAAAAATTGACATTCCACCACTGTATATACAGGTATAGATATACAGTAATACCCCAGATTACAATTGCATTGGATAATACTAGAATCGGATAACAATGCAAGTTTTTTTGGAAAATATGTGCATCGAATAACGATTCTTTAGCATTATCCAAGGCAATGGTCTGCGGGGGTGGTGGTTTGGTTATAACTTCTACCCAAACTACCCCGCCCCCCACTGCAGTCACTGTGAATGAAGAAGGGGTGAGGAAATCCCCAGCGCGCGCGCTGGGAATTCCCTCACCCCTTCGTCATTCACAGCGCTTGTAGCTTGGAATGCAGGAAGGGGAGAGAGGCACGATCTCGCACCTCTTCCCCCCCTACCACCTTCCTGCACTCCAAGCTAGCGCTGCACTGGGTGCGGTGGGGGAATACCCACCCCACCCCACAAAGGCAGTGATCCATTACTGCCCTTGCGGGTCGGGTGGGTATTCTCCCACCCCACCCCACCCAGTGCTAGCTTTAAAAACAAAACCATCCACAGGAAAAGAGACATCATTGCTTTTCCTCTGGATCTTTTTGGTTTTAAATTTAGCGCTGGGGGTGGGGGTGGGGGGAATGTCCCCCCATGCAAGGGCAGTGATCCATCACTGCCCTTGCATTGGTGGGTGGGTATTCCCACCCACCCACCCAGCCAGCGCTAGCTTTAAAAGCAAAAGATCCAGAGGAAAAGAGACATTTTGCTTTTAAAGCTATAGCTGGGGGGTGAGGTGGGGAAAAATACCCCCACCCACGCAAGGGCAGTGATAGTATTCCCCCTGTCATGGAACCAGCCGACTCCCTCTGCTCTGGCCCTCCTTAACCAAAGCCCTCCAGAGGGCGAGCTGGCCAGCAATACAGCTAAACAGCCCTTAGCTGCTTCTCTTCCACAAGGAGGTTTAAACAGGTAGCCCATTCAGAGGCTTGTGTGCAAAGGCATTTCATCTCTTACCCTTTAGTCCAATGAAGAGACATTGTTGAAGCAAATGTAGTAGATTTATTGATCAGGTTTCTTAAAGCATAAGAGTCAGTCCAAAGACAGTCCAAAACAAAATATAGTTCTATAGTCCTACAGCATAAAGACCAGTCCAGAAAGGCTAATCACTCTAGGTAATCATTTTGAAGGAGCAAAAAGGCATAGTCCCCCAGGCAAAGATGTTAACCCATAGACATCCAAAAGCAAATTCTCTCTGTTCTCTCTCAAAATGGAGAGTCTGCAGTCAGGTGGGATACCCCAACCAATCAGGATACAGAGAAAACTTTCTCATAACAAGGGAATATTTACACACATGTAGAGACCTATAGTCATAACAGGAGAAAACTCAGCAAGCTTAGAGATAAAGGTTACACTGAACTGAAAACAAGCTGTCTCGTGACACATAGTCTTGTGAGACAAAGAAGAGAAATGATTTTTGAGGCCTAGTTAAGACCAGGTCCTCTCCATGCTTTGAGAACATTAGGAAAAAGATGTTGTTTCATGACACACACCCCCACCTAGCGCTAGCTTTAAAAGCAAAATGATCCACAGGAAAAGAGACATTTTAAATCTAGCACTGGGGTGGGGGTGGGGTGGGGGTGGGGTGGGGAATACACCCCATGCAAGGGCAGTGGATCATTTTGCCGCCCTATTTTTGAAGTTCCCCCACCTGGAGCCTGCAGGGAGGTGGGGGAAATTTGGAAATAGCGAGGATCAGGTCCCCTGACCTCCCTGAAGCCGGCAGGGGGGTCAGGGAGCCCAAAATGGATAAAAAAGCCAGCTGCAGGGAGGTCGGGGGACCTGGTCCAAACTGTTTTCAAAGTTAGCCCACCTCCGTGGAGGCTGCAGCAAGCCAAAATGTCAGGATTCAAATCCCGACGCTCTGGGTTGCTGCAGTCTCCAGGGAAATAGGGCTTTTTTAAATGTTGTGCGATCAATGCATCGCCTAACGTTAAAAACTGGATAACGATGAGACTTGTGGAACCAAGTCTCATCATTATCCGAGGTACCTAGTGTAGGGACATAATAATTGTATACCTGTATCTACACTGGGAATCTTTATTGCTGTGTGAGCAGTGATGGGCTGCTCCCGGTTTGGACCTGTTTGCCTGAACTGGTAGCAGCCATCTAGAGGGGATTGCCGGGGGATGGGGGTAAACCCCCGGGCAACCGGTTTGGTCACCTCTCTGGCTACCCTCTGGATCTGTCTTCCGGGCAGCCAAAATGGCTGCTCAGAAGTGCGCATGCATCAAAACTCCATTTGATGCATGCACACTTAAAAATAGAAGTGTGTATGCATCAAATGGAGTTTTGATGCATGCACACTTCTGAGCAGCCATTTTGGCTGCCTGGAAAGGGCACAGGCAGCGCCTGGAAGAGCGGTGGCGGTGGTCTTTCCCAGGTGCACCGCCAGGCTGGGCCAGGCCGCACTGCTGGGCTAGGCTGTGCTGCACTGCTGGGCCCAGCCATGCCAGGCTGGGCTAGGCTGTGCCACCAGGCCGCCACACCACCGCTGTGTCTGCCTGCCTGCCTGCCTCTACCTGACCCCAGGGTAAGGTAAGTGACAGGTTTGTGTTAGGGGTGGGTGGGTGAGTTGAGGTGTGTGTGTTTTATGTAGTTTGTTTTTATGTGTATTTAATGTATTTATGTATTATGTGTATATGTATTTATTTTAATTTATATGTATTCATTGTATGTATTTATATGAATTTAAATAATGTGTATTTTTTTTTTAAAAAAAATACTTTTTTACTTTGGCTCTGCCCACAACGTCATGACATCTTGATGTTGGCTCCACCCACAACATCATGCTGTCATGCTGTTGGCTCCAGCCACGGTGTGGTAGTAAATTTTTTTTGACAGCCCACCACTGTGTATGAGACATCCCATCTCCCACAACTGATAAATGCAGGCTTAGGGACTTTTTAAAAGAAAAATTTTCCCTTCAAGAAGTTAATCCTCAAAACAATCCTGGGAAAAGAAAGTTTAGGAGAAAAGTGTCCCTGCAACCATGGAGAGATGGCACTGCTTGAGGGCTTCTAAGACCATTGTTTTCCTGCTACTATTAGCTAGAAGCAGTGGGAAAAGAGAACTCTTGGTGGAGGTTATTTGTGGCAAGAACCCAAATAAGCATCTCCAAACTACCACCCATCTTACATCTGTGATGGCTGTTTCCCTGAGGCTAGTTAGATGGACAGACAGCAATCACACTTGTGATGACTAATAGCTAGGAAAAGCTTTCACATTCACCGCAGGGACAATTCTGAATATTTTTGATTCACAGACAGAGTAATCTTTCTTCATTCGTGTCAGAAGCAAACAGAGTAATAAAACCACCCTTTTATTTTATTATTAGGATACCAGGAATGCAAACCCAGAATCTACTTTCTAGGATGAGACATCTGCCTTTGAGCATGGCCTTTGGATACACACAAGGGACAGAATGTCTGGAGACAAATCACTGAATGTTGAGTGTCTGGAATATACAAATTAACTTCCTCCTTAGAAGAATGAGCTTTAGCTAACTTGATGATTCAGCCCCCACATATCAAAATGGTTAGAGAAACAGACTTAAAAATCACATCCAACTTCTTTTTCTAATAAAGAAAACATTAAAAATAATAATAATAACACAGAGATAGATTCAAAAAGGAAGGCTAATAGGAATTCAATTGGTAGCTCTTGTTTTCTAAGGGCTCTGTCCTTGGGGCAATAAATAGGGGTGTATAAGACAGAAAGTAAATGATGTGCTGCAGAGACAAAGCAAGAGTGAAAACCAATTAAGCCAGTATGACTCAGTATTATTGAGGAAGTGGAATTGATCCCTGAAAGCTCACATTAAAGTATAGCAGTTTGTCTTTAAGGTGTCACAACATTTTTCTCTGTTCTTTTCTTTTGTTTCCTATCTGACAAGTCAAGCCAGTACAGGAGCTTTTGCAACCAAAAGAGAACTTTCAAAAACATAGCCCAATAAATCTTTTTATATAACAAAGCATATTATATGCCAGTTACACACGCCCCTAGATCGGGACTCATTGCTCATGGTCACACACGCTCTGGTCACCTCTAGGCTTTACTACTGTAATACACTCTACATGGGGCTGCCCTCGATGACCATTCAGAGGCTGCAACTGGTCCAGAATGTGGCTCCTCAGGTGGTGTTGGGGTGCGGGCGTTATGCCTCGCCATTGCTTTGGGAGCTGCAGTGGTTGCCAGTGTGCCTCTGGGTGCAATTCAAGGTGCTGGTAATTACCTTTAAAGCCCCACATAGTAGTGGGCCAGGATACTTAAGAGACCGCATCACCCCAAGAACATCTCTCTGTCCCACCAGGGCAGATCGGAGAGGCTCTCTAATTGTTCCACCTGCTAGAGAGGCACATCTCTCTAGCACCAGAAAGAGGGCCTGCTCAGTTTCTACTCTGGGCCTCCTGCCAATTGAGCTGCATCTCCAGACAGAGTTGCTGCCTTTAGGAAAGGGCTAAAGAAATGGCTGGCAGGGCACATGTGGGCCACCAGTGATGTGGGGACCCCAGCCTGCTGACTAACTTAGTAGAACACTCCCTCTCTCTTTTAATTTTATTTTTAATCTTTTAATTATTTGTCAGTAGTTTTAATGGGTTTTTATTGCTTTTAAACTTGACTGTTTTCTTTCTTTCTTTTCTTTTTTTGTTTCTGTGAGCTGCCCGGAGTCCTCAGAGTTGGGCGGTGATACAAATTGGAAAAAAAATAAAATAAAATTAATAAATAAAATCAGTCATAACCAGGTTTTGACAGCAGGGTTCAAGATACATCGCAGTCACAAGCAGCAAGCCAGAGACACTATGGCTGAAAATCCTGTTGCTTGGTGTAGGGAGTTGCACTAGAGTAGGTCTCCCCAAGAGTTAGAGCTTTTCCCAAGAAGACAATCTAGCAAGCTCCTTCACTGCAATTCTTGACTCAATCCCAGATTCATAGGGGATAGAATTCCTCTCTCTTCAGCTATTATCTTTCTATATATTTGTATTATAAACACATCCAGAAGAGCAAACATGTTGGCAAACAAGAATGGAGAGAGCATCTCAAAACAAATGGCTTCATTTTATTCTTACTCCTGGAGTAAAGCGATTTTACAAAAGTAAAAGTAAAGCAGATTTTACAAAATATCTCACAACAGAAGGATGATTATAAATACCCAAAAGGTTGTTCTAGCAGTGTGATCAGCTTTAAAATAATTTGTCACTTTTTACTAAAGCCTTTCAAAGTTCTTGGATTGAGCAATATGAGTCTGTATTATTAGATGTTTTCCTAACCATCAATTGGGATCACAGCTAGGCAACAACAATTAAAGATGACTTACTAGACCATTTTGTTTGAATTTGTATGTCTTCTAATTCCACCTGCTCCATGTTATTGGCATGAAAAAGGCGTCTATGACAAAAAAAGGTAGGTGATAGCTCTTGAGAACTATTGTGGTGATGGTATCAGTCAGCCTGCTATTTCAAAGATTAGCACAGCCATCAACAGAATTTCTATAAAGCCCACGGAAACAGTAAGAGTGCCTGGAATTTAAGCAATTTTATATGTTTTGCAGGACAGCACAACTTCTCTGGTTCTGTATCCATAGTTGGTTCATGACCGTGGAAGAATGCCATAACTGACCCTACTTTTTGGGTGAGATGCTCCACCCAATCCATGAACCCTCATAGCTACTACTACAATAGAGTCTTAAAGGATGGTAAGGTTGTGTGTTTCTGGTTCATTCCAAGAACTGCTTGTGGTTCTGTTCTATCTCTTCTGGAAAACTTGTAAGATTGCATTTTCTCTCTTCCGCTCTCTCTTTTCCCTTGTGTCAGATTGAATTCACTTACAAGCAACAAGTTCAGGATCTAGACATGATCTGCTGCTCGCAATCAAATGACATTCTGGTCTGCAGTATGAGACACCTGTTTCGGTTCCACAACATTGACATCAAAATTATTCTCATAGCATATGTTCTTATGACTTCAGTTTCCTTAGGCTATGACTGAGGTGACAGGCTTTAGCTCTGCTGCCTGTGCTTGTCTGGACCCATCATCATTACTACCATCAAAGCATCATCACAAACTGTTGTGCAATGATGGGTGAGACAGAGATATGTTAAAGTGTGAAGAACTTCATGAGAGCTGAAAGCTGCTGGTGGAATTGGAACAGGATTCTCTACACTCGGAAAATGTTAACATTTCACTTCTGGGATGGTCTAGTTCTAATATGTGTATTGCCAATGGATATAATAGAACAAATTACCCATTTCACTGATGGATAAATTAATGCACTAGGATGAGAAACTCCTCTTCAAACATTAGATCCCCATGTTCACAGATCACGTCACTGAATACTTATATTTTTGCTCCATTACACTTCAGTTCTTAAGGATGTAAATTCTTTCTTTACACTTTTAAATGAACCTTGTACATGCTCCAAATTTGGTTTGCCAATTTTGCCCCTTTTTAATTAGGATTCTGTGACGATTCCTGCAGAGAAGAAATGACACATAATTTAGTGCCTATATTCTGATCTCTAAACTGCCTGTATCTGCATTGAATGTTGTTGCTTTCTACGAAGCATCCTGGTAAAGATTAGCAAAGCTGCCGAGGAAGCTATTTTAGTCATCCCTAGACAGTTTGTTTTACTATAAATTTCCATCAGTTGGTTGTGAGCATAACATGCATGACCATTAAGCAGAATGAAATGTGCAGCAGATACGTGGCCCAAGCCAGACATATATTACATTGTATATTGCTGAAGGAAAGGTTATGTTACTGGTACAAGTGGATAACTCCATCTACAGGGTTCATACTCTTTTTCATCTTTTTTTCTTTATCTTACTGCTTCACATTCTCTACTTGAAGGGTAATCTCAGCAACAAATGCCTTTATATATTCATTTTCCTTATTTGAAGAGAATACAGGGGCCTCATAGTGGTTTTGCATCAGCTGCTTCTATCAAAAAATACAAGTGTATCATGGGGACCAACACATACCAAAACAAAAGCAAGATTATTTTATTTTAAGCAGTAGCAGTTCTCGTCCAAGCAAACACTCTACATCAGCAGCCTGCTGCCATAAATCAAGGCTGACCCAAGACATTTTGCCACCTGAAGCATGCCAGTAAATATATCCCTTGCCCCCATACACCCTAGGCAAATTACATAGTAATCAACATAAACCTAGAGCTCCCAGAATCCTCGAACCAGTATAGTTATGAAATTTTAAGACTTATAGTTACAAAAGTAACTTTCCCATGTCAAGGGAAGTCAATTTGTAACTTCACACATGCATTTTTCACAGTCTCTGTGTATATTATAAATACAATATTAACAAAGCAAAATCTTCAGCCATTTCATGACATGTAAAATCTATAGCCTGGGAAAGACTCGCCCTTAAATATTGGAAAGCATATTTTACAAAGACTAAACTTTGTGCTTCTCCCTTGCATAGGAATGGAAAGAAACACAGAAAATACAGTAAGAAGCTCTGAGATTTGCAATTTGGAACTGAAACTCTAATAATTCCACAAAGCCAAAGCCTTCTATTTGGGGTCTGATCTTATATATTTTAGATGCTGTCTTCCCTTTAATGAGTGATTGAGGTTTCTGTTGGCACGAGTCTTAACAGAAAGAACTTTCTTTCATGAATTACCTTCCTTATCTATAGCATTGAAATGGTCATGTACATCTACTTAAAACACTTCTCTTTAAGAAAACTACACTATTGTACTTGTTTCTCTTTATGAAACCACTAACTATATTTAATAACTCAATTTTTCTGCTGAAGCTTCTTTTAAAAAATCTGATAATTTTTTTCAAAGTGTAAGTGAAAGCTTCCAGCTGGGAAGTTTTCCATGAACATCAACTTCAAATGGTAAGCCTGAAAGCATTAAACCAGGGGTGCCCAAACTACGGCCTGGGGGCCAGCTCTGGCCCCTAACACCAATTCATCCAACCCACAAAGCTTTCATTGCTCCTGGAAACGGAAGTAAAACATGCCTATATGGTCACCTGTATGGGTGTGTTTACTTCTGCTTCCAGGAGCAATGAGGGCTTCGTAGGCTGGATGAATTGGTGTTGGGGGCCACATCTGACCCCTGGGCATATTGACTGGCACCCTGAACCACATGACCAGCCCACAGCCTGAAAAAATTGGGCACCCCGACATTAAACTCTGCTCTCCTGGGCAATGCAATACTGAAATGAAACCCAGCTTTCAGGATGGACAAAGGGAAATGGGAAGTTACAGAACATATCGCTTTATTAAACAAGACAAGAAAAGTTTTATAGTGAAGAAGACTGATAAGATCAGTGCTCATACATTAAAAACCATCACACATTTTTTAAAAATGCATATAACTATACCAGGAACAAAAAAACTTATTGACGATGGAGAGAAATAAAACATCTAACACTCGGCAGAACTTTGGATCAAACACTGGCCTATAAAAGCATTTTCTAAACACAAAACAGAAATTTGCTGCCAGAAATAACATACTTACCAGGCTGCCTGGTTCAGACTGGAATGCACATTCACAAATAAGAATACTGTACCAGCTTTCCCCTATATTACTACACAACAGAATGGCATAGTGCTGTATGGCATAAATCAGCATATGCCAAACAAGTGAATATAGAGCTTAATGAATCATGCAGGATTATTACTGGCTGCCTGAAATCTACCTCCACTGGGAAAAAAATTATTATTTAGCTGCTATTTCTCCTTCTGCAGTACAAAGAAAATAAAGTAATACAACAACAAACCCATCTACTTCAAAGATGACAACTCCTTAGAGCAGGAGTTCTCAACCTTTTAAAGCTGGGGGCCCTGTCAGGCTCCTTCAGTCATCTTTGGGGGCCATATCGCCATTTTACCATTCCTCCACCACATGGCACTTCCTGGTGTGGCAGAGGCAGGGGGCACATGAAATGGTGCTGTGGGCCACATCTGGTCCACTGGCTACAGGTTGAGAATCCCTGCCTTAGACAACAGCTAAAATTGATGGAAAGTTTTCTACACACCTCTCTGTCTCTTTTTTTTTCTTTTTTTTTTAAATTTTTATTTATACTTTTCAATACACAAAAATCAAAAATAATAATAATATGAAAACAGACATGAAAACAGACATGAAAGTATAAGTACATCTATATAAATATATATATATATATGTATAAAAGAAAAAAAGAAGAAGAAAAAAAAAAAGAAGAAAAAAAAAAAGAAATCACCCTGTGTTATTTACAATATCCGGAGAAACTACGGTTATCCTTATTCATTTGTTTTTCCAAAAACTCAGTTGATCTGGTTCTGGTTGATTCCCTTTACCCTTATACAATGAATGTTCTATCAGGGGATGCCATATCTTCCAAAATCTATTCTCACGAATTGCACCTTTCCTGACCATCACCTCCCATGTTAGTTTGTCATTCAACGCTAATTCCCATATCTCTCTGTACCAATCTTCCATGTTTAGTTGAACATCCTTCTTCCAATTTCTCGCAATAATATGCCTTGCTGATGACAACATTATTGATATCAACTCTTTCTTATCATTATTCACATTCATTTTTTCAACATTTGTTAGTAGCACAGTATCTGGCCCCAGTTTTGGTTGCATTCCCATAATATTTCCTATTTCTTTTTCGATTTTCCCCCAAAATGCATTGACCACCTTACATGACCACCACATATGCTCGTATGAGCCCAGTGCTTGATTGCACCTCCAACATTTGTTACTTTTTTTATCGTCAATCTGGTGCAACTTCACCGGGGTCAGATACCATTTCCATAATAGTTTGTAATTGTGCTCTTTCACTCTTATTGACATATTTTTCATGATTCTTCTCTTCCATTTTTTCCTCCATTCTTGATTTGAAATTTCCACCTTCAACTCCTCTTCCCATATATTTTTTAATATTTCTTGGGCTCTGGTCCCTTTACTTAATATTTTGTAAATTTTACTAACCAGTCCTTTAATTACTATCTCTCCTTTTCTTAATTTACTTATTATTTCCTCCATTTCTGTTTTTGATCTTTCTAAGGATTTCTCTTGTATATATTTCTTGTTCCAGTTCTCTATCGCAATACGTTGGAACCAATTTAGGCCTAACTGTGTAAATATCTCTTCTTTTTTTGTCTTATCTTTACATTTCTGTATCCAGTCCTTGACTAATGTTACTCCATTTTCCTCTAAGATGTCCATTTTTGTGTCGATCTTTATAGGAAAATTTTTAATGTCTTGAAGTTCGATAATAGGGGAGATATCCGGTACTAATTCTTGCTTTACTTTTTTCCATTCTTCCAGTAATGTTCTTAGCATTTTGTTTTTAATTCCTTTTATATTAATTTCTTTGTCTAAAAACAACAAATTTCCTAGTTGTCTTATTTCCTTTAGCTCTATATTTTCCCAAATTGTTTCTTCTCTCATTAAGATCTTAATCACGTTTTTAATCTGGAACGCTCTATAGTAATTCTTAAGATTCGGCAATCCTAATCCCCCCTCTTGTTGTGACACGTACCATAAACTTTGCGACACCCTCACTCTTCGTTTCCCGTTACAAAAACTATTTAATTTATTCTGAATCTCTTTCATCTCTTTATCTGTTATTCTAATGGGTAGCGTTTCAAACAAAAAATTTATCTTCGGTACTAGCATCATCTTGCATAAGGCGATTCTCCCAAACCACGATAAGTTTAATTTTTGGTATTGCTTTATCTTTTCTTCTATTATCTTCCTTTGTTTGTCATAATTTAATCTCTTTAATTCCTCCCATTTGTTTGAGATGGTTATACCTAAATACTTCAAATTATTTTTAACCTGTATTTTATATTTTGTTTTTATTTTATCTTGGTCTTCTTTATCGCTGTTAATTAATATCATTTCCGATTTGTCCCAATTAATTCTAAGTCCAGTGGTGTCTTCTAACATGCTTAGGTGTAATTTTATTCTATCTAAGGTTTTTATTGGGTGTTTCATTATAATCAGAGTGTCGTCCGCATATAAGTTAATTTTGTTTCCCTCTATTCCTTCAATATCCCTATCATTTCTTATTGTATTTGCTAATAATTCAATGGCCATTATAAATAGTGTCGGAGATAGTGGGTATCCCTGCCGTGTTCCCGCCTCCAAAGATATGTCTGGTGTGTAATTATCGTTGATTCTAACCCTTGCTATTCCCTTGTAATACAGTTTGTCAATAATTTTTTGAAATTTGGGTCCGAATCCGTATAATTTAATAAGTTCTTTAATTGAATCCCATTGCAGCGAATCGAACGCCTTAAATATGTCGACTGCTAAAAAACCCACTTTTTCCTTTTTTTGTCCTACAATATCTATCAAATTTAATACTCTTCTTGTCAGGTCCGCCATGTACCTCCCTCTTAGAAATCCTGCTTGATCCTTATTTATGTATTGATCCATGAAGCTATTTAACCTGTTATTCAATATATTCGTAAAGATTTTGGCGTCTTGGTTTATTAAAGAGATTGGTCTGTAGGACTCTATTCTCTCTGGATCTTTTCCCGGTTTGGGGATTAATACAATTATAGATCTATACCACGAATTGGGAATATCCCCTCCTTCAAGAATATAATTGTATAATTTCACCAATTTTGGCACCACCGCATTCTGAAATTCTTTATAAAATTCTGCGGGTAGCCCGTCTTCTCCTGGAGATTTTTCCATCTTTAATTTACTAATTGTTTCTCTAATTTCTTTTTCTAATATTTCTTCCTCCATTTTGTTCTTGTAGTCTTCTTTTATTCTAATTTTGTTTTGTTCTTGGAATCTCTCCTTTAACTTTCTTATATCTATTTCCTTCTTAGAGTATAATTGTTGATAAAATTCCTCCGCGATCTTTAATTTCTCCCCAGACTTATTACATCTCTTTCCTTGACTATCAATCAATATAGTAATTTCTCTTTTACATTTTTTCTCTTTTGCCGCCCTTGCCAGCAATTTTGAGTTTTTATTACTATATTGAAAAAATTCTCTTTTCAAGTAAATTAGATCTCTTTTCACTTTTTCTATGTCATTTCCCACTAACTCGCATTTCAATTTTTGCATTTTGTCAAATGTTTCTTGTTTTTTGTTCTTTGCGTGTTCAGTTTGAAGGAGCTTAATTTCTTTCTCCAGTTTTTCACTTCTGTTTTCCCTCTGTTTGTTCATTATACTTGCCATTTTAATACTCTCCCCTCTGAATATTCCTTTCATTGTATCCCAAACAGTGTTATACCCCACTTCTCCATTGTCATTCCAAGACCAGTTCTCTTCCCATTTTTTAATTATTTTGTCCTTGTAATCCTTTTCTTTATATAGTCTTGGATCATACCTCCAATTATTAGATAGTCTCTTTGTTTCCCCTATTTTTAATTCTGCTATCACTTTTGCATGGTCGGACTCTTTAAAAATATCAATTTCTATCTCTTCCACTGTTCTCATCAAATTATCAGTCACTAATATGTAGTCGATTCTCGAATATGAATTGTGTACTTGCGAATAATACGTGTATCCCCTTTCTGATCCTTTATATTCCCTCCATATGTTCTTCAGACCAACCTGTTTTATCCAATTATTCATTACTTGCATCTCTTGTTTTCTATTTTGTTCTTTATTGGTACTATCTATATTTGCTCTTATTAAATTAAAATCTCCTGCCACCACCATATTTGTTGTTTTTTCTTCTACTAAAGTTTGAACTAATTTATCTAGAAATTCTTTTTGATTTTTGTTAGGGGCATATATGTTTACTAATGTTATTTCTTCTTCCTCTATGTTGCCTTTGATGATCAAATACCTCCCTTCTATATCAGAAATCTTTTTTGTTACATTGAATCCCAATCTTTTTGATATAAGTGTTGCGACCCCCCTCGCTTTTGAGGATCCAAATGATTTCTCATAAGTCTGTATCCAACCTAGTCTTAATTTATTAGTGTCTTCTGATTTTTGATGAGTTTCTTGCAGGAATATTATGTCTGGTTTACTTTTTTTCAATGCTAGTTCTAAACGCTTCCTTTTCACTGTATTTCCAGAACCTCTTATATTCCATGATACAACTTTAACCTCCTTCATTATTTTGATTTATTTTATTTTGGATATCGTAACCTTCTCCGGAAGTGCTATATCCCCTGCCAGTTATAACAAAGTAATAAACAGTTACCCTCCCCCCGATTAACATCTTACTACCTAAAAAGAAAAACAAAAATGACTTACCTATAACTACAGTTACCCTCCCCACTCTTCTTACCGAAAAGCCGCCTCTATCCTCCAAAGAGGGGAGGGGGGGATTATCGTTACCGAGCATAGAGTGTTTTTATCTTCTCTTTTTAACCTCCTGCCACTTCTCTGCTCACCAATTATATTTTTATTCCGATAAAACTAGACTCCCCAATGTATCCGACCCCCCTGCCGCTCCCTCCATCTCCTCCCCCAGTATTGAATCTTTCTCCAAAGCTCCCG
The DNA here is from genome assembly GCA_030440675.1 of Furcifer pardalis. NCBI lineage: Eukaryota > Metazoa > Chordata > Lepidosauria > Squamata > Chamaeleonidae > Furcifer > Furcifer pardalis. Next base: position 129,017,364 of record CP126891.1, read on the forward strand.
ATGTTTGCAGTGCTTTTCTCAGATCCATCCATTCTCTGGAAGCAATTTTAAACAAATCAATTTGACAAAAATAATCTAATACATCAGTTTTTTCATCGATAACATGCATTTTCTTTTTGTAAAAAAATCTCAACTGCTGCGGAAATCTCCAGTTGTATAATATACCCTTAGTTAAAAGAAGTCTTGCCACTGGCTTCATCTTGTATCGCCACACTCTCTCCATTGGAGAGATGTCATTGTATACTTCCACATCTGTGCCATCCATCTTCAAAACCTCAGAACCGGCCTTTTTAATGAACGCCATGACTTTCAGTTTATCAGCCCAGCTTGCAAATTTCACCAACACATTTCTACTTGATTTTTTCCCCCTTCTGCTTCCTAACCTGAAAGCACTTACAATATCTTCCAATACATAATCTTTACCCATTTGTAAAGAGTTTAGCCATTCGACAACCCGTTCTTTAAGTTTATCGGGTGTTCTCTCTTCCATCCGTCTAATCACTATATTTTGTTTTCGGTTCTCCTCTTCCAATAAATCCAATCTCTTATCTTGGGCTATTATTTTAACATTCGTGGCTTGGTCTGCTATGTATAGTCCATTCAATTCAATTTTGATAGTGTCCATCTGTTTGTAGACGTCCGACATCATGAGGTTGATCTTTGTGGTATTTTCTGTGACTTCCTTTGAAACATCTGTTACCGCTGTCATCAGGGACTGGTAATTTTGTTTGGCATTTTCCCTATCTTTTTTCATCTCCTCCCTGCTTTTCCTCATCTCTTCGCAACTTAATTTGAATTCTTTTCTCATCTGTTCACTGCTGGCCTGTATTTCTTTCCTGATTTCTTGCATGCTATCTACCAGTGTCCTGTCTAAAAAATCGACTTTCTTAATAAACTTGCCAAATTCAACAAACATCTGGACATTTTCCATTGCTGAGATTTCCACGACAGGTGGTGGTGTTGGTGTATCTTGTCTATCCTTCTGCTCTTTCTTCTCTCTTCTCGTCTTAGGCTTCACCACTTCCTCCTCCTCTCTGTTCCTTCCTCCCTCCATTTCTGTTCTCTTTAGGTCAACTGAACTGTGGGATCAGACACTTTGAATTTAGTTTCAATACAATTGTTTTGTCAAATTCAATTAAATTTGATCTCAAAAAAATTATTTTACCAAGTTCAGTTCAGTTCGATTCCTTGTTTTTATTATTTTCTATTTTATTATTATTATTATTACTATTAAAAAAACTTATTGACGATGGAGAGAAATAAAACATCTAACACTCGGCAGAACTTTGGATCAAACACTGGCCTATAAAAGCATTTTCTAAACACAAAACAGAAATTTGCTGCCAGAAATAACATACTTACCAGGCTGCCTGGTTCAGACTGGAATGCACATTCACAAATAAGAATACTGTACCAGCTTTCCCCTATATTACTACACAACAGAATGGCATAGTGCTGTATGGCATAAATCAGCATATGCCAAACAAGTGAATATAGAGCTTAATGAATCATGCAGGATTATTACTGGCTGCCTGAAATCTACCTCCACTGGGAAAAAAATTATTATTTAGCTGCTATTTCTCCTTCTGCAGTACAAAGAAAATAAAGTAATACAACAACAAACCCATCTACTTCAAAGATGACAACTCCTTAGAGCAGGAGTTCTCAACCTTTTAAAGCTGGGGGCCCTGTCAGGCTCCTTCAGTCATCTTTGGGGGCCATATCGCCATTTTACCATTCCTCCACCACATGGCACTTCCTGGTGTGGCAGAGGCAGGGGGCACATGAAATGGTGCTGTGGGCCACATCTGGTCCACTGGCTACAGGTTGAGAATCCCTGCCTTAGACAACAGCTAAAATTGATGGAAAGTTTTCTACACACCTCTCTGTCTCTAAATAACCCTGAAGAGGGTTAAATCAGTGGAGAGCATACATCATCATCATCATCAACAACAACAACAACAACAACAACAACAACAACAACAACAACAACAACAACAACAACAACAACAACAACAACAACAACAACAACAACAACAACAACAACAACAACAACAACAACAACAACAACAACAACAACAACAACAACAACAACAACAACAACAACAACAACAACAACAACAACAACAACAACAACAACAACAACAACAACAACAACAACAACAACAACAACAACAACAACAACAACAACAACAACAACAACAACAACAACAACAACAACAACAACAACAACAACAACAACAACAACAACAACAACAACAACAACAACAACAACAACAACAACAACAACAACAACAACAACAACAACAACAACAACAACAACAACAACAACAACAACAACAACAACAACAACAACAACAACAACAACAACAACAACAACAACAACAACAACAACAACAACAACAACAACAACAACAACAACACCCACCTTGCCTAACAGATAAATACTGAAGAGTGTCTTCCACCAGGGCAAGATTCTGGCTGCACCATCTTAAAGTTACTTAGTAGACCTCCAAAGTGATGTAGGAAGATCAAAGAATAATCAAGATAAATGAAGCTAATTAGATACAGGACAAATTGTCAAAGAATGAATGCAGCAGTTATTTGCATGCAATTTATGCCTGCTAAAAGATCTCGTGGTGCAATTGTTAAGTTGCTGTATTGCAGCCAAAACTCTGCTCATGATCTGAGTTTGATCACAATGGAACAAAAGCTAACTCAGCCTTCCATCCTTCTGAACTCAGTAAAATAAATGTCTGACATTTTGGGGGCAAATTTCTAATTACCTTGTGAATTGCCCAGAGGGTGTTTTAAGTGCTATTGCTACTGCTGTTGCTACTACATGTGCAAAATAAGATTTAGTCCAGTGATGGTGAACCTTGGCACTCCAGCTGTTCTTGGACTTCAATTCCTAGAAGCCCTGATCAGCAGGAGTGCTGACTTGGGCCTCTGGTAATGGAAGTCCAAGAACAGCTGGAGTTCTCAGGTTAGCCATCACTAATCTAGTCAATGGCTGAGATAGTGCTATGGAAATTGTTAGCTTCTGAACAAAAAGTCTAATCACTTTAACCTTTTAATTTGTTTGATTTTTATCTATATTTCATATACACTTATAATTTTTAATTGTGCAACACTTTAGAACAAAGGAAGAAGAAAGAAAGAAAGTCTATGAGACACCTAATGCAACCATCTGTAAATGGTGAGCTAAAAAAGGGATGAAATGTCTTGATTCCTCTACAAAAAAGGTGAACTTCCCAATAAACTTTGGGAGCATGAGAATTCATGAGCAGCTCCCATTGTTTCTAACCTTTTCCTTACTTAGGTGTCCTACCTGGACCAACCTGTTGTACTAGTTTCCTTTCATCCCTCACCAGTGACACAATGCTTGATATTTTATCATTTTGAAACTACCTCCTTACTATTTTCACAATTTTTCTAAGGCAGGACACAGTTTTTCTAAGGCAACCTCCAGGCTACAGGCTGAATCTGGCCCATGGTGTCAAATCATCCAGCCCCACCCTCGCTCCAACTGCACTGCTGCTGTTGTCACAACTGGAAGTGGCCACGGATGCATTCACAGCAGCTGCAGCTGCATTTATGGCAGGGTTTATGGCAGGGTTTACAGCAGAGGGACCACTAGTATGGCCCCCCTCAACTGTCTGAGTAAGTATGACTGGGCCCCTGACTTAAAAGGGTTGCTGACCTCTGTTCTAAGGTTTTAGAGTGAGAGAGATGAAGTATGAAGAACAGCCATTGCACTGTTGATGATGCACTCCTTGTACATGGCTCATTAACCAGCTACAAATTCACTGAACAGTAGCATTATATATATAACTCACACTTTATCAGTTTCACCTCAGGAATATCATGGAGAAGCCTTGAAAGCCTTGTTATATAAAGATATTATACATCCGTAATAGTCATCTGATCTACCAAACTTGAGAGAGAGATTATCTGGGATAATATTTGTCCTCCTACAGTCTTCAGGGATTTCATGTATTGTCCAAGAATCCTTAAAGATTAAACACAGGCTATGAGACTACATCTGAAAGTTCCCAATATAGCCCAGTTCATTCATTCACTTCATTCATTTATTCAATTTATATGCTGCCCTACTCAGTGAAAACTGACTCAGTGAAAATAAAAGAGGGTTGAACCATTCAAACAGGTAAAAGTAACTTCTTGTGGTCCAAGCAGAAAGACAGCTCAATGTGGCTCACGATCCAAGCCATAAGAGCATCCTTTTTTGGGTGAGGAATAAATCAAGTCTCATTGCCTGCTATACTCCATCCAGCATGGTAGGAAAAGGTGTGTTCTTTGCTCAATTTTAGAAGTAATTCAATCAGAACCTAAATGATTTCACACATGGAATGTCAACTGACGGATTGTAATACATATAGCATAGCAACACTGATGATAGGAAGATTTTTCCTCCAGCTATTTTGATCTTTACCTGAACAACACCATCACGTGTTTGTTTTTTTTGAAACATTTTGAGTACCAGCCTCAGTGTAACAGTGAAACTGTTTACACTTCAGAAAATTTGGAGCCTGCTTATATCCCATTTGAATGTAGAATATCAAACAAAATGAGTCAGATGTAGGGAATGGGAAGACCATTATATGTTTGACACAGTTGTGGAAGGGAATCCAAGGCTAGACTTTCTCTAGATATTTTTTAAAAAAATCCATGATAGCAAAGTGTTGTGCATAGAAGCTACATGATAGCAAAGTGTTGTATGTAGAAGCTACATCTGGCATGACACTATCACTACAGGTGATTACTCAAGAGTAAAAATGCAATGGATATTTATAAACCCTTCCTTCCTTCTGGGACAAGCAGCTTTAGCAGAAAAAAGTGCATTTTGCAAAATACAATTTGTAGACAGGCAATTGTAAAACTGCTACAAAACCCTTTGTGGACATGTCATATTGCTAACTTCTTGTTGTGGTGGGCTTTAGGAGTGATCTGTGGAAGTGCCATGCAATTCACTCCACCCATGTGGTTCTACTGTAGTCACAGTAGCAGAGTGGAGAAGCAAGACTCAGTTACTGCAAAAAAAAAAAACAACAACCCTAAGAATTGGGTCTGTTCAGCTAGACTTTTTTTTCTTTACTAGAGTCTCAGACACTTTCAATCTATCTTGCATATTGAGAAAAGAAAGGTTTGCTCTCACACCTTTGTCAGTGTGCATAAACACATTTTTAGAGTAGGTAAACAGAACACTATCAGATCTAAAAACAAGTTTGATCTCCTTCCAATTCAGAACATTATGCCATATGGAATCACAGTGTGCCACCTCTTGTCAGTTTGCCGTGTGATGTTATTCCACATAAACTACAAACATCACCTCCAAAGTCAGCAACAATATGCGGGGGCGGAGGGGTTTCACTTCTCTTTTTAACATCTGCTGACAACTTAAAAGCAGTCGGGAAGCATTATGGAACATTGACAATGATGGTTAGAAACTGCAAGGAGAGAAAAAAGGGTCACCTTTTTACCCCCTCTAGGCAAACATTGACAAATTTATTCAATCCCGCCGCCCTCCCCCCCCGGCTCTGAACAATCTTTTCACTAACAGAAACACACCATGAAGAGCAATTCATTCCCAACTGCTTCCCTTTCCCTTCTTCTTGCACCATATCTAATTCTGAATATTGGCAATCATCATGGTGATCAGCGATGAAAATTGTCCTGAGAATATAGTGCAATGGCCTTCCATTTGCCTACCGTATTCAGTGGTGGACAGCCAAAATTTTTACTACCATACCACGGGTGGAGCCAACATAGTGGGCAGAGCCAATGTCATGATGTCATGGACAGAGCCAATGATGTGGGCAGAGCCAACATAAAAAAACCCTAAAAATAAGTGCATATAAAAATACAAATACACATAAAACACATAAAAATTCACATTAAAAACAAATACACATTAAATACACATCAAAATACACCCACCAACCCCACTTCCAAATGTGAGTCACTTACCCTAGGGAGCAGGCTATAGGGAGCTTCAGGCTAGCAGCTTCTCTTCCTCCTCCCCGCTTGGGAGGACAGCAAGGAAGACACGCATGCATGCCAAGTGCTGTACGCATGCATGCAGACCAAGCACTTGGTACGCAAATGCAGTGGGGGAACCAGCAAAAAGGTAAGCCCCAATGTGGTTTCCCCCAAAAGCTGCTACCCATTCTCCGGGACACTGGGGAAAGTTACTACCGGTTCTAGCAAACTGGTGTGAAACTGTTGCTGCCCATCACTGACCGTTTTGCAGCGTTACACCTGTACCATTGATCCAGTCACTTTCTGGTCCTGAGCCCTTTTGGTACACAAAGTCCTCACCAGACCCGGGCCAGTATTGATGAAGCTGCTGCCCTCCATCAAGATGGATTCAAGTGGGATTTAATACACCTGGGGACTATCACCCTTCCCTGTGGCCTTCGCCACCCAAGACCGTTAGTCTTCAGGTTTGTCAGGTTAGTTCAGGAGTTCTCAACTTTTTTAAACCAGGGCCCAGGTCACGCTGCTTCAGGGGCTAGATGGTCATTTTGCCCTTCCTGCACCACATGGCATTCCTGGTGTGTTGGAGGCAGTGGGGGGCCACATGAAATGGTGCTGTGGGCCGCATCTGCCCAATGGCCTGCAGCTTTAGAATCCCTGGGTTAGTAAGCCACTGCCTGACGATTGACGTTGTGTCGCTGGCAGTATGTTCTACTCTATTACCACAGCAGGATAACCTGGGCTCTTCCCTTACTTTACATTGCGGTGGCTTAGTGGTTAAGACATTGAGCTTGAAGACTGGAAGTTTGGGGTTTGATACCCAAGTGCTGCACAACAGATCTTGTGGACATGAAAGGAGCCTCATTCAGGCATCCCCTGAGCAGAGTTTCTCTAGCAAAAATACTTTCAACCCAGAGTAATTTCTGACAAAAAAATTATGTATTGTCCTATTATAAAGTCCCATGGTAGTGCTGTTGTTTTAAAGAGAGTTTTATTTTGCAAAGATAGGTTTGGGGCACTAGGCCTCTCTCTCTCTCTCTCTCTCTCTCTCTCTCATGGCATCTGATAACACCTTGCTCCAGATTTCTGTTTAAATGACAGTTGACTGCCATGAGCTTAAACTGCTTGTTAGAATATGAAGTCTTTTTCTTTTCTAAAAGTATATTTATTACATTATGATATATTAAAACAAAAACAACTGTTGGGCACAGTCTGGGAATGGTATAGGCCAGTGGTGCTCAAACTATGGCCTGTGGGCTGGATCCGGCCCCTGATGCCAAATCATCTGGCCCATGAGCCACTTGTTACTCCCAGAAGCAGAAGTAAGACACACCTGCATGGGCACATTTTACTTCTATTTTTGGGAGCAATGAGGGCTTCATAGGCCAGATGAATTGGTGTTGAGGGCTGGATCTGGCCCATGGGCCATAGTGACTGGCCCCCTGAACCATGTGATCAGCCTGAGGCCTGAAATGTTTGGGCACCCCTAGTATAGGCAGTAGCAGCCATTTGCCACTGACCAAGGGCTTCCTTTTGCAATGTCAGCATTCACAGGACCTTGTTGGTTTCCATGTTAGTGGTGGGAAGGCTCAAAATCAGGGGAAAAAATAAACTTTTAATCATCTACAGTTGGCTGCTGTTGATGAAATAATTCATGCTGTGAATTATTGTAGGTTGTGAATTATTGTAGGCTGCGGTTGATGAAATAATTCATGTTGTGAATTATTGTAGGTGAATTATGTAGGTTGGGAACCCCTGGTCAAAATTGTTTAATAATATTTCAGTAAAGTATAATAAGAAAAAAGCAGATTATTTCCAAATGCAATGGTCCGGCCAAGGAATTTACTGTACTAGAAAGTTTAATTGAGACCTCTCTTCTCCATTGGTCCCAGCAGTCCAGTATATTATATTGCTTCCATTTTTTTTTTGCTTCTCAGTTCTAATCTCTAATAATCTTTTCACTTGTATAAATGCCAAATACAGTAAAACACAGGATAACGATTGAATCAGGTAACACTAAAATCGCATAACGTTAAGTAATCTGGGGAGGAGAATTGAATTGAATAACATTAAGGTCCTATGGGATGGATCGGATAACAACCACTAAAGCCTGTGCGGTTACAATGTATCTCTATGGAGCTTTAACGTTATCCAATCCATCCCATAGGATTTTAACACGGATCAGATAACACTAAAAATCGGATAACACCAAGACTTGTGGAACCAAGTCTTAGCGTTATCTGAGGTATTACTGTAGTTAATAATGGATCTGTGATATTCCCTTACCTTTGAGGTGAAAAGTGTCTCCTTGCTCCCAAAAAGCAATAGCAATGACACATACTGTTTATCACATCATAGTGCTTAGTGTACTCTCTGGATAGTTCACAAGAGAGTTAGCATTTACACCTCAACATGGGAACTAATTTTACTGACCTCTGAAGGCTAGAATGCTGAGTCAACCTTGAGCCCATCAGAAGTGAACTCACAACATTTTGGATGCAGTATAGCAATTACTCAGGAATCGCCCAAATTCCACCCATTCAGTCTGGTTCTGCACATTTGTCCAAAACCAGAGCATTAACTATGAGTCTCTGTCATGGCTCCAAGGTCATGAAATCTAAACACCTGAAAATTGCTATTAAGGAAAATAGTGGTTTATAAATTCAAACTAGTTGTTTTATTTTATTTTTTACAAATGGATCAATTAATTGTATTGAATCAATATCTACGGTTGTACCTCGCTTAAAGAGCATAATGCGTTCCACAGGATTGCTCTTTAAGTGAGTTTGCTCTTTAAGTGAAACACCATTGTAAATGACCAATTGTGGGGGGGATTGCGAACCCTGATTTATTTGTTAAGCGAGTTTTTGATTGGTTTTATTTGTTAAGCGAAGCGACCATTCAGAGAAAATTCTGCTCTTTAAACGAGTTACTCTTTAAGCGAAACGCTCTTTATGCGAGGTTTGACTGTATTTGTATTCTGCAATTCCTCCTCTCAGCGGTAAGTTTCAGATTTATTTAAATTGCCTTGGAAATTATGCTTCCTCAGACATTAATTCTTCCATGTCTTGCTTTGCTCTGCAGCATCGCCAGACTCTTTAAAAAGGAGAGACAATGTATGCTTTCTTATAAATCAAGGGTTCACAACCTACGGCTCACTGGCCGGAGCTGGCCTTCAGTACCATTTCATGTGACCCACCACCCTCACTCTCACCGTTGCTGCCAGAAGTGGCAGAAGCAGCAAAAACAGCCAAAACCATGCTGCTTTCACTCCCACCACCTCCACCTCCACCCCCACTGCTGCTGCCACCTCCAGAAGTGGCAAAAATAGTCAAAAACATGCTGTAAATGCACTCATGGCTGTCATAAATGGGAGAAAATTCCATGGCCTGGCAGGTGGCTGAGAACATCCCCCCCTCCTCTGGGCCCACAACAACGCCCAGAGGGGAGTTAGTCTGTGTTCTGCTTTTGTTGTTTTGTGAGGTTGCATTTTATGAATTTCACTGTACTCTTGCTATTTTGACTGTAAGCCGCCCTGAGTCGCCTCAGCGAGTGGGCAGCAATATAAATCTGAATAAATAAATAAATAAATTTATGACAGACACAGACACATTTTACAGCACTGTTTATGGTGGGGGAAACCACGTGTTTGCCCCGCTCAGCTGTCTGAGGGGACGTGGTCCGGCCCACGGCTGAAAAAAGTTGAGAACCCCTGTTATAAATTGTGGTGTAGAAGACCATGAGCAGGTGAAAGGTTTAATGTATGTTGAGGAAGAGAGAAAGAAAGACTAGACTGGATTTTATAAGGGAGATGTGAAGAAGAGAAAGAACAAAATGGAAAAGAAAAAGCACTGCATTTGATAGAGCTAAGGGACAGAAGGACATCAAGATGAGTGAGACAGAAAAGACATAAAGGCAAAGAGAAAGAGTAGAAAGAGAGATTAGCAGGCTGGATTTTTAAGGAGATTTCAATCCTTGTGAAGCTATGACTGGCTATTTGATGAAAATCTCTTTCATTCTTTGACTCCCCACCCCTAAATATTTTACTACTTTTTGAGAGTTCTCTAATCATAACTATGCATGGAACTAGATAAAAGATGGGGGGGGGGAAATAACTTTTACTACTCTGATCCTAACAACTTGTTTTATATACAGTTGTACCTCGCTTAAAGAGCATAATGCGTTCCACAGGATTGCTCTTTAAGCGAGTTTGCTCTTTAAGCGAAACACCATTGTAAATGACCAATTGTGGGAGGAATTGCAAACCCCAATTTATTTGTTAAGTGAATTTTTGGTTGGTTTTATTTGTTAAGCGAAGTGAACATTCAGAGAAAATTCTGCTCTTTAAGCGAGTTTCTCTTTAAGCGAGATGCTCTTTATGCGAGGTTTGACTGTATCTCCTGCTATTAGCTGTAATGATTTATAACATGCAATATTCTTATGTTTAAGAAACAGAACACTAATGCTGATTATATGATCATGGTTCTTTGTTTTGCTTTGGCAATGGTGGGAAAAGGGCAAACTCTGTAAGAAAGTGCTACACTAAAATGCAGGTAGAGGAGACTCAAGAAATATGCCTCCCTGGAAAGAGTTGTATTGATTTTTATAGCAATTGTTCTGCAAGGAGTTTACACAGACCTGGCAGCCACTCAAAATCTACATTTAAACAGAATTTTTTAAGAGTGATGATACTGATCCATTTTCCCCATGTCAGGAAATAAGAGTGTGTTCTTAATGAAAAAGGCACTCTAAATATAAAATATTTAGAGATTACATGCTAGAATGCTTACCATTTTTCCAACAGAAGACTCTCGTGCTTACTTCTCTCCTTTTTTTTTGCATATCAACACTCAGCCATAGATCGTTCAGTCCAAACTTAAAAACAAAAATATGACATGGCTCCTCCATCTTATGAGACACACATATTTTATTGAAGAAGACATTTGAAAATTATTGATGAGTAAGGTGGCAACATAGCTAGAAGGGTTGAGATTCCAGCTCACATGTCCCCATGACATTGCTTTCCCAATGCTGCTTCTTTTAGAAAGCAATAAGTCTATAAATCAATAAATCCTGAAATATAGTAGCAGCATGTGTGGTATAGTTTATTATAGGGGAGCAAGTCTACTTAGTGGATATAAGAATGATGTCTTTTCAATTTCTCACCTTGCTTCTCAACAAAATTATGTCATAGCCAATTCAATTACACACTTTACCTATACTGGAATCGATGAAGAACTGTTGGGAAAGAAAGGAAGAGAGAAGTTTTCCAGAGATGGAAAGTTACTTTTAAGATGAATAATGTTGTTTTTGTACTATAGTATACTGAAATTGGCATAACTAGCCAGTGGTAGAATGCTTCTTTTTGGTCTAGAGCAGTATTTTTCCTGACATGGGACCCACATCCCATGAGGAAATTTCAATTCCCAGAAGCCTAAGTCACTACATTGGCTGTTCAGTGCTTTGGGAAATTAACTTAGGCTTCTCGGAATTGATGTCCCAAAACAAAGTTTAAGCCTGTCAGTACATTGGCTGATCAGTACTTTGGGAAATTGACTTAGGCTTCTCGGAACTGACGTCCAAAACCAAAGTTTGGGAAAGACTGGTCTAGAGCATTTTAACTTTTGGCATTTTAAAATGTGCCCATTGTTGTGGGTGTACTTTATTTCTACAAAATGCCTGGTAAATGTGTGAATTCTTGATCTGGGTTGTGTTTGTTCTTGTAATGAAGCTTGGGTGTTGAGAAAATACTATTTCTCTTAAGATTATCACATCAAACAGAGTTCTTTCCCATCTCTATTCCAGGCACCCACGGATGAAACTGATTTTCTCCATCAGAGAAAAAGAATGAATGTCTTCCCAAAATGTTGCTGGACTACAGTTTTCACTGTCCCTGACAATTGGCTATAGCTGGCAGAAGTTCTACTGTAGCAACAGCAGGAAGGCTTTACATTCCTGACCACAGTTATTCATGTATTCTCAAGTTTAGATTTTATCCTCCTGTATAAGTTGTAAAGATGAGATTCCTGTTACAAGCTCTTTGAGAAATTTCATTTAATCTTTTCCAGACTTACTCAAAGAGAATTTGAAGCACCATGCTGTTTGTACACCATTTTTTTTATTGGTGACAATGTTAAACAGGGGAGGAAATGGCACTTTAAGATAGCATGCTTTCATTTCTTTGTGTCACTGCCCTCTGTATGTTTCTTCATGATTTTCTTCTCTCTAAAAAGGGAAGGAGGACTGAGGCTTTTATACACATTTGTGCATAATATAAAGTTTAAAATGACAAGGAACTCCCATCCATCTTTACTGTGATCAACACCCACCATGTACAATAATGAAAACATCAAGAATACTGAGAAGCATTCTTGATGTTTTCATTCGGTAACAAGTTGGCACAGTGAGCATTTTGTATTTAAGTAACTGGAACGATTAAATAAATTGATTCCCAGTGTCTAATATTTTGCAGCAAGTAACTGGAATGATTAGATGAAGAGATTCCCAGTGTTTAACATTTTGCAGCTGTTGTGCAAGGACAGGTCCCAAGCCAGAGAAGTGGATGGATCTTGTCCTTTGCTCACTCCATGGTATCTACCAATGCACAAGTGTGTACATAATGGAGAATGGAGACTATCCATTTGCACTTCCCTTATGCATGGCTTATTTTATGTCACCAGTGTCTTAAAATGCATAGAGGTACCAAGCTTTACCCACCTCTTGGTGTCAGTACAACATGAGTTACAAAAAAAAAAAAAAAAAAAAAGATTCCCAGGCAAAACTCCTTTGCAATCATTAGGAGACCCAAAACACTTTGAGGATGAGTGGGGAGTAATCAGTGGTTATTAACCATGACAAATAAATAGAAGTGTCATTGATAGAGGCAGCATATCTTTGGATATAAAATGCTGGGGACAAACAGAAATGGAAATATAATATTTTTATGACTTGATTTTGAGGGTTCAGGGAAGTGTTTTGCTGTTGATAAAAACATAAAGTCAATTGTTTTAGATTTTAATTCATGCAGAAAATGCTGGCTGTAAGGCTGTGACCACACAAGCATTTCTCCTGCATACTTCTGCTTTTGTTACTTGTCATTTTGACATTTTTCTCCAATAATCTGATGATGTTACTGCTGCTTCAAAGAAGATCTAGTCTTTCTGCATAAGTATTCAATACGTTTTGTTGAGCCCTCAGTATTCCTTTTTGATTGGTCCTCCTGGAACAGTACTGACTCTGAGTTGAGAACTTAGACTGAGATGTAGACAGTGAACTGGGGTATTAATATGAACACTTTTGCATCTTCCCTGCACTGGTATGCATTACCCCTAGAATAATATTGCTTTACTCCACATTTAGAATTTGCTATGATTTTAGCGCTGTATCAGTTGTCACTTCACAGTGGCATGCTATATATATCATCCATCTGAGAGCTATTTGAGTAGCTAATTTTTCAAAAATGACTTTTAATTAAGAGCTATACACAATGAAAGCATGAAATACATGTGTTGCTACCAGCTTCCCAGATCAAACTTCAGTAGAATATTCCAATCTGATGCAAATTATAACAGTGTGAAGATATTATATGAGATTTCTCATTTCTAATGAAAGGTCATTGTTAACTATTATATTATTGTTGTTGTCATTGTCTCAATGTTATTTCAATAAACATTTTTATTAAAATCCTTTGTTTCTGAAAATTATAGTTTTGAGCGATGATTGCACCCAATCTAATTCAAAATGTTTTGCACGATACTAACATAATTCTAATACCTCTTTTACGTCTTGATTCAAGAGTTATATGCAGTGTAAGTATGAAATGCAACATGAACAATGATACATTTGTTTCTTGAAAAACTTGTTTCAAATGAAATGATTGATGTGGTTCAAGTTTTACTATATTGCTATACTGCTGAACCATTTCAGCACTCTATTCATTGTTAATTTTTAAAAAGAATATTGAATTAGCAGCTATCTGTAATACATGGAATACACTTATAACAATTTTCTTTGCAAACCCTTACCTTCAGAACCTGTATTTTATATTTATTTATGCAGGAGTGGACATAATGGGGAAACTAGAACAAGAAAATACAATAGGCAAAGAAGAAAGATGGTGATATTGGCTACAGGATGATGATGGATAAGGATGGGTGAAGGACTAGAGCATTGGTTTCCAACCTTTTTTTGGCCATGACCGACCTAAGCATCTCTAAAAGTCTGATCCCTCCCCCCCCCACCATGACATATAATTATTATTCAAAAAGTGAACTCCTGTTCATGTGGAGGAAGCCTCAAAGGCCATAACTTGCTCTAACTCATTCTCAAATTCCCCCCTTAAAAATCAAATTGCCCCTCCCGTGGGGCATGTGCCCCATGTCAAGAACCACGGGGCTAGAGGGGTAATAATGCTAACATTATCCCACTGTGTGCAGAGTTGAAACACGCCATCCTGTACTGAAAAAACACGAATGTATGAATTATGAAAATAGTTTATCTGTGACTATACAGTACAGGAAATGAGACTCGATTAAGAATAACCAACCTGTAGAGTTGCCTTCTTGATATCCACTCTATATGTCCCACCAAATTCTTGTTAATCTTTAGATTCCTCTAAAGTATATAGCAAAGCATGTTCCTCAGTCATCCTGTAGAAGGCTTTATAATTAGTCACTAGAATTCATATTTCATTGTAGTGAGGATACCAACAGGTATGCCACAGTAGAGAAATTCAACAGAAATGCTCATCAGAAAAATGAAGGCTTAGGTAACTTAGCTAAATCTTTAAGATTTAGGATTGTTAGTGTGTTCGAAAACAAATTCTGATGCTTTTACAAAGAACAAATGATTGCCAAGAAAATGTGGTTCTGTCATCACCATCAGCTTCTGAGATGGTATTGTAGGAAATGTATCTTTATGCCTTTTATTCTTTGGCTCTTAAAAAGATATAATTGAAATCCTCTACCAGGAATACATACAGGGTACATTTGTTGTTGTTTGGCTGAAGCTTAAACTGCCTTGGGCATTCAATCACATGTCATGCCCCCTTTTTCTATCTCTCTCCACTGAACAGAACCTGGGAGCTAAGCTAGAGAGAGAGAGAGAGAGAGCATGAGTGACATTAAAGCAAAAGGGAAGAAAGCTTTTATTTCCCCTCCCTGTTGGTCAAGGAAAACCATGAGAGGCTGAAGCTGACAAAGTGTAACTATAAATCCCCTCTGGTCCCTATTCTATTAGATAAAGCAAGCTAACAGAGAGAAGTGAAAACCAGGATGAACTACTCACAGGATGTTTGATAAATTGACATCATTTCAGGCAATTTGAGGTAATACAATCTTGATGCCTGAACAGTGTAATTACTAGATATGTGGCCAGTCCTTCTAAAACTCTCTGCATCAATCACCAGGAAGGATCAAACTCTTTGCTGCAGGGAAGAATAGGGGGAAAAAAAGGTACATTGAAGCAGGACTAAATCAGGAGTTCTCAACCTTTTTAAGCTGGGGGCTGGGTCATGTTCCCTCAGATAGCTTTGGGGGCCAGACGGTCATTTTGCCCTTCCTCCAACACATGGCACTTCCTGGTGCAGTGGAGGCAGTGGGGAGGCCACATGAAATGGCACTGTGGGCTGCATCTGGCCCACAGACCACAGGTTGAGAATCCCTGGACTAAATGTTTACATTGTCCCTCCCTCTAACAATTAAATGTTATCTTGGTGTAAGACAGAGAGCTAAATCCAGTTCTTAGTCCTAAAGGAAACAACCCAGTTGAATGAATGGAAATTGTTAAACAAATAGATTCAGTCCAGAGAGAGCAAGGAATTTGGAAAAGTATGGTATTTCCATTTGTTGTAGAGATTTGAATATGTTATTATGATACTTGCTGGATCCTGGGAGCAAATGTTAATATTGAGAAAGCAGCCACATAAATGGTATTTAGCTCCCCCAATATCTAATTTGAATTGTTTATTATTGCTGGTATCAGTCTTCTTTTACAGAATTAGAAATGTACAGCAAATCACAACTCTGAACTTCCCCATCACTAACAAAATAAACACTATATTTCAGCCACTTCATTGAGTGGCTGCGCAGGCAGCATGGAAAAAATACCATTTTCAGATTTCTGATCACAAACCTCCCCACTCCCAGCAATGATGATGGACATTGTTGATCACAAAAATATATCAGAAGAAGATTACTGAGCACCTCCCCCTTATACTGCTGTGTTAATCAAACTTAGATGGGTACCTTAGAGTAGCAACAAAAGCTGTCAGGAAGCAGTCCTTGTGAGATTCCTAAATAGCTGACATTTGAAGCATGGATTGTGCCCAATCTGAATAAACTATAGTAGAACCCTGGATAATGAAAAAGTTGGTCTCATGATGTCTTTCGTTATACGAAGCATGCCTCGTTTAATGATAATCTCTGTGGGATCAATAGTACAATGAAAATATCTATGAGAAAAATAGTACAATAAAAAAAAAATCATTGTATGATGGATCCCATAGAGATTTTCATTGTACAATTTTTCCCATAGAGATATATTGCTTTGTATAACAAAAAAAATCATTATACGGAGTACAGCATAACAGTTTTCGCAAATCCTCTTCATTGTACAAATTTTTCATTGTACGAGGCACTTGTTTTACGGGGTTCCACTGTAATTCGGTTTGAGTCTCCTTCAAGTCTAAATGTGTTTGCTTTAGGTTGGTCCATTGATGGCCATCAATACTGACCAACCGTTTCTCAGATTTGTAGGTGCATGGCAAATGCATGATACACTCTATTAAATCAAAATGGCTGTTCTCCGAGTCCTCTGGCTGAATACACTAAGAATTATTATTATTATTATTATTATTATTATTTATTAAATTTAATACCCCGCCCCAATCGGGAGGACCCGACTCTGGGCGGCCCACAATCAGAATAAAAAGAATAAAACAAGAATAAAACTATCACTAAAACGTCAAAGTTAAAACAACCGAAAGATTAAAAACAACACAGGGATAGATAACAGTAAATCCCTTGATCCAACCCAGGGGGGCAGTCCTTAAATGAGCCACTTGGTATGGGAGCCCATGGTCCCGGGTCCCCAAATCTGTCCCACCAGCCAGGTTTTCAAGCCCTTTCGGAAGGGGAGGAGCTCCGTTTGAAGGCGCAATTCGGTGGGCAGGAGGTTCCAGAGGGTCGGGGCGAACACGGAGAAGGCTCTCCTCCTAGTACAGGCGAGGTGCGCCTTCCTCGCCGAGGGAATAACAAGGGAGCCTCTCCGATCCGCCCTGGTGGGCCAGGCAGATAATCTTGGGGTGACGCGGTCTCTTAGGTATCCTGGCCCACTACCATATAGGGCTTTAAAGGTAATAACCAGCACCTTGAATTGCACCCGGAGACATACTGGCAGCCAATGCAGCTCCCGGAGCAGCGGCGAGGCATGAGCATAGCGCCCACACCCCACCACTACCCGGGCCGCCGCATTCTGGACCAGCTGGAGTCTCCGGATGGTCATCAGGGGCAGCCCCATGTAGAGCGCGTTACAATAATCAAGTCTGGAGGTGACCAACGCATGTGTGACCATGAGCAGGGCATCCCGGTCTAGGAGGGGGCGTAACTGGCGAATTACACGAAGTTGTGCAAAAGCCCTCCTGGCCACGGCTGCCACCTGCTCTTCGAACAGTAGCCGTGAGTCCAGGAGGACCCCCAGATTACGCACCGGGTCTGTTTGGGGCAAGACTGCCCCATCCAGAACCAAAGGTGGAAGCTCCTTTGATAACACAGGACCCCTTACCCACAGCCACTCAGTCTTGCCGGGGTTCAGCTGTAGCCCGTTGTCCCCCATCCAGACCATTACAGCCTTCAGGCACCTGGAGAGGACTTCCACCGCACCGCTTGGGTCCCCACGGGCAGAGATGTATAGCTGGGTATCATCAGCATATTGATGATACCTTACCCCGTGGGAACGGATGATCTCACCCAGCGGCTTCATAAGAATGTTTCCAGATGGAGCATTCTGAATGCAATGAGAAGACAACGTGCTGCTGTTTCTCCCATTTCATTTTAAGAGATTAGCTGAAGTAAAAAGAAATGACAAGGGAGAATGACAGGTGGTGAATTTTATGTAAAACCTCTTTAAAATTAAACGAATAAACCAATGTGGTGGCAGAATAAAAGCTTTTTCTGGAATCATTGTAAGTTGTACAAGAAAGTATGAGAGCATCTTGTTTACCTCCACCTGACTGTGGATATTTGCCTGTCTGGAAAAAGTGGCATGGTGCTGCATATGAGTAGTACTCATATTATCGTTCCATGAAAATGTGTCCACCCAATCTCTTACACAAGAGAAGAAGATGGTGCTGAAGATGATGACGACAACAACAGCTTCATGTATTTTTTTTAACTTTTTGGAGCCAGAAACTAGCTAGCATTGATCTGCTGGCAGTTCTAAGCTGGTGGTTGCCAGACATCCTGATTGTTTGACTTTAAAATGTCAGAGGATGGATCAGGAAGATGCCAATACTGTCCTGCATGCAAAGCACATGCACTAGCAGCCAGCTTTACCTTTCCTCAAGATTTATAGACCTCTGTCACCATTCGCAGTGATGGCCAAACTTGGCACTCCAGCTGTTCTGGAACTTAAATTTCCTGAAGCCCTGACCAGCAGGAGTGCTGACTTAGGCTTCTGGGGATTGAAGTTCCAGAACAGCTGGAGTGCCAAAGTTAGCCACCAGGGAGGTAGACTGACTTACATTTCTCTACTTTATCTGTGAATCTTGAAACTTATTATTATTATTTATTTATTTTTAGATTTGCATCCCACTCTCTTCTGTAGCAACTGACTCAGAGCAGCTCACAATCCCCTAATATCACTATTAAATTGCAAACAAAAATACAATGGCATGCAGTATAACAGAACAGTAAAGTACAGTAAATACCATATAGTAGGTCAGGACACATTACACATCAATACAATGTGATAGTACAATCAAAATACCATGGCATGTAGTGCAACAGAGCAATAAGATTCAATAAATACCACACATCATAGTAGAAAACATAATATTGCGAAAACATCCACCTGTGGCTGCAGTCCAATTCCTCTTCCCAGACAAAGGACATTGGTTGGGAGTCTGGTAAAACGACGGAACAGATTTTGTCAGCCGCTGCCTCCCGCAGCTGGTATCCCTTCCTCATCCCAGCCAGAGGACACCCAGCTGCGTCTCCTCTCCCTAGGCCACTGGGAGAGAGAAGGAGTCCACTGGTGGGGGAGTGGCAGGTCTCATAGCCGCCAGCCCCCAGCACAACTGTGTCTCCTCTTCCCCCGGCCAGACCAGGTGAGAGAAGGAGTCCGTTGGGAGTGGTTGCGGTAGGTCTTAAAGCCGCCAGCCCCTGGCACAGCTGTGTCTCCTCTCCCCAGGCTGTACCGCGAGAGAGAATGAGTCCATTGGGGGTGTCAGTGGCAGGTCTTAAAGACGCCAGCCCCCAGCACAGCTGTGTCTTCTCTCCCCAGGCCGGACCATCTGCAAAAATTTTCTCCTCACTTTAGGACATCGGTCTGTAAACCTAAATTTCCACGGAAATCTTTGGGGGAAGCTTTTGCGAGTTCTCAGATTTTTCCTGAATACTTTTTAAAAGGAAAAAAAAACCCAACCCAATCTGTGTGGAAATATGACAATTCTAGCATAAAATGACATCTTTCCTGTGTAATATCCTCTGACATAGACATTGAGCTCTTCAGAATTTGTTAATTTCTTGAGCAAGAAAACACCCCCTTCCCCCCAAAAGGTGGGTGGATGTTGAAGAAACAAGAAAATTGTAGCTATGGGTCTCATTTTGTGTGAAAGAGGGAAATCTTGCTGGTGCAGTAGAAGTCCCAGCAAGAATTCTTGGCATGCAAAGACTCATAAAATGGTTGAGAATTAGATTTTCTCTCTCTTCAGTATCAGATATGTACTACAGATTCACTACTGAGGTATGAGGGTGCCAGAAAACTGCCAAAACAATAATGCAAAAAATGAGGCAATGTTTTTAACTAGGTGCAACAGAGACATAGGGACTGTGGTGGCTTAGTGGTTAAGATTCTGAACTTGACGACATGAAAGTTGGCAGGTCAGCAGTTTGAGTCTCGAGTGCTGCACGACGGAGTGAGCTTCCCTCTCTGTCCCAGCTCCTGCCAACCTAGCAGTTCAAAAACAAGAAACTGCAAGTAGATAAATAGGTACTGTACCAGACTTCCTGATTCGGTGGGAAGGTAAACAGTGTTCCGTGCACTCTGGTGTCTAGGCATGCCTGCCACATATCCATGGAAAGTCTGCAAATGCAGACAACACTGGCTCTTTGGCTGTAAATGGAGATGAGCACCGAACTCTAGAGTCAGATATGACTGGCTTTTGAGCAAGGGTGACCTTTACCTTAACTGATGCATCCTCAGATAACTGACATCATGGAAAAACCATGATAGGTTCTTCACCCATGTTTTACGGCTAACTTTCAATTTTAATTACACATGTACATGTTGTAATTATTAAAATGTGTCCTGTGCTATGCCAGCCCAGCCCAAAGGATGTTTTGACGGCCATCTGCCACACACAATTCTGCCTAATGGCACTTCATTATTTTCCCTCTCCTTTACAACTCCTGCAACCTGAGAAAGCCACCTTGTTCAATTTAACAATAGCTTGAGTGCTGCTTCTCTGCTTTGTTACAGAGTCACACATCGGATCACTTCCAGGTTTTTTACACTCTTAGGACTGTTCCTTCTCTCTGCTAGAGAGTAACATGACTGATCTTTAATATTTTGTTTAGATCATTGTGGACCTTTAAGCAAAGCACGTGAACCAGTTAGTGATTCCCAGGAGAAAATACAGCACAGAGAGCAGGGCTACGCTGGCTCTCCTGGTGCAGGCTGTGTCCTGTTTTAATGGGTCACTTGAGGCTATTAATTAGCTGCTCCACTGAGGCAATCCTGGAAGCCACTGAAAATGAGGAATTCCATCTGCTTCACTCTATTTTATCCCATCCCCAGTGTGCACGTATGCTGGGAAAGGATTTAAATAAAGCATGGAAGTTTAAGACAATGCCCTTACAGTCTCAAAATAGAACAAACTGGGGCTGATCAACCCACTCCAACACATAACAAGGTACTAAATGGATGCCAATCAGACCAACCCACCCTGCAAACACCTTGTATATGCATGAAGACATCCTCTTAGACAACAGAAAACACACACACACACACAACATACTGGTCATCTCTTTGAGCTATTCCAGGAGTCAGCAAAGTTGGCCCTCCAGATGTTCTTGGCCTTCATTTCTCAGAAGCCCTGATCAGCAAGTGTACTGACTTGGGCATCAGATAACTGAAGTCCAAGAACCCTTGGAGAGACAAATTTGCTGACCCTTGAGCTATTCTTTCAGGGCTCCTAATCTTTTGGGTAATTTGGTTATTCCTCTTTATTAGGAGAGTTTCAGGTAGAAAAAGCAACAACTGCAACAGCAGCACAGAGAAACATGGAGGGATTGGCTCATTAGTCCCCAACACTACCAGTTTTGGTAATAAAAATACTCTAGACACATTTAAAGTAGAAAAACGGTCTCTTTACTTACAATTTCCATCTATAGTTGGAAGTTTGAAGAAAAATAGGGAAAATTGATTCTCCAGAGCACAGAGAGCCTTCCATGGTTTGGTGGTTGAAGCACAGTCAGAAGAAAAAGGACTACTTACAAAACAATGGAAACAAAAACAAAGAAGAAGAGAGGAAGGAGGCTTGTCTCAAAAGCCAGAAGTGGGAATAAAACCTTACCAATAAAGTTAGTGGCAAAGCACATTCAAGTCAATCCGTAAAGCCGGTTTTAGTGCATGGAAGATTGTTATTAACCCAACATTGATTTAGTATATTACAGTAAGTTGCAATTAGAGTAGGCTCATTTGAATCAATGGAACTTTATGAAAGAGTTGATTCACAAAACCCCAGTGATTCAATGGGAATACTCTAGTGCTATTTATTACACTAAGCAACAGGATTTTCATCACTGCATTTATAAAATCGGCTTGAAATCCTCTCCTGGCATGAATGAAGGAAATAAATAAGCCCAGCTATATTTATGTTTATGATTTATGCCGTAAATCATCAATATGTCATTGCCAACTCAAAAAAAAAAAAAAAAAAAAACACCCACTGCTGAAGAGTTTTACAACAAACCAGATTGCAGAAGCTGCCAGGCTGAAGGGTTTGATTCCCTCTCCTCACCACTTACAGTGATTTATTTTTGAAATTTCATTTCTGAAGGCTTCCAGTTAATTGCTGTGTGGTTTAATTGGACGCTGATATGATGTGCTTTTGATCACAGTGCAAGTATTGCTCATATAAATCTTCAGGGTGTTTTTGATAACTGTTCCACTGCTTATGGGCCCTTCTCTCACTTCAGGGCTGCATGAAGATAAAGCTCAGCTGCAGAGACAATCAGCACATTTACAGGGTTCAGTAGTATTAAG
Source organism: Furcifer pardalis (assembly GCA_030440675.1). Taxonomy (NCBI): domain Eukaryota; kingdom Metazoa; phylum Chordata; class Lepidosauria; order Squamata; family Chamaeleonidae; genus Furcifer; species Furcifer pardalis. The sequence goes on from CP126891.1 coordinate 129,039,846, forward strand.
GTCCCTGTTTCTCACACACACACCCACACACCACCACCCTTCTTTTAGATTAAAATGTGATTGGTAGAATGCATGCCAAAATATGACCATTTTTGGAATTACATAAGTGTGCATGACTACAAATGTAAGTCGGATACAAATTTTACAGCACATGGACACTTATGCCATGATGTTATGCATAGGCTAATGAAGCACAGTGCTTCATTCTTGCCTTGCCCCATGTAGGAAGGGAGATACAAATGCACACAGGTATCCACTACGCCCTTCCTGTTGACCTTTTGCTGTACCTACATTGTAGAGGCACAAGGCATGTACTTCCATCTTTATGTTGAGCCAAGCAAGACCTTACACAAGCTGGGAATGGATGCTGATGGACTCCCAGGTTTGAAAGCCAGATTACACACCTGCTCCAAATCTCCTTGTCCAGTTATGCTGTCCCTCAGCTTGGTGCCTGAGAAGAATCTGAATGAAAAGCACCATATCATTATAACATTACCATAACATTATCTGCACAAATGACATTACACAAGGTAAATATTCTTCAAAAGAATCTCACAACAGGACCAAAGCATGACAAATTAAGCATTCAATACAACCTGTATGTTAATGCCTAATGAAGATTTCAGGTCACTCTCCTTCTTTCCCCACCTCTCCATAGCCTAAATTTCTGGCAGATTAGTTGGCGGATGCAAAATACATCATCTAGGTTTCTAAAGTCACATTCTTCTTAGAAATGTAGCCCAAGAATTTGCATCTGAATATAAATATGCTAGATACAGTTGTAGGTTGATGTAAGGTTTTCAAAGTTATAAGGCCACATTCGGGACAAAAGGCATATTTATTTATTTATTTATTTATCCACACTTATTTATCGCCCTCCTCCCCAAAGGGACGCAGGGTGATTCACAACATATAAATAACAGGGGCGTAGCTACCGCCGTATCTGCCGTATCAATTATACGGGGCCACGGGGGCCCCCAATGTGCGTAAGCAAAATAAATCTTTACCCTTCCTAAGGGCCCCCAAACAAATTTTTATATGGGGCCCCGCCAAGGCACGCTACGCTTCTGATAAACAACAACACATCATTATTATATATCTTAACTAAGCTTTAAAAATAATTCAGTTATTAAAAAACCTTCCAGTTTATGATTTATAACACCAAGAAGTGGTCAAATATCATGCCTGCATTGTAATCAGGAAAAAGGATGACAAACTTTACACCACAAAGGGTAACCTGAATGTTAGTGACACCAATGGCAGCATTCAAGATGGTATTACAGGATAACCTCTTGTGCTTGCTACTTTTCACATAGAGACACCGAGCAAGGGAAAATCCCAGAAGACAAATCCTTTTTCCATCAGTTAACCAATTTTCACCCAAATGTATAGCAATTGTCATGGCTATTTTTCAATAAGCGTGAATGTTTGCGATGTAAAGCTTTGCATCATTTTCTCCTGGTGGCAACTCAGGTATGATATTGTACCATAATATTGGACCTTTTCTTGGAATTTTGAATAGTAGATACAAAGAAACAGTTTCTCACATTCATAATCTTGTGAAAATAACAGTCTAGCCATAGATTGTTATTTCCCCTAAATTATAGATAAGTCTTTGTGGGCACTGAGTATTCCGAAAGCAGGAAGCATTTGGTGAGCATTTTAAAACAAACTGACATGTTGTCTTCTGTTCTGTAGTGATTTTGAAGTAGGGTGGTAAAGGCCATTGCTAAGAGCTAGGTGGGAGAGCTCTGTCAGCAACAGGAGCACCAGAGAGATAATTTAAAAATCAGCTCAGCAACTTCAAAGTCGAAAGGTATAGCATCTCAGAGCTTCCATTTTAAACTGAGAAGGAGTGCTTGTAAGAATGATCATAGCAGTTCTGTCAAGAGGAAGTCTGTTTTCAGAGAACTGCATAACTAAATGTCAAAAGAGTATTTCAACAAAATCACCTAGGTTCCGATTACCTGTTTTTCCTGGTAACTATAGCTATGTTATTGACACAGGTCAAATTAATGAGAGTTGTGAGGTAGGGAAAGGTGGATAGGTGGATGAATGTGACTACAATAATGCATCTGGGCAATGCAAAATATTTCCTTCACCACAGTCTCCAAAAGCATTCTGCACCCCTATCGTAGCCTTGCCCCATTGCTTGCCATAATTCTTGCTGCTCTATTTGAAGCTTTCATTTTGAAGGGGTGGGGGGAGAAAATGGTGTATTGAAATGAAAGGGAACACTGAATCTCAACATATAATTTTCTTCAAAGGATTCTCACATGTGTCCCAAACTTAACATTGTGCATGCATATGCAGACCTTTGGGTTGTAAGATCACAGCAGATGGTGACTGAAGTCATGAAATAAAAGGATGCTCACTCCTAGGGAGGCAAGCTATGGCAAACCTAGGCAGCATAATAAAAATTAGAGACACCACTCTGCCAACAAAAATCCACATAGTTAAAGCAATGGTCTTCCCAGTAGAAAGGTATGGCTGTGAGAGCTGGACCATAAGGAAGGATGAGCACAGAAGAATAGACACCTTTGAACTGTGGTGCGGGTGAAGAATTTTGAGAGTCCTTTGGACTGCAAGGAGATCAAATCACAGTAGATGTAGATCTGGGCAGACTCCAGAGGATGGCAGATAACAGAGGAGCCTGGCATTCTGTGGTCCATAGGTTCTTTGGACTCGACTGTGTGACAACAAAATATAGAACCTGCGACAAACCGGTGTGTGTGTGTGTTTTGCCAATAGATAATGGGTCGGTGAGACTTCTCAGCACTCGCTGAATTATTTTGTAGCTTGGCAGCCCATTGGCAAGTTGGCAAGCAAAGTCCAAACTACTTGGAAATAAGACCTAGGATGGTCTTAGGCTTTAATTTGAATAAAAAGTAAAGCACAGTCCATAAGGCAAAACACTGCTCCAAAAAGCAAATCATAGCTCTGGCTAAGAATACATCTTGTTCAGGAAATATAAAATAAATAGTCCCATTTCAGAGTCCTACTTCTAGCTAAGAAGCACATCAGTTGCTCTCTCTCTAGCAAACTAATCTCCTAACACAATAGAGTAATACCTTGGATAACGTTTACCTCGGATAACGCTAAAATCGCATAACGTTAAGTAATCTGGGGGGGAGAATTGCATCGAATAAAGTTAAGATCCTATGCGATGCATCGGATAACAACTGCTAAAGCCTGTGGGGTTACAATGTATCTCTATGGAGCTTTAACATTATCTGATGCATCCCATAGGATTTTAACATGCATCGGATAACACTAAAAATCGGATAACACCAAGACTTGTGGAATCAAGTTTTAGCGTTATTCGAGGTTTTACTGTACTCTTAATACTTAGTCCCTAGAATATAACAAAGCACAGTTATTCTCTAAATTCAGCTAGGCAAGCTATCCAAAATTCTTCTAAGTCTAAAGAAGTCAGAAAAATGACAATGTATCAAAGCTGGAAAATATTCTAATTTCACCCTCTGGAATTCTGGCTAAGTCCGAAGACTCAGATTTCTTATCTTCTTCAGGGGTTGGCTCTAAGGCTGCATCTTGCTTTAGAAGTCCATTCTCGGTCCCCTTGGAATGTCTTCCTTCTTCAAAGGCTTCCTCTCTGACTGAAAAGTGTTTCATAGTGTCTCTACTGAGCTCTGATAGCCCTTTTAAAAGGGTGTTTTTGGAGGTATACTGCACCTGCTTTCCCACGAGAAATTGATGTCCTTGGGACTAGATCATTATCAGGGATTGCCCATCCTTCAATGTCAAGGTCACTTCAAGGTTAATTCAAGGTCGCTTGGTGGTTGCCTTCATGGGTGCTTGAACCATAGGGGTCAAAGTGTATGAACCTGAGAATGTGCTCATGCGTAAATTATTCTTTTAATAATTAAATGCTCCGCTAGAGGCTCTGTTTAATTTTGGCACAAAGCCCTGCTATTAAGGAATTCAAAACAATAACAAGGAGAAACAGTTTCGTTTGTCCACAGTGTGACTCACCAGACTAAGAGAATTACTCAGGCATGTTTGTGTACCTAATCAAATGGCAAAAACATTCAGATTCCTTTACAGATCCTAGCTGTTTTTAATGATGCTCTGACAACTGTGAGATATGTTTTATTGTTTTATCAAGCTATTTACCTATTACTTAGACTGTTTGATATTTTTCATTGGTGTAAGCTGCCCAGTGGGGTGGGAACAGTGATGGAATGTAAAAGGTTCAGACCAGTTCACCAGAACTGATAGTATATTTTCCCAGTGTCCCGGAGAACCGGTAGGAGCTTTTGGGGGGAACCACCTTCAGGGCTTACCTTTTCACTGGTTCCCCCACTGCATGCCAAGCACTTGATGTGCATGCATGCCTACACTGCTTGGTGCATATGCACGGCCTCCTTGCTGTCTTCCCAAGCGGGGAAGAGAAAGAGAAGCTGCCAGCCTGAAGCTCCCTATAGCCTACTCCCCAGGGTAAGTGACTCACCTTTGGATGTGGTGTGTCTGTGTGTATTTTAATGTGCATTTAATAACTTTACCTATATTGACATACTACCACAGTTACTAAAAAGGCCTGACGGCCTGGCTTGGGGGTTTTCAGCAAAGTCTTGGAGTTACCACATCAATAAACTACACCTGTGCTGTTCCAATTGCTGTTCCAATTGGAGAACCCTTAAGGAGGTACAGCTGTTTTACATTTACATTAAGGCATATTATCCTAGAGAACTGGTTAGACAAATACTTAGTACCTAACTTCTTAACTGTTGAAAAGTTGAAAAGTGCCAAAATGAAGCCATCTTGTGTTGAGTTCATTCTGTAGTTTCTTCCATCTGACCTAGTATGGGAAAGAGTAGCCAGAATAAGCTTTAAGCTCTGGTTTAAAAGCTCTGGTTGATTTGTGTTTGGGGTGGGTGGGTGTAATTTAATGTATTATTATTATTATTATTATTATTATTATTATTATTATTATTATTATTATTATTATTATTATTATTATTATTATTATTATTATTATTATTATTATTATTATTATTTATTTATTTATTTATTTATTTATTTATTTATTTATTTATTTACAGGTTTGTGTTGTGGGTGGGAGGGTGGGTGGTTGGCTTGAGGTGTGTGTGTGTGTGCTTATTTTTATTTTATGTTATTATTATTATTACCAGTATTTATTTTATTATTGATTTATTTTTCTTTGGCCCCACCCACAATGTCATGATATCATGACATTGGCTCTGCCCATGATGTCATGATGTTAGCTCCGCCCACACTGTGATGATGTCACGGTGCAGTAGTAAAATTTTTGACATCCCACCACTGGGTGGGGAAAAAACTAACAAACAAACAAGTTTGGAGGGTAGAATCTCACATCATCCCATATGCCCAGGTCACATATAGCTTCTTTAATAGAAATGGACAGTTTCGTGTTTTGGGTCTACAGCTGCTAGAATTCCCCTCAGCATCTACTTCTAGTATTCCCCAGGCAACTGGGCTGCCTGAGTGATTTTGAGAACTGTAATTAAAAAGCAACACACACACAAATCAGCACACCTTTACTTCTTAGCAGCCTTGAAAATAACCCCACCCACCCAAATATTGCAATTTTTACCATCTTCCAATGGCCTTCTGTAGAATACTCTTACCTTCTTTAGACTATTTACTGAAGGTGGTTGAGGGAGTACCAGAAGGGATTTCCATTTATGTTACAAAAGGCATTGGATCAAAAGAAGCTTTGGAACAAGACACACAAGAACTGTTGGTCATCATGGGAAGTGTATTTCTGATAATTCCCATCCACATTCCAAAGTTTAGCACCCTTCCCATAAAGGCTGGAGCAATTTGGAGCATGACGGAGCTCCAGCTATGCTCCAGGGATACTTGAACTACATATACAGTAACCCATCTTGGCTGGGTGTACCACACATGTGGAAGACTGTATGGGGTTTCTCATAATGAAGAGTGATTAATAGGTAGATCCAGTATTTTATATAGAGGACCATATGAAATGATATTTTCAAACCTATCCACTGTGTCTTGTGATTAGAGGCAACTATAAAGAGGGCACCCTGAAATATTACTTCATTGATGGTGTACCAAAGCTTCATTGTGTTGAGAGAGCCGAGCTTGTAAAACTTTCCAAAGGCATCCATAGTAACAAGCTCTTCTCATGAAAAGGAACTATTTCCAAGCTGTTTGTTCAAAGTAAATGCAGACTGGAGAAAGCGCCCCTAAAAAGTTTCATTAAACAATTCAGTATTGTGCATACCAAGTTATAAAGGGAAAAAAGGAGAGGCTGATAATGGCCTACAAAACAAACATAGTCCTCATTTGTGCCATCTCTCAAGGCTGCTACTTCACTAAGGACAACAGAATGGTTTTCACAATGTTTCTCTAGCACACCCACATGCTATATATGCACACACTACAATAGAACAAAAATGCCATTTATATCTCTTAAGTTGTCCACATTCATCTTCCAAAACAAACATCATTTTGTTCATGCAAATGAGAATAACCTGGCTGGAAGAATAAACAAGCCTCTTCAGATGAGTGACATACATATTTTAATTACAAATTTCCTGTTGTACTAAAGTGTATTTTAACATGAAGAAAGAAATTATTTCTCCTCACTGCTTCATTGTAAAGCAGTAGATGTTACTCATATCAGAGGTGTGATGAAACAAGAGCAGCACTCTTTCATATTTTCGAAGATCAGATGATGTGCTATGTCTTGTTCTCAGCCCACCCTTTGAATATGTAAAATTGAGTCAAACTATTTAATCAGTCTGGATTATGGCATTTGAAAGTGGTAACGAGTGATCCCCAAGTGATATTTTCATTCTCAGACCCCAAATAAATTAGAGTTCATTAGAAGCCTCAATGAGAAAACCAATAACCCAATGGAAGCTTCCTATCACTGCCTATCTTCTCCACTGCCTATCTTCTCAGGTAATATAAAACCATGTAAAATAGTTGTTGTGCTATAAGGCAATGTTTCCCAACCTTTGGCTTTTGGACTTCAATTTCCAGACATGTAAGTCAGTATATTGGCTGATCAGTGCTTTGGGGAATTGACTTAGGCTTCTGACCCTTCCATTACAGTTGAATAACTGGATATCTGTACAAATCAAGTTGTTTATTTACATATGTACACAAACTACTGTGGCATGTAACACAAACTGCCCCATATTTTCAGTGCCATCTGAATAGGCATACACACAGCATTAAAAGATGTTTACTGCAACCTTGAACCTATATATAATGCAGAGTGAAAGCACAAATGTACCCTGAGACATGCATTTTCTCTTCTTGACACATATGTTTTTGCACTATCTACTAACTGTGGTGGCTTAGTGGTTAAGACACTGAACTTGATGACTGGAATGTTGGCAGGTCAGCAGTTTTAGACCCAAGTACTGCATGATGGAGTGAGCTCCCATCTCTGTCCCAGCTCCTGTCAAACTAGAAGTTTGAAAGCAAGAAATTGTAAGTACAGTAATACCCCGGATAACGATTGTACCTGGTAGCGCTAAAACCGCATAACGTTGCAAGATTTTTGGAAAAATCTTGCATCGGATAATGCGATTTTTAGTGTTATCCGGTACAAGCGTGTGCGTGGGGTGTGTGTGTTGGATTGGGTAGAACATCTACCCAATCTAACCCCCTCCCCAGCGCCCGCCTGCCTTTCCCCCCAATGCTACTGCAGGGTTCCCTCTGCTTACCTTCCTTTCCTTCTCCTTCTCCAACTCCCAGCTGATTGCAAAAGGCTTGGATTTTTTAAACTGCAGGGAAGGGGGGGGAAGAGAAAGGAGTTTCTTTCCATGCTTCTTGCTTTACTTCCTCAACTGAAAAAAAAATACAGAGATGTGATTGGTTCTCTAGATCAGCTGATCTAGAGAACCAATCAAACAGGAAAGGGGGAAATACAGAGATGTGATTGGTTCTCTAGATCAGCTGATCTAGAGAACCAATCACATCTCTGTATTTTTTCAATTGCGGAATTAAAGCAAGAAGCATGGAAAGAAACTCCTTTCTCTTTCCCCCCCTTCCCTGCAGTTTAAAAAAACCAAGTCTTTTGCAATCAGCTGGGAGTCGGAGAAGGAGAAGGAAGGTAAGCAGAGGGAACCCTGCAGTAGTGTCGGGTCACATGGGGGTGTCTTTAAAGGTAGGGAGGTCTCTTTCTTTCCCTGCCTGCCTTTAAAGCAGTTTGTCCCTGAAGTCAGGGCTTTATTTTTAGTGTTGCTGGATGCATGTATCGGACAAGGCTAAAAACCGGATAGCTTGGAACCAAGTCATAACGTTATCCGGGGTATTACTGTACATAAAAATGTACCACTTTGATAGGAAGGTAAACAGTGTTCCATGTCTAGTCATGTCTGCCACATGTCCACAGAAACGTCTACAGACACAAATGGCACTGTCTCTTCGGCTGTAAACAGAGGTGAGCACTGAACCCTACAGTTGGATACGACTGGCTATCAAGCAAGGACGACCTTTATCTGTACTATTGGGTTAATAGACAACTGTTTTTATTGTTATTGTGAATGTGTTGGGGGTACTGTGCTGCTACAAGGCATATTTGTCACTACTTTGACATATTTTTATTATGAGGAAGATAAATAGGTGAAAGGATTTTTCAATATGCACTTATATTAAACATTTAACACAGCAATTGCTAGGATATTTTGTTTCCCTTGCTTTCGGTGAGGCACTACTTTTTGCTAGTGAAAGTCTCCCTCCCTTACTGCCAAAAAAGATGAAATAAATAAAGGAAAAAAAAGGGGTGGGCAGTGCTATATTCCATATATGCTGAAACATTCCTCTATCATTTTCAATCTGTACATTGTGCTCTCATAAGAAGCTGTTGCAGTTAATGATATCAATCAATCCATTCTCATACGGCTGGTTTCATTTCCGCTCAGTGGTGTCGTTAATGTCCCAAGAAGCATTAAAACACTAATTCACCAGGTAAGTATTTACTGTTCCTTCCTGTCTGAGAATGCACAGGCCTGCATTCGCCTTAGGAAAAGATAAGAACAATATTAAAATGTGCCAGAGAAAAAAGAATGGCCATTAGCTGAAACCCAGTGTCAAATGGCCACCTGTGCCTACAGCTGTTTCTCTCTACCAATGCATGAAACCAAAGCCATTGGCCATTATTAAAAGATAAACTAAGCATTATTACTTGATCTGCATCTGTGGCTAGGTGGGAAGGCTCAGCTGCATCTTAACAGAGTCATGCTTAAATAGAGAAGTTTATTTTGACATATTTTGAACCATAAGAACAATACATACTGTCATGTCATCAGTTTACCTAATCCATTATTGTCCTCCTATTTTGACATTAAGATTCTAGTATTTCAGGCAGGAATCTTAGCTCTACCCTTGGATTTCTTGTATTATTACTTCATCACCTCCGATCCAAGTACTAACCAGATCTGACCCTTTCAAAGTAAAAAGAATCACAGTGGAGTTAGGGTAAGGATAACAAAGCCCATTATCCCACTTCCATAGGACTTGTTACACCTGACAGAGACCTACTCCCATTCAGGAAACCAGCATAAGACCTTTTGCTGCTTCAGCTTACATGAGGTTATATTCTTGGCTAGATAATTCTATGATAAGTTTCAATCACTAACTGTTTATACTTACAAACCACCCAGATCAGATAGAAAGTAATAATGTGCAGATTAGGTAGCAATATGTAGTGTTGCCAATAAATGTTCTCACCAGCTTATGCTCTATATAAAGAGTACAAACGTCTTCTGTAAAAAGTCAGCTTTTTTTTGTTCAGCTGCAGTCGATTCCAACCCTTTGCAACCCTATGACGGAAAAGTAGATTAAAATCAGGACCACAAAAAAAATTATAAAAATAAAAAGAAACATTGTTACTTTTTACATTGCCCTTGTAAAACAAGAAAGGCATATCTTTTGTTGTTGTTGTTGTTCAGTTGCACAGTCAATTCCGACCCTCTGCGACCCCATAGACCACTGTCCGCCAGACACTTCTGTCCTCCACCATCCTCCTCCACTCGCTCAGCTCTGTGCCCATTACGTCCACAATACCATCTAGCCATCTCATTTTTGGCTGCCCCCTTCTTCTTTTGCCCTCGACCTTTCCAAGCATCAAGGCTTTCTCAAGTGAATCTTCTCTTCTCATTTGATGTCCAAAGTACTTTAGCTTCATCTTTACAATTTGACCTTCTAAGGAGCAGTCAAGGTTGATTTCTTCTAAGATTGACCTATTTGTTCTCTTCGCTGACCAGGGGACTCTCAAAACTCTCCTCCAACACCACATCTCAAAGGCATCTATTCTTCTGCGCTCAGCTTTCCTAATGGTCCAGCTCTCACAACCATATACTGTATTGCCACCGGGAATACCATTGCTTTGACTATACGAATTTTTGTTTGCAATGTGATGTATCTACTTTTTACTATGCTCTCCAGGTTTCTCATCGTTTGCCTCCCAAGAATCAGTTGCCTTTTTATTTCATGGCTGCAGTCATCATCTTCAGTGAGCTTTGATCCTAAGAAAGTAAAATCTGTCACTGCTATCTATATTTCCTGGCATAACCAGCTAAAATAATCAAACTTACAAGCAAGATTGGCACACAAATCTGTTCTAAGTACAATTAGATCTAGAACCAACCCAATGGTTTCATTGTGCAGTACTTCTTAAATTACTTTCAATATTGTATATTATCCTGGAATATCAGTTGTCATCTACTTGGGCAGTTCCAATTATCTTGCTCTTCTGATCCTCCATAGCTTACACATATTGAATATTTAATAGTAGCAAATACATTTCAACCAGTTAAAACTTAACATCATTTATCCCCAAAAATCTTTATTCTGTCTACTTTAGAAGCTTATTCTTTAAAATGTAAAGTAGAAACTCCTTAGTTCTTGCTTTAACTTTTTAAATCATCCCTTTCATATACTTATTTGTATATGCAATCAGCTTTTTCATCCACATGCTCCTTCTCACAATAATACATCTCTCCTCAGACATATATTATTGAGATATTTTACAATTATTTCTAGTAGTAAACATAATACTCTCAACTAACATTTCCATAGCACTTTCAAGTGTTCAAAATATTTCACATTCATTGTCTTTATGATGTCCCTAAATATTAAAGAAGCAATATTGATCACAATATTGTGACAATAGTAGCTATCTTAAATCCAAGGCTACCAACTTCATGGCATAGACAAGATGTAGGAAGAACTACCATAATGACCTGTTGAAGCTTTCTGAAGTGGAACAGTGACAAGCTAATTCTCTGAATCTCAGAGCATCATCCTATAAACCACTGTTTCCCAAATTGGTGAACTTCAATTCCCAGAAGCCTAAGTCAGTATAATGCAGTGTTTTCCAAATGCTGGTGTTTGGACTTCAGTTCCCAGAAGCCTAAGCCAGTATATTGACTGATCAGTGCTTTGGGGAATTGACTTAAGCTTCTGGGAATTGAAGTCCAAAAACCAAAGTTTGAAAAATGCTGCAAACATTCAGGAATTGATGTGTTCATCTTAATCTTATTTTGCTCAGTTATAGTTAGCTTCAGCAGCTCAGTATACTAATTCTTCTTATAAGTGACATTCAAAGCTTTAATTTAGAATAGGGACTGTGGACCTCTGTTCTTAGCTACAACACTTGACCAGCTCTCAAGAATACTTCCAATATAGAAACACAAGCAAACTAATCAGGATGGGAATAATAAAAGGAAGTGTCTTGGACCACAAAAAATCTATGCTAATGCCAACTTCTATTTTGAGAACATAGGCACATTTCCAAATTTAGTAACATAAAGTAGAATGTAGAAAATAATTATTAAGGGAGCACTACACATAGGTAGTCAGAATACTGAGTTGTAGAACAGTAAGCCACACATGAAAATAATGAGATTGTGTGACAGATAAATTTGGGTTGGCAAGTCTGATACATCGTTTGGACATGTCAATACAGAGTAGAAATTAACATATAGAGACAAATAGCCTCAATAGGCACGTCCTTCCTTAGATGTTACATGGTCAATATGCTAGAGGATTTCTGATTAATTGCATTAACACTTTCTCTGAACAGAAGTCTTATTAATGGTTCTAAGGCATTTGATGCACATGCTATAGTTTCTTCAGTAGTCCAAGCCTTGGCAATTTGACACTGCACATGTCAAATTTGACACAGTGTACTTCTAATAGAGAAGTATGCCTCACAGGGACTGGTCCATTAAAGGGCATCTTTTCTTGTTCTAATTGCCTTAGACAAAATTGGTTAAAACCTCACGACTTGCTAAGAAGAATTCAGTCTCAATGATGTAAAAGACTCTGGGGTCACATTGCTAATTACAGCAGACAATATTGTGTTAAACTTAACCAGTGCATCATCTGCTATAAAGCATCTTCTCGTGTTTCACCAAAGACTAATGTAGACATGCAATAGGAATTGTATCCCAAAGACATCAAAGTACCTTCTTGCATATATTTTAGTAAGAATTTGAGGTTTCTTTCCCTCCTTCAACCTTGTCTTGTTACTTTATGATACTTATTAAGTTTTCCAAATTGCTTCTTTTTATTGTAGCTATGAAACCTGGTGTTCTTCTTGTCTTTGGTGAAGGTTGAATGGTCAGTCCATAGGTCAATGAAATGCACTTCAATTAAATGCACCAGCCTGTCATTAGGAAACATGGAAATGTGGGATTTCCACACCATTGGGCTTACACCAGAAAAACCTGGTGTAGATATCCTCTCCATTAAACTGTTGTCAAACAAGGCACAGCGGTAGTGGATGAACACAGAGTGGAAATACTATAGCACAGGGGTCAGCAAATGTGGCTCTCCAGATGTTCTTGGACATCAATTACTAGAAGCTCAAGTCAGTACATCTGATGATCAGGGCTTCTTGGAATTGAAGTCCAAGAACATCTGGAGAGCAAAATTTGAGGAACCCTGCTACAGCCGATCGAAACTAAGGGGAGCAATTTTGAACTCTAAGTGAAGTAAAGAGTAAAAGGTGTCCTCCTCCTCCACTGTGCATGCCAAGAAGAATGTACTAGCCATCTCCTAAACTGGGTGGAACTGACCTAGGATGGTATGTGAAGGACAAATTTAGGGGCTAAGGCTGCCCCATTGTGAATTTGTGTGTAGTCATCATTTCTGGGTATCTTATAAAATATCTGCATTATTATTTCTCTTTAGTCCCTTTCCTGGGACAGATTGAGGGCACTCACTTAATTGTGCAGCATTAAGGTCTTGAACTGCTGACCTGCCAATCTTCTGGTTGTCAAGCTCAGTGTCTTAACCACTAGGCCACCACAGCTGCCCATTCACCTTGAGTTTCCTCAACTGTGTCAAATAAATTCTGATCAATGTAAACATTTGTTGTTGTTCAGTTGCACAGTTGATTCCAACCCTTTGCGACCCCATGGACCATTGCCCACCAGGGACCCCTATCTTCCACCATCCTCCTCAATCCACCCAGGTTTGTGCCCATTGCGTCTACAATTTCATCAATCCAATATAAACATAATTTTGGTAAAAAGAACTTACAGATGTTAAAAAAATGTTAGTATTTGTCCTGCTGCAAAACATTTGCATTGTGCTTCCCTTTTAAAGAAAATATACAACATATAACACACACCCTAACACTTTCTATCTTTTACATGCAAGATAATATAGTTTGTTACCACAAGAGAGATATTTTTTCCAAAGGGTTCTGTATCCAAATGAAGTGGGATATTTAATGATACCATTTAGTAATGTTGGGAAGAAATGGAAACAGTGACAGACTTTGACTTCTTGGGATCTAAGGTCACTGCAGATGGTGACTGCAGCCATGAAATAAAAAGATGCTTACTTCTTGGGAGGTACGCTATGACAAACCTAAGCAGCATAATAAAGTCTGCATAGTTAAAGCAATGGTATTCCCAGTAGTAATGTATGGTTGTGAGAGCTGGACCATAAGGAAGGCTGAGCACAGAAGAATAGACACCTTTGAACTGTGGTGCTGGAGAAGGTTCTTGAGAGTTCCCTGGACTGCAAGGAGATCAAATCAGTCAATCTTAAAGGAAATCAACCCTAACTGCTCCTTGGAAGGACAAATACTGAAGCTCAAGTACTTTAGCCACCAAATGAGAAGAGATGACTCACTGGAGAAGGCCCTGGTGCTAAGAAAGATCAAAGGCAAAAGGAGAAGGGGGAGGCAGAGGATGAGAGGGCTAGATGACAACATTGACACAGTGGGCTTAGATCTGGGTGGGCTACGGAGGATGCTAGATGACAGAGGAGACTGGCATGCGGTGGTCCATGGGGTCACAAAAGATCAGACATGACTGTGCAACTGAACAACAGTAATGTCTGGTGCAGAAAGAATTTCAGAAGTGGTCATTATTACACTGTTTTTTGTCACAAAGGTTTATTAATTCAGCTTGATGCTCATTTTAGATCAGCAATTTCCCCCTCAGATTCCTATCTCTTTGTTGCCATTCTCAGTTACACATGTTTTTAAGTCAGTGAATAATGTAATCAGATAAGAAATCAAGAAGCCAGAAAAATGTATAATATTTGCATACACAAACTGCACAATACTGCTTCAATATTTTACTGTGTGGAATAGATGGGTGAGGTGGATGGCATAACATATTTTAGAAAAATTTGATGTGCCTGATTTAATCTTGGCAATCATCTCAAGTTAGAAAGTTGATTATTATTGATTGCTATTTCTATTTGTTTCATCTTCAGTAGATTTCATTTGGAAACTTTCTAAAGGAAAATATAATGGGAAATTAAGGTGGGTTGTATAAGAAGATTAAAATAACACCAGATATAAGTAAAACATACAGTAAAACCTCATATAACACTAAAACCTGGTTCCACAAGTCTTGGTGTTATATGATTTTTAGTGTTATCTGATGCATGTTAAAATCCTATGGGATCCATAGAGATACATTGTAACCACACAGGCTTTAGCGGTTGTTATCTGAAGCATCCCATAGGATCTTCATGTTATCTGATGCAATTCTTCCCCCCAGATTCCTTAATGTTATGCAATTTTAGTGTTATTCGATACTAATGTTATATGAGGTATTACTGTAATTTGAAATTAGAGATGTACACAGGGATAGGCTCTGACCCAAACTGGGCACCTTCTAATGATACCAAAGATATGCAAGTTAAAGCTAAATCCCCTTAAAAATCTTATGTGGAATTTGAGATTTAGACATAAAGTGAGGAGGATCAGGGCCGTCTTCCTATCCTTTGACATGTTTCACAAGTGGAGCTCCAATTAAAATTAGGATTTGGGAAAGAGATGTAACTGGAATAAACTTTTAAAATAATTGAACTGAAATGTGCATATTTGAAATATATCCTGCTGTCTTTCAATGAGACCTCACTCATTCTCTACTGTCGATTTCCAAATGAGCCTAGAAAATTAGTGAACATATATCAGATCTTGAAATGGTCTATCAGGATCGTCAAATTAGTCTACTTTTGGCTCATGTCATTTTCACAAGTACTGTATTCATTTATGTGTTTTTTGTTGTTCAGTGTCATAGTCAAGTCTGACCCTTTGCAACCCCATGGAACATTGCACACCATGACCCCTATACTCCACCATCCTCCTCAACCCACCCAGCTCTGCGCCCATTGTGTCAAGAATACCATCTTGCCATCTCATGCTCTCCCAGCATCAAGGCTTTCTCAAGTGACTCCTCTCTTCTCATTTGATGTCCAAAGTAATTTAGCTTCATCTTCAATATTTGACCTTCTAAGGAGCAAGCAGGGTTGATTTCTTTTAAGATTGACCTATTCGTTCTCCTTCCTGTCCAGGGAACTCTCAAAATTCTCCTCCAACACCACATTTCAAAGGTGTCTATTCTTCTTTGCTCAGCTTTCCTTATGGTCCAGCTCTCACACTCATACATTACCACTAGGAATACCATTGCTTTGACTACATGGATTTTTTTTTGTTTACAGTCATTTCTATGGACATGTGGAATGCTGATTACCTTCCCACCTGTGGTACCTATTTATACTTGCAATTTCTTGCTTTTGAACTGTGAGGTTGGCAGGAGCTTTGACAGAGGCAAGAGCTCACTCTGTCATGCAGTACTTGGGTATTGAACTCCGACCATCCAGTCTTTAAGTCCAGCATCTTAACCATTTGAGCCACTGCAGTCCCATCTAAAAGTATAACAAACATTTAATGTTGAGTTTTGGCTATATTTTAAATGTTCAGTGTATACGTTTTGTCATCCTGTTGTACTAGGTTTCTAGCAACAAAATTGCCATTGCTCTTGGTTTCTCTTCAAAAGAAACAGGGCAATAAATAAATTGTTTCAATGGCAATTGTTCATCCCTTATCTCTGAATTGGGAACATCTTTCTTTCTGTGACATGTCTTATTTTGCAGAATATCACAGCTTCATGGCATAGTTGGGGTGGAGATTTTGGAGGATAATCATGATTCATAAACATGTTGCTTCTGAATCTGTATTTTCCTGCACTCTTAATAGTCCAAAAATATTCTACATAATGTTTGTATCACATAGACGTATCCAGTGGTGGGCAGCAACAGGTTCGCACCCCCTGGGAGGGGGGGGGGAAAAATAGCAAAATTGGATGGCCACACCCATCTCCCTGCCCTGTCCCATCAGGTTTTGTCCCTGCAAGTAGTTCAAGGTCTCTCTTGGTCAAAAGCCAGTCATATCTGACTCCAGGGTGCAATGCTCATCTCCATTTACAGCCAAAGAGCCAGTGCTGTTGTGTTTGCAGATGTATATATGGCAGGGATGACTAGATCGCCCATGATGTAGGCTCTACCCACAACATAGGCTCCGCCCATGACATAGGCTCCACCCATGTTGTGGTAGCATAAAAAAATCCTGCCCACCACTGGACGTATCTAATATTAAGGGCATACCACTTTCTTGTTGCAGGGTGAAGAATAAAGACCATTTTATAAAATGTCTTTTATAAAAGACAAGTTTTATATATGTACATACATGTGTGTGGGTGCACACACGTACGTGCGTGCGTGCGTGCGTGCGTGCGTGCGTGCGTGTGTGTGTGTGTGTGTGAAAATAGCAAATGCTATGTTTTTAATGCTAAGTTTTAAAGCTTCTTTTAAAACTTTTAATTTTTGAACTGGTTTTAAATTGTTATCAATATGCTGTTGTGTTGGGAATCACCCTGGGTCCCTTCAGGGAAGAGGGCGATAAACAAATTCAAATAAATAAATAAATGTGAGGTAAAATATGGCAGGTGTCTCAGGCATCAAAATGGTCACAAGTTATGTATCCTCTGAAAAGATGCTGTATACTTTACATCTAATAAACAGTCTATCAAACTTTCCTATGGCTGAAAGGATACTAGCAGAGACCTTTCCTGCTTGAAGGTCAGTCTCATGATGCCAGATATCAAAAGATGTTGCATGTGCTGCTTGCCTGTAGAAGAAACAACTCAGAAGGTGTCTTCTGTTTCCACTCAGGGCTTCTATGGCCTGCTACCTTTGTCCTGCCCCCTTTTGCTTTTTATTACAGAAAAGGATAACAGATGGTCAAGGGTTGGCATCGATCAAGCCTTTTGATATTTCTTTGAAAAAGTTTAATGGAAAACAAAGATCTCGCAGGTTTTTTAACATTCAAGAGTATTCTGTGGGCAAAAGAGAAAAGCAGATTGCTTGTCTGTGTCTAAGAGACAGCGCACGCGTGCACACACACACGCGCACACACATGCATAGGACTTTTGGTCATCATACTAAAATGAGAAATATTTAAGCACAACAGCCAAAATTGTAACTCTTCTTAATTCATTCTGAGAACAATTTTCCCTGGGAAAGCTTCTCACTGCTGGATGTGTTTACAGGAACTTTCGTGTATGTTTCCGATTTCAGGACAATTTTGGGAGGGGACTGCAGAAATCTGCATTTAGCACAAATGCAAGGCTTTGATTGCAAAATACGAGTGCCTTTTAGAAACATTTTAAAATGACAAGAAACTGTAAAAGAAAGATCTCTGGTCTCTGCGCTATTGTACAAAAAGTAACAAACAATAACATAAAAGAGAAGGATAAAAGCACAGCTGCTCTGCAGCATGCAATTTATTTATTTATTTATTTATTCTAATTTCTACACTGCCCTCCTCACTGAGGTGACTCAGAGAGTTTTGACATCATATAAAAAACATCTACATCAATTCAGGTTAAAAAATTTAAAATATTTTAAAAGATCAAAAAGTTAATACCAGATTAAAACTAAAAAGTTTCCAAATTAATTTTTATTGTTGTGTGCATGTTATGCCCTAGTTTTTATTGTTTGACTTCTTAATTTTTGCTACGGTCAACTGACTAACACAATAAACCGATCGATTGATTGTTTGAGTGAGTGAGTGAGCGATTAATCGATCAACCGATCAACCAATTGACCAACTGACTGACCGATCAATCAAATTAGTTTATGTGCTGGAATGAATGAAGTCTGTGATTAGATTCAACCAAATAATTGATTCTGATCAGAAATCAATTTTTTGTGATCACATTTTTACTGAATATTACTGTCACATTGGTTTTGCTGAAAAATGTACGGATAGGATTCCATGACAATGAGCAACTTGTAGCAAAAATTTGCTGCCCCTCCCCCTGTGCCTACACCAACTGCCAGGGGAAGAAGAAGCCAGGGCAGGGTGAGGACCTTGCCGCCCCTCCCCCTGTGCCTACCCCAACATATTGTATTATAATGGAATGGAATGTATTGTATGTACGGCAAGTGGGTGGCAATATAAATTTGAACTAATAAATAAATAATAAATAAACAATAAATTAAGTAAGTGATTTTTTAAAGCTTCTCCACCCCTTTTATATTGACATCCCACTCATGGCATATGCCATTTTCACCACCCCCACCCCAGTACTTGAGATATCAGGATCCCCTTCAGTCTGAGGCTTGACCTGCTTCTGAAAGCCATTGCTATTGGTATCTTTTAGATTTATGCCTTTAAATATCTGCAAAGTGGTTGCCTTTCCCTCTCTCAGAGGACAAATTCCATATTTGCACTGGCTTGGCTGACCTTCTCTGTCCATTCATTCTGTGCAACCAATTCATCTTTTCTGAATGGTGGACGGGTGAGACTCTATTGCAAGATGACTGGTGTCAAGGATTTCCCCTTGTAAGCTATTTTCACTCTTGCATACTTTTTTTGTGCTGTCACGAAGGAAAGGCTACACAACAGAAAAGAGAGCTAGTATTTTGCAATAGAGGTTCTAAATTGACAACAAGAAGAAATGAAAGGAGGCTGAAAATTGAGAAGTGTAACCTGTTTGAGGTTTGGTGCAATATGCCAGGTTAGATAGATCCTATTTTTACACTAAGAAATGTAAGATTTCACCGTGAAGATAAATACAGTTATGCCAACCCAATGCATTACAGCCTTCAAAGTAATACAATGGCCTTTGCAGATCTTGGCAAGTTTAATGCAAATATAATGCCCACGCGCTGGGTAGACATGTGTCTGGCGCGTGCTTTGCCTCGTGCCTGCAGGGAGGGGATGGACAAATGAGGTCTTCAGAGGCGGGGCTTCATTGCCCCTATATAAGTCAAGGGCACCTCGTGGCAGGCCTTCCTTTCCTTCTCTTTCCAAGCTACTTCCTTTTTTCCCTTATTCGTACTTGCGGCCTACTACTCATGGCACCCGCTCGCAACCCTCAAGTGGCTGTGCGCAGGGCTCGTCGACCTCACGCGGTGGTTTCCGCTGCCCAGCGCCGGCGGCCGCCGCCTGCCGCCACAGCCTCGCATGTTGGATCGGTGTCCGCAGAGACGCCTCCCTCAACCCTCTGGATCTCCTGGCCCGCATTGCTGTTCTCGAGCATGCGGCCGGGGTTCCCCAGGGCCCTGCGGCCAGGTGCTCCACTCGCTAGGCTGAGGGGGTGGCCCGCCGCATGGCCCCTGATGTGGCGGGCCTCACGGCGGCTATGGATCGGCACCTTCGATGCCTTGAGGCCTCCATGCCTGCTCTCTTGCCTTCTCCTGATCCACTTTCGGTGGATGAGGACCCGATGGTTGAGGCGCCTCATGATCAACCGGTGGAGCCTTCTGGGCACCCGGTGTCCGTGGGCGTGTCGGATGAGCTATAGGAGTCCCTTGGTCCTCCTCAGGAGGCATCCGCAGTGCCCGGTTTCGGTCAGTATGATGGTCAATTTAGTCATTCCCTGCCCCCCCAGTGGCTTTGTCTACTCCTGTGTCTGCCCAGACTCAGTGGCCGTGGCCGCAGTCCGTCCTGGCTCTCCCGGCCTGCCCTGCTGCCCCATCAGCTACCATGCCTCCTCCATGGCCGGCGACTCCTGTGGACCCCAGGGTGCCCTGGATCACCCCTTATCCCCCAATTCCCCCGATCGCCCCAAGTGGGGGTGTTTCGGCCCCATGTTGGCCATCCGCCTCACCAAGTTTTGCTCACTACAGAGCTGTTCCCCGTTCAGCTCTGCCGTTCGGGGATCAATCCCTGCCCCTCAGCGAACACTTGCTCCCGGCTACCAGGGACCGCATTTGGCGCCGCGAATATGTTGACTTGTTTTCCCTCCTTAACTGAGATTCGACCAAGGAGGAGAAGGAAAGGGAAGATGATCATGAGAAGGAGTTAGCCAAGCCCAGGAAACCCCCGCACACTTGGACCAATTGGCTACCGGCCTATCTTATTAACGCTGGAGTGCTTCTGAAGGCTCACCCAGCAATGGCCATACCCTTGTTCCAATACCTTGACATCGTTTATAGGGCTTACGTTGACTTTCCGGGCCAAGCGTGGCTCTCGTATGACCAAAATTTCTGCATGCGCGCTGCGCTTCGCCCGGACATGCCTTAAGATGAGCAGCGCATGCAACTGTGGTTGCAGTTTATGACACCTTCGCGCCCCTCCACGGGTGACTGCTACGACTGCGGCCACTTGGTGCAGCGTCTGGGTTCAGCACAGTCTCCCCACAATGTTGCGGGGCAGGGGGTTCCATCCCACCTGCTGTGTTGGGAGTTCTCTAATTCCGGACGCTGCAACCGTAAACCGTGCAAATTCTGTCACGAGTGCAGGTGCCCATTCCACCAGCTCCTGCTTCCGGGGCACCGGCGGCAGGGGCTGGGGGCGCGGTCAGACTACTCCCAAGCGACCCGGGCCCGATACCCCTCCCCCTCCCAAAGGGACCCAGCCCAATTAAGATGGATGTCCTGCTACGCTGGTTGCGTGACTATCCCAACCGCTCCAACACAGTTTACGTCGTGGAGGGTTTTTTGCACGGCTTTCGCATTCCTGTCTCCGGCGATCGTTTCCGTCAGGATGCTCCCAACCTGAAATCCCTTTCGGGTTTGGAGCATGTCACCCGGGAAAAGATTGCCACGGAGGTTCGTGAGGGTAGGGTGGCGGGGCCTTTCCTGGCACCGCCCTTCCCTAACATTCGAGTGTCCCCACTTGGCTTGGTACCTAAAAAGGCTGGCGGTTTTCACTTCATCCACCACCTTTCTTACCCTGCTGGCTCGTCTGTCAACGAGTCCATTCCTCCCGAGCTGTGCACGGTGCGGTATACGTCTTTTGATGAGGTGGTCCGCATGGTGTGGGGCTGTGGGCCAGGGGTGCTGATCGCCAAGTGTGACATCAAGTCGGCATTTCGGCTGCTGCCCGTACATCCGTGTGACTTCGATTTATTGGGTTTCAAGTTTGACGGTCAATACTTTGTTGACTGTGCTATGCCTTTCGGCTGCTCGATTGCCTGTTCTGCTTTTGAAAGGTTCAGTTCATTTCTGCACTGGGGTCTGGTCAAGCGGGCGGACATTTCATCGGTCTCGCACTACCTTGATGATTTTTTGTTTGGGGGAGCGGGTTCTGGCACATGTCAGCACCTTCTCCGTTCTCTTGCGGAGCTCGCCCATGAGCTGGCTCTCCCCTTGGCCCCTGAGAAAACAGAGGGTCCGGCCACATCCCTCACTTTCCTGGGCATTGAGATTGACACGGTCTCCCAGTGTTCCCATTTACCTCCAGACAAGGTTCAGCGCCTCGTCTCCCTCCTGCACTCTATGCTTGACCAGCGCAAAACCACCTTGCGTGAATTGCAGGAGCTTCATGGTCACCTCAATTTCGCCTGCAAGGTGGTCGCCCCTGGGTGCGCTTTTGCGCACCGCTTATGTGATTCCATGGTGGGGCTTTCCAAGGGGTTTCACTGCACCCTGGTCACGCGTGGCGTTCGTGATGACCTGCACGTATGGCTTGAATTTTTATCTGATTTTAATGGTGTTTCTTTTTGGCCTTCCTCCCTCCTCTTATCCACCGGCTTCCAGGTTCATTCGGACTCGTCTGGCGCCCTCGGTTTCGGCCTCTATTGGGATGGTCGCTGGTCTTATGGTGCGTGGCCCCGGTCCTGGCACAACTCGGGCCTGGTCCATGACCTCATCTTTCTGGAATTATTTCCCATTGTTACGGCACTCTTTTTGTGGGGGCAGGAGTGGGCTAACTCTGTGGTGACCTTTTGGTGTGACAACATGTCCGTGGTCCACATTCTTAATACCCAATATTCCCACTCCTATAGGGTCATGTCCCTAGTCCGCCCGTTTGTCCTGGAGGCTCTGCGTTGCAATGTGGTTTTTCGTGCATGGCATGTCCCTTATCCCGGTTTCAGATTTCACATTTCCGCGCCCTGGCACCGGAGGCCTCGGACATTCCCTTGCCGGTTCCGGACTTCCTGTGGACTCTTGGCAAGGTGAAGTGACCCAGGCCATTGGGCTTTCGTTAGCACCCCGTACCCGTAGGGCCTATTAGGCTGCACTTTCTGCCTTCATGGTGTTCTGTGCTTCGGCCTTGTTGCCGGATGCCTGGCCCATTCCTGTCGATCATGCCCTTCAGTTCGTGGTCCCTTACACATTAGCGAGTTGGTGGCAGCCTCGGCCAGGGACCTTTCGGCCAGGTACCTGCTTTTTTCTGATCTTATTTATTATTTATTTATTTATTTATTTTTCCAATTTTTATACTGCCCTACTCGGTTGGGCCGACTCAGAGCGGTTCACAGACACAGAAAAACAGTGAGTTCATAAATACAACATATACATATCAAAAGCCATCCGTGTCAATACCAAAAAACATCTCAACATCATTACAGCATCACTACAGCATCAAAAAATTCAGTAGACATCAGTTTTAAACAACAGTCCAGAATTACAAAACTCATCAAATACACAGGAAAATTACGAACAGTACCAAAAAACCTGCGGCTGCCGCGTTTTTTAAGCCCCAGCCGGGCGGAGCTGCCGGGAGCAGGTGGGAAAGTCCCGGGGCTGGACGCGGTGGTGGCCTCCTCTCAAAGCCACAGGTGTTCTCCGCGGTGGCCCGAAAGTTCTGCCGCCACAGCGGTTTTTAAGCCCCAGCCGGGCGGAGCCTCCGGGAACAGGTGGGAAAGTCCCGGGGCTGGACGCGGTGGTGGCCTCCTCCCAAAGTCGCAGGTGTTCTCCGCAGCGGCCCAAAAGTTCTGCTGCCACCGCGGTTTTTAAACCCCAGCCGGGCGGAGCCTCCGGGAGCAGGTGGGAAAGTCCCAGGGCTGGACGCGGTGGATCTTTCTTGGCACGATGGGGTGGTTCATCTCCGCATTCGTAGTTCCAAAACCGATCAGCGGGGCAGGGGCGTGGTGGTAGTCCTTCTGGCCTGCCAGCACGTTGACATCTGTCCGCATCTGGCCCTGTGTCACTTCCTGGCATTTCGGGGCTCCTCCCCTGGCACCCTTTTTTGCCACCGCAATGGCCGTCCCCTCACCCGCTTTCAGTTCTGGTGAATTGATTCAACGGCTCTGGCAGCCGTTGGCCTCCCTGGCGCTTGCTATGGGACACATTCCGCATGGGCGCTGCGTCCACAGCTGCATCCCTGGGTTACACTGAGGCCTATATCCAGCGTATGGGGCGGTGGAGGTCTGGGGCTTTTTGCTTTTACGTTCGCCCGATTGTGTTCTGACGCACCTCTGCCCCTAATATTTGTTCTCTTTTTCAGTTGCTGCTTCCCGCGTCGGGCTGGCCTAGATCTGGATCACTGGCCATAGCTATATTCACCGTGCGGCCCACCTTGCAGATCGGCTTTCTTGCAGGATCCACCTGCCACTCCGGCCCAGAGCATATGTGGTTTGGTACGGTATACCCGGCATGCGTTGGCGTTACCTCCTATGCCTGCTTTCTGACCTGTGGTGCTGCCTGTCGCCTGATGTGATTGTGCTACACCTGGGAGGCAATGACCTGGTGGTCAAGTCCGGCATATCACTGGCCAGGGCTGTAGTTCACGATTTGGACCTTATCTGGCAGTGTTGGCCGGCGGTGCACTTCCTTTGGTCAGACATCCTGCCCTGCAGGGTCTGGCGTGTCCCTGGTGATGGGAGGGCCATTGATTGCACCAGACGGGTGGTCAATCGGACCATGTTTCGTTACATGCAGCGGGAGTCCGTTGGCATGGTCCTGTATCACCCTGCCCTCAGCACAGGGGTGCATCGCATGCTATCTTCGGATGGGGTTCACCTCTCTGTTAGGGGCTTCAATACCTTTGTGGTCAATCTGCAGCTCGGCCTTGAGGGTGAGGTGGCGGTCTGGGAGGGGGACACTGTGTGAGTGTCACGCCGCGAGTGGCAGGTAGCACTGGTAAGGAATACACTTACCCCTCTCAACCTGTCGGGATGTACTTGATGGCGCAGCAGTTGGTTTAGTTGGGCCTAGTTTGGCTGCCTCCGTCAAGTGTGGCCCAGTAACATGCCGCTGCCGAGCTCAGCGGCACGGCAGTCGCTCTGGCAGTTCAACTGCCATGGCCCGGAAGTGGCAGGATTGCCATCTTCCGGGGAGGGGATAATTCGGTCATCTACCCATGTGCATTTATATTCCTTACCAGTGCTACTCCCAGTCCGCAGCAGATCAGTAGTTGGCAGGTGTTTTCTGCCCAGTTACAGTTTTATATGACAAAATAATAAAGTGGCCCAATTGTTTAACCAACGAGACACGTGTCTGTCTCTTCACTCTGCGGTGGCGGGGCAAAAATCATCCCCCCTTCAACAAGATTAGATTACTCACTTGTGAGACACTTCAGTGGAAGGTAACAGTGTTCCGTGTGCTCCGGTGTGCAGTCATGCCTGCCATATGACCACGGAAACATCTGCAGTAGCAGACAGTGCTGGCTCTTCGGCTTTCAAACAGAGATGAGCACTGAACCCTAGAGTTAGATAGGGCTGGCTTTCGAGCAAGAGAAACATTTAGCTTTACTTAGACATGGTTGTGACTTACTACATTAATTTGTGCTAAAGTTGGCTTATTTGAATCAGTGGCACTTACAAAGGTATTTATTCACCAAATCCCCACTGATACAATGGACCTCCTAACATAACATAACATAACATAACATAACATAACATAACATAACATAACATAACATAACATAACATAACATAACATAACATATAACATAACATAACATAACATAACATAACATAACATAAGTCAACTCGAAGATGGAATGCTTTGCTGAAGTTATTCATAATTGACCTGTAAGAGGACGATGTCACAGGTCCCAGAGCATCATCCGAATACCACCCTGTCGCAGTGGCTTCAGCATGTTGTGGTATTCATTTTCCTTTAGAGTAACTGGAGAGGTTTTGTTCTCAGAATGTGTAAAATGGATACGGTTTAACCAGGAAATGATGGTGACAGATTTCTCCCCCCCCCCCATTTCTACCGTTAATTAAGCAGGCTTAGAGTAAGTAACAGGGTAGTGCCTCTCTCACCCAGTTTCCACCCAGCTGATAACTTACACTCCAAATTGTCTCCTGTTAATAGTACTAAAGATACAGGTAGTTTACCAGGTTTGTCTCATCACTTTCCCCCATGTTTAAGCATAAGAGGTTTATTTTAATTCAGTTTGTTGAGAAACACTTAAAAAATAGTGGTTGTCAACCCTCATCCAATTTGTCACCTCAGAACTGCTTAGCTGGCAGCTTACCCTGATTGGTCAGGGTTTGTTTGGGAGATGGCAGATGCACCATTCGATTCTCAGCAATCATCTTGTTACAAAGGCTGAACAAACAAGGGGCTGTCATCTGAAGTGACAGTGCTTAGAGGCACTGTCAGACTTCACTGGTTGACCAATCAGTGAAGCACCATTGTCCTTATTCAATTGTCAGGATGTGCTATTATTACATCTGTGCAATGCAGAATGAAAGGTAGTTTCCTCTGCCCCTCCAAGGAGAATCCATTTTGTTCTGTTACAGTGAATAAATACATAAAAGACAGTGTATTACAGCTACTTATCCTTGATTCAATGTGCGCACTACAGGCCTGCAAAACTCTTCTCAAAAACCATTTTCAATTGCATATGTGATTTCTCTCTCTCTCTCTGAAACCTTTCTAAATGTTACAATGAAATATTACGGAACAATTTTACACTCACTATGCGTATGGGTGTATGAATTATTACCATGAGTTGTGACAAATAATTACTGCGCTGGCAAGTACCATGATCTTATATTGTTGTTGCCTTACTGAATAATCACTTTAATTTATACATATTTCCTATCAATGACCAAAATCTCCTTTATGAGCACTGTAGGCCAGGGACCTGTCGGATGGAAGAGTACCAAGCAAACTACTAAAGAGGAAGTTCACCATTGAAAATAAGGCAAATGTGAAGATGGACATTAAAGGTGTGGAAAATAGCACAAATTTGAAGATGAACACTGGAGAGGTCTTTCATGATAGCAGGAGTGATGACAGTCAAGAAAGCTCAATTTGAAGAAGTCCATCCATGGACATGCTTCTTCCACTATGTTCTCTAGTAAAGATATTTTAAGGTTGTGTATAATCAAAAACCACCATCTAACTTTAACAAAGAAAAGGGGCAGGATCTGTTCTCAATCAACCCAGAGTGCAGGACACATAACAACGGGCTTAAATTATAGGAAGCCAGGTATGGGTTGAATATCAGGAAAAACATTTGAACTGATAGAGCAGTACAACAATGAGACCAATTACTTCTGGAGGTAATGAGCACAGCAATGCTGGAGGCATTTCAAAGAGAATTGGGAATTGTCAAATGCATTCCCAGCAGCCAGAGACATGTTTCCAGTGGCTGGGGGGGGGGGGGAGGGTATTCTAGTGGCCGCAGATGCATTTCCTGTGACTGCTGATGCATTTTCTGTGACTGCTGATGGATTTCCAGTGGATGCTGATGCGATTTCACTGGCTGTGGATGCGTTTCTGGTGTCTGGGGAGGGGGTTCTGGCAGCTGTGGAAGCTTTCCTCCTTTCATGGCCACCTTCCCAGTGGCTGCCGATATGTTTCGGGTGGCCACCGACATGTTTCAGGTGCAGCTGACACATTTCCAGCAGCCGCTGACACATTTCTGGTGCCTGCTGATGCATTTCTAGTCGCTGCAGATGTGTTCCCAGTGGCTGTGGGAGGTTTCCTTCACAAGCCAATGCAGATCCTCCAAGCCGGTAAGCAGGGGAGTGGTGGTGGAGGACTTTTTTGGGTGTGGTGGGCATTGTGGGTATTTTTATGGGGTTTTAAAGGGTTTTAGTTATTATGGTAATGTTGTAGAAATAGAAATTTGACAAACAAACAAACAAACAAGTTACTCCTGAGTTACAAGTAATGTAATATATAGCTGTAGAGTTACGCTTTCCTTTACAGTTATTTTTTAGGTATACAGTGGTACCTTGCTTAAAGAGCATAATGCGTTCCACAGGATTGCTTTTTAAGCAAGTTTGCTCTTTAAGCGAAACACCACTGTAAGTAACCAATTGTGGGGGGGATTGCGAACCCCAATTTATTTGTTAAGTGAGTTTTTGATTGGTTTTATTTGTTAAGCGAAGCGAACATTCAGAGACAATTCTGCTCTTTAAGCGAGTTACTCTTTAAGCGAGGCGCTCTTTATGCGAGGTTTGACTGTAATTGCTATTTTCTAGAAACTTTCAGAAATTACTGTTTGAAAAGGCATTTAAATTTATTTTAAGAGGACTTTTTCAAGTGTTTTGCGCTTCTGTTATCAATCCTATGTGTCAACAGAAACATTTCGTTTCCTTTCTTCTACTTTTGTAAATGACTGCAAGGTAAAAAATTTGGATAGAATGATGACTAGGTCTCAGGAGATATGAGTTTGGATTCATGCTTAGCCATAGAAGCACACTGTGGGTTGGCAAGTGACACTGGTAAAATCCTTCCTTTAATATCTCACCTTCAAAGCTCTGTTAGGATTGCTATAAGTCATAACTTGACTGCACAAAACACACACACATAGAAAGGAAAATACAATATACTAGTAAGTTGTAACACAGATAATTATTTGTATGAATAAACTCTACTCAGCTAATAACTGAACTTCCTTTCATAAGGCAATGTTATAATTCTAGCTTAGTTTATCAAAGTGAGAGGCAGTGGCATCGCTAGGGGAGGGGCTAGGGGCGGGTGGCCCCGGGCAGCGCTTTTTGAGCTATGTGTGTTCTTGGACTACAATTCCCAGAAGCCCTAGGGGGAGCGGGAGCCAACATCCACCAGGGGGTGGCAAATTTGGCTTTAGCCCCAGGCGACTGAAATTCACGCAACATTACTGGTGAGAAAGCACTAATTTTGCACAGAGGCAGTTAGTACCAATTACAGAGATATTGTTAAGGGTGACAAAAGCCATTCCTCATTTTGTTTTTGTCTGGATGCAAACAACCTTACACAGCATGAGAATTTCTCATTAAACCCAAACTGACAAGAACTGAAAAAGTTCAAGCAGTATTTTTTTTTAATTCCTAATAATAGAACACAATTATCACATAAACCACCTCGGTGTTGATAGTGTTCATAGGAGCTGGTATACACAATCACCTGCTATCCAAGTTGTACTTGTATGAGTAAACCTGTCCTCAGAGCAGAGGGAGTCGAATATGTCGCCATCTATATACTGTATTCAGATTGTGACTGTCATCAGAGCTATGATAGTTAGGGCACAAAGAAGGTTCAGTTCAACAACATCTAGAAGGTTACACATTCTCCACTCATAAGTAATACTTCAGACAATGTTATAGATTCCTTTTTTATTTAGGGCCCAACTGTCCCAACATTTAGAGAAGAGAGATATGGCAGCAATTAACAACTGCATTTTGTTGCAAGGATCAGTGTTATAACCATTCTGTCCTCAACGCCCTTTGCAAAGCCAAGTCACAATGATGGAACTTCAAATTGTTGTCAACCTCAATAACAGTAATACCAATGCATGGTGCTGTGTTCTCTCATTGTATCATATTGGAATAATTATTATGGCAATGATAAGCAAATGTTACACACACTGAAATAGATGGTCTTCTAAACTTCAAACACCTGCTGATCTTGTTTACCCAGCTGCCCATAATCCATAGCCACTGTTTAATCTCCTAGAGAAAACAGAGATAGCATATCAAAAATCAGACCAATCATGAGTAATGAGGATTGCAAGGCATTTTCCTTTCCAAAATGATCAAGAGTTCTATTTATGCAATATGCTACAAAATATTGGACGCTGTTTTGCTTCAGAAATCATCTTGTATCCAAGAAGGATTTTAATTGTGTCTCCTCCTCCAGAAAGATTCATTTGCAATCTTGTTGTAAATATTAGAACTAGGTGATTATGACAGCTACTTTTGCAATTAGAGTGAAATTTGTCAGTTGTGGAAGTGGTAATAAAAGAAACTGGCTAGCAAATGGGCTTTAGCAGAGATATGGAAATAGGTTTAAATGTCTGTCAAAGGATAACAGGGTAATGTACAATTAATTATGAAGAAGACAATAGCATCAGATTTCAGATTGGACAAAAAACAATCAAATGAATGTCTGATTATTGTCCTTTAGCAGTAGCAATAGCAATTCCCACTTCCAACTCTAAAACCCAAACTCATCTGGAAGGAGTGATTCTTCTTTTCCACTGTTCAACTCCCCCCTCCCTAATCTTACTGTGACTTGAGATACTTCAGGTTTGAGTTCGATACCTGAGTACTGCATGATGGAGCGAACTCCCATCTCTGTCCCAGCTTCTGCCAACATAGCAGTTTGAAAGCAAGAAATTGCAAGTAGATAAATAGGAACTACTTTGGTGGGAAGGTAAACAGTGTTCTGTGCACTGCAGTGTTGAGGCATGCCTGCCACGTGTCCATGGAAACTTCTGCGAACGCAGACAGCGTTGGGTCTTTGGCTGTAAACAGAGAGGAGCACGAAACCCTAGAGTCAAATACGACTGGCTTTTTAGCAAGGGTGGCCTTTACTAAACTTTCAGCTGCTAAATTACTAATACCAGAGATGGGAAAGCAGATGATTTATTCCTCATTGGACATGAAGGATTCTATACATCACCTATTTTCTTCTTGTTCAAAAGTCACCCTGACTGTTCAGGACATTTTTTTACAGAAGCGGATATCTCACTGCTACAATGGCAAATCTTCCCAAACTCTTCTTTCATATGTCTGTTTGTTTTGTTCATTTGGGAACCTTTTGCTCCATCAGCACTGCTTTCCACATATGTGATTTGTGAACCCCAAAACCAGTTGTATGAACCATCTCTGCATCCTAGTAAATGGATGATAGTAATAATTAGCAATTACTAGGAGATGAACAACTTTCTGTTCTTTTTTCATGGAAAAGAAAGCCATTCCATTCTCACTAAAATTTAATGGAAAACAATATTTCAAGGTCCCATGATCAGAGAAAGAGCTGCAGTAGCCACAGCTGTTTCATTCTGTTCCTGGCAGAATGGAAATTACATTCCTATCATATTAAAAAGAGTTTCTAACAACTTTGATAGGGAACTTTTTTTTTCAAACGGGGGATGAGAGTACATTTCTGTTTCTAGCAATGACCACGTGCAGAACTCATAATTATCTTTTAAACTCTTTAAATCTGGTGTACATTTTTTTATGTTTGAAGATTCAAATCTGCACTGGAACATTTTGCCCATGGAATAAACAAACAAACAAAAGATGGGTTTACTAGTAGACTTCTTTCTTTCTTTTGTTCTTTCTTTCTTAATGATATATGGCAAGGAAACAATAGTGGCAGGTGAACAAGCACAAACAAAAGCAATAGAATGGATCGAAAATGATTAATGGGTATGTCAAGTAAAATTTGTAATCTCTGAGTAAATAATATTCACAGCAAATTTACAGGAAATGTACTGCAGGTCAGGAAGCCATTTGGACTGAGGAACCAGTCATCCTATTACTTGTTTCAAAAGCAAGACTCGTTTAATTAGCTATTTTTATAAGCTAATAATATATTTTAATAAAATACTCTACACAGACTCTGCCATGCACTTGGTAAACGAAAAAAAAATGTAACCTCCTCATTTACCTCTTTCCTAATTCCTTCATTGAAGCCTTTTGGAAGAAATTTATTTATTTAGACCACACTGAAAAGTGACATTGAATAGTGTTGTGATGCAGAAGATTCAGAATGTGCTACTTTGGATTTATTTGATTTTTGGACTTCAATTCCCAGAATTTACCATTCTAGGATTTCTACCTGACTGAATCACATCTATAGACACCAAAAAGTAGCTCACCTGGAGAATGGCCTTGCTGAAGGGTCTTATAGCCTACCTTCATGACAGAAAATGAAGGGGTAATCTTTTTAAACAGGAAACGAGACCTTGAATATAGGCCATGAAACCTCTCCAGGCAAGATCTATTCAGGTGACCATAGTTATGAGTCTGGCAGGTGGAACTTCCAGACTGAAGAATTCTGGGAGTTGGGCCAAAGATTCTGAATATCACATTCTCACAAAATACATGCCCAGTAAGAACAAGCACAGAAATGTTTCTAGTTTAGTATATGCAACAACATACAACTATCATAAATTGCCTATAACAAAGGTCAAGGTCACCCTTGCTTGAAAGCCAGTTATATCTGACTCTAGGGTTCAGTGTTCATCTCTGTTTACAGCCAAAGAGCCAGCACTGTCTGTGTTTGCAGATGTTACCGTGGACACGTGGTAGGCATGACTAGACATCAGAGTGCATTGAATGCTGTTTTCCTTCCCACTGAAGTGGTACCTATTTATCTACTTGCAATTTTTTGCTTTTGAACTGCTAGGTTGGCAGGAGCTGGGACAGAGATGGAAGTCACTCCATCATGCAGCACTCAGGTCTCGAACTGTTGGCTTACTGACATTCCAGTCATCAAGTTCAGCATCTTAACCACTAAGCCACAAAACTGAATAATTTGAGCAATTCGACCCCCAAAAAATCTCATTTGAATCATAAGGAATAGTATCCTATTTCACAGCATCACCTGTCCAAAGAGAGTAATGCTACTGCTGCTACTTACAGAGTTTCTTTGGTAGGGGATCACATGAAAACTGGGCAATATGAGAATCATATCCAGGTTTGGACATTCAGCAAGGAAGCACAAGCACGCAGAGTTCATAATTTTCATTATCTTTGCCACAGAAATGTA
Source organism: Furcifer pardalis (assembly GCA_030440675.1). Taxonomy (NCBI): domain Eukaryota; kingdom Metazoa; phylum Chordata; class Lepidosauria; order Squamata; family Chamaeleonidae; genus Furcifer; species Furcifer pardalis. Next base: position 129,072,276 of record CP126891.1, read on the forward strand.
ATTATTTGCTTGTCTTCATTCCATCTGCAAGAATGGAAAACCACATTCTTCTTATAAACTCCCCAACAGCTTGTTATTTCACAGCAAAGTATTTTCTACTGGTATTGATAGATTTGTATTGAGAAAGCCAGTGTAATTGAAAACAAGTATTATTATTTTTGACTTCACATCCTTATTGTGTGACATCTATTTTGTAAATATATCCTTGTCATATTCAGGAGAAACAATTAAGTTACATGTGAGCTGCTTCAAATGCATAACAAGTGAACTGGTCACCATTGTTCCTAATATTTATTCTCTGCCATCTGTGAGTATGTGCATGCATGTGTGTGTGTGTGTTACTCAGAATGATAGTAACAAAAAGAATATCTTCTTTTATGGCAGTTTTCTAAGAACTATTACTATACCAATAGATAGTTGTGTGTGTGTGTGTGTGTGTGTGTGTGTGTGTGTGTGTGTGTGTGAGGTATTTGCAGTGATGGGATGTAACAGGTTCTCACCAGTTTGCCAAAACCAGTAGTAACTTTTCTCAGTGTCCCGGAGAACCGGGAGCAGCTTTTAGGGGGAATCGCCTTTGGGGCTTGCCTTTTTACTGGTAAGTGCTTGGTGCGTATGCACTGCCTCCTTGTTGTCCTCCCAAGCAGGGAGGAGGAAGAGAAGCTGCTAGCCTGAAGCAACCTATAGCCTGCTCCCCAGGGTAAGTGACTCACCTTTGGATGTGGTGTGTCTGTGTGTATTTTAATGTGTATTTAATACCTTTACCTATATTGATGTACTACCACAGTTCCTAAAAAGGCCTGGCGGCCACCAGGCCTACCAGCCTGGCTTGGGATTTTTAAGCAAAGTCTTGGAGTTACCTCATCAATAAGCTACACCTGTGCTGTTCCAATTGCTGTTCCAATTGGAGAACCCTTAAGGAGGTACAGCTGTTTTACATTTACATTAAGGCATATTATCCTAGAGAACCAGTACGATGATCATATCCATCTTGCAACATGGTGCTGCCCAGGTGCTTATACTAACAGGTAAATGACGGGCTTGTGTTTGGGGTGGGTGGGTTGATTTATGTTTGGGGTGGGTGGGTGTATTTTAATGTAATTTTTATTTTATTTATTTATTTAATTTATTTATGGGTTTGTGTTGTGGGTGGGTGGGTTGAGGTGTGTGTGTGTGTGCTTATTTTAATTTTATTTTATTTGGCCCTGCCCACAATGTCATGATGTTAGCTCTGCCCACACTGTGATGACGTAACGGTGGAATAGTAAAATTTTTGACATCCCACCACTGGGTATTTGGCTGTGGAACCAGCGGTCGGGAGTTCAATTCCTCACTGCACCTCATAGGACAGGGATTCTCAACCTGTGGCCCATGGGCTAGATGCAGCCTGCAACACCATTTCATGGGGGGGGGGGGCTGCCTTCACCACACCAGAAAGTGCCATATGGTGGAGGAAGGGCAAAATTACCGTCCGGCCTCCAAAGCTTTCTGACAGCATGACCCAGCCCCCGGCTTAAAAAGGTTAAGATATCCTGCCATAGGAGACGAGCCAGCCTGTGAGAAAGCTGCATAGTCCAAGGGTATCTCCAGAAGAAGAAAATGGCAAACCATCTCTGAGTACACTGTGCCTATAAAACCCTAAAAAGGGTCACCATAAGTCCGAATGTACTTGATGGAATACAGTTATTTCTATTATACAAACAGCTGCACATGTCATCTTGGCTACGGAGTTAAAGGAAAAAATGTTCTAGTTTCTGACATGTAATAAAGAAGCAAAAATATCTACTCACTATACACAGACTTTATTCCATAACTCTTACTGATTGTTTTACAAAGGAAAATGCTAGGAAGAATATAATTTCTTCTGTCAGAAATTTATTAGCACATCAATCGGGCTGTATACACAGTTGAACTATTGGAATTTCTGATCTATCATGTCTCTGCTGGCTGGCATGCCTTGACTACACTGGCTGTGGAGTAGCTTTGGCCTCCCTGAGAGGAATAACTACAAGGGGAAAAAATGGTAACAAGGGAAATTTTGAGGTCCTGGTCAGCCTATAATTAGCAATTACACTAAGATGACACTCCATAGCAGTTAGAATACTCTCTGGCTCGTTCACAATTAGCAATTTGCCCCCAACAAGCTGGCTACTGGTTGTACCAATCTCAGAAATAGGGAAGGTTGTGTCAACCTTGGATATGTTGGGATCGAACTCAGATTGTGAGCATAGTTCTGGCTGCAGTACTGCATCAGGAACCAGAGTGACTGAAAAGTTATATTTTCCAATGTATAACTGAAAGTCACTAAGCAAACAAACTTTATTGGATAAAGACAAGCCTGAGTTATGTATATATTTGCTACACAGGGAAATTTATTTTTTTTAAGAGATGTGTGCTTCCTGTACAGAGGGTAAGCTCTGTATATATTATGAATACTTTTGCAATTTTCAGTCAACAGTTGCTACTCTGGTACTATACAGCACAATTTTGTGGTTTTCGTCATTTGACATTCACAAGACTGGCTGTGAATGCCAAGCAACACCTACATATCTGAGATGAAATTCCAGAGAATTACACAGAATTCAAGATAGCACAGCTAACACTTCTGAGGCACTGACTTCAACAGTGGTGTGGATATTAAATGGGTCACTAACTCTTGCACTTTTTAAGCCTGTGGTGAAGAAGCTGCATTGACTATCTGCAAACTCTTCTGCTGTGTACAGGATGTTGTGGTTAACAAGTAAAGAATTTAGGCTTAGCAGATCATTGCATTATCAAAGTGATTTTATTAGGGAAACAATACTGTGTAGTTGCCTGAAGGCAAACATTTTCTGTTCTTTTATCTGAAATTCTCCTGCTTCAGACTTATAGGAATTTCTACAGACATACAGTATATTTTTATTTCAGCTTCTCCCACCAACTGATGCTATTTGTTTTTACAAATAATTTTATCTTATTTTTATTACTGAATGTTTACCATGCCATATTATACACCATTTAGATATATTTTTTAATGATCAGCATTTAGCAAATAACATTATCTTTTTAAAAACAAACTCCATTTTTTTTGTTCAGTCACGCAGTCTAGTTTGACCCTTTACAACCCCATAGACCACTGCACGCCAAGCTCCACTGTCATCTGCCATCCTCCGTAGTCTGCCCAGATCTATACCCACTGTGTCAATGAAGCTGTAAAGTCATCTCATCCTCTGCCATCCCCTTCTCCCTTCACTTTTGATCATTCCTAGCATCAGGGCCTTTTCTAGTGGGTCCTCTCTTCTTACTTGGTGGCCAAAGTACTTGAGCTTCAGCTTCAGTATTTGTCTTTCCAAGGAGCAGTTAGGATTTATTTCCTTTAGGATTGACTGATTTGATCTCCTTGCACTCCATGGGAGTCTCAAGAGTCTTCTTCAGAACCACAATTCAAAGGTGTCTATTCTTATGTGTTCAGCCTTCCTTATGGTCCAGCTCTCACAGCCATACATTACTACTGAGAAGACCATTGCTTTAACTATACGAACTTTTGTTGGCATGGTGATTTTATTTATTTATTTATTTTTCAAATTTATACCCCGCCTTGCTCAGGCAAACCTGACTCTAGGCGGCTTTACACAGTATATATATCTTCGAGGCATCTTCGAGTCTCCTTGGCCACGGGAGGCTCCCTTTATCCTCCCGGCCGGTGGCGGGGCCAGGAGGGCACGTCGTTGTCGTCTTCTTCATCTTCGAGCCTCCCTTGGCCACAGGAGGCTCCTTTTATTCTCCCGGCTGGTGGTGGGGCCGGGAGGGCACGGCAAGCTTTGCCATAGCTTGCCTCCCAATAAGTAAGTGACTTTTTATTTCATGGCTGCAGTCACCATCTGCAGTGATCTTAGATCTCAAGAAGGATCTAAACTACATTTAGCTTTGTTCAAAACCAAATATCTATTCAATCACAATCCCCAAAACACAACTGTTCCATATGTAAATATCCTCCATTGCTGGATTTTATATGTCTTTCTATATATCAATGTTAGACTTTTTAAATTATTATTATTGCTCAGAAGCATTTTTGAGGAGTTTGGTTGAAAAGAAGCTCAACCCACCCTTGAATTATGCAAATAGTTTCAATTCTATTTCCTGCCATTGCTTTCACTCTGCAGCTCCTATACAGTTTTCTTCCTTAGTTAGACACGTGGTAGTGGCTTAGTGGTTAAGATGCTGAACTTGATGACTGGAAGGTTGGCAGGTCAGCAGTTCGAGACTTAAGATCTAGTCTCTGTCCCAGCTCATGTCAAACCTAGCAGTTCAAAAGGAAGAAATTGCAAGTAGATACATAGATACTGCTTCAGTGGGAAGGTAAAGAGCATTCTGTGCACTTCAGTATCTAGTCATGCCTGCCACATGTCCATGGAAATGTTTCCAGATGCAGATAGCACTGGCTCTATATGGTTAGAGTTTTGTTCCAGAGTTTTTAATTTCTGGTAATAATAATAATTTCATGTCAGAGATTACTCTGGATTGAAAGGGGACACCTGAATGAGGCTTCTTTCATGTCCCCAAGTGCAGTGCTCAGGTGTTGTAACCCAACTTTCCAGTCTCCAGCTCAGTGTCTTAACCACTAAGCCACCGGGGAGCTGTTGAATTTCTGGTAACATCCCCTTTTGCTATGCAGTAGAAGTGGAAAGTCATGAGTGAAGAATGGCTATGAGTCTCCCAGATTCTGCCCCCTTCTTGTTAGCTGATACAGTCCCAATAACTCACTCTGAAACATTTGTAGGAGAAAGAATAAAAAAACATTTCTTTACTTACAGTTACTTAAGAGTTACAAACATGTACACGCTGTTTTCTTTGATGCACACATGCTAACAACCAACTGAACAGAAAGAGAGCAACAAAATGACTGACATGAAGCAACAAAAAGAACACAGAATAGAGGGAGACAGGGATTTCTTTGAATTCAGAGGACAGAAGGAATTATTAGTTAATGCTATACAGATAGTCAGCCCAGCCTAGGAAAATCCCTTCCAGTCATTCCAACTACAGGCAGCAGGTAAGGTTGTAATTTTTAGAAAAATGTCTCCAATAGGTTTTTCATCAGATAGCTGGGAGATTGAGAGAAAATGAACGTGGAATTATGCTGAATGAATAAAATCCTCAGAATAAATAGCATCCTTTGAACACTGTTATTTTAATAAAAATATATATTAAATTAATTCAAGCTGAGAAGTGTGGAACTCAATACAGTACTTGGGGACTGGCCAGGTCATAAACACCTGATTTTCTATAAATCATGAAATCCAAACAATGAGATTCTGGCAAGAATCTCTTCTGTCTTACCTACCTTTCTATTTGTAGAAGTGTGAATTATAGACAGAAAGCAACCACTAATCTTTCTCACACTATGGCAGGCAAAAGGAACTGCAGAATGAACTCACCAAATAGTCCCTACATTTTGGCAGTTTCACACCTGGCCTAGACAAGAAAGAAGAAGGAGAACCACCAGTGGTGGGATGTCAAAAATTTTACTACCCCACCATGATGTCATCACAGTGTGGGAGGAGCTAACATCATGATGTCATGTCATGGGCGGGGCCAAAGAAAAAAAATACAAAATAATAAAAATAGGAAGCTTCAGGCTATAGGGAGCTTCAGGCTAGCAGCTTCTCTTCCTCCTCCCTGTTTGGGAGGACAGCAAGGAGGCCGTGCATATGTGCCAAGCACTAGGCGTGCATGCACACCAAGTGCTTGGCATGCATGCGCAAGGGGGGGGGAACCAGTGAAAAGGTAAGCCCCGAAGGTGGTTCCCCCCAAAAGCTACTACAGGTTCTCTGGGACACTGGGAAAAGTTACTACCGGTTCTGGAGAACTGGTGAGAACCTGTTACATCCCATCACTGGAACCACTGTCATCAACAAATACCTATATACTAATTGTTCTAGTAGTTCTGTGATGTTTTCACTGCAGAATAAAGTTTTACTTGGTAAATAAGTTCACTTTCTGAGAAGCTTTTTTCTAGTAGCCTCCTTCTTCCTCAGAAACCTTTGGTAGTCTCTGATGGAAACCCAATTTCCCTGGATCAGTTTCCACATCATTGCTTTGTAGAGTATTCTGCCCTGTTGAAAAATGTATTAACTTCCTCTCTATGAGAACTTACAGTTTGCAAAAGTCATTTCCATCTGCTAGAAACAGTTGGCTTTATGAAGATAACAATTAGAACTTGTTTTCTTCCTTTTGATGTTGCTGTATTTTTAATTTCATTCTGTGAGATAGAACTATTAACACTTAACTATACGGGGTTATAATATCAAAATGAGATGCTTCCACAAATCCCTGTATTTAAGGATTGTTTGTTTTGGCAATTTTGAGCCCAGAAATGGTACAGACATTTGGTTTTTGACAGAACCAAATGGAGATTATATTTTTACAAAAGTAGATCATTCATTTTATGAAGTGATTCTTGGCTTTCTCTCTCACTCTCTCTTGACAGTTTGTGGATCATGGCAAACAAATATGAAGCGCCTTTTCATTTCTACCCTGAGCCCAGGCAAACGGATAAATATTTTTAATTTTTAATTATATATAAAAGCCCAACATAAACAACAAATACTCTATACCTTTAAAGAGTAAGGGCCACATTTTCCTTTCCATGAAGGAAAGGCTATTTCAATTCCCATCTCACCATCATCCTACAGACTTAAAGGGCTGTCAACCTACACTTGCATTTTTGCAGCTAGCGAGAAAAGAAGGGATAGGTGAAAAGTTCCTCACAGCTTTTCCCCATGGAAGCGCCCTGTAAGGAAAATTCTGCTCTTCTGGAGTTTTAGATCCAAACAGAATGGAACAGAAATGTTACAACCAAATGACATATTATGGCTAAGCCACTAAAACCACAGAGGTCTGCAGCCCTATCTTATATGTACGAGAAGCAGAAGGAGGAATTAATATATGGACCTCAAAGGATGGGAGTGTCCATATGTCAGATATAATTTGGGAGAACACTTTTCTCCTGCAGCAAATTCATTAGTTGACTTTGTATTTCCGAACAAGAAAGTGTTAGTTTTTCAAAGAAGAAACTCTGAAGCCATTTGAGGTCAGATTCTCACAGCAGATTTAGATACTATGGTCTGATATCCTATTCCCATTTGAACCCATGGTTTCAGCATGTAAAAAAGTAATTGTTTTCCCCACTGGGCTAAGGATACTTAGAATAATCACGCTGGATAATAAGTACCTGTTTATCTTGTTGGTGCGCTCTAATTTTCTCACTGGTTTAAGACTTTTCCTTGCTACTCAGCATGGGTTGCAGTCATTCAGATAACACTACCGCTAGATTGCTCTCACCATGTTGTTGCTAAGAGTTTTTCCTCAAGTGTCTGTTCAGTTTTCTCACACAGGTTATCCTGCCAATTATTCTTCGTTTTTGGAGTCCAGCATGCCTGTTGCCTCACAACATTGCTTCCAAAACTTGTTTTAGTTTGGTTTCTTTTCTTCTCTCCACCTTTCCGTTGAGTGTCTTCTGTCATGATTTTATGCAGTCTGGCAACCTTCTCATCTCTTGTAAACTGCTCACTACATTATCACTTCTTCATTTGCAAAAAGGAACTTACTGACTGACTCTAGGGTTCAGTGCTCATCCCTGTTTCATAGCCGAGGAGCCAGCGCTGTCTGCCTCTGCAGATGTTTCTGTGGTCATGTGGCAGGCATGACTAGACACAAGAGCACATGGAATGCTGTTTACCTTCCCACCGAAGTGGTCCCTATTTATCTACTTACAATTTCTTGCTTTGGAACTGCTAGGTTGGCAGGAGCTGGGACAGAGACGGGATCTCATTATGTCCTGCAGTATATCTCAGTAATAAAGGACATGCTAGGTATACAAAGATTGTTCAGTATTTGTGCTAAGGAGAAACAAATAAATAAATAATAATAAGAAATTCAATGGAAGAACAAAACCTGAGCTAAGTAAGTAGTCTTTTTTCATGTTTTGTCAGACTCCTCCTGACTCCAGCTCTCTATTTCACTGACAGAGGATATCTAGATTAACAAGATAATTTAAAGAACACACACCATGTGTTAGAACTACCAAGTGTGCATATGGGCACTGGGCAGTTTAATGTTAGTACTGCGATTTTGATCAGGTGGATAAGATCATTAAAATGAATAAACTCCAAGACTGGCTGCAAAATGTGATGAATATTTTGAGATGTGGAACAAGGGCTCAAATCCCCCCTTATCTCATCCTCATGCACCAGATAAGGAACTGCAAAATTATTATTCTTGCTGTGAGAAATTATTTTGTGGCACACCTGACGTGAGAAGAGGAGGAGGAAAACTGGATCAAATCTGACTGGGTTGAAGATTTTATTCCTGTTAGGAAGAAGCAGTTCCCAAGAGGTGTGTCTCAGCTGCCTGTGGGCTTGTTTTCCTTTTGTATTTGAGTTCAAAAGAGGAAACAGAGACCCCTTTTTCTTTTCCCATGCTTCTAACGTCTTACAATACAAGAGGTTTCTTCCTGTGATTAGTCCTCCAGGTTTTTAAGATTTAATCCTACAGCCATGCAGTAACGCCACATGGATTTCAGCCGCCTGGGTCTGAAGCCAAATTTGCTGCCCCCTGGTGGATGCTGGCACCCACTCCCACTAGGGCTTCTGGGAATTGTAGTCCAAGAACACACAGTGCAAAAAGTGCCGCCCAGGGCCACCCGCCCCTTAGCCTTCCCTAACGATGCCACTGCAGCCATGGCTGGGGGTATAGGGATGGAAGGTCTCCCTCTCCTTCCCCTGGAATGTTGTTTTTCATCTGTTTGGAAATAAGATATGTTCAAAACATACCTGCAGCAACTCTTGAGCTTCTGTATGACCTCTGTGACTAAAAGGAGATGTTCCCTCTCTTGTTTGCATTGTTATGCATGAAGTGGAGATTACAATCAATTGGAGTTCAATCTTTTAGAAATCTACACTTATGTAAGTTCCACCGAGTCCAAAGGGGCTTGATCCTGGATAAGTGGATATAACATTGCAGCATTTATTAAGGATGCATGTTTTAAAAGGTGGGAGGTAATCACAGAGAAGACAAAGGCAACTGCTCAAAAAAGTTTTACCAGGGAAATATTACATATGTTTAAATTCAGAACAAGATCCAGTGTATCCAATAGTTTACTCATTGGAACATGGATGTACAACTGGACTTTAAGAGTTTGCTAATCACAGCCTATCTACCTCCTCATTAAATTATTACAGAAATAGGTAAGTTACTGAAAAGTCAATGTGTTTACAGAAAAGCTAATAGAGAAAGCAGACTACATATATAACTAATAATAAACAAGCCTACACAAAGTAATAAGAACACAGCAGCCTTTATTTCAGAGTAAATTTGTACCAGTTTACATGGTTAAAACAATTCCAATCCCGTGAGGAGTGTTTCTGCATATTCTGAGTGCAGAACTGATAATGAATGAGTGCAAATACAGAAGCCTTTTAAATAACCTTATCGTGAAGATTTATCATGATAGTTAAACCTAGTTTGGAAAGGGATGACAGTATTCTTTGCATCAAAATGATGGTCACCATATGTTCTACACTAACCACACAAAATCTCCATATCTAACCCAGATAAATGAATTCTGACACATCAGCACCGTTGCCAGGATCTACTGGCAATTAATAAATTTAAAAGGAAGAGTTTTGGGAAATGATGAGAGATGTGAAAAGCAAAAGACTGTTGATTGTCTAATTCCTGGAGCATTCATTTTCCTCAAAAAACTCAGTACATGGATGGTAGCGGAGTAGGAAGAGGACTAAACCTATGCATAAATGAACTAAATTTCATATGGCTTAAAAAATTCTTCATTGCTGTTTCCTTTTTGAGCCAAGACAGAGTAAACTGATAAGAACAAAGAATTTACTGAATACAGTATCCCTAATCTGGACTCTCTAAACATGTGAAAAGAGCACTTCCTTCAAAGAAAAACAGAACAACAAACTGAGTAACAGTACTAACAGTAAAGTTGTTAAGAAAAGGAGGAATTAACTATGGACTTGGCAGATACACACACTTTATGTCTGCCCACGAGTGTGTGGATTTTTTTCTCTCCTCTTTTTCAAAGGATAGACACAACAGTTGATATTAAATGAAATGTTAATAGGTTAAAATTCAATGTTCTGGAAAAGTACAATCTGTTTTATCATTGAATCCCAAGTCTCATTAATATTCAACCTCATCTTTCAGTTAAAAAGAAATCTATTTACATTTTGGAGGAGGCATACCTGCTATTTTCTCACTTCTTCCTCATCATTGTTTCTGTGATGCCCAGGTACTCTGCTGTAGTGCTAGTCTGACTTTGGGCATAGTGAGACAACTGCCTTGAACAGCAGAGGCCAAGAAGCAGAAGCAGCAGATTTCTCTGACTATTTTGTCAGAGCCATCTGGCATTGCTTTGTCTTAGGTATCAAGTGTGCCACCTTCTCTGTTCTGTGCATCCTAATGTTCTCTGCCAACAAGACTGAAGGCTGGCTTTACGGTATAAGCATTCATCTTGTGAAGCTCTTCCCGTTATCCCATGGTTGATGCCAAGATGAATTTGCAACACTTGCCCCAAGGGACAAGTCAGGGCAAGAAGGAACCTGTGAGTCAAGAAGCATTCCCACATTATGCCTAGAGTCAACTTGCCACATGGAAACATATCTGGTGGGCTTCAAGGAATACGTATAATATGCACAACCTATTGGTTTGTTTGAGGTGTGTTAAAGTCCAGTCATCTGGGCTAAGGGATACATGGAAGATAGCATTGTGAATCTCCTATACTAGAGAGCTTTTATGGGGAGATGGTCATATTTTTCATTTTAAGATACTTCTACATATGGGGCTTGTTTAAAAATTATCCATCCTGTTGTCAAATCAACTCTGCTCCTTTATATTCAACTTGACTAGCTAGTAATAAAAAAAAGATCAATTTTGGAAGGTCAGGGTAATCATCCATAGTATATTTATGTACTGGATGCATCATTCTCCCTTAATTTATTCAGATCAATAACTAATCCAAACAGCAGGAAAAACAATGCAAGAACAAGAATAATCCCACTTTCATATCTGCAATACACCAACACATTTCTTTTGCATGAAAAGCTTCTGGTTTATAGAGAAGGGTTATAGAGGAGGACAATGTTAGCTGATAGAAACCCTGATAAATTGTGTGGGTATCATTTTGCCATGTGTTAAAGTTTAAGAGCATAGCACTGCTTCTCCACTTTCCATCAAAAGGTTGATACGTATGTTTGTTTGTTAATTATCACTAGAGGATGTAACCCCCTCTTTGATGCATATGTCATTATGTGGTTTGACAGAACAGTATAATAATTTCGTGTCAGAAATTATTCTGGGTTGAAATGATTTTTGCTGGAGAAACTCCATTCAGGGGATGCCCCAATGAGGATCCTTTCAGGTCCCCAAGATCTCCTCTCACCAAAGTGGTCCCTATTTATCTACTTGCAATTTCTTGCTTTTGAACTGCTAGGTTGACAGGAGTTGGGACAGAGATGAGTACTGATTCTGTCATTCAGTACTCAGGTCTCGAACTGCTGACTTGCCAGCCTTCCAGATAACAAAGTGAGCTTCTTAACCACTGAACCACTGCAGCCCCTGCAGGCTGCTGTTTGACTATATAAGAATGTCAGGGAAGCTGAGAACTTTCGGGGGAAAGGCATAAAAGGAGGACTGTAGATGACCATTAGGAGGACAAAAATTGTTTCTGCACAACAACACAACTTTAATGTTGATAATAAATAAACTGAAATGGTTAAAAATGTATATTTTGCATCTTATTTAGTAAAAGGTTAAGAAGGCATGTGCTAGATGGTTAAGCATATAAAATAAGAAAGCTATCTAACCTATCCTATTTACATTACCAAAGTTCCTGTGCATAATCAGAATCCCAGAAACAGAAAAGCACATAATTAGGTCTAGCATCAGGCCATGAGTCAATAGCTCTTGCTACTTTTATACTCAATACATACCCCTTTTTGGATCTTTCCACCATTAGCACTCTAAGGAGCCAGAACCTTCTGGACTCAGGTAACTTCTGGAAAGCAACATCTTCCAAACCTTCAGCCTAATCCATCTGGTACCAATGTCCTGCCAACTAACAAACTCAAAACACCTTCCCAATTGACCTTGAATAGTTAAGCTTTCCACAATTTTTCTTAAATTTGGGCTGCCTGCCCCTTTTTAGATTTGCCTTGTGGAATGTTGATTTGCTTTACTGCACAGTAACATAGCTGCAATGTGGTGTAGCTATAATGCCTGTAATTGTCTCCTTTCAACAAGTCCTGGTGGTGCATAGAATAGGGAACCATCAGAGTCTAAAATGTAAGGTCCCCTGACAGCTCACAACATTCTGTATTTCTGTGATTTCAGGGGGGGGGGTATGTGATACTAGCTTAAAGAAAACACCAGATGATGCCTTCACAAACACATATGCGCAGCAGAATGTGGATAACTCAATTGCCATCTGCCAGAACTGAATAAATACAAACTGGGCTGTAGTCCAGGAAAACATATGCCAAATAAAAATTGGTTAGTCTTTAAAGTGCCATAAGACACTTGTTACAAATAAATAAAAGTTATTAATGATACACAGTATGTTCCACATGGTGTCATTTCACAAATAACTCTTTATTATCACCCATATATTGTCATTTTCTCTGGGCGTTTGAGGCAAATTGAGTTGCCTTGTCAGGGCATTTTGGAGATGAAGGAAAAAGAAGAAAGGAAAACCCAAGTGACAGAGATGCTAAGTAATTTGTTAAAGGTCACATATTAACTCACCAGTGGTCAATGGATTGGATGCTCAATTCATTAAGAGCTACAGTGAAGATGTTTCACCACAGTGCCTACAACTAGAAAAAATCACTATCCTTCTTCTGTTCCATAACCTTTCTTTTTCTGCTGTGATCTCTTCAACTTTCTAATCTCACAATGGGGTCAAATCAGTCTTAGATGAAAAACTTTCCAGTAGCATGTCTGTGCAGCAGGAGGTCAGTACCAACAATTTAACAAGACACTCTCCCTTCTTTCTGACCTTGCTGTAATTCAAGCTTGGAGGAAAATACTCTAAGCCTAAGTATTATATATGAACAGAAATATCCATTGATCTTTCTTCTTCTCCCAAGTTTTTGCACGTAGCAATTCCAGGTGGTAGTAAAATTACCTCCATGGCTCATTACGGAGTGGTTTGATTATCCCCATTAAAAACCTGATCACATTCATTTGTTACTCCAAAGGCTTCAAAATACTTCCAATAAAACACAATGGTTCCTTTTGGTTACCTAGGCCATGCAGTAACCGAAAAACACAGCAAAAGAGTGTTGTGTAAGAAAATTTACACCACATCAGCTTCATATGTTTCTGTGGATTGTTATTAGATAAAATAATGTCCCCATTTTATTAAATCTCCAGCATAAGATAACTTTCTGATTTTGAAAACCTTATGTGTAACACCCCCACCTCAAGTGTGACTTTGGGTTTAATCTTTGATATCTCCTGGTTTCTGAAAACAGATGGTCTGAAACCAGGTCAGAAATAGCTCTTAGCAACCCTATTTCAAGGGGTGATTGGTCCATGGATTGGTACTAGTACCCAATGAGCTGTGTTTCAACAAACAAATGAAAGTCAGCTTTACAATTATGAATGGTTGCCTTTAATACTCAGATAGGTCCATTTGATTTATAATCAGAGAGTGAGGATGGAATTTTGGTTTTGCTGAAAATCTAATTCATTCAATGCGAGTTCATTTCAGCCAATATTCATATTTATTACCTTGTGAATGTGTCAAAAATTACATGAAAATTTACAAATTAACACATGTTATGCACTTCTTTGAATATGTATCTTTTGCTACATTTCTCCTAGTATAACATGCTTGTGCATAATTTGATGCCAATATATACACTTATGTACTGTATTTCATCTTAATACATCTGCCTTTCTATGCACATTTTGAGATCTGAGAACCAGACAACTAAATTCTGAAAGTGCAGCTTTGGTGCACAAAATCATTTCCATTCACTGATATGTGCAGCAGGTTTGAACATGGCACATTTGTACAAGAATTTAAACCTGATTATTTTCCCCTAAATCTCTAGCAGTGTATTATACCTTACTATGGTGTCAAGGTTAAGGGGCTTAATATGCATATGTGCTGAAACTGTGACCAAAGGAGAATATTCTTAGGAAAATTATTTCATGAGATACCTTGATTAAGGACATTCAGAAAATGGGGAAAATGGCTCTGTGATTCACAGGAGTACACTAAATCCAGAAACCAAAAGTGGCCAATTTCATGTTTGCAGTCAGCTACAAATGCACAAAATAAGCAAGGTTTCAAGTTCTCCAAAACTCTTATTCAGGCTACATGTTAAAAAGCCAGGGATGGGAAATGTCTAAACAAAAGGCTAGGTATTTCACGCCATGGAGGCTGGAATCAGGTTCACTCCCAAGTTGAAATGTAGAACTTGATGAGTCAGAAAGTTATCTAATTATCAAATTACCTCTGTCAAAGCTCTCCAGGAAGGAGACAATATGAAGATATCCCAAGAACAGTGGCAATACATACCTTGTATTATTATTTTTTGTTCAGTCACACAGTCAAGAGCATGACCCTTTGCAACCCCATGGACCACTGCACGCCAAGCTCCACTGTCATTTGCCATCCTCTGGAGTCTGTTCAGATCCACACCCACTACATCAATGATGTTGCCTTTGATCTTTCCTAGCATCAGGATCTTCTCCGTTGAGTCCTCATTTGGTGGCCAAATCACTTGATCTTCAGCTTTAGTATTTGTCCTTCCAAGGAGCAGACAGGGCTGATTTCCTTCAGGATGGACTGATTTGATCTCCTTGCAGTCCAGGAGACTCTCAAAAGTCTTCTCCAGCACCACAGTTTGATGGCATCTATTCTTCTGCATTCAACCTTCCTTGTGGTCCAGCTCCTAAAGCCATGCATCATTACTGGGAAGACCATTGCTTTAACTATGCAGGCTTTTGTTGGTAAGGTGGTCTCTCCTTTTCATTATACCACAAGGTTTTCCATGGCTCACCTCCTGAAGAGTATCTTTGCTAGGAACCTTTGGACACTTTGTTAGAAGTACAGTTGTACCTCACTTAAAGAACATAATGTGTTCCACAGGATTGCTCTTTAAGCGAGTTTGCTCTTTAAGTGAAACGACCAGTTGTGTGTGTGTGTGTGTGGGGGGGGATTGCGAACCCTGATTTATTTGGTGAGCGAGTTTTTGGTTGGTTTTATTTGTTAAGCAAAATTAACATTCAGAGAAAATTCTGCTCTTTAAGTGAGTTACTCTTTAAGCAAGGTGCTCTTTATGTGAGGTTTGACTGTATAAGGAATCCATAAGTGTTCAAAAGCATGGTTACATTTGGGTTAGAGAACTAGGCAAAAGAGTTGGCTGACAGCAGATGGAAAGATATTTACCTGATCTTTCAATGTTCTGTATAGTTGCTTCTAGATAATGGGAAAACATCCTTCTCACAGTTAGACCTTGCCATCTGTGGCCAAATGGAGTACTTTCTACAGCAAAATCAATAAGGTATTTTTAGTTATTTCAGTGCTGAGAGAGAGGTCATCCAAACCCCAGCCCCAACCCTTAATTATTTGCTGTTGCTTGTAAAACTTTCTTTGGAAAGATCTAATAATTTTCTTGATATTCACACCTCCTGCAACATTTGCAAGGGGATAGATGGATTCCGACACTAGGTCTTTAGTGAGGGTTCCCGGGAAACACTTACTGATGAAACAAAGTTGTCAAGAGATGTTGTCAACCCCAATGCCTTTCATACCAATGTTTTTCAGCCCTTTGTATTTTATGTCTGATCAATCACTCTGTCTAAAAGCTTCAATTTCAGTTTTGTGAAACAAAACAAGATCAAAACAAATGCAATAGGATTTACATACATAATCTACCCAAGCTACAATTTTATGATTGCATGCTACTAGACAGCAGCTATATGTTTTCAGTATCTCCATTTTACATCAATGTGCACAAACCACTTGTCAAAGTGTGCATTTGACTCCAAAACCATTTTAAAGGCCAGGTAATCTTGGAGAGTAAGCAGAGTCAAGCCTAGACACTATATTTCCTAGGTAAGCTGACCCCTCTTCTGGATATTTCTGAGTAGGACACAATTTTACATATGTCTAGAAGGTCCAATTATGGATGAAGCCCTGGAACCTATAGTGTTCCATTACCTTATAAAATCCCATGTGGTCTTATACTCAGGCATACTGGGATTCATATGTAAAAGGTCCTGTGTAAATATTCTATCTGAACTATATTGTCTGGAAGTATGGGTTAGTAAAACCCAGAAGTCATGAAAACACATTTAAAGTAAGTAATAATAATTATTTGTGTAAGTTGATTTAGCTTTTAAGTAAGTCTGATCTAAAAAAGTTCTGATATCTGTCAAGAAAGAGTTGTTAGCAGCGTGAGAAAAAGTAAGTTACTCTCACTTTTTTTAAAAAAATCAATCAGATGAGTGGTCATATTAATTATGCGTTGAGTTAGAAGTTTCTAAAGTAACATTATGTTGAAGAGCTTATTATTCAAAGATTGCCCCAGCACTTGTGCTGTTGTTAGAATACAAATCATCTTGCCCATTTGTGTCATTCAGCTTCAATTAAAATTCTTATACAAGCTCTGATTTCATTGATTTAACTACAAACACCATGCAATATTTAATCTGTCCAGAATAATTTAACATTTTCCATGTTTTTAGATGAACCAGAAGGGTATGGTTGGACATTTCAGGAGCACAGAGAAAAACCTACACATTTGTTTAGACATCGTTCTAACTCTCCATTCGTTGCAACTACTTACTGTGGATGTTTAGTCAATATTGCTGGGGAATTTGGATGAAAAATTTATCTGAAGACATCTCAGAAAGTGGCAGAAAACTGAAAAACAACATGAAGAATGGCATCTGGAGATAATTTCCGAAAGTGAATGTGAATAGGCAAGCTGATGGTCTTTCATTTTTTTAATGTCCTAATTTCAATTTATTTATTTATTAATATTAATAACACAAAATTACAAACATATATATAGTACAAATGCGAGACGGTACAAAAACAAATCATTACGGCTTGAGACTACATAATTCGTACTACATAGTACATAATGCATAAAATACATAATACATAAAATACAAATCACCCGTGCTGTACAATGGAACTTGTTGATGAACTCAATATACCCCTCCTTGTCACTAGTTTTCCCAAAATTTAATTGTTTCCAGATCTGGCTTATGACCCTTTTCATTTATCAAAGCAAAATTAACAAATTGACTCAAATTTTCCCAAAAGCTGTTTTTTTCTTATTTGACCTTTCTGAAGAGAAAAGGGAACAGGGGCTCGATCCATCTGACTCTTTGGAAAGGGCAGCAGGGATTCCATGTGTGGAATCCCTGCTGCCCTTTCCAAAGAGGCAAGCAAATCAAGCCAAGCCCCAAGGCTGGCAGGACTACTCTCCGACTTTGGGACTTGGAACTGGAGCACCGGTTTGGTTGGGACTGGTTTGGTATGGATCTTCTTCAGGTAAAACCCCACACACAACTGACATAGTACAAACAACTTGACTCTTGTGATGTTCATATATGGGTGTGTTTAGGATCTTCTTGAAGTAGTAGAAACCAGTCACTCAGAACAGGAATCACTGCTTACATAAATACAACATTTACCGTATTTGCCGGCGTATAAGATGACTGGGCGTATAAGACGACCCCCAACATTTCCACTCAAAATATAGAGTTTGTTATATACTCGCCGTATAAGACTACCCCCTCTTCCGCACACCTTCCACACACCAAATAAAACATAAAAGAACATCAGATTTGATTTCAACATCTCCCTGTGGCCAGCATTAGTGCGCAAGTGCGCATGTGCGAGCTCTGCATAAACAAGGGGCGGGGCGGAGCACCGCTGCTTCCCACCGAGCAGAACGGGCCTGTCACGCCGAAAAGGCTGGCACCCCTGTCTCACTGCTGATGCTCGCCGCAGCCATGCTGGATACCGCGCAATACTGGATGGTATGTAGAATAAGGTGGGTGGGCGGGGATCGGGAGGCCACTATGGGCACCGGGCGAGCATCGGGAGGCCACTATGGGCAGCTATCTCTATCCCAACTGAAGTGCACCCGGCGTATAAGATGACCCCCCCCACTTGGAGGCATGTTTTTCAGGGGGGGGGGAAAAGTAGTCTTATATGCCAGCAAATACAGTATGTAAGTTGGAGAACTCATATTACTGCCCTGTGAGATTGTACACGTCATTCCCTCCCAACAGGATCCTAGCTCAAGCACTTTTTGTTATTTGTAAAATTTGTGTGAAATGCTTCTGTTGTCTCTCTGAGGCCAATCACATCACATAACACAAACACAAAATGGCAGGGTGATTGCTCACAAAGATGCAATAAACCCATCGAATGCTTGTCTTTTCATGCATGTTCATGCAGACAAAATGCAGCAGGTTTTTTTAAAAAAAAATTGCACAATTGCATAAACATCAGTCCAGCAAGTAAAATGAATTTTTGAGACTGTATTTCAAAAATTTCACCCTTTCACTATAAGAAAAAAGTGCAAAATTTCCCATTTAGCATAGGGGAATAATCTAAGGCAGGGTTCCTCAATCTTGGTCCTCCAGATGTCCTTGGACTTCCATTTCCAGAAGCCCTATTTAGCTAGTGTGCTGGCTTGGACTTCTGCTAATTGACACGCAAGAAGACCTGGGGGGCCAAGTTTGAGAAACCCTGAACTAAGGCATGATTATCTTTGAACAGCAAGATAATATACAAGCAAAATTTTCACAATGATCTTGAATGGCTCTTCAGGCACCTGTGTAAGATGAAGAGCTCTGGCCCCTTGCAAAGGAAGTGTGAAAAGTGACCCCGAGTATGTTTATGTGCACACACACCTACCAGATTTCTTAGAATGAAGGAGAATGACCAGAAGGAGGTGCATCTTTCAGTAGATCTATCAATTTCTCATTGACTGTCTGGAGAAATGGAAATGAAAAATGTGATTCTAAAAATCACATTTTACAGTGGGGATCAAGACACTTTGCCACCATCAACAACTATTGCCAAAGTGACACCTCATGCCAAAGTGACACCTCAACCTTGACTTCTGATAGCTTTGGTCACAATCTGACCAAAGCAAAAAAATATTGTCAATCCATTTGACACAAAAATCCCCATCCTTTGCTCCCTTTAAATTAACGGATACCTGTTTAATCCTGTGTCCTTTCAAAATTAATGGATCACCGTCCCTTGCTCCCTTTAAATTAATGGATACCTATTTAATTCTGTGTCCTTTAAAATCCTGTGTCCTTTCAAACAGTCAGTGGCTTCTCTAAAGCATTCTACTTTGCATTTTTAATCTGCACACAACAAGGCATTTTTCCATAAATTGTAAAATCAAAACATCTTATTCCCCCATTCTTACCTTTATTTTTGAGTGGCAGCTGCCAGGTTGTACCTCACAAAATCAATCAATTTTCTTTTCCCCAGCAGTTGTGTAACATCCATCAGGTAGCAAATGCATTGCAAAGTGTGTTTCCATGCCATACATATGAGCTTCAGTTTTGACCTCTGCAAGCATTCTAACACATAAATCATTAGCTGCTACTCAGGGATTAGAGATGCAAAAATCTTTCACTTTAAATTTCATTACATTTCTTTGCATCCCATTGGCATTTTTTACTTTGTCCTCAGTTTGTATCAGATTGCACACTTTCTTTTCCTTTCTTTAATGAATAGTTTTTATATTAAAAAAAACCCGTGTGTGTTTTTTCTACACACTTTGAATCTACACATTGCATTTTTCATTATTGTTTATTAAAAGCACTTGCTGATTGTTTCTTTGTCTACAAGGGCTTCTAAAAGCATTGTTTCTTAGTCTCTAAAGGCCCTTAAATAAATTCATAGAAAGATGTTAACAATTCCTTAAAAACAACTTAGTAAAACATTTTACAAGCTATTTTTAAAAATTAGCATTCTCCAAAGATTCTCCAAAGAACCATGAAAGCCGGCATCACCCAACAAAAAAACAAAGAAGAATATAACCTTGGATGAATGTTGAACACATGCAAGAGTTTGAGCAAAACTGAATTTCCTTGAAAGGAATTCTGCGATTGAGTTACCACTACACAAAAAGCACTTTCTTATGTAGTCACTAGCCTCTTTTGAAAATCTCAGATATCAGTCAGACTTGAACCTTCAGACAACCTGGGCTAGATCCATTTTTAATGGATTCCCATCCCCTTCCCGCAGTTAAATCATGTTTATGTGAAATTTTCAGTTGTATGAATTTCTTAGCAGTTCACATTTTAAAACTGTAAAGAGGGGGCATAGACAAATTTGTTAGTCCCAACTAGGTAAACCAACAAATCAGTCAAACATAAAGAAATGTCAATTACTATGTTCCTATTGATTCATTTTGATCAATTTCCATTACCTTTCTCTTTTTCCACTGCCTAAAAATTTACACAATGTTTAATTTTGCAAAATATCTGCTGGCACCCCTGTACCACACATGTTCAGTCCTATAACAATGTGGCTGTCCCCCCCCCCCTTTTGAGAATCATTTTCAAGGATCAATGTTTAGCCCCTGCAGCCTGGATTTTTCCCAAATTAAAAAAGTGGGTGGGGTCAACCATTCTCTTCTAAGATAAGGAAGATTGGTCTTTATATTATATTATATTATATTATATTATATTATATTATATTATATTATATTATATTATATTATAGTAAAGGTAAAGGTTTCCCTTGCTCGAAAGCCAGTCGTATCCGACTCTAGGGGTCAGTGCTCATCTCTGTTTCTAAGCTGAAGAGCCAGCACTGTCTGCTTCTGCAGACGTTTCCATGGTCATGTGGCAGGCATGACTAGACACCGGAGCACATGGAACACTGTTACCTTCCCACTGAAGTGGTCCCTATTTATCTACTTGCAATTTCTTGCTTTCGAAATGCTAGGTTGGCAGGAGTTGGGACAGAGACGGGAGCTCTTTCTGTCCTGCAGTACTCGGGAATCGAACTGCTGACCTTCCGCCTCCCACAGTCAGCGTCTTAGTGACTTGAGCCACTTATATTATAAATTTACTAAATCTCAGACATGGCTGAATGATCTTTCTTTCTAACACCAGATTGATGATGATGATGATGATGATGATGATGATGATGATGATGATGATGATGATGATGATGATGATGATGATGATAGTAAAAAGCTATCAGGATCTCAACTCAAGCAGACCTTTGAGTGCTTCCACACTTGCAGTTTGCCTGTGATTGCTCGCTCTGCATGGCTCCACAGCATACAAGCACTATAAGCATGTTCAGATAAGGATCTTTGCATCTGCTTGATTTCTTGGTGGATAAGGATGTGGAAAGAAGGTCTTACATGTACTCCAGAAATCACCCATGTCAAAATTAAAGCACATATTAATGTAAAAACTGTCAGTTTTCAGAAGGCTATCTCATTCTGACTGCTCAAGCTCCACAAAGCCAGGGGAAAAGGAAGGTAACTATTGTGCATTAATGAGCAGGTCCCACGATCAGTCATGATTGAAGTGCATAGAAAAAAGCCACTTTGTTCCTGAAACACCTATCTGATAATGTGATAGGCAGTCAACATTATGTGACCAATGTACTATTGTTGTTTTGGAATGTGGAAATTTCAAATAGCAATCAGGTCCAGGTTTCTGGTACTACTTGGATAACCAGGATGTTTTGGAGAAAAGGTCAGAAGGTAGTACAAGAAGGGAAAGTGATGGATTCAGCTTAGCATTGAAGCTGCCCACAGATGATAGATACTGAAGTCAACCCAGTGTTTTGCTTTGCTACCTACCTGCAGATCTCTCCCCTCCTTAGTATTGTTGCCTAGAATTGCCTCAAGTCCAATATTGCCATGAATGATTTTCTTAACACCCCTCCCCCCCAGCTAGGAGCCCTCTAAAACATTGCATCTCATACCTGAGGGGCTCATTAGACCTTGCCAGTTTCAATGAAAGTTGTTGGGGATGAGATGAAATGAAGATAGCTTGACATGCACTTATCTTGACAACCCATGTATGTTTTGAGATCTTTTGATAATTAGGGAAGTGATTTTTTTTATTTAGATATGTAAATTAGAAAGTTAACCCAGAAAGTTTGTTTTCTAAGGAAACCAGTTTGTGCATACTGTTTGATCTATATCTTTTGCAACATGACAGACTCGATTGATTGTTTTTATTCCCACACTTGACCTATGTCATAATTAAAATACAGCACTATCTGGGTTGTTCTTACTATTTTGTTCATTCATTTTCATTTGTAATCATGCACATAATTATCTCTATTTTGTTTTAATCAAGCTAATATATATTAGCTTGATTAGCTTGCATTCAAATAAAGGCCCTTTGCAACCCCATCCTCCTCAAACCGCCCAGCTCTGTGCCCATTGCGTCCACAATAGCATCTAGCCATCTCATTTTTGACCCCCCCTTTTTCTTTTCTTTTTTTTTTGCCCTCAACCTTTTCCAGCATCAGGGCTTTCTCAAGTGAATCCTCTCATCTCATTTGATTTCCAAAGTACTTTAGCTTCATCTTTACTATTTGACCTTCTAACGAGCAGTCAGGGTTGATTTCTTCTATGATCGACCTATTTGTTTTCCTCGCTGTCCAGGGTACTCTCAAAACTCTCCCCCAACACCACATTTCAAAGACATCTATTCTTCTGCGCTCAGCTTTCCTTATGGTCCAGATCTCACAACCATACATTACCACGAGGAATACCATTGCCTTGACTATGCGAATTTTTTGTTTGCAAGGTGATGTCTCTACTTTTGACTGTGTCCCCCAGGTTTCTCATAGCTTGTCTCCCCAGAATCAGTCTTCTTTTTATTTCATGGCTGCAATCACCATCTACAGTGATCTTTGATTGTAGAAAAGTAAAGTCTGTCACTGCTTCTATTTCTTCCCCATCTATTTTCTAGGGACTGATAGGGCCTGTTGGCATTATCTTGGTTTTCTTGATGTTGAGTCTTAAACCAGCTAAGAGAGTCAATTTGGATATTTGGCCTACATTAGTGTTAGTTCATTGCAGGACATTTATAGAAACTACAGCTATTCTAAGGATGTCCAATGTGATATAAAGGATAGAGTAAAGGACTAGGAATCAGAAGGCCTGGATTCAATTTTCCACCCAGTCATGGAAACTAACTGAGGGTGTGAAACTAGAAAAACTGCTCTTGAATATCTCACTTACCATGAAAGCCTTATTAGAAGCACTTTGATCAGTTCTGACTTGACAGCACATAACATCAATAATTCTTCCACAGTAAAGACAGTGCTAGAAATGGTGCACCTCATTAAAAAATAAAATTAAAAATCATAAATGAATTTATAAATACCAACACTCCTACAATACACTAGGAGACAGCAAGTATTTTGGAACATTCTTGTTCTGAGTTCCAACATTCTGAGACTCCCCAATAAGATTTCACCATTATTAGCAAAAATGACCTGATCGCTCATGAAAATAAAATCTTTGCCATCTTCTCTTCCTTTCTTTTTTTCCTGTGTTTATGTTGCTTATATTTCATCTAAAAAGGGGCCACTGAAAACAGTAGGAAAAATCTCACAGAGATAGAAAGATCTGTGTCCACCCACCCATCATACAAAAAAAAAATTAAAACGTATGCATATCTTTCTGATAAAATTATTGCTTTATGGTAGTACCTTTGTTTTGAGAAAAATTATAAAACTAAAACCTGGCATTTCCCCCTGCTTTTTGAGTACTCACCAGAATAACATAATTATTTCAGCTTTTTTTTTTTTTGGGGGGGGGGGTGTTTGATGCTTTAAATTGTACTCAGGCTGCTGATTTGAATTGTCGTACCTGTCCAGTTTTCAGTATGTAAATTACCCAGCTGAAGAAATTATTGTATTCTATTGTCATCATATCATTAATTCTCTGCAGGTTAAACAAATCTGGCATCATACTTGCAGATTTCAGACTGGATCAGCAACTTTTGTAGCAGCTTATTTTAATGCAAAGTAATTGAATCAAGCAATCTCCATCTCCTGGAGTACTAGAGTGAGACATGTATTTGCAGAGGGGGGAAAAGTCTTTGAAATGGCTGTTAGAAGCTTTTATGTTTTATGACCAGAATAACTGAAAGGTACCTTCCTTCAGATGACCTTGTGTACTACCAAGATAATCTTAGAGGCTCTCTCGGTATTTGGCCCTTAAACATGGTTAGTTAGAAACAGGAAAAGGTTCATAGGTAAGCATTAATAGTAAAATAGTGACTTCAACTTTGCTGCTAGATGTGAAGAATAACAGAATATAAATATTTCAATGCACAAACAAATAAACGATGTGAAGCTATTCTATCTATGGTAGAAGTGGCTCAGAGACTAGAATTCTTAAATTAAATTAGACTTAATTTAATTATTTTAATTTTTGGATTATTGCTCCCAAAATACTTCAGCAAGCTTGCCCAATGGCCATACCATCTGGGATATTTTGGAAATGAGGAACAAGGAAATACAATTTCTGACCAGGATGAAATAAAGAGATGGTAGAAACAATATACTGAAAGCCATATGGAAGAAATAAAAAAGAACTGATTATTTTGAAGAGGAATTCTAAGATGAAGTGGAATACTGATGGATTTTTTTTCAAGCTGCAGAGACTGAATCTGTCAAAATCCCAACTAGAATGTGCCAACATATGGAAATTAAAACAACAGCCTACAGACTGGAAACAGTCCAATCCTCAATGAAGGAGATGCTCGGGAATTCTGAAATGATAGGACCATTGTATTAATTTCCCATGAAAGTAAAGTGCAAAATTTTGCAACAAAGACTTTTACCTACTTGGAGCAAGAAATGCCCGAGTTCATATTGGAATCTGAAAAGGAAGAAGAACTTGAGATCATATAACAAATATACACTGACCACTGAAATACACCAAAGAATTTCAAAAGAAGATCAATCTATTGACCACAACAATGCTTTGGCTGTGCAGATTGCTCTGAATGAAATGAGTGTACCTCAACATCTGATTGTCTTGGTGTGTATGATGTGTATGTGGACAAGAACCTATCATTATGACATAGTGGACAGATAGAATAGTTTCAGATAAGGGTACATTTTCAGACACATACACATCAGTTCAATCTGTGACACAGAATTTATCACACAGAAGCTGGACTAGATTCAAAATAAAGGAAAGAAAATTGGTTGAAGAAAAGCTGACAATTTATGATATGTAACTGACACCTTCTTACAGACAGAAAAAATGATGACTTGAAATGACTTTAATGAAAGTAAAAAGGGTGCAAAAACAGGACTGCAGTTGAACATTAAGAAGAAAATTATAACTACAGCAGAGTACACCAATTTAATGTACACAATGAAGAAACTGAATTTGATTTTAAAAATTGTATACTTTGGTTCAGTCGTTAATCCAAATGAAGACAGCAGCCAAGAAATTGAAGGACTGAGAGGAAGATGGGCAGCAAAGAATGAATTAGCATGAAAAGATCAAGTAAAAAATATGTTAATGGAGACGAAGGTTGAGATCATTTTCACTTTTGTATTCCCAATTACCATACACAGGTATAAAAGACAGACAATGAAGAAAAATATCAAGAAAAAACATGACTCATTTGAAATTTGGTGTTAGAGGAGAGATTTACAAATACCTTAGGATGCCAGAATCTTGACCAAGTGGGTCATAAACAAAATCAAACTTGAGCTTTCTCTGGAAGCACAAAATGATGCAACTGAGGCTGTTATACTTTGAATATATAGGAGAAGGCAACCCTAGAGAAGACAATAATGATAAGAAAAACTGAAGGCACCAAGAAAAAGGGATGACCAAATACAAGCTGGATTGATTCCATAAAGGAAGTCCCTGAATTGAGCAAGGCTGTTAAGAACAAGACATTTCAGAGGTTACAAATTCATATAAATTCAGAATGTATTATTTCATGTGGAAGACAGAAACAAGCAGTGAAACTAAAGTTCTTTCCCTGGTGACTCATTCAAATCAAATTGTAAATTATAGTTAATTACAGCCTAAATTGAATCACCTTGGATCAGCTATTCAAGGGAATCTCAGAGGTCAGGATTGTGTCCTTTTATGTTGCTCTGCACTTCCTTCATATCTTTTTCTTGCATCTCCTTTTTCAGTGCTATTATCTTATTCAATTCTATAATATCCTTTGTTATGGTATATTTTATCTTATCTTCCAATTTTATTCTTCTCACTTCCATTATTATTTTTTGTGTTACTGATTCTCTTATACTCAAGTCTCTAACTACAGCTTTCATTGCACTCCATAATATGTTTTGTTTTATTTCATCATTCTCATTAAACTCCCATATTTGTTTCCATTCTGATTCTATTTTTTTCTATTAATTGTTTGTTACCCAAAAGTTTAGTATCAAATGTCCATCTTTTCACCTCTCTATACTCACTTTGTGTAACACATTCTGTTTGTACTTTAGCATGGTCTATATCGATCCTACATCAATGTATGTTATTCTTGATAATATATTTCTTGATACAAATATGTAGTCTATTCTGGAATACGTCCTATGAACATGAGAGTAGACAGTATATATTATTTCATCTCACTTTAATTCTCTCCATATATCTACTACATTAGTATTATCAATAAATCTAACATTGACTTTTTACCATCTCTGTTTATCCCACCCCTTCCAGAATGATCTGTAGATTATCTAGTTGTATTCCAATCCTCTGTTAGAATAATTCTTCCTCTATCATCCTTGTTTATTTTTTCTATTTCCCCCTCCAAAAAAATCCAGTCTCTGATGTTCATTAGACACATACATATTTGCCAGTAAGATATCATCTCCTCCCTTCCTGCTGTGAATCAATAAGTATCTTCCCTCTTGATCTCTTGCAGCTTTGTCTGCTATAAAACCACATCTCACAGATATAAAGATAACTACCCCCCTAGCTTTTCCTGTGCCAAAATATTTTTTCATATGTCTGGATCCATTTCAAGCGCAATTGCTACATTCCTTCAACCCTTTGATGTGTTTCCTGTAAAAATATGATATCTGGTTTAAGTCTTCTAAGTTCCTTTTTCCACCTTCATTCTCTTAGGCATTGAAGTTAAACACTTCACATTTCATGTAATCATATTTATTTTTTTAACCATTTAAGCTTGTGTCTTTAACTTTTTCATACATGGTCCCAAACAGTGATTTAACACACACACCATCTGACAAACCAGACACATTCAACCACATCCAATTATAAAACACTTAATCTACCCTCTCACAATTGATTCCCCACCTACCTTCCTCCCTCCAAAAAAAACCCCACTCCTATCTATATCCCTTACCTTTCTCCACACCCTTACACTGAATTTCTGACCTCCCTCTTCCAACTTATCTTCTTGGGTGGTCAGTCCCATACTTGGGTGGGGTGGAGGGATGATTCTAGTGCTCCTCTTTACTGCTCTAATTCCCATTTTTTTCCTCTAGTCTCTGCTTCTTTTTCTTTTTCCTTTTCTACAGGTCTCTTATCTATTTTACTTTTTTCTTTCCTCTTTGCACCTTGCATTTCTGAATCCTTCTCTTTTTCTCTTAAGTCTCCCTCACTTCCATGTCTTGCGGCTTTTGTCCCCTTTTTTCTCTGTTGAACAGTCTCTCCCTCCTGCCAGGTATTCTTCTCCCTCCTTATCTTTTTATAAGCCTTCTCCATAAAACTTTTTTACCAATTTTTCCCAATTAGAATCACCAACCCTTATAATTTTAATAGTTCCATCTGCCTCATTGCATTCGTTGGGTCTTCTACCTTGACAATCCTCCCATCATGAAATATTTTCAAAAAAAAAAAAAAACCTCAGGGAAACACCATTGGTATTTTATATTTTGTTTTTTTCCCTTTTTTAAATAACAAACATATTTACATTCACAAAACAATTCAACACAATATATAACTGAATACAAACATGTTAGTGCTTATCACCTGTGCTATACAAAGGAACTTGCTAGTATTTAACACCACCTTAATAATATTTTTCCCAAAATTTACTCATTTCTGGGTCTGGTTTATGTCCCTTCTTGTTTGTTAAAGCAAAATCAACAAAAATACTCCATATGTCCCAAAACCATTTCTCTTTGCGTATAACTCCACAGTCAATTTTTCAATTCCTTTTTATTGCTGTTGATATTAAGATAATCTATTTTGCCTAACAAGGCTATCTTTGGTGACAAACTAATTGTTATATTCATAATTTTTTCCACCTCCGATTCAGTCATATCCCATACATTCTTCGTATAATAACATCCCCACCACATATGCAAATATGAACCTCTCTCTAATTTGCATCTCCAACATTTATCTGTTAGGCTTTTTTTCATTTGGTGTAATTTTACCAGAGTTAAATACCACCTCCACAAAAGTTTACTGTTGTGTTCTTTTCCCTTTATGGATAGTGATCTCATGATCCTTTGATTCCACTTTTTATCCCAACTTTTTTCATTTATTTTTATTCCAAGTTCAGATTCCCATTCTTGCCTTACTAGTTTTTGGATACCTTTATTGCTGTTCAACTCATGGTAAATTTTCCTTACTATCTCTTTAATTTTTTTTGTCCCTGTCTAATCTGAAATATATATTCTTCTATCTGTGTCAATTGCCTTTTTGGCATTATATAGTTACTAATTTTCTTATCCCATTTGTCAATATTGAGTCTTTGCCACCAGTTTAAATTTATTTGGTTATATATCTCTTGCCTTGTCTGATTATCTTTACAACCTGTTTGCCATACCTCTATTAATAAATTTTTATTCTGTATTAGAACCTTCAAAGTTTCATTGGTGGATTTCAAAGGACAATTCTTTAAATCTAGAATTTCCATAATAGGTGCTATTTTTTGGACCAACTTATCATTTAAGGTTTTCCATTTATTGTGTAAAATTCTTAATGAAAAATTACTGATTTTTACTTTTGTTATATTTTCGCCTAAAAAAAGTTCTACTCTCAATATCTTATATTCCAACCAGTCTGGTTCTTACAGGTTTTCTTGGGTTAATTTTTTTTTATTATTTTCTTTATGATAAAGGCATTATAATATGATCTTATATTTGGGATGGCTAGATCTCCTGCCTTTTTTCTTTAATATCATAGATATTTTGTGATTCTGAGTCTTCTACTACTGTTACAAAATTGTTTATTTTTTTTGCAAGTTCTTAAGTTCCCCTTCATTTATTTTGATTGATAAATTTTTTAATAGGAAGTTAATTTTTGGCATTATTTTCATTTTGCACAAATTTATTTTTTCCAAACCAAGATAGGTTCAGCTTTTTTAGTTGTGTTATTTCATTTTTTATTTCATGTTTTAATTTATTAAAAAATAACTTGTATAGGTCCTTAGTCTCTTCTGTTACATAAATGCCTAAATATTTCATTTTACTTTTTATTTTATTTTTTGATATATTTGATTTAATCTCTCTTTTTCTTCATCTGTTAGATTACAGGCAATTGCTTCCATTTTATTCCAATTTATTCTCAGTCCTGTAACTTCCTCAAATTGACTCAAGTGGTGTTGCATATTTTTAATTTTTCTTTGGGGGTCTTTTATCAGTAACAATGTGTCATCTGCGAACATGCTTATCTTTTCCCTTCCTACATCTTCTTTTTCCTTATCCTTTCTAATTTCTGAAGCCAACATTTCCATGGCAATTATAAAGAGGGTAGGAGATAAAGGGCCTCCTTGTCTCGTGCCTGTGTTTATTTTTATTTTATTACTATATGTTTCATTTACTCTTATTCTAGTATGGCTCTATTTATATAACTGATTAATAACATGTCTGAATTTGGGACCAAATGCCAATTTGCTAATATCTCTTTTACAGTAGTCCACTGGATCGAGTCAAATGGCTTATATATCTAATGCTAATATACATACCTTTTCTTTACCCTTCTTTACCACTTCTAAGATGTTAATTAGTCTTGTAATTAATCCTTCCATCTGTCCATTTTAAAAAAAAATGGCTTGATCTTCTTTTATATACATATTCATAAATTGAGCCATTAGAACTGTAAATATCTTCGCCTCCTGGTTCTCCCATTTGTTCTTTATGTTCCTCTTTAATATTGTTAAGGTTTTTTTTTTAAATAATCCTTTATTTTTCCTTGTTGACTTGTTTTCCTTCATACAATTTTTTAAAAATTGTTCCACTATTCCAACTTTTTCTGTTATTTTATTACATCTTTTACCATTGTTATCTATTAAGATATCAATGTCTGATTTACTTTTTTCTGTTTTGTTGCTTTTGTTAGTCTTTTCATATTTTTGTTGTTGTATCTGAAGTTATCCCTTTTCAAGTATGCCAAATTTTTCCTCACTTTTTTCTAAATCTTGGCCTGTTTGTTCTTTTCTTAATATTTGTAACTGTAACCGTGTTTCGTCCTTTCCTGTTTTAGCATGTTGTTTTCCTAGTTGACTAATTTCCTCTTCCAATTTCTCCTGATGTTTTAAATATATTTTTTACTTCTTGAATCTGTTCTTTTATACAATCTCCTCTAAAAACTGCCTTCATTGCATCCCATAAAATATGGGGTGCAACCTCACCCATATAATTAATTTCCCAATTTTGCTGCCATTTATTCCTCAGTCTTTCTTTAATTTTCTCTTTTTTGAACATATTAGTGTCTAATCTCCATTCTTTTTTTTGTTCCATTATTTAGTTCCATGTTAAGCAATACCATTGCATGGTCAGATATTTTCAAAATACCTATATTTATGTCTTCATTTTTCTCTATTAACTTTTCTGACACAAAAATATAGTCAATTTTTGCATATGACTTGTGAACCATGGAGTAATATGTATAAGGTCTTTTGGATCCTCTTAATGTTCTCCACGTATCTTTAATGTTCAACTTTTCCATCCACTTGTTTAGAATTAAGTTTTGATTCCTTTTCCTAGATTTAGTCATTTTAGAAATGTCTAGTTCAGAGCTTATCAAGTTAAAATCTCCTGCTATTATCATGTTTTTTGTTCTAACTTTCTGTATAATCAGTAATAGCCTGTCTAAGAATTTACCTTGTTCTTGATTGGGTGCATATACGTTCCCTAACGTTAGCTCTTCCTCCTCTATTTTCCCAATGATTATTTGAAATCTAACTTCATAATCATTAATATTATTCTTTACTGTAAATCCCAACCTTTTTGAAATTATTGTGGCTAGTCCTCTTGCTTTTGAAGTGCCCAACACCCAAATATAGATTATTCTTTTGATCAAACTTCTGATGTGTCTCTTGTAAGAAGATATCAGATTTCTCTCTTTTCATTGTGATCTCTATCCTTTTCCTTTTCAATTGACAACCAGTTCCCTTTACATTCCATGTAGCGATACTAATATTATTCATCATATTTATTACTTACATTTTCCTTTATTATCTTTGCAAGTTCCATCAGTGTAATTATATACTCTACCTCGTACCCACCTCTTGTGACACATACAATCAATAGACTAATTCCCCTAGCTCTTCTCCTGTTTGAGCAACCTCCTATTCCTGGAGTTTGGGGATGCTGGCTTTTTCGTGTGGCAGTTTTTGATCTCGTCTTCATAATGTGATTTAATACAAAAGCATAACAAATTAAAATAACATGCTTTTATGTAAGGAGAATAAAAAGAAAAAAGGGAAAGAGGTAGAAGGAGCTGTGTTGCGATAACATTGTATTGACTATATTTCCCTCCTTATTTCTTCTTGTTTTCTAAATTCTATCTTCATCTTTTAATGCTCACTTTATTATTTCCTTTTTATTTCATCTATTTATTTTGTGTTATTATTTTTTGCTTGTCTTATTTCACTCATTTTTATTTTTAATCTTTTTAACTGTTGTTAAACTATGAGCTGGGGTGGTTGTTTTAGATTTCTCTTTCCCAATAGGTCCTCTTTTAAATTAGTCCACTCCTGGGTACCTGATTTTATCATGTTATTGGATTCAAGTATTTCCAGACAATCGGCCTGATTGTCAATTATTATTGTTTCTCTCTGTGGACAATTTTTAGCTTTTGTGGAAAGTTCCAGTTATATTTAATTCCCTTATCCCTTAAGAATACTGTAATTGGCTTTATCTCTAACCTCCATAGTCTCTCCTCTTTAGATATATCATGGTAGACTTCAATTTGATCCCCTTTATATTTCAGCGTTTCCCCTCCCAAACTCCTTATTCGTGAAGAAAAAAATCTTATTTTCATTTCTAAGTGTATGAATTTTACTAATATAGGTGTTATCCTTGATCCCGTTTTTGTTTTTTTGCCAATATGGTATACACCCATTATCTCTTCTGGTTTAATTTCTTTATTTAAGTCTGTTGTATGCAACCAATCTATTATTCTGACCTCCTAATTTTTTATTATTAAATTCTTCCTTCTTTCTTGATCTTCCAATCTCATTAATCTATCTTCTTGATTATCTATCTTAGTCCTATTTGTTTTTTCTTGGATTTGTATATCTTGTATCTCTGTCTCTCCTGTTTTTAACTTGGTTTCTTATTATTATAGCTTTGTATCCACTGCCTTGGTAAGGTTTGCAATTATATTTCTCAAATCTTGTTGACCCTTGATAATATCGTCTTTATCCTGTTTTTTTTGTCTGTTCTCCTTGTTGAAAATAACTTTCCAATTCATCTTTCTATTTTTTTTAGGGTAGCTCCCATTTATTTGCTCATTGCTTCCTTTTGATATCCTCCTATTTATTATCTGCTGGCTTCACTTCTAGATCTGTTTCTAATCTAGTTAATCTCTTATAATTCCTATCTGAGGATCTCTCCCTCAGTCCTCTTGTCCAAACAGATCTGGGATTTCTAGGGTGTCTTTGACTCATTCAATTTTCAACTCTTTACTTATATTCTTATACTGCTTTATATGCTGTTCCCTCTTGAAACTAATTTCTAGTTGCTATCTGGGCTTATCCTGTTTCCCTCTTAATTACAAAAATATCTAGGAGGTATAGAGTTCAAGAAGGGAAGATAATATACAGAGTTCAATATTACACAGTGCTATACAATAAGCCTATGTCCCTTTAAGAAATTTTACAATAAGCTAATTCCAAGTTTATCTTTACTTCACTTGTCTAGTCATACTATATCTTTCTTTTCTGCTTGCCCCTCAATTTAGTCTTCTTCAATTCTAGTTTTTAAATTTCTTAGGTCTCTTCAGGAGGTCTCTTGAATCCCTTTACACCAGCTTTAATATTACATGAATTAACAATAAAATTTCCTTTTTATTCCCCTTATACCACTCTATTTTCTATATTGATACTGCCCAGTAACAATATTGCCAACCCAGTTTTGAGTTACA
Organism: Furcifer pardalis; assembly: GCA_030440675.1. Lineage (NCBI taxonomy): Eukaryota > Metazoa > Chordata > Lepidosauria > Squamata > Chamaeleonidae > Furcifer > Furcifer pardalis. The sequence goes on from CP126891.1 coordinate 129,105,662, forward strand.
ATTACAATTAAACACTTATATCCTAAGCTATTTAATTCAATTCATTGTTGCTTATCCACCAAGTGTTTCCTCTGGTTTCCCCAAGGACAAACTATTGCCTGTGCGCTCACTCTAAGATTATCTCAATATAACTCCACCTTGAATCATTCTATTATCTTATAGCACGCTTGTCTCTAACGTTGGTTAATTAGGCTCCTTAGCCCACCACCTCTTTATTTCTTCCTTCTTGTAATTCAAAAAGTCTTGTGGTGGTTTATATAGTGTCTCTTAAACTCTTTGTTATGTCTCTTATTGTTATCTCTTTAATCCTCAATCAACCACACCTCACTAATCCGCTCATCATTCAATTACTCCCCAGTCATTACTTAGCAGGGTCTTTCTTTTCAAAATCTGATCACTGCCTTGAGGCTCTACTACGGCTTCCACCGTACGTCTCTCTACATTTTATCACCCCTTGGCTGGTTCCCTTGTCTCTCATGTCTCGATGTCTCCAGGGCTTTTCACCCCTCTGCTCCTCTGCGCATTCGCCTTTTCCGCATTCTTGCTTTCAGTCTCCTTCTCTCACCTTCCTCACCTCTATGTGTGTTTTTTGCCTTCTTGTCTCACTTGCCCCTCCGCTCTTCACTCTGTTTGTTTGGTTTCTTTCGCCTGCTCACTTTTAATTTTGGGGGTGACTCACTTATTCCAGCCACTCTGCTGCTCCACTGTATCTTGACTTGGTGGTACGCAACTATGTTTGAAGGATATGGCATCTGAGACAGTGGTGTCTGGTCACTGCTTTGTATTACCTGCACCTTCCATCTCACCTGGATGCTGCAAATTATTTCTTTATTCTTTTAACTGCCAAGTCCCAAGCTCATTCTATCATTAATTACCATAAGGTCAATGTTTTCTTTTGGTCAAAACTGCTCCCATTTTTAATCTCCACCTTTCCACAGCTCCAGAGCTCCTACTCACCACTCCTAATCAGCCTGCCATCACACCGGAAGCCTGGTATTTTATATTTTGATTAGACAAAACTTCAATTATCGCTTTCATCCCTCTCCTCCACTGCATAGTTTCCTCACTTAGGTCATGGTATGCTTGTACTTTCTCCTCTCCTATCTTTAACTTTGATTGGCCATGTATCTTCAAATATTTCATAACTTGCTTTTTTTAATACCCTAACACAAAGGTGATTATCAAGTCCCTAGATCACTGGCTCCTCTTATAATCAGTTTTAAATATTGCCTCAATGTCCTCTTCTCTAATTGGGCCTAATTAAATTTTCGGAGATTGTAGCCAACCAAGCACAATAGATTTCAGATCATCTTTGCCCATATCTGGGAAATCATTAATCCTTATATTGTTCTTTCTAGAATAATCTTAAAATTTCACCATTTGTTTATATCTCTTTTCCAATAGGTCCTCATCTCTGAAAGAAATTTCAGCCAACTCTTTCACCTCAGTTTCCAGGATTTCAGTCTGTGAGTGTACCTCCTCTCTAACCACATCTCTCACTACTTCTTTTATATATTGTTTCAACTTTTAAATATCTTCATTCAATTTTGCTGTTATTTCTTTTAATTTTGTTGTAAAGAAATCCTTTAAATCTGAATAGGCTGTATCTCCAGCACCTTTCTCCTTACCAGATCTTTGTTCCATTGTAGCTGTCTTTTTAATGACTTTCTTACTTTCCTTGTATTCGCTCCCTGACAATCTGACCAATCTTTTAAAAGTTTTATCCGAAATAGACTGTTTCTTGCAGACTGTTTTTTATATGTTTTCAAATATTTTCCAACAAACAACTCTGCTCTTTCTCATGATGTTTATATAATTCACTTCTTTTTCAGTGAAAATTTATAGTACAGTACATCCAAAATTGTAATCGACACAAAGTTATAGAAATCCCAAAGTCACAAAGTCTCAAATAACAAGACATCTCATGCAATGCAGAGAATGCTAATTAAGAGAGAAGTCTTGTTCTAGCCTAAGCGAGTCCAGTAGTATCTTAAGCAAACCAGATATTAAGGTGAAGCAGCACCATTTACAACGGAGATTAAATAGTCACTTTGCTGCCAAGAAGAACATGGGGGAGGCTGCAGTCAGACATTAAACAATTCTCCAGCAACTTCAAGCCTTCAATGCCTTTTCTATTTTGCTTCTTAACGAAATTGTTAAAAAAGTTAGATAAATATTATTGCCTCAACCAAAGTCTTTTGGTAAGGCAAATGAAAAACTAAATGGGGATTCCTCCCTGGGCTTAGCCAAACTCAGCTGGGCTTTTCCACAAAGTTTATCACTCAGTCTTTTATCTTTGAGACTTCAAACACCTCCCAAAGTATACCTTATAATCTTTGATGGCTGCTTCCACTGTTGCCAAACATCTCCAAAGTTATTTAAAGCCTTTGGGATCTTATGTTTTAATCATGCAGAGGAGCTGAGGGAAATGCAACCTGACCAACTCAAACTCTGCCCCAATTACAGCCTAAATTGAATCACCTTGAATCCCCAAAGTCAGGAACATGTCCTTTCTGTTGCTCTGCCCACTCAAAACTGATTGGTGAGATTTTATCATGGGAGACAAAAAGAAAGGAATAAACCCACCTACATAGCCACAACTATGAGAAATACACTTGCTCGGGTCAGAACAATCCTTTTATCAAATGTAGAACAAAAGAATATTAAAGGAATAATTCCCAAATTACTTTTTTATGGTAGGGGAAAGGAATACAATTGGTGATCAGGGAGAAGAAAGTTTTGTACAGTACACAGCTGCCTTGACTAAATCTGATCCATTTTTTGACTCCAGATAGAGGTGGGATGCCATTTAGCTGACTGATTAGATGACAGCTATGTAACATATTGACACTGCATGAAATGAGAGCATATTTTCCCACAGCAGTTTTCATGAGAGCTCCTCCATCTGCCTGCATGTTCTGAAGCCCAATCTCCATAGGCTATTTTGAAAATTAGCAGACTTGTATGTAATTTAAAAGCTGGCTGGATAGTTCAGTAGTTTAGGTATCCAGCCACATAGCCAGATGATGGGAGTTCATTTCCTTACTATGCTTCATGGGTGATGAGCTAGCCTGTGAAGCCATGGACAAGCTGCACCTTCCCAGGTTGCACCCAGGAGCAGGAAATGATAAACCACTTCTGAATATTCTCTACTTAGAAAACCAAGGAAAATTTCGCTATAAGTCAGAATTAACTTGATGGCACATAATGAAAATAATGTTTTTTTTTAAAAAAAACACATAAACAAACCATGAAGTTCCTACAACCATTGACCTAATCTACCTGAGATACATTGAAGTGTCTGTTTTACATGGTGCTACAGGGAAGTAAAAGTAAGAGAACCTGTACTAAAACATGTTATTTTAAAATGGTTGCTGTTGCATTATACTTAAATTTTTGTTGTTCAGTCGCACAGTCGATTCTGACCCTTTGCGACCCCATGGACCACTGTCCGCCAGGCACTCCTGTCCTCCACCATCCCCCTCAACTCACTCAGCTCTGTGCCCATTGTGTCCACAATACCATCTAGCCATCTCATTTTTGGCAGCCCCCTTCTTCTTTTGCCCTCCACCTTTCCCAGCATCAAGGCTTTCTCAAGTGAATCCTCTCTTCTCATTTGATGTCCAAAGTACCTTAGCTTCATCTTTACTATTTGCCCTTCTAAGGAGCAGTCAGGGTTGATTTCTTCTAAGATTGACCTATTTGTTCTCCTTGCTGTCCAGGGGACTCTCAAAACTCTCCTCCAACACCACATCTCAAAGGCATTTATTCTTCTGTGCTCAGCTTTCCTAATGGTCCAGCTCTCACAACCATACATTGCCACTGGGAATACCATTGCTTTGACTAAACGAATTTTTGTTTGCAATTTGATGTCTCTGCCTTTCACTATGATACTTAGATACAGATAGACAAACAGCAAAGATGTTATTTTTGGTATAGATCCTCCCATCACCATACAAAAGGGAGGTTTTGAAGCAGAGGAAATGTAGGAAATAAGACATGAGGTGGACCACACAGACCTATAAGGACTGAGCACATTTGTGGAAATGAATGCTCAGTGCCTGCGCTCTAGGAGGTGCAATAGGGAAGTGTGTGTTTGTGTGTGTGAACAGAGTAGAATTTTCTGGATAATGATATAGCTGGCTTGAATTCTGAACATCCGAAAATCCTTGACAGCCTATATCGGCATATAAATTTAATAATAATAATAATAATAATAATAATAATAATAATAATAATAATAATAATAATAATAATAATAATAATAATAATAATAATAATATCAGCAGCAGCAGCTCTTCCATCTCCACTTCTAGCTGTGGATGGGTTGGTGTTGGGTGTGGCAGACCCAGCATCGGTTTGAGCAACTTCAGAGTGGTGAGCTGTGGGTCATGGAGCTGTGGAATGGGTGGCTTGGTCACATGGGGGCCAGTGGGAGGGGCCCTGGGGTGGCAGAGTTTTGGACAGATTGGGATTTTGGGATCTACACTTGATAAAATGGTCCCAGTTATGCTGTTTATTCTGTGGACTTTGCCATTAGGACAGACATGAAGGACTGGTGTGAAGATCTGGTATTATGAACTGGGGGCTGGACATTGGCTCCCCAGACCTGCTTGGGCCTTGGACTCTTTTGCAGACAATTTGTTGGACTTGTTTTAAATGAATGACTTTTTTCTTTTTTTCCCCATTATGTTTTATGATGGTTGTGATTTATGATGCTGTGACTTATATGATGTCATGATTTATATGATACTGTGATTTATTTTTATTATTGTATTCTATTTGTATCCTATTTCATAATAATAATAATAATAATAATAATAAAGTATCTAGCTATATTCAGAATTAAGATAATGGGTTCAAAAAAGAGAGGTGGTCAGGGTATTATAGGGAGTTTTTGTGAAATATCCCTTCTGTATACTGAGTAAACTCAGGCCTACATAGTTTCAGCAAGATTTTAGATTAATCCATTTGTCTTCACATTAAAGTAAGCTCTAAATTGAAGGAAACTGAGATACACCGCCCAAGAGAAGCTGTGTTGCAGCTTGTCTGTTTCTAACAAAAGGATCTCTGAAGAATATGTGTCATTCCAAACAATAAATTTTACAGCTGTGAAAACTCAATTCTTTGAACTTTGAGCAGAATATTTGAACAAACACCTGAAAGACTGGAATCAGAAGGCCACATTCTTGTGCATTTAAAAGAGAAAATACCATAGTGTCAATATTGGCAAAACAATGATAGAGAATTGAGGAAGATCCATTTGGAACTCTACAATTGCCAAGTTGCAAAGGAACAAGGGCAATTTCTAGGGAGCCTTCATTGTCTCCAATGTCTTCATCAAGATTTGGAATAATATTCATGTATTTGATAATCAACTCCACCATTGCCGGCTCCAAGCCCAGATGAGAAAGGAGGAGAGTAGGGCATTGGGTTAGCACCCTGGCCCTGTAATGACTTACTGCTGAAGAAACAAGGAGCCTCATTGTAGTTCAAGCAAGGGCTATTTCCAAGCTCTATTTTTACTGCAGCTTCCAAATGTATAAAATACTCATCATGGTCTATCTGGTGCCAAACTTCCTGTTACCCAGAGGTTAAGTGAAGACATCTTTAGTAGCCCATATAATATTGATTCACAGGTTTCATCCACTTTCCTGCACTTTTTTGCCAACCTCGTATGCTATTGCTTGATATTTCTTCATAAGAATCACACATTATTTTGCATCAGATTTATATTTTTACTGTGTGCTGCCAATAATTGTGCTGAAAAGCAGACAAAACATCTGATAAATAGGTTAATAAACAAATAAATCTAGTCTGACTTTCTGTGTTCATATTGAAGTTTGCCTGATTTCAAAGCGTGCTTCATCCTATCCTTTTAAAATGAGCTCATAAATGTTTCAGCTTTTTTATTAGTCTGTTAGGTTCCTTTCCTATGCTATGATCGAATATGACAAATAGTCTTAATTATTGTAAACTCTGGGTCACTTTATGTATGTAGTCATTGATTACAGAAATTGACACTGAAACTCTAACTACAATTAGATTCAGCCATGTAAAAATATCCTGAGAAAATGAATTTATGAAGACTGTTATAACAATTCCACAGTATAAGCCTATGCATATTAACTCAAAGGTTACCTCTTGTTAAGATTAATTGGGTTTACTCTCTGGTAAGTGCATAAAGAACTGCAACTACAATAAACATCTCAAGGAGCTTCCCATAACTATGTGATATCCAAACCAAGTTATTTTTCTTTTCTTTCTTTCCTTTTTTTTTTTGGGGGGGGGGGATGCATGCAAAATTCATCTTGTAATTTAGTAGACAAAATCTGATTGCCTTTTCAGACCAGCATAACATATCTGGCACAAATCTTGGTGCCAAACTACTTTTTCACATGTGACAATTCACTACTCAGAATTATAATGGTTTTATTACAAAACAGGTGTGATTTTCAATGGCAGGGGAGAAACCAACATCAGTGGGCATGGTTATGAGTTTATAAATTCCAAATTATTTCAATGACCTCATGAGAAATGAAGCTTCTCTGGTAATTGTAAAAGGGTAGCATGGAAGAAAAGGAGGGGGATAGATAGAAGCCCTTTGTCTCTGCACAGCTGGGCTATTTAATCTGTGAGAAGGAACAACAAGGAACCTCAAGATCATTGTAACAAGGTGTTTGGGTGTCAATTACTTGGTACTATCTGAATATAAGGGAGAAATCCAGTGAGCAAATTACTTCTGCAAAAACTACTTGGTTCGAGACATTGTGAGGAACTTCGAGATTTGATTACTAGAAAAGCCTAGAAGGATGGGTGATGGGCATAAAACTAAGCAAGGGAGAATATTCATTGATGCTAGCAGCCAGATCATTGATGTTTGCTTGCTTTTGGAACTCTCCACAACTATATCAGTAGAATAGGGTTACTTAGGCTTTATTATTTTATAGGGAATTGCTTTATAGTCACTTATAATTTTCTTTGATTCTTATAATGGATTGACTTCAAGTCAATAGAGTATAATAAGATTTAGTTCTCTTTCCCTGGAACACTAAGTAGTTTCAGGACTCTGATTATGGGAGAAGGGAAGTAGGAAGATTTTTCTGGTTGCATATGCTTTTCTACCTGGAACTCCGCAATGCTGGGGACATTTTTAGGTAGCATGACTGAGTGGTTTGTGTTGTCCTTTCTGTCCCTGGCAAATTTGTGACACCTCCAGTGACAACCTATGTGTTCTTAGAACTGTTGCTTCATTTTTGCTATTTTTATTAATTACACTTAATCCAGCAGTAGTAATTATGTAGCCCTCCAGAGCTGCTTGTGGTACAGTTCCTTTTATCCACCATCACTTAGTTATGCTGGCTAAGGTTCAGGCGAATTGTAAACCAACACTATTTGGAAGGTTACATATACAGTACTGCATCTTGGTCCTAATTCTTGGTGCGAGGGTAGTACAATTGTAACTTTTTTTTATTGTTCAGAAATGCTGTAAGGGATTGTTTCATTAACAGCAGGAATTCACAGGATAAGGATACTTTTAGTTTTGAGATTTTTCTGTCAAAAATAAAAAAGGCAAAGGATATAAAATGTATGGTTTGTTTGTAACATAGATAAGATTTAAATTCCTGGCATGACTTCCTTGTATCACCATAAACTCATTACTGTAAATTGCTGTGTTGTAGTTTTTCCTCAAAGAGAACCTTAATGATGCAGATAAGTATGCCTTTTCCTTTATTTAATATAATCCCGAAGATAGAGGAAATGTTCTACATTTATTTTATATTGGAAGCTAATGTCAAAAGTGCAATTAAATTAAAAACTGAATGCAGGTGGGACATAAGAACACTCTTCAACCACCTACTGATCAAATAATTACCAGGCAAGTGTTGCTATTACTGATTCTTTTTTTAAAAAAAATTCAGGTGATTACACAAAAGTTACTTTATAGTTCCTGCAATTAGAAGAATCATAAGATGCACCTGTTCTTTCCTGTCTAACACTAGGATGAGGAAACCTTTCTCTCAAGTTAAGCACATTTAGAGAATACTTTGATAGGAAATAGCTTTAGTCCTATTATAGCCCATGTGACATCAGATTTTTCTGTGAAAGATTGGGGCAGGAAGTTTAATTTATTTAAAAGAAAGATAAATTGTGATGACAAAGGCTCAGAGAAGAGGATGCAAGTATGCCGATCTATATTGTAGATATAATTTTAAAACTGAAATTCTCTTGCTGTTCAAAAGATCTGACAGAAGTGGACTTTAATGTCAGGTAAATCAGATTTACAAAGGAAAATATATATTTGTGGCTTGAAGACCACTCCTAAAACAAAGCAGAGTAATTTGCAAATAATTGAGTGTTTGTGAAAAACCTGTTGAATGATTATACACAAAATTCCTTCTTCTCATGACAGGCTATCTATAACATCTAGCTGACCTTTCAGTAAGTGAACTTGAGACTTCCATAAATCTCATAAGAAGAGTTTCAGACAATGATTTGCACCAGGATCAGAAAAGATGGAGCAAAACCAGGATAATGTTTGTGAATTTTTCAGTTTAACAGGATAAACTTTTCTCATTTCCCTTAAAAGAGCTTGAGAATAAGAATGTACAAATAACTTGTCACTTAACGCTTTACTCAGTAAATTAGATATAACCACATTACATAATGGTAGCAGCTTAAAATGGGATAAACTCATTCCTTTTGCAGTCTGTATTTTCTGGTTACTGAACACAGAGGCCAGATTAGTAATGATGTTAAACAGATTCTAGCACATTCCCCCAGTTCTAGCAAGTCTACCCTAGTTGCCTGTTGCTTACTATACAAAATTCAAGATTTTGATGTTAACATTTGAAGCCTTGAATGGTTTAGGACCCCACTCCCTTTCATAATGTCTCTCCCAAGAAGTTTCAAACCATCCTATCCAGTCTTCATAGGCCATGGCATTGAGGATTTCCATCCCAAGAGGTAAAAAGAGTTTTAATGAGGAACCATGCTTTCTCAGTGATGGTTCCTCTCCAGAAATCAATCAGGCCTCTTCTTTCCAGGGTTTTTAGGAAACAGTAATCCAGAGTTTTTAAGGAAGGCCTTTAAAAATATTGTCCTCTCTGACAGGGCTGCCTAATTTGGATTTTTAATTTCATCATTAACCACTGCCTTTTGATTGATTGGTTGTGTTTTTGTTAATGCTGTAGGCTTTGAGTTGGGTGGGTTTCTGAGGATTTTGTTTGCATTTGACTGCCCAGAATAGTATATACATACTATATAAATAGTATATAAATATTATAAATGAATAAATAAATCCTTTGCGAGTTCAAGTGTGGCCTCAAGAAACAGAAAGGAGAAATAAGATACAGTTGAACAGCTAGTTTGAGCTGTGCCTCATGCTGTGGAATGAAAATTACAGGCTGGAATCCAGTTCATTTTCATGTAATGTAAAGTTAAGTAAAGGTAAAGGTTTCCCTTGCTCAAAAGCCAGTCGTATCCGACTCTAGGGGTCAGTGCTCATCTCTGTTTCTAAGCCGAAGAGCCAGCGCTGTCTGCTTCTGCAGACGTTTCCATGGTCATGTGGCAGGTATGAAAGTTACACAAGTGAAAATTGCCAGTCATCATGCTCAGGTAACACAGATTGCATAGTTCCAATTGTAACCAATTGTGCAACATGTCAGGGGAAGTGATTTGAAGATAACACTTGCATGTTTGTGCTATTGTGGCTACCACAAGCATAACATTGAGTTATTCCTGCATAGATACATAACAGGATTTCAACTGTTGAGTCCTTTTTATTGTTAAAATGGTAAGCAGAAGTCATCATTTGGAAAATGAAAAATAAGGATTAACGTTCTTTAACATTTCACTCTAGTTGTAACAAAACAAGGAGTTGGCCTCGCAAAACCATAACTGTACTGAATTACTTTCTAAAAAGCAACTTTCAAAAATTCTGCTGTATGTAGCACACAAAGTATTTTGAAAACATCATGGGGATGTTTGGATCCTAAGAAACAACCTGAATGTCAAGATGATCGAAGGAGGGGCATAAAAAAGAATATGGAAGAGGGAGCAAGAGAGATGTGGCCAAAATGGATAAAATGAGCTGGTGAACTTTCAAAGAAACAGATCAATGCTTCAGGTTGGGATAAACTGTGTTTGTAGTTACTGTTCACATCACAATCGCTAACTCTTAAGGAAGTAGAGAGAGCTAAGAACCTCTCAGTTCAAGAAATAGTAATAGGAGTTTTGGCCTGGAGAGGTTTCCCTGCAGATTTTTTGGGATAAGAATTCCAATATACAAGACTAAAAGCTATCTTTTTTTCCCATTCCTGTAGTCCTCCAGGTCTCAGTTCTTTCCCTTGGCTTTTCTCCATACACCAGTTTCCAGAAAGCATCCATATACAAGAATGTTTTTTAGATTGCTGATTTGTTATGAACAGTTTGACTATTCCAATGGTATGGGAGGCTAAATAGCACATTAGGGTTCCATCTCTATTTGAGTTGAAATAGTGTACAAAAGATGAAAAGAATACTCAACTTTTTTCATTTTCTATAAACGTATAAGTTTATGCTCATATTTCAATGGGAAATTTCTCAACATGGCAGTACTTTAATAGTTCAAATAGGTTATATTGCATTAATCTGAGTAGTATTATTTTGATGAGTTTATCAAATTTATGAAGTCATAAGCTATCATCATCATTTTGGGAAATTTATTTCTATTCGTTAGGATTTATTTCCCCTGTATGGGGAATATATAAGCTAATTTCAAGCTTGTTTTATTGTTCTTGTTAGCATTGTTTAAAATAATAATGAAATAATAATAATATAAAAGACTGATATAATAAAATAAGGCAGGAATGTTCTGTGGCTCCTCTTGGAGGATCATTCACTCTGGAGTATGGAATCACAATCTCATCTTTGCTCTATACACTTTGGTCTTGCAGTCACAGATACACAATTGTACATAAATCTGGAAGAGCTTCGAGGTTGGCTGTTTCTCTGTGTGATTTTCGTTCCAAATCATAAAAAGTTTTCTGATTTTCTTCCTGGTATGCAAAGTTGTAGAATGATCACAAGCAAGCATGCTATCAAGCAAAAGATGTAATTATCCTCACTCTGAACTAAATAAATATAAGACACAGAGAAAAAATGACCTTCCAAATATCAAATTTGGCACAAGTTGAGACTTTATCCCATGAGTGTCAAAATTAGGTTGTCAAATGCCTGTGATAACTGATAGTTATTGATTCTTGTTTGGCTCTCAACTTGTGGAGGAGGAGTAAGCTTTCTAAGGGAAACTAAATTGCAAATGGGAAAATTCAAAGCTGTTTATAGTACCAAGTACAGTCAAACTCCAGCATACGACTGCCTTGGGTTACATTTGCTGTGGTTTACAGCTGCAAATTTAATTAAATTAATTCCCTGGGTTACGAGCGATTTTTGGTTTATGACTGAAAATTATGTGATTTTATCTCTAATATGGCTGCCATCACCATTTCAGAGTTCAAAATGGCACCTGCCCCTCCACAGGAAGTCGCAATGCAGCACTTACTGCTGCGTAGTTGCTGTTGGTGGCAGGATTTCTCCCTCTATTTCTGGACTGTCTACTTCCCCTGCTTGCTCCAGGAGGGTCTGAGGTCCTTTCCCCTTCAGTTCCAAGATGGCTGCTACCAGGTCTAGGATGGCTGCCACCTGGGAGGACGTGTGCATTTTCACCTGTAGTGCTGCCTAGGGAGCTCAGAGGACAACAGGAACCTAGGGGGAAAGGTCTCCAGACCCTCCTGGAGCCAGCAGGGTCAGACAATGGATTCAACATGTCCCTCCCCCAGGTTGGAACTGAGTTGATAAGGTCATCAAACAGCGTGAAAAAGGTAAGGAGATTACTTCATCATTTTTTGTGGGGGGTGGGGGACGATTGCGTCTGGCATTTTTAAAAGGTTTTTTGGCTGTTTTTGGCTGTTTTGGTTTTGTTTCCTTTTTGGGTTTGTGTGGGACAATCATGTCTGGCATTTTTTGTATGTTTTTGTGATTTTTTTGCGTATTTTTAAAATTACTATTACTGCTCCAGTCAGGACATTTTTTTTTATTTTCAATGCATTACTATGGGAAAACAGGCTTTGGTTTATGATTTTTTTCAGGTTACAAGGGAGGCTGTTGGAATGGACCTTGCTCATAACCTGAGGTTTTACTGTGAATGCATTCCTCTTTCCATTTCTCTTATAGTAAGGATTCTCTTGTTTTTAGTATGAGAAATGATATGGTGCAATGATTAGAATGGTGGACTGAGACCCAAGAGATACATTCAAATCCCCAGTTCAAACACAAAATTTACTGAATGACCCTTGCTCAGTTACAGTCTCTCAGCCTGACCCACCTCACAGAGTTGTTTTGTAGATAAAATTGGAAGAGGCGTGCTATGTGTGCTACCTTGAACTCACTGTAGGAAACAGGCTCTAAATACAATTAATTAATTAATAATAAATACAGTAGAACCATCATGTAGAATAGATTACAAGACCTTCTGAGAATCCCTGAAACTTAGGATGGTAATAAACCCTATATGTAGTGTTGTCTGTGGTTCCTTTAGGTTGGATGACTAAGAGATAAACCAAAACTGAAGTCTAATAACACCAGGAGTGCCAAGGTTCACCATCACTACTATATGTGGTTAATTGAAACTGCTGCTGGGTCTTACTACCTATATTAACACAAAGACAGCCTGCTCCTTATGCATTTTCCATTAAAAATGCAACCTCATAGATGCCTTAACCAAATGAGCTGAACAGAGGGATCAAAAATATTTTTCTCAGCTGTAATAGTTGATGATTTGAACACTTAAGACAAGTAAAAATCTGTTCAGTTATTGTATACCATTTGGTCAAATATTGTACATTTCATGACCACAGCATATGGAAGAGAAGTGCTTAGCTGGTTGCAGAAAAGAATTATAGAAAGCTAATGAGAGTAGCTTACAGAGGATAAAAACTGTCAGAGACATAAATCCATAAGCTTCAGGGTGTAAGTTGTCTCCAAATTGACAGGAATAAAAGTAATCGAGCTGCAATAGCTGATGAGAGGATTTCTTGCACCTTACTATAAGTAGAACGAAAATACTTTACTTACTATCATGTTGTCTTCAGGTCTATCTATATAGCTAAGATAGAGAGAGGTGATACAGACACACTGTGATAGATTTACAGTGTTGCACAAAACTTCCTGGTTAGTTGTTTCATTTGCTATCATTATATTTCCAATGCTATTATATTTCTAATGTGGGGAGTGTGGTTGTGGGATTTTTGACTTTATTTGGCCAAATCACTTGACTACCTTGGAGTACTTATTCACTAGCTTGTTTTCTACAGACATATTCATTAACTTATTCAATAGAGCAGAAGTTTGCAACCTATGACCTGTGGGCCGGTCCACAGGTCATTCCATCCATCCAGTAGCAATAACCCCAGAAGTAAATAAATTTGCCCACCCATGCACAGATGTGTTCTCTGTTGTGGCAGTTTTTACAACCATGTATCTGAGGGTGAGTGGTCGGCGCATGGTGTGAAAACCTAGAGAACCCCTACAATAGAGTCTAGGGAATCCATGGATATCAGGCTCCTGCCACTTGAAATGGTTTTACTTATATTTCTGCTTCATTTATACAGTTTGAAAACAAGCATTTAAATGCATATTTTGGTATGGTTTCTGTTGCTAAGAACTGTGCTTCAATGTTTTTAGAAAGGCTTCTATTTTGCAGTCTTGATTTGGTTGTAAACCTTAGGTTCTCATCTTTCCCCTTCTCTTTTATTCTTCTGAGGCACCTGTAAGAAGGAAGGAAGGTTCCATGTGCATTTATGACTGATCACAGTTTAAGGAATGTGGAAGTTCAATCTTGCTATAGTGCTTTGCAAACTACCTGAATTTCCCCCCATCCTTATCCAGCTTTTGAGACGTTGTTTTCCTCATCACCTAATGAAACATATGTACCTTTTGTTGTGTTCTTTCCTACTATGCACATGTATTTCTATTTTTACCCAACATTTTTCCCTTCATGCTTACTTTATATCAATTTATGTGAGTGGCAAACCAAATTTCATGTCCCCACCCATTGATCAAGTGTGTGTGTGTACATTGGATGAATTCAGGTCCTTCTCACTCGATTTCTCCAAAGTGGCTCATAAATTTCTGAAGTCTGAGGCAAGGTGTGACCTCTGAGTTGATGGGAATGTTTGAGTCTCAGGATACAAGAGACTTTTTCAAGACTGCTGAATCCAAAAAAACACAAGTTTCCAAACCTACACAGTTTACCGGAACATTGACACTTTAAGTATGCAGTCCATGGACTACAAGCTTCCTCCTGGGGTCATATATGGTTTCCATCAACCCTGCCTTCTCCTCCCCACCAGCACTCTCCCACACTTTCTTTTTTCCATTTTTTAAAGAAAAATCATTTTATTTTATTTTTTAAAATCACCTTCTTCCTCTTCCATGTCTAGGTCAGAGGTGAAACTGCCAAAATGAAGGCACTTTTTGATGAGCTCATTCTGAAGTTCCTTTTGCCTGTCTATTTATTTATTTATTTATTTATTAAATTTAATACCCCGCCCCAATCGGGGACCCGACTCTGGGCGGCTTACAATCTAGTAAAAACAGAAATAAAACCCAACTCCATGTCACTAAAAACATCAGAATTAAAAACATCAGAATTAAAAATCAGCACCGAATTAAGACGACGCAGGACTACACATCAGTATTCCCATATTCCAACCCAGGGAGGCAGTTCTTATGTAAGCCACATAGTGTGGGAACCCACGTTCCCAGGTCCCCCCCCCCCCGTCCTAGTGTGAGAAAGATTAACTGGCAACTTAAGGTTGCTGTTACTAGGGTATGACCCTTAAAAGTTCAGAGGCAATTCTGCTATGCCATGAACCCCTAGAACCCTGAATTTCCATTTTAAAATTTTTAAATGGCCACTAGAGGGAACTAGGGGGCTTCTCAGTAAACACGCAAGCAAGCAAGCAAACATACATAAAAAAGAAGAAAAACTCAATTCATTTTAAAAGAAATTTTTTGAAGGATTTGGATTATAAGAGTACTCTTAAAGGCCCAGGGATAGTTTTGCTTTGCCTCTAGACTTGTGGATATCTCCCATCCCTGCCCCAAGCTGTGATAAGATTAATAGTCTGTTCATACAAGCCAGTTTGTTGTTTCAACATTCTATAGTTAAGATTAATCATAGTTCCTAAAGTTCGGATAACACAGAGAACAGTGGCTAGTATTAAACAGAAATTCTTTCCATGTTGGAGGAAAGGAGATTTGTTCTCTCTCTCTCTCTATATATATATATATATATTTGTTCTTATAATGCTATATTGCAACATTATGTCATAACCAGCCCAGTATGGTTAGAGAAGCCTACGATAAATCACTCTGGAGATACAACTGGGTTGTTTCAGAAGTAGCAAATAGTCTGGGGATTATTTCAAAATTGTTGCAAACATTACTGAAGCTACGGAACTTTTTTTGAAGCTGATCTATTGTCTGCATGTGAATATACTGGGAACCCTACATAGGAGTAGGGTGTACATAGTATATGTTTGAAAATGAGGTCTTTTCTGCCCCAGTAGGTGGATAATCAGAGATGACACTGGGCCAGGGGTTTGCTACCTATGGCTGTGGCCCCCAACACCATTACATCTGGCATGCGGCAATGACCCCAGAAGTGTAAGCAGTTTGCGGCAGCATTTATGATGGGAGGAAACCACATGTGTGGCCCACTCAGCTGCCTGAGGAGCAGTGGTCCAGCCTGTGGCACAAAACCCTTGAGTACCCCTGCACTAAGCTGTTTACAATTACAGTTAATTTGTAGGTTCTTGTAAATCACACCAGATAAACAGGGAATGAGATGTGCGAAATGAAGGCCAATATATAATAAACCAGAGAAAAAACAAATAATCTCTAACAATACCATGCAATGATGAAAGGAAAAGTTAGTATCAGAGAAAATTACAGCTGTGTTTTACAAAACACTATATTTGCCTCTAATTTTCCACCAGCCCTCTAGTTGAAGCTCACTGTGTTCATCATTCCTTGGCCTAAAGATTGAGGAAGAAATAGGAACCAAGCAATAAGTTCCAGAAAACTCAGGCGAAGGTGCAGAAGAAAGGACCCAGAAAAATCCAAGTTGCAAAAATCAGAAGAAAACAGTAAAATGAAGTAGTTAACTCTCTGGTCTCTGTTTCCCTCTCTACAATAAGGGAGATTCTACCAAAAAAGGTAAAGTCTATATAAATGTGAATTATAAATAAATAAATGAATAAAGTCTCCTTTGCTCAAAAGCCAGCCTTGTCAGACACTAGCAGGCTTTGTTAATCTCTGTTTACAGCCAAAGAGCCAGTGCTGTCTGTGTCTGCATTCATTTCTGTGCTGTTACCTTTCCCACCAAACCAAGACCTATTTATCTACTTGCAATTTCTTGCTTTTGAATTGCTAAGTTGGGAGGAGCTTGGACAGATGATGGGCACTCACTTCGTCATGTAGTGCTCAGGTCTCGAACTTGAACTGCTGACCTTCTGGTTGTCTTATTATTATTTTTATTAAAGATTTTAATATAAACAGAAGGAAAAAAATACATAATTCAAAAATACAACACTAAAAATGCATCAGTAAAATTATATATTTATATAAAAGAAGCAAAACAAACAAACAAACAAAACAAACACCCCAACATCTACTAATATGTGCACCATCACCAATGGGACATTAATATCTTAACAAGTTGTCAAGATCGGCATCTTAACCACTAAGACACCACAGCCGTCATTGTAGCTCTCCTTCCCCCATTGTAAAAACTGAAACTTTTCTCAAAATCACAGCAAACTAAGGCCCAAAAGCTCCAGAGTAGTCAATATCTACAAAAGTAAAATTAAAGATAAAAGTAAAGGTCACCTTTACTCTAGAGCAAGTCATATCCAACTTTAGGATTCAGTGCTAATCTCTGTTTATAGCCATAGAGCCAGCACTGTCTGCATTTGCAGACATTTCTGAGGATATGTGGCAGGCATGCCTAAAATTACATGGGGTGGTGGTGGGAATGACTGAAAAGCATGTGAGTGTGAATAAGTGTGAGCATGAGTCCTTTCTGCTAAACAACAATTGCCTCTTATTCCATTGACCTCTAACTTTCCTGCTTCAAAATGGACTTCTCCCTAACACTCAGTTCTCTATTGGCAGATGGCAATGGAAAAAGTACACTGCATCCATTTTCTTTATTCCTAAAGACTAAATCATCCCTTTGTCCTGTAGCACATGTTGAGATCATAGCAACTTATCAAGGTATCATAGCAACCTATCTGGGCCTTGAGCCACTGAAAGCTTTGTAGCCTGTCCATACAGTTCCCTTGTCTGCCAACTCAGCCAGATCCTTGTTGCCAGAGCAATCATCTCTCTCTCTCTCTCTCTCTGCTCATTCCATTGTGCAAAAGGCCAGGTTTGTAGACATCCTCAGCCCTTTTTATCAACCACAAACAGTCAATCATGCTGTTTAAGAAACAATCCAAATTTATATACAAGGCCATTCCATTTTCAGGCCATTCCACTTATGCCATATATCTGTAGTCCAGTCCAGTCAATGTATCCACAATCCTTCTGCCCAGTGTACCCCTGTTCCCTAAAGTAGGACCTGATTTAAAATCTGAGAGAACAGGAGTCCTTAAATATAGGGCTAATCATGAGAACAAGTAACTAGTGCGTTATGGCTGAGAAGATACAAATTCATATGTCAACTCAGCCATGAAGTCAACTGGATACCCTTAGGCAAAGGGGATACACATTGTTTTGAGCTCCTTGAAGGCAAGGCAAAATCCATCACACTTTCACACTTTTAGTTGCTAAACTATCAGCAATTTGCCACTGTGTTTTCTACCTCTGCACTCAGGTTGGCATAGCTAGCCAGTAAGGTTCTGGCTGCTGATCTGCCTTTGATTTGTAAAAATGCTTTGATCACTTGGGTCATTAAAACACCTTCTTGTCATATCTGTCTCAGGAGGTTGGCAAAAATGAAGGGAGAAATCAAAAGAGTAAGGCAAAACGCTCTCTCGTACAACAGACAACATAATTTGGAGATGGAGATAGGAACAAGACCCTGTCACTAAACCCAGATGCTGCCAGCACCATCGTGGGTCCCAAAAAAGTCACCCCAAATGTAAGAAGTTTATTGTAATAAGAGATCATTCTCTTATTTGATATCTGCCTTCTGCCAGGACAGCTCTTCTGCTGTCCTGGGGTGAAGAAGACAATCTCTGCCCTAAAGAATGAATGGACACAAATTTTGCATCAGGAATGGCAACACAGAGATAACAGATTTCAAGACCATTCCTATCAGAACATTTTGCTATGGATCTCAAAGTGGTTAGCACAACAACAGAAAAATCAGTTACTAAGGGACAATGGAATGGGAGACACCAAAGACTGACTACTTAATCAAACTCTAGTGAATCTCTAAAGATCTCAAAAGAGATCAAAGTTTCTTAGCGCACCACATATATTGATACTTTAACTTTCTGCACTAACTTTTAGGTTATTGATGGATGCTGATGTTTATCCCAGAAATAATTCTTAGTTTATCACTCCACCCTAAAGAAATTAATAGTTTGATAGTTCCATTATTGTGTTCATGAAGCACTGTCACTTTCTTATCTGTATCCTCCTCTGTTCACCTTGAAAGCATGAATAAATATAGAAGAAATATATTTGTACTTTTTTTCTGAAAAAAGTGGACTTTGATCCAGAAAAACTATTAACGTTTAAAATACAGCTGGTTTTTCTGCCCCCCTCCTCCCCCCTTAATTTTTATAGTTCAGCCACCAACTCAAAATTCAGTGCTTTTCTGTTATTCAAAATTTGGAAAGCAATCAGTCAATTCTTATGATGAAAATGGGTTTATTCCCACAAACCCTCTACTAACATGATCCCGTTATTTCTAACTACAGGCACTAATCTCTAATGAGATCAGTGCAAAAGGGACAGGAGCTATACTCTGTACTGTAACAGTTTCTTCTCCCTGCAAACATGATTTTCCCCCTTTCTGTGATTTTAGTCATTCCCTCCTCATCGCTTATCTTATTGATTGCTCAACTTCATGAAAGATTTCATATTCTTTTTGATTCGTTTAGAAAATAGCTTCACAGAACGGGAAAATAAAGTGTGCTGGGTTTATAATAAGAATGAACTGGAGCCTAGCATACCAAGTTGCTAGGAGAGGTCCTATATACAGAGGACTTCTGAGGATTGTATTTGGAAATGGAGTGGATGGCTGGAACCAAGAGATTGTCAAGTCCAGTTATTCTTGCCACTTTCTGACACCTTTGACTTGTTTTTATTTCCTGCTTGGGCTCCCCTGTTGCTTCTGTGCCCAAACCCCTGCTGTTCACCCCTTGCCTCACATCTGGGTTGCTGATCTTATGCAGCCCAACCACTACACGGGGGGAATAAAAATCCTTTTCAGCTCCCCTGAAATAATGCCAGGTTTTGAAACTATTCCTCCTGCAGCCTGATGTGAATTTTCTAGAGATCTGCATTTGTAAAACCAACTTGCATGTTTGGTACAGGAGAGCCCAGGAGAGTGGAAGTTAATCCAGTGCCTCTAAACCAGGGGTGCCCAAACCTTTTGGACTGTGGGCCAGTCAAGTGGTTCAGGGAGCCCAAACTATGGCCCGGGGGCTGGGGCCAGCCCCTGACACCAATTCATCCAGTCCACAAAGCCCTCATCGCTCCTGGAAGCAGAAGTCAAACGTGCCTGTACAGGTGTGTTTTACTTCTGCTTCCAGGAGCGATGAGGGCTTCATGGGCCAGATGAATTGGCATCAGGGGCTGGGGCTGGCCCCTGGGCCATAGTTTGGGCACCCCTGCTCTAAACACAGGTATGCAGGATTGTAGACTTACTCTAACCCATGAAGGTACTCTGCCTTGTCTTCTCTGTCACCTGACTTGCTTGGACTACACTTTTCTTATCTAGGCTAATCCTGTATCTCTGACTACCTTGGACTTGATTTTTGGACTTGGACTCTGGACTATGATACAGTTACTGATTGGCCTGCTACCTGGTTGTCCTGGGTCCTGACATTTGTGTTGCCTGCTAGCTGCCTACACCCTGGTTTCTGACAGCTGGTAATGTAGGCAGATGACCCACTAGAATGTCATGTTACTCAACTAGGTAGTTAAAGTTGACCTGTAGGCCTTTGAGGTAGCTGCATAAATATTATAAGATAGGGAAACTGGATTTGGAAGCTTGTTATATGCTAAGGAACAGTTCTAGCATCTAATCTTGAAGTCTGCAGGGAGGTGTCAGCAAAAATGCCAGGCCAATGTCAGAAGAAGAATATTGAAGAACTCTCGGGTTTTTAAAAAAATTAGAGCCCCAGTTGGAAATTGCCATAAAAGTGGATATGTTGAACATTATAAAGATCTAAACATTGAATGATACACTGGGGCAGGCAAGCAATGAGTTAAAACAGATTTGATGCAAGTGGATGCAATGATCCCTAAGGCAACAACCCATAAGACTATGACATATTTTTGACTGCCCAATTTGATGAACATGGGAAGAAAGCTGTGAGAGACGAGATGTGTTTTAGTCCAATGCTTTAGCACAGCAGAGAAGGTATCAATGGACCAAATTCTATTCCCTGATTGGAGGAATGTCTTTAGGCAAATCTCTTAAACCTCCTTGTGCCTCAGGCATAATAATAACTGTCCATTTCTGTTAAGTGCTATGAGGGATTGGATGGCTGAGAAGAGATCGAGCTAAATAAAAATGCAAATCACTTTACCTTTTTTCCAACTTAGATTTTCTTCTGCTATCAGATGTTTATTGTTGTTCAGTCGCACAGTTGAGTCTGACTCTTTGCAACTCCATGGACCATCACATGCCAGACTCCTCTGTCCTCCACCATCCTCCTCAGCCCACACAGATCTACACCCATTCTATCAAGAATACCATCTACCACATGTAGACCCATACATATTTTCTAGCATAATAAGTCAACTGATATCTCTTATTAGCTTATTTTTTAGTGGAAGTGTAGATGTCTGAACAACATTACATGCACACATAAGATGTCAGTAGCAACGAGATTTCTCCTCTCACCTCTTAAGGCACAGCACAAGAAGGGAGGGCAGGAGCTCAGTTACCCCAAACTTCCTCCAGTATGGGAGGTACTGGCAATCAGAAGACAAACTATGCATATTAAATATAGTCTATGTCAGTGTTTCCCAATCTTTGGTTTTTGGACTTCAATTCCCAGAAGCCAAAGTCAATTCTCCAAAGCACTGATCAGCCAATGTACTGATTTAGGTTTCTGGGAATTGAGGTCCCCCTGTGGGGCATGTGCCCCATGTTGGGAGCCACAGGTCTTTCCAGTTCTTCTTCTTCTTAGTCCAGATCTAGTTTGTTAATTAGTTATGTGCCATTGAGTCTAAACCAACTTTCAACAAGATTCAGGTGAAAGAGGAGTGAAAATTGGTAGAAGAAACATCAGTCATTTAAGATATGTAGGTGACACCATCTTGCATGCATAAAGCAGCAAAGACATGAAATGACTTTTAATGAAAGAAGCAGGATTTGAACTGACCATTAAGAAAACAAAAAATCATGACCAAGATGAACTTTGCAACTTTAATGTTGGCAATGAAGAAAGTGAACTAGTGAAAGTTTTTGCATACCTGTTTCATTCATAAATCTTTGTAGAGCCTGCTGCCAAGAAATAATAACAAAAAAGATTGAGACCTATATGATCAGCAATGAAGGAATTAGAAAATATCATTGAGTGTAATGATACATCATTGGAGACCAAAACTATTGTATTCCCAGTCCCTTATATAGCCAAGAAAGCTGGGTAGAAAGGAAAACTGACAGGAAAAAAAATGATTCAATTGTAATATGGTGCTTGATGAGAACTCTGTGGATCCCTCAAATGCCAGAAAGATGAACAACTGGATCCTAGAACAAATCAAGCCTGAGATATCTCTGGAGACAAAAATAATGAAATTGGGCATATGATGAGAAGTTACCTTTGTCGCATTATGAGGCATACATGCGATTGAGCAACAGATATACTTGTACAGTGACAGGTGCCTTTTTAGTGAGCAACAGTTCACTGCAGTGTGTTATCCATGTTAACTTATGCACATGCAGATCACCAATAGGATTCCAGCTACTCACATACTCAGTACTTCAATATAACACATATTATATCTGTACAGAAACAGGGCTCCATCAACTAGCTGCATCTCAAACACTGTGTAAATAATTTTGCTCGTCTCCCTCTCACCCATGTGATTAACAGGAAAGACACCATCATATGAGTGTTGTAATTGTTGTGTGAAAGTCTCCTGATCTTGATTTTGCTACATTTCTCTGAATCCCACGTTTACGGTTCTGAGTTTGTGAGATCTTTTTTTATTTCCTGCATTGAAATCTTCTTCTTCTTCTGCTGCTTGGCAATCATCATGGTGACCAGCCATGATGACTGTCCTGAGAATATAATGCAGTTGCCTTTCATCTGCCTTACAACATGACACCCATGCCACTGATCCAGTTCTGCATGTCACTTTCTGGTCCTGAGACCTTTTGGCACGCAAAGTCTTCCTCAGCCCCAGGCTAGTATTGATGAAACTGCTGCCCTCTATCAAGATGGATTAAAGTAGGATTTAATCCACTTGGGGACCATCACCCTTCCCTGTGGACTTTGGCACCCAAGGCCATTAGTCCTTTGGGTTGTCAGGTTAGTTAACTGCCACCTGATACTCAGTGTTGATTCACTGGCAGTAAGGTCTACTCCAGGTGTTCCCAACCTATGGCCAGTGGGCCAGATCTGGCCCCCAATGCCAATTAAACTGGCCCATGCCACCCTTGCCACTCCTGGAAGTAGAGGTAAAATGCACCCATACATGCACAGAAAGCTGCCGTAAATGACCAACTGCTGTCATAAATGCATTTACGACAGTCACGGGTCATTTACGGTAGCGTTCTGCACGTGTGTATGTGTTTTTTACTTCCGCTTCTGGGTGGGAGGAACCACATGACAGCCCATGGCCCCTGGTCTACTCTATTACCATAGCAGAATAACCTGGCTAGACTGGTAAATATGCATATATGTTCTGCATATATAAATTTATTTTCACTTTTGATATAGGTCAAGTGTAAAAAGAAATGCACAAAGTGTCATACTTTGTCCCTTTCATTAAAACTTTTGTGCATATTATTTTTCAACTGCATACATTTAAGTCATCTGCATTTTTCAGTGTGCCTAATTTCATGAGCACCTTATCTCTAAAATATGCAGGCTCTCAAGATGAAGTGCATTTTATACTGCAATGTATCTTTGGAGGTTCAAAAATATTACTTTTGTCAAAGCTGTCAAATTCATTGAAAATTTTCTCCAAGCCTATGTTGTAGAAACACAAATTTCCTCCCTGCAGACTTCTGTGCTGTATGCGGAGACTTCAGAAAGTGGGATGAGTTGATGTGTAAAACCTTGGTGCTCATTGCTTTCATATTGTTTCAGTGTGCAACTTTGATTTTAAAATTGTCTTTTCAGAAGACAGCACGATTAGGCTATTATGTGGTTTACACTCTTGCTCAATTGGATCCAGTGGGATCAGTAGAAGTAAAGAATGCAGAAACAATTCCGTGTTAAAATGAGATTACAGCCAAGAACATGCTTTATGTTCATGAGCATAGACTCCTTTTTAACATGAAGACAAGACCCTGCCCATTGTAAAAGGAATGCCTAATGAAATCACTTTGACTCAGCAGGCATCAAAAGGAAAAAGATGCATTGAGAGAACTGGAAAACTGTAATCCAGGTTGCATGTGTGTGAGAGAAAGCAGAAGTGAGTGTGTGAGAAGGACAATTTTTGAATGTTACATAGAATTTATAGTAACTGGCTACTCAGCAAAAGCAGATCTCCTTCCCAGTATATTTATTTATTTATTTAATCAAACTTTTATGCTGCTCTCCTCACAAAGACCCAGGGTGGGTTTGACATAATGGAACTCCATTTTGAATTATGGCAAAAAAAAGAAAGTGAAAATCCTCTCTCACTGCCCCACCATCATTGAGGCTGCCAATGCAGCTGAAAAAGTACACAATTCCACTACTGCCCCTGCCGCCGCCTTTCGCTGTACAAAAAAAAAAAATCATACTATGAAACACTATTTTTCCTTAATTCCTTTTGTACTACAATTTTTGTTGTCGTAAGAACCCTTCATTGTAGGGAGTTTTACTGTACTTGCACAACCTGCCCCAAGGATAGCCCTTCCAGAGTTCAGTATTATCGTCTCAGATTTGACAATGGAACAGGTAGACCAGTTTTCTTACCATGTCTAAAAACTGCACCTGTGAACTGGATGTGGTGAAGAGAATTGGTGGTGCCCATTCTGTCTTTCACATTGGGTCTTCATGAACAAAGATTTAACAGTTCATACAAAGCTCATGTTGCTACCTCACTGTAATTGTATGACTGTGAAACATGGACCCTCTGTCACCAAGACATCAAAAAGCTTGAGCACTTTTGCCAACAGAAGCTAAGGTCCATCTTGAACATCAAGTAGGATGACTATGATACCAACATCACAGTTCTCAAGAAAGCACATGTAAATAGCATTGAAGCTTTCATCATAGGCCATTGTCTTAAATGGATAGGGCATAGCCACTGTATAGATCATTCCAGGTTTCCTTGGCAAATTCTTTATGGGGAACTTAGCTCCAGTACAAGACTTCACAGAGCTCCTTTGAAGCTTTTGTAAGGACCAGCTGAAACAAACCATGAAGATGTCAGATATAAACCCACAAACCTGAGAGGCAGCAGCTGTAGATCACCCACTTTGGTGCCAAACCATCTCTGCTCAAAGGAGAATGCTGCAGACATGGAGAGGCTAAGTGACGAGCATAAATGCTTTGTCAAACTCAACTACGCCCTCCACCATCTATGCAGTGTAATGTGTCTGGTCACATGTTTCATGCCAGGATCAGTTTATTGAGTCACCAGAGACACATCCATCAACTGAGAAAATGACTTCCAGGAAAAATGTATACTCAGACACAAATAGCAGCTGATGACAACAGTCCATGTGTCATCTCTGAATGGGAAGGATAGTAGAGAAAGGTGAGTTGAGTTGGAGCAATAAGCAGAACCAGGACACAATGAAGCGTTCATACATTTGTACATAGTGGCAGGCAGGCATTAATTTGGACACTGCCTCATTCACACGCTGTTGTGAATGTGAGAGATACAAAATCTGGCTGGTCTTCTGATTACTGCCAGAAACTTGTACTGATGAGGATTTAAGTTTGGCCAATGACAAAGCCAAGAACGTGGCTTCTTTTTGGCAGTTTAACGTTTCGCCTGGATATGAAAGAAGAACTGCCTCATTCCATTAATTTAACAATTCAGTGGGGGAGAAGCAAAAATATGTCTTGATATAAATTAAAATGTACATGCATTCATTCTCTCTTTCTTTCTCTTTCTCTGACTTGTACTCTTCATACACAACATATGTGACTGGGAGTTCAACAGAAGACAAACACCAGTGAGCCCTCAATCTCTGCTTCTTATGAGAAGGGAGGCAGAAAATGGTGGTTGAGAATAGAGAGAAAGGAAGTAACACCTATATGTGGTAATAACTGAACCTTCCTTGAGAAAGGCATAAGTGGGATTGAAGGTGACATTGTTAGTTTTTAGTTGTGGATACTTTTAAACAAGAGCATATGTTTCCTTGATCTTAGCCCCATATGTGAAATTGAATGAACTAACTCGATGTAAACTTCTCAGTAGGGAATCAAGCATTCAAACCCAAAATAATAATCTACCCCCCTCTGTTTTTTCCTGGGGAAGAAAATGAGGAAAACTCACAACAAAACATTGAAAATCTGCTTTTTCAGAGGCAGTGAATTCATTTTACATGTGAGGCACACGTGAATTATCAGTCTTTTCCAGTTAAAAATGTTTTGACTTATTGATGCCCTTGCTTAATCAATGTATTCTTTAATGAAAATGATGTGCAATGTAACTTGGGGATTTTAAAAGAAAACAGCAGAAACAAACAGGAATTCAGTATTCCTTACATATGTGGAAAGACTACTGAAGTGTGTTAGAGGTTTTGTGAAAGAAAAACAGACTTGATATTAACTTATATTTCTGCTACAGTTGCATAGATAGAGAGTTGAGTTTGGTCTAGCCGAGCTATTCCAAGCCAATTGCTAATACAAGTACAGTTTAATAATGTTACTCTTTCCACCTTAACAAGGGTGTTCATGTGAACATTTTCTACTATGTCTCTGAGCAGAATAGGGGAGCCAATTAACCATTTTTCCCCAGGGGAAAGAAAAATTCTTTGAACATTTTTGAAATTAACAGTTCCCACCCCCACCCCCCAAAGGTTTGGGTTTTGTCATCGAAAGAAGCAACAGCAGTCTTCATAAGAAAGAGGATTAGTGATAAACCATTTTGCTCAGCCAATGTGTTTGCTGTGTTGTTCTAAAGCATAGTGGCAAAAATGATAGTATTCCTCCCACTCTCTTGCCATTACTAACACCTACAAAGGGGTCTATGACATAAACCTTGAACTTGAAAGGGCCAAAAGATCATTGCCTGAATATCTAGCTCCTTTTTCCTTTTAAAGTCACATGTTTCACTTTGTAGAAGTCAAGATATGATGCCAAACATACTGTCACTATTTTGCCTAATTTTGATGAGCAGGGAGCCTACCGCCATATTTCTGTGCTTTGTGCCAATGAGTTATTTAGCCAATGAGTAAAATTACAGTCAGTTTGATTGACATCTGCAGGGCCTGATAGATTTATATAATACAGAGTGATCTCAGATCTCTGTATTGTCTTGCCTTAAGGCTGCAAAAGCCAGGAAGCAAGGGAAGTTCATAGGCAAGCCTACTCAGTACTTACAGGAGAGTTTGCAAGACTTCAGCGAGTAGGCAAAATAATACTCCCGATTCAGACATAGGAGTGAGGGTAGATGACTGTCATAACTATATATTGTCTCATTACTGGGTGAGGACACAGGTGATTGATGAGATGGTTCCTTAGTAAAAGAGTAGCCTATCAGGGTGTGAATAGTGCTAATCAGTGGTAGGCAATTGCAGGTTTGCACCAGTTCGCCAGAACTGGTAGCAGAAATTCCAGCTGGCCCCGCCCATCCAAGTTTTGAAATAAAGTAGTCCTAATTCGGTTGCAACACAGGGCTTTCCCCCTGGCCACACCCAATATAACATGCCCACAGTGTGGTAGTAAATTTTTTTGCAGCCCACCACTGATGCTAATTAGCCTACAAGGTAGCGACAGCATAGTTGACTGAAGTGGCAAACTGTGTGGATCAATGTGGCATTTCACACCTGTAATGAACTAAGAACTTCTGATTGAAGGTCAGTCCTTTTAAATAGCCTCCAGCATCTGTGTATACCTTATCTCACCTGCTTGCTACAGTTAGGCTGTCCTTCACAGAGCCAGGTGTGTATTTTAGCTGTGGCCAGCAGTCCTATATTCAAAGATTCCCTTTTTCTATGCGGCATGGGGAGGGATCATTCCTCTTTGGGGGATAGAAGCTTCATTCTTAGCTAAACGGGACAGTCTGTCTTTGAAACAGGCAGGCTCTGTCTTCTGTGTCTTTGGAGAGGGGCTGCCAACTGTGACCTTTAGCTCCTACTCTGCCCTTGATCTCCTCAGTTGGCAGATGTCACCCTCAACTTCATCAACCTAGAATGATTGTTCCTGATATTGCTGGACATGCACTGCAGATGGGCACAACATTGGCTTTGATATGGATGAAGGACCCTGGTTTTATGAAAGATTACCTCCCCCCAGGTCGTTTTAGTTCTTCATGAAGTTCCTTTCAAAATACTTTTGTCTTTGGTGCTGCAGTTCACCCTATATCCATTTACCTAAACATCAGTCCCAGTTAACTTTAAAAGTATAGCATTTTGATTTAGACATGCATAGCATAGCACTGTTAATTTTTTTAAAAAGTAAGTAATGTTTTGTTCAAAATTGTAAGGCTGTAGACCATTTTCAAATGCAATATACAGTACAGTACTATGCAAAAATTGTAGGCCACCAACAGTTGGTTGGGGAAAAATTCAATGAATGGAATTTTGTGTATGTGTTTGTGTGGGGGATAACTCAGCCTCTGAGCCACCTAGACATGCCAAAACTGGTGAAATTCTTCTGTTCATTTTCCTCTCAACTATCTCTAAGTTTGGTAAAGTTTGGAGTTAGTGTGTTTGAATTATGGCCTCTCAAGTCACTCACTGAATTTTCCCCAAACTAGCTGATGATGGCCTAAAACTTTTGCATAGTACTGTATATACTTCCTTCTGCCTTGATAGGAACAGAAAGAGTTTGTAAGGAGAAGTTGTTTGTAAGGAGATGCTGAAGCCAGAAAAGAGGGAGATGATGCTGTTGGGATCCCCCTCTGCCACTTTTGAATGGGAATCTCCCCACATTGGAAGGGGGATTTCACTCCCATTAAGGGAGCAGGTTCAGAGCTTGGGAGTCATTTCGGACCTGGCTGTCTCATAGGAATACCAGATACCAGTCTGCCTATTAACCAGCTGAAACAGATTACCAAGTTGTACCCATTTCTGGACAGGGTTTCCCTCACTACCCCAGTGTGTGCATTGGTGATTTCAAAAACTGATTGCTGAATGTGGAGGTGCCCTTGAGCTTGGTGTGGAAACTGCAAAAGGTGTAGAATTCAGGTGCTAGGCTAATCACTGTTCATAAATTTTATCCTATCTCCCAGTCCTGGTAAGGCCATACTGGTTACTTTTTACTTGCCATGTCAAATTCAAGGTTTTGATGTAAATGTTCAAAGCCCTGAATGATTTAGGACCTTGCTGCCTTCAGAACACCTTTCCCAGAGAATATATATTCATCCAACTGTACACTCTCAGGCCTTGACATTGTGGATTGTCATCCCAAGAAAGGTAAAAGAAAAGTTTATGACATAGAAATGTGGCCACTTTACTATGGGATGCAATAATTCAGAGATTCATCAGACTCACTCTCTTCAGCCCTTCAAGGAAGCAATAAAGACTGTGTTCTTTAAGGAGTCCTTTAAAAACATTATTCAATGGTTTGGGTGAGGTAAGATGAGCTTACTATGAATTCAACATGAGTTTCAGTTACTTCAGGCTGTCACTACACAGTGCTGTCTTACTAGTATTTTACTTTTATTTTGTTTGTGTTCATTATCACCTCATGGGCTATGGTGAATTATGGTTAATTTGGGTTCGTGTCAATTTCTTATTATTCAAAAAGTGAATTCCTGTTCACATGGAGGAAGCCTAAAATGCCATTCACTGTTAATAACTCATTCTCAAATTGTCACCACTAAAAATCAAATTGCCCACTTTTGAGGTACTCCTTTTTCTGTATGCAATGTCTGAATACAGTTCTAGTGAACAAGGGTGGGAGTTTATGTGGAGCATTAGACAGCTTAAGCAGTTCCTCTTCTGTTGCATCTCAGCTTTCGACATCTGTTTTACCTGGACACTTTTTTTAACGTAATGTGTAGTTCACCCTTTATTTATGCCAACTAGGTTGTGCAGAAGCTCCTGGTGGATTCTGCCCATCAATGTTCAAATCAGTATCTCTTATTCATTCATTTGCACCTTTAAGCATTACATTCTATCCCACTGATCATTACTACAATCCTTCTTGTAAAGCTTTCATTTAAAAAGAGAGAGAGAGAAAAGAAAAGAAAGTGGAGAGAAGGGAGTTTGCCCTTTCATGTCTCAGATATATGCTTGCCAAAGCACAGGCGTAGAAGATCTAAGTGAATTGTTTCCTTTGATATCTCACGCTCCGAATATTGTGCCACATCTAGCAGTACGGAGAATAAATTACAAAGCAACATTTTCAGCTGATAGAGACAGAGAGAAAGAGAGATGTCCCACAATGTTCCAAATTACCAAGAAATTAAGGAAATCTGTTTCTGCTG
Source organism: Furcifer pardalis (assembly GCA_030440675.1). Taxonomy (NCBI): domain Eukaryota; kingdom Metazoa; phylum Chordata; class Lepidosauria; order Squamata; family Chamaeleonidae; genus Furcifer; species Furcifer pardalis. The sequence goes on from CP126891.1 coordinate 129,135,665, forward strand.
CAGCCAGAATACAAGTTTGTCACTTAAATGGCTGTTTCCCCCCCAAGTATGCCTACAAATCAAAACATCTTATGACAAACTCTTATTCAGTTTTTATATAGCAATTAAACTACACCAGTAACAAAGAGTAACTCACAACATACAGCATGTCTAACATCAACCAGATTCTAGCATTCTCTTCAACAGGTGATACATAAGAATCCCTCCTTCCAGATTTCCAAGAAATTCTTAAAACTGGGCTTTTAAAAGATGGATATAAGGATCGATTCTACCAATAAAAATTGTGAACTTTTGTTTTTCTGCTGTTGCATATTATCAACTGTTGCCATATTGTTATTTTGTTCATATATTATTTACTATAAACATAAAAGTTTGATTAAATAAATAAATAAAAATACTATGTTATTATAATTCTGTTTTCATTAGTTTTAAGTTAACCCCATTCCTTGTTTTATCTGTTATTTCTTCAGTTGCAAGTTGCCCAGAATGGTATATTTACTATTTCGGTGGTATAAACATGCAATAAAGATATAAATAATACATTTTTTAAAAGTTTAATTTTGAAATGTGGATTTATTGCAGCATACTTAGACTTTTTTTTTTTTGAATTGAGATTATTAACAGTGAATGGATAGCAAAGGAAAAGATAATGACCAAGAAATAATAAAGCATATCAGATACAGAAATGAAGAATATTGCAGTCACATGGAGAAAAAAATCAAAAACATTCAAGGTAAACTACATAGGGGAAAACCTGGGGGACTGGCTTGACTATATCACAACATCATTATTTTGAGTTGCTCTTCCAAAATAAAAATAGACATGAATAAGTCCAAACTCCAATTGAGAAAGAAGGAGAGGAGGGATATGATTTCATGCAGGAAACTATGAATATCTTGTATTGTTCTATGTCAAGAATGTATCTATTGGATAATGTGACCGTGAGATGTAGATTTTGTAGCCCTGGACCCTAAGATTGAGGAGGAAGACCTTATGCCAACTAAGCCTGCTGTCAGCTTGGAACTGCCTCCTCTTAATCAAGTTGATCAAAATGATCACGACTTGACAGGAGCACATGCTGAAGCACCATGTGCCAGTGATGAGGAGGCAGAGCCAAGCATCTCAGAAAGATGTTGGCTGCAATTAAGGAACACGCTACAGGTGCCAAGAAGGGCAAGAGCTTGTCTGCAGAGACCATCCCCAGCTGTGAGGCCTGAGCCTGAACGCTCTTAAGGAGATGTCTATGCTAGCAGAAGCCTTTGTTGGAGCAATTCTTGCACACTCCGACTCTGCATCTCTTGAACCCACATCTTTTGCCTGCTTGTTGACCCTGGACCCTCTGCCTGGAAACCTGCTACTCTTCTGGATCAACCTTCTGTCTCAGTTGTTCAATGACCAGCTTCAGACCTTGGCTCTTCCTGACTAACGACTCTGCCTTGTCCTCCAGACCACGATCCTGCCACTTAGCCTTACTCCCTGTGCAATGGCTGCTATCCAGTCTGCTTTGCTGTGCAGGTAGGGGCACAACATTAGGAAACCAGCCACACAACAAATGCTAACATTATTTTTACAGATTAATCTAGCAAAACCAAATTTTGTCAAGTAACTTTAACCAACTCTGAACATGTAATAAACTCAATCGGATATTTCTGTTGACTTCATTGAGATTTTCTTTCAAGTTAATGTGTTTCAGGCTTTGGGTCACATATCACCTTCTTAATGGATCAACACACTTCTCTGCTTTCTCATTAGTAGTAGTCCATAGCATGTATGTTTAGACAAAGTGAATAGTGCTTCATTCTTTTCAAGTTGAGTTTAATTTCATTGTCACAAAGACACACTGTATTTCCTTCCTATCCTGTCAAAGAAGGATGACCTAATAAAACAGCTGTGCTACAGAAAAGGAGTGAGTAAAGTTAACCTGGTAAAAATAATGTTAAAGGGCTATAACAAAGCTCTTCCAGTGAAAAAGCAATATATAAAACTGGATGTTAAGGTGAAATTTGCCCAAACATTGAGTGAAAATTGACAATATTTTACCCCAACAGCCCATTAACTAATGATTTATTTATTTATTTGCAAAATGAAGTTTTAGTTTCATTTGTTTTTACAAAATATTATTCCACAGCAGTGAGTTGGGTTCACACAAAAAGCAGAAGCTATTAAACAGTTCTGGAATACATAGTTCTAACCTTTCCAGCAAGTTTTGAATATATCATGGGGCACTCAACCTCAGATGCATCTTATCCTCTCAAAACTTATTAGAAACATAGCGGTATTGGCTGTTTGCATTATAAGGGCATCAGCATACCCTACCCCAGGGGAGGAGAACCTCTAGCACACAGAAGTCAATAAGCATGTCCTCCTCTCCTATCAAAACATTGAGGCTATCCTGCAGTGAATCCCATGTTGGTAAAAATCTGTTTGAAACCTCTGTGGTTATCCAGGAATTTTGCATGAGAAGCCATCAGTAAGCCCATGATATTTCCATTATGCTTTAAACCTTACTACACCATTACAACACACATAGAGTACTACCCAGTCTTTCTTCCCTCAATCATCAGTTCTCTCTTATAAGGTTTTCTACACAAGGAATAATCCTGGAAATCAGGATTGTGTAAATAGCCCTTCTGTTCAGTCACATCATGGAGAAGGTGACAGTAGATATTTTTTTTAAAAAAAAATTAATTTTATCATATTTATATCCTGCCCTCATCCAAAGTCTCAGGGTGGCTTACAAAATTAAAAAGAAAGTTAAAAACACATTGATTACATTAAAAAATTAAAAGTTAAAAGGGTTAAAAGGTTAAAAATCAGGAAGAGAGGTGGGGATTATTCCAAGGAGCCAGCTGGCCAAACTGACTGTCTGGCCTGTACCCCACACATGCCCCACCAGCCAGGTCTTTACCCCCTTCCTGAAGGGCAGCAGCTCTGTCTGGAGGCAAAGCTCCCTTGACAGGAGGTTCTATAGGGCTGGAGCGGGCACAGAAAAGGTCCTCCTGCTCATGCTAGAGAGCTGAGCCTCTCTAGCTGATGGCACGACTAGAGAGCCTCTCCGGTTTGCTCTGGTGGGATGGACAGATGTCCTCGGGGCAATGCGGTCTCTTAAGTATCCTGGCCAACTACCATGTAGGGCTTTAAAGATAATAACCAGAACCTTGAATTGCACTCGGAGGCATATTGGAAGCCAGTGCAGCTCTCGAAGCAGTGGTGAGCCACAGGCATAATGCCTGTACCCTATCACAACCCAAGCAGCTGCATTCTGGATGAGCTGCAGCCTCCGAATGGTCACCATTAGGGGCTATATCAGTGATTCCCAATGTGGGGCACACACTCCACAGGCAAACTTCAATTCCCAGAAGCCTAAGTCAGTACATTGGCTTATCAGTGCTTTGGAGAATTGATTTAGGCCTTTGGAAATTGATGTCCAAAAACCAAAGGTTGAAAACACTGGGCTAGATACTGCTGTCTAAGGCTGTTACTATTTTTCTGCCTTCATCAACTACAGGTGAAGTTCTGGATATTCTGAACCCCATCTAGACTCAGGAATAAGTGAGAGCCACAGAAATAGTTGTCTGGGCTGTGATTAGGAATCTTTCAGTTTCACAACATCTCAATTTTTTCTAATCTTAAATCTAATTGATTCTTTGAAAAGGTGCAAGTACAAATTCAGTGGTTCTGGTTTGCATGTTTATTTCAAGTACAAAATTAAGTAATCACATCAAATGTTGATTTTCCCCACATCCCCAGTTGTAATACACTTACAGTGGCCTATTACAGACTTATTTTTGTCAAGATGGAGTTATCTTCTTTCTGAAAGACCACATTCACAATCTAAGAGCCCATAGCTGTTCAAAAGTTACTGCAGTTATAACTACTTCATCTTGCATTCTCCTGTCTCTCCCCACTCCAAAACAGGATCTAGCAGTTATGCATGCAAAATTATTTCATGTCACTTTCTCCCAAGTTCATAAAATTAGAACCTCAAATTCATTCTATTTCAAATGTAATTTTGTTTTTTGAGTTTTAGAGAATGAACTGATACAAAATTCCCAGAAATCAAATTAGCTAAATCCAGTAGGAACAATTTTTCTCAGCATGAAAATTACTATTTGATGCCTTCTTTTCATGTAATTCAGGGGTGCCCAAACTATGGCCCACAGGCCAGATCCAGCCCCCGATGCCAATTCATTCAGCCCACACCACCCTGGTCGCTCCCAGAAGCGGAAGCAAAACATGCCTACTTCTGCTTCTGGGAGTGATGAGGGTGGTGTGGGCCAGATGACTTGGCATTGGGGGCCAGATCTGGCCCAAAAACCATAGTTTGGGCACCCCTGATGTAAGTGCTAATGATGAAGAGTGTCTCAGATGGATGGATGGATGGAAGAGGTAGCAACACAAAATTGTTAATAAGATAGCCAGCTTCTAAAGAGTTATGTGCTAAAACCCCAGCACATGGACTGCTCACCTATCCTCATTCCCTGGGCATAAGAACAATAAATTATCAATCTTTAGAGAGAAAAAAATCTCAACAATAATGACGTATGCAGCAGACTATAATCAGATAGTTCTTACAGATATAGAGTCTCTAAAATTAAAGTTTTCTCAGTAAAAGAATGGTTCCAGTTTTAACTCGAGGTGGAACTGCTTCCTACAGCTTAGAAAATTAAGAAACATCAGTCATAGTCTAAGTGTTAATGTCATTTCTGAAATTTCATCAACTACAGTATCCAAGGCACTGATCATATGAATGGTACTACAGATATGATCATTGCCTTGATTACTTTTTGAGTACCTGGTGCTTTTTCAAGATAACATATAAGCCATGAATTAGCAATTAATGTTCCCATGTATGGCATTACATTGGAACAACTACCAAAATTATATAGTGTTAGGAAGCCATCAAAACAAGTGCAAGTCATCTAGTGGAGGAACATCTCTAAACAGCAAGTTCCTTCTCTATCCCTGTGGAGAGAGTGATAAACATAAGATATGATCCACAAAAGTAAAAGATCTGCGAAAGTGTAAGCTTAAAAGCAAGGCATGAAGTTTTTGCCAATGACATTATTGTTTTATATAGAAGCAATATGGATGGAGAGTGTGGGAAGTGGATAGAGGGAGGGGAAGAAGGAGAGAGATTGAAAGTAATACCTATCACACATGCACACAAACACACATCCAAGGACAATCTCAAAGGGAGCCTGAAAGATTGAAGGAAGTTTCAAGTAGGTGAGACAGGGGAAGACAGAACGGTGACAAATGCACAGGGCTGCACTCTCTCCTGCTCCCTCCACCTTTTCAAAAATAATTCAAGACCGATGGAAAAGGGCATTCTGTAAGAGTTGAAGATAACAGGCAAAGGAGAAGCAGGCTGATGAATTATGTATGCGAGCCCACATCAGCTCTTAAGTGTTTTCTCCTGTCTTTTCCAAAAGCACCCAAGAGGCCACAGGAGTGTGTGGAAGGGTTGGTGGTGCACAATCATTTCCGACAGCAAGCCGTCAGGCACGGACCGCCGTAGCTTGTTCTTACCGTTACATACACATGACCTGACTAGATATGTGCCACCTCTCAAGGGCTCTAAGAGGAGATATTTGAGTTGAAGGGTCTCAAGACTTCTCTGGAGGAGAGGGCAGTGATGTAAAGGTCAAGGTGTACAACAGAAGTAAAACTCACAGCAGGGATTACAAGGGAGCTATCCCAGATATCTGACATGAAATGTACAATTGGGTAATAACACTTTGTTCCCAAATCTCTTTTTGCCTGGGGATTTTATCTCAGTGTTTTCACTCTGGTGAGAAATTTCTGGACTGTGGCATTTTGCAGCAACAAGATTTAAATGATGACTGTGCTGTTTATTAAATAACAAGACTAGTGGGGGCTGGATAAACCTCTACATTATGCTTACACAAAACACCCTCTGAGTGATTTCAGCTGGCCTCTTTCCTGGATGGCACAGAGAGGATTCAAACTCTTGACTCCTGCGCTTCAAAGAGGATTCCAGCCAGTGTCTGGGAGCTATTGCTCTAGCAGCCCTGGTCGTCCGGGCGTTTGCCCCGTCGCCTCGACCATGCGGGCAGGCGAGGATGCCTCCACCTCTCCCTCCTCCCCCCCTGGACTCATTCCACCTGGCTGGGAGGGATAAAGGGCCGTCAACAGGAGCCCGGCCGAAGAAGCAGCCCCAGTCATGCGGGCGTTTGCCCCATCGTCTCGACTGTGTGGGCAGGTGAGGATGCCTCCACCTCTCCCTCCCCCCTCCCGGACTCATTCCACCTGGCTGGGAGGGATTAAGGGCCGTCAACAGGAGCCCGGCCGAAGAAGCAGCCCCGGTTGTGCAGGCGTTTGCCCCGTCGCCTCGACCGTGCGGGCAGGTGAGGATGCCTCCACCTCTCCCTCCTCCCCCCGGACTCATTCCACCTGGCTGGGAGGGATAAAGGGCCATCAACAGGAGCCCAGCCGAAGAAGCACCCCTGGTCATGCGGGCGTTTGCCCCGTCGCCTCGACCGTGCGGGCAATTCCATTGGGAATAGACTGCAACTTGGCAATAAGAAGGTGTTATAGTATCTCTGATGTATTTTTTAGGATGTCCTGATGTTTTGTAATTTGTAATTTTTACTGGTGATTTTTGGGATGTATTTGGATATGTTTTGTGATGCTATTCTTGCTATGTGATATTTGTAATTTGCTATGTGATATATGTAATTGTTTTTTATGCTATGGAATTTTGCTATGTAATTGTAACTGTTTCCTCTGTGAGCCGCCCAGAGTCGCTGTGCGAATGGGGCGGCATATAAGTCGAAATATACAATACAATACAATACAATACAATACAATACAATACAATACAATACAATACAATACAATACAATACAATACAATACAATACAATACAATACAATACAATACAATACAATACAATACAATACAATACAATACAATACAATACAATACAATACAATACAATACAATACAATACAATACAATACAATACAATACAATACAATACAATACAATACAATACAATACAATACAATACAATACAATACACAAAGATTCTTCACTGGCCTGCTCAAATTGTTTTGAGGAGAAAACAAGGTAGTTAAAAGTATAAAGTTTGTATATATTCATGATGTAGTTATAGCTCCTTACATGCTACTTTTCCTTGTTACTAGAGGAAGCCTGTTCCAACCTTGCATCCTCTGGATCAGGTTCATCAAACCTGGCTCTCCAGCTGTTCTTGGGCTTCAATTACCAGAAACTCGTCAGTATAGCTGCTGATCAGGGGTTCTGGGAATTTAAGTCCAAGAACATCTGGAGAGCCATGTTTGCTGACCCTGGCTCTAAATGTTTTGAAGGATAACTCTCACCATCCATTAACTCAAAGAAGCATAAAGGGGGAAAGCTGCTCTGAGGGAGTAACTCCCTGGAGAAGACTTGGGGGTGCTTTTAAAAAAAGATCTTACTATTTCAGTTCTTCAGTTTCCATCTTTTTCCTCACATCTATGTAAGTAGATCTAGGAACAGGTAAAATCCTATTTTGAATGTTCACCAACAGTAATAATGTGCTATCAAAGAAGAGCCAGGGAACTACCGACCTATCAGCCTGAAATTATGGGACAGATTATAAAATGGTCATTCTGCAAGCACTTTGTAAACAATACAGTGCAGAGAGTACTTATCAGATTTGTAGATGATAACAAACTGGGTGGAATAACTTCAGGAGACAGAAACAAAATTCAAAAAGATCCTGATGGGTTTGAACTTTGGCCTGAAAACAACAGAAGGAAAATTAACCAGGATTATTGCAAAGTTCTACACCTAGGGAGGGAAAAAAACCAAATACACAGTTACAAAATGGGAGATATGTGGCTCAGTAATACTAGGAGGGAAAAGGATCTTGGAATTGTTGTAGATTACAAGCAAAATATGACCCCGTAGTGTGATGTGGCAGCAAAAAAGGCAAATTTTTAGGCTGTATTAACAGAACCATAGTCTCCAAATCCTGTGAGGTACTAGTCCCACTCTATTTAGCACCAGTCAGGTGCTAAATTTTTAGTAATGCATCCAGTTCTGGACACTGCACTTTGAAAATGATGCCAACAAACTGGAACAGGTTCAGAGAAGGGGAACAAAAATGATCGGGGAATAGAAACTAAGTCCTGTGGGGAGAAACTGAAGAAACTGGGCATGTTTAGCCTTAAAACAATAAATTTGATGGGAGATATAACACTTTTCAAATATGTGAAAGATAATCAGATAGAGGAGATGCTGGATATGTTCTCAATCATCTCAGAATATAGGACACATAATAATGGACTCCGATTCCAGGAACCCAGATTTCAGCTAAATATCAGAAAAAAACTTAACTGTTAGAGCTGTACAACAATGGAACCAATTACCTGTGGTGGTAGTGAATGTTCCATCATTGGAGGCATTCAGGGGAAAAAACTGGTGACAAGGTGTTAAGATCTTGGACCAGCTAATAATCATGCAGAAGGCCAGAAGCAATATTTAAATAACAAAACAAGTTTATTGTAGTAGGTCTAGAGAGCAACACCATCCATGCTGCTCATAAAACTTTTCTGAGGAAAGAGTGTGTGTGTGTGAAGCTCCTCCCTCTAGGAGGCAGGCAAAAGCAGGCTAGCACCACCATCACATTTCCATGTGGCAGTCCCCTTCTTGCTAGCTGAGAAACTGGGATAACAAACACATCATCATACAGCACAATATATTTACAAGACCCAATTTCCAACATAAAAAATTGTGCCGGTCTGCAGGTGCAGGTTTTGAAAAAAATGTTAACTATCTGGTCCTCTGTGGGACAATGTTTAATAAAAATAAATCCTATTTTAGCTAACTGCCTGGCATTTTTATATCTGATATCAATATGCCTTGATCTGGGCCCTGAGGCACAGGTCTGAGATATGTTATTGGAGCTGTTGTTACACTATTGATGGACACTACGTAGCCTATGTCCATTCTCTTAGGAGGTAGCCCTTTCTTGAGTTGTCTGCCACTTGCTTTTGCCATCATCAGGTGGAGAGTCATCCTGGGAATCATCGCTCAGGAGGTGTGGAGGTTCTCTTTTCCCTTTACTAGTATCAGGTAAGGCATATTTTTCATCTGATGAGTTGTCAGATTGGTGTTGTTTGGATGTGCATGTTGTAGTTGGCTGTTTGCTCTTTTTTAAAAAGTATGCCGCCAGGTCATTAGAGTGTATTCTAGCTCAGTTGTCATCTGTTTTGAAATTGGCTGAATTGGAAATGACAAGTTTACCATGCTCATCTGTGAACCTGGAAGCCTTTGAGCCTGAAGCGTAGTCCAAAACCCTGAGCCTTTTCAACACCACCTCCCCCTTTTGGTGAGTCTGACTTGGGACATTGACCCAAGAATGCGAACCAAAGATGTGGAGATCGGCGAGGTTGGGCTTTCTGCCATAGACCATATAGTATGGTGTTTCATTGATAACACTGCTCCAGGTTCAGTTGAGGGTATAATTTGTGAAAACAATGGCCTCTGCTCAAAATCCATGGCTGAGGTCAGCATCAGCAAGAAGGCTATCTTTCATAATCTGGAGCACACCATTTCTCCATTCTGCCACTGTGTTGCCAGTGGGAATGTAAGGAGGACTCTTGAGGTGGAGAATTCCTTTGTGTGCCAGCCATTTCTGGAATTTGTTATTCATATATTCAGCCCCTAGGTCACTCTGAATTTGGGCTATTGCGGACACTGTGCTGAGTTTTTATGCGTTTGTAAAAGTTTTTGAAGGTGTCCAGCACTTAAGTTTGTTCCGTTAGCGGGAAGACATGGCCAAATCTGCTGCAATCATCAACAACCGTAAAGTAGTGCTTTTTGCCTATTGAAGCCTTAAACGGTCCAACTAAGTCAGTATGAACCAGTTGGTAGGGATACGTTGACTTTCTAGTGGAGCTTTTGGGAATAACAGCTGCCTTGGATTTGGCCTGCTTGCAAATTGCACAATCTAAATAGACATTGCAATTGTGCCGGTTTAGCCCCCTAGAATAAAGAGGCATCTTCTTTGTGACTTCAAAGTTGGCATGCCCTAGCGTTCTATGAAGAATATGGGCACACTCATTGTGGAGAGCCTGATCAATAGAAACATATTTGTTTCTCCTCTTCTTGGGTTTTATGCCTTTGTTAATATTCTTTTCATTATCTTTAACATTAACATTCTTAACATCAATACATTTTGCATTAGCAGTATTTTGACCCTTATTTTTACCAAAATTAACATTTTTGGTACCTTTGACAATGTTGACAGATTTGTTTTGGCTATAATGAACATTATCATTGTTATTATTACAATCAGGATTCTGTTGTACCTGATGATCAACCTTAGGAGGTTCACTTGCCTCCTGGGCTTTAGCCACTTGAAATATGGGCTTAACCTGCAGAGTTTCATTGTCCTCCTGAATTTTAATTACCTTGGGCCTAGGTCCTCCTTGGCTTACAATAGCAGCCTGCTCTTCTGGGATGAAAAACGGTAATTCACCAATTTTCACAATTCTCCCCAGGGCATCATTCTCTTTAAATATATCTCCCCCTTTGCCCTGAAACTGTACAATAAAGTTGTTATTTTCTGCACATAACTTTAAAACACTTAAAAGGGTATTGGCTATGCCAGGAACATGTAAACATTGTTTATGTTACCCAAACAGTTTTGTATTTGAAGGTTTTAGGTAGTATTTATGTTTTATTGTCATGTTTTGCTTTGTTTTATTACTTGTAAACCACCCTGAGTCACTTCGGTGAGAAGGGTGGTGGAGAAATATGAACAAACAAACAAACAAACAAATAAATATAACAACAGTTCTTTTACCATTTGCCACTTTTTACTGTTGACTTCAGAGGATGGAGTTTCTTAAACTTTTGGTTGAGTGATATATGGGCACTTGCTCCAGAGTCAAGCTTCCAAAGATTTTTGGTGTTGGTGGGAACAGGATTGTTGTGGTAAGCCCCATAAACTCTTCCACCCCCGAGTGACTTTTGCCACGTCCATGCCCTTTTTAGTTATTCTGTCCCCTTGGTTTGGGAGGATTGGGCTCAGCATTGCGGAGTTGTGGGCAATTTTGTTTATAATGGCTTTGAGATCCACATAAGTAGCAACTTGGTGAGGTGTTCATTTTTTCAAAGTGATTTGGCTTCTTGCTCATCAGCTTGTGTTTCTTGTAGTGGCTCCTTTGTTGCAGATACGAGTCACTGCATCATCTGTATTCTTCCATTAATCTTCCTGAGAGGTACTGAATGTTGCATTAGTCTTTGTCCCCCTCAATAGAGACAATGAAGTTTTCCCAGGAGTCATTCAGGGAATTCAGCAGGATGTTCACTAAAATGGATACAGGTATATCTTCACCTCTTTGAATTAAGTCAGCTCTCATTGCCTGAACTCTAGCTAGGTTAAGGATGACGTCATCCCGAGTGCGCCAGGGACCTCTCTTAGTACTGCAAATTTTGACTTGCAGGAGGCTTCAAAAATTCTCCTTAGGTTTGGCTTCAGCACAGGCTGCTGAGGGGAAAGGATCGTGTGACAGGCTGCTCCGAGCAGCCTGGAAAAAGCTGTTGTCAGGTGGTGGGGGTGGGACAGGACGGTCCATGGTGAAGCACGGGTGCTCACCATGGGCCACATTAATTATATGCAAGGGGCCAATTAGGCCTGTGGGCTGGCGTTTGGGCACCCCTGTTCTAGGCAAAGAGGCATAGGAATGCTTATGCCTGGGACAGTTTGGGTTTTGCCAGCCAGCTGGAGTTCAGGGGATGAGGATGGGTCTCCCTGGGCATTGCAGTTTGGTCTTGGCTTGGGTTGGAAAGCTGTAGTTTGGGCCCTGGAGTAGCTACAGTGGCTGGAACAGACCAAAGAGGAGGAATCCACAGAGCCCTCATCATGGAAGCACCGCTCTGGAGAAGAGGAGTCCTCATCGGAAGACTTTGGAGTGGGTGTCATTGCCGGTTCCATCGGTGGGGTGTTGGGTGGCTTTTAGAGTCTCCCGGTTGTGGGTGGTGTAGCTGGGGTGTGGTGGCTGATCGCTGTCGCAGTGTCCTTAAAGCTGCAATTAAAGTGTCTAAAGCTACTTGGATAGCAAAAGCAGTTGGTGCCTTGGTGGGAAATCCGCTATGTTGGAGGAGTTAGGATGATGAGGGTGGCCTTGTGCTAGGCCTATATCTTCATCTGTGTCACTTTCTGACTCCTCAGATGGCCTGGAATTACCTGCCTGTTCTTCCAGATAGGCCAGGTCTTGCCCTTCTTTTTCCACTGCCACTGTCGCCAGCTTCACCACCTCAGCCACCTGGGTTGCGAGGAGACAGGGAAGAAGGATGCGACATTCAGCTTCTGTCATGAAGCTGATGCTTTGGGAGGTAGCTTGGAGAACTGAATCCATGTCTTCTCCCTCACCCATGGCAATGCCCTCTATATCATCTTGGTCGGATGCAGATGGATGTGGTTCGGCTGTTACTGGTGTTGCCATGAGTCCTGAGGGGTTGTTTTTCAATTTAGGAAGCTGTAGGTCCCTCAGGGAGGTAGACAGTCATGCAGATTCTCTAGACTGGTACCTTCTGGTTACCACAGGAGAACTGCACTGGTAAGATGGTTTTTGGCCTTTCTTGAATCCAGGCATCTTGCTAGACCTGACATGCTTCCTTGGCACTGGTGGAATTACTAGCTGGTCTATCAATCATCCTCTGCTACCAATTGACAATGTGTTAAGATCTTGACCCAGCTAATAATCACGCAGAAGGCCAGAAGCAATATTTAAATAACAAAAAAGGTTTATTGTAGTAGGCCAAGAGAGCAGCACCAGACAAATGTATCCATCCTGCTGGTAAAACTTTTCTGAGGAAAGAGAGTGTGTGTGTATGATGCTCCTCTCCCTAGGAGAGGAGCCAAAGTAGAGACCTAACAAGGCTAGCACTGCCACCATATTTCTATGTGACAACTGTGACAACTGGGACTTCTTCTTCTTCTTCTTCTTCTTCTTCTTCTTCTTCTTCTTCTTCTTCTTCTTCTTCTTCTTCTTCTTCTTCTTCTTCTTCTTCTTCTTCTCTTCTTCTTCTTCTTCTTCTTCTTCTTCTTCTTCTTCTCTTCTTCTTCTTCTTCTCTTCTTCTTCTTCTTCTTCTTCTTCTTCTTCTTCTTCTTCTCTTCTTCTTTTCTTCTTCTTCTTCTTCTTCTTCTCTTCTTCTTCTTCTTCTTCTTCTTCTTCTTCTTCTTCTTCTTCTTCTTCTTCTTCTTCTTCTTCTTCTTCTTCTTCTTCTTCTTCTTCTTTCTTCTTCTTCTTCTTCTTCTTCTTCTTCTTCTCTTCTTCTTCTTCTTCTTCTTCTTCTTCTTCTTCTTCTTCTTCTTCTTCTTCTTCTTCTTCTTCTTCTTCTTCTTCTTCTTCTTTCTTCTTCTTCTTCTTCTTCTTCTCTCTTCTTCTTCTTCTTCTTCTTCTTCTTCTTCTTCTTCTTCTTCTTCTTCTTCTTCTTCTTCTTCTTCTTCTTCTTCTTCTTCTTCTTCTTCTTCTTCTTCTTCTTCTTCTTCTTCTTCTTCTTCTTATTATTATTATTATTATTATTATTATTATTTCAAATTTATACCCTGCCTTGCTCAGGAGAACCTGACTCTAGGCAGCTTACAGATTTTATAAAAAAATTACAGCATAACAGTCACAAATTCAACATTATCATAATAACAATCATCACAGTATCAGAAAAAAAATATATCAATAACACAGTAACAATCAAAAAGTATCAATATCACAACAAAGTGTTACAAAAAAGTTAAACAAAAAACAGCAGCAAAAACAAAACCACATTTACTGAACCCTGCAATGATTATAAGCAAAAATTCTACCAAAAGTAACCGGGAAAAGTTCAAGAAAAATCCACAAAAGAAGGGAATCCAGTTCCAATGAGAGCCATCCGTCGTGGCGACATCTTTTGAGTATCTGCTTTGAATCCCTTCAGTGGTTGACTTGCTAGCCTTATAGGCCCCTTCCAACCAGAAGGGTACTAAGTTCATTATGAGATGATTCAATGGTTGATTCAATGGTTCTAAATTGATTATGACTTATGACAACATTTTCCAGAGTTTTCTAGATACAGAGTACTCAGATGTGGTTTACCATTTGCTGCTTCTGGAGATGGTTTATGACAGTGGTGCCCAAACTAAGGCCCGGGGCCCAGGTGCGGCCCCTGGCACCAATTCATTTGGCCTGCAAAGCCCTCATCGCTCCTGGAAGTGGAAGTAAAACGCGCCTGTACAGGCATGTTTTACTTCCACTTCCAGGAGCGACGAGGGCTTCGGGGGCTGAATGAATTGGCGTGGGGGCTGCACCTGGCCCCCGGGCCTTAGTGACCAGCTCCCTGAACCACATGATTGGCCCACAGCCCAAAAAGTTTGGGCACCCCTGGTCTATGACAATGCAGCTTATCCAAGAGCACACTGGGGAAAAAATACCACCAGCAACATACACACTGGGAGACCTCTGCTGCCCTGCCCCATCAGATTTTGTCCCTGCAAGTGGTTCAAGGTCTCCCTTGATCAAAATCCAGTCATATCTGATTCTAGGGTGCAGTACTCATCTCGATTTACAGCCAAAGAGCCAGGCCTGCCTGTGTTTGCAGATGTATACATGGTCATATGGCAGGCATGACTAGATTGTCCATGACATAGGCTCTACCCATGACATAGGCTCCACCCATGGTGTGGTAGCAATTTTTTTTGCTGCCCACTACTTAATATATCCCAGTGTCTGTTGGGCTCCTGTTAGCTAGGTAGAAGTGAGGCATTTGTAGTCTTGCCTCTACTTTTTTTTTTATTAAGCTAGTCCTTGTCCTTAAGGACTGTGGTGGCTTAGTGGTTATGATGCTGAACTTGATGACTGGAAGGTTGACAGGTCAGCAGTTTGAAACCTGAGTGCTGCATGTCTCTGTCCCAGCATCTGCCAACCTAGCAAGATCCAGTTTTGCTCATGATATCTTGGGTCCCTTGCTAGGGATCACAGAATAACATCCTGAAGATGTGGCCATAGAATCCTGACTGTTTGCTGTGTAAAGTGGTGAGAAGACGCACAAAATAGTGTGCTTGGGGAAAGGGTATGGTTAACCAGCTGGCATTATGAAAGGTAGCATTTTGCACTGCAAACCTATGTTGCCTATCTGGAAAGTAAACCATATTTTGACCCTTAAAATTTTGACATGGTAGGCAATTGGTGTAATACAAAGTAAGGTGTAAGGTTTCACAAAAGTTACCACTGGGGTAGCTGCAAAAAATAATAAATCACAAGAAACACAAAAATTCTCCAAAGAACCTCCCTTACTTGGCCTGTTGTTTTATCTATTTTAGACTGTTGGGGCATATTGCGAAATACCCTTTTCATTGGTGTACAAAGGCTTTAAAAAGAGATTTGCTTATTTTTAGTCTTCTCTCTTATCTGTGTGGCTTGTTCTGCATGAAACTACATTGCTTAGATTCAAGTATCTCATTTCTGAGGAATGTACAAAGATAGAGCTTTAATCTGCTCCTTTCATAAAGTACCAGTCTGAAGAAACCCCTGCAGTCCAGCATTAATAAGCCATTCAATTCATTTGCAATCTTAATGACTAGAGAAAAAAAATAATAATGAAAATGATGATTGCTTGTTTGTTAAAGAAGGGATGCTGTGGTTAGCCACTGGAAAGACTATTAAGCATCACGAAATTGCCCTTGAAGTTTGACACTTCAGATATTTCATCTGTATCCACTTGTATGGAGCTAAAAGGAAGGGGATGCATAAAGCTGTTGCCAATTATGGCATAGTGATTCATTAAGATTATTTAAGAAAGAGATGAAATATCCGCGGAAATAAGATCTATTAAAATTACAGGAAGATTGGATTGAAAGGTGACCTCAGTCCATTTTTACCCTGTCAAAATCTGTCTATCAGTTGGTAAAAACCACCATTACTTAAGTGAAAAACAATACGGAGGTAATAACCGTATGGCTGCATCAGATCACAGAAATGTCTAGAATAAAGGTAAAGGTAAAACTCACCCTTGCTCAAAAGCCAGTCATATCCAACTCTAGGCTTCAGTGCTCATCTCTGTTTATAGCCAAAGAGCCAATGCTGTGGCGGGCATGCCTAGATACCAAAGTGCATGGAACACTGTTTACCTTCCCACCGAAGTGGTACCTATTTATCTACAGTTGTACCTCGCTTAAAGAGCATAATGCGTTCCACAGGATTGCTCTTTAAGTGAGTTTGTTCTTTAAGCGAAACACCATTGTAAGTGACCCATTGTGGGGGGGGGGATTGTGAACCCCAATTTATTTGTTAAGCGAGTTTTTGGTTGGTTTTATTTGTTAAGCGAAGCAAACATTCAGAGAAAATTCTGCTCTTTAAGCGAGTTACTCTTTAAGCGAAATGCTCTTTATGCGAGGTTTGACTGTACTTGCAGTTTCTTGCTTTCGAACTGCTAGATTGGCAGGAGCGGGGACAGAGACGAGCACTCTTTCTGTCATACAGTACTCAGGTTTTGAACAGCTGAACTTCTACCTCCCAGTTAGCATCTTAATCACTTGAGCCACTGCTACTCGTAGACTAAGGATTCGGAAACTGAGGTCCTTGATCAAATACAATGTTCCTGACTTCCCAGCAAGATTCTTCTGAAGCTTCCAAAATGCCCAGATTCCCATGTCACAATCAGTTGGGGACTTCCCAAGTTTTGTCCATCATTCCCTCCTTTCAAAAAATGCAGATGTTTCCCCAAGTCTTAATTACCACAAGTAAGAACTTGAAGATAAAATACAATGCATTTTATCTATTTGTCTTGGACACACCCATCAATAGAATACACTCCATGAGAACCTTTCATTTGGTCTGTAGGCTAAAAGAACCATCCTACTGTTGATCTTGATTATCCAATATTTTGCGAAACAGTTGCCATCAATCACATCCAGTAGATGGACTTTTCATTTTTTAAAGCCAATATCCATAATTTAAGGATAACTCCTTCAGACATGAGATATCAATTTTTTTAAAAAAAAATACATAGACCAGCTTTTCCCCATTTGTGGCCATGTTTTCATAATCCCCCATTCAAACAGAAGGGAACAGAAATCACAACGCTCATGAGAGGAGGTAGTGTTGGGTTGATTTTTTTAGTTGCCTCTACAGAGCCTAATGGTAACAAGATTATCATGGGAAATTCTGACTGTTACACATATTTTCTAGATTTACCTGCCACGTATCCAAAATATTATCAATTCACCAAAGGTTATACAAATTACATTTTGCTTCAGGTCCTACATGAAGGAACACTTGTTCTACTTTTTAGAAAGTAATACCTGAAAATCAGGATAGATTTAATGTGAAGCTGATCCTGTCACCAAAAGTGACACAGGTTGATAAATAGACCAAATGAGTCTGTAATTAGTGATTTTCTTCTTTGAGGCATCATATCTCTGCCACTAATTCTGTAGTTCTGTATAAACAGACATACGCCTGTGCGTTAGTGGTGTTTTATCTTTCATTCCCTCATCAACAAAATTCTAGAAAAATATAATCAAAGAGAATTAAAAAAAAGAAGAGGAGGGGATGGAAATAATTTCTATGATAAATTTCTTTAAATAATGGTTGATTTCCTTTTAGACGTGATAATCCAATTTTTATTACAAGAATGAATAATGATATTATTTAATTTTTGTACTCTGTCCTATCACCAAGTTGTCCTATGTGGGATTATTCTAATTGGTTTTCCTCAATTTTTGTTCTTCTCTGTGTGAAGCATATTTGTGTATATGCAGATCACTTTAGTGTCCAGGAGGTAGTTTGATTTAGTGGCTAGACCATTTTGAATTTTGATGTTGTCAGACATCTGGTTGTCCACTATCGTACTGCTTCAGATACCAGTTAAAGTTATATATGTTTGTACAAGATTTCAGGGGATAATCAAGCATTCACTTTGCCTTTGATTGCTTCTTGTCTGTATTGCAAAATAAATAAACAGAAAAGAGGGAGCAGCTTGCCTCAAATGTCAAAGAGAGGAAAATAACTTTACCAGAAATTCAGTGGCAAGAACAATCACATTAGGCTCCAAAGCCTCTTCCCACTGATATCCAGTGTTTATGCATGCAAGATTGCTAATTTGCCAACATATCCATCTTTGGTCACCACAGAGAGGAAGAAATAGTATTGTTTTTGTTACTTTTTTGACATTCAGCAAAATGTAGTGTATAATTATAATTAGTAGTGTTCTACAGAGATTCTTTGGGGCTATCTATTGGCTGTGTCAGAGTGTGGGGTGTAGGTCGCTGGCAAGTAATGTGAGCTCCAGGACCAAGGGCATCCAGATAACAGGCCGAGCAATAACCATATCACAGTCCAAATCCAAAACTAGGCCTGAGATAGACAAGAATGCAGGATTAGCCCAGATGGCAGGGCATAGTATAAGCAACCCAGGTGGCCAAGAGAGAAGACATGGCAGAGTAGCTTCAGGGCTGGAGCAGGGCAAGAACAGGGCTCAAGGAGTGAGGATCCAGGTGAGGCTCAGCAACAGTCCACAAGAACCAGGCAGAATGTCTTCAGAAACTGGAAGCTGGAACATGCAGGAGGTCTTTTAAGGTAGAAAATAGAAACAAGGCAAGAGATCTCCAAAGGAAGGGACAAGCAACAGCAAGTCCAGTACCCTTCATTGCTGAAGATGACATGTGGGAGAAAGAGACAGTTCTTATAAAGCTAAGCCACCCAGGGTCTCCAGGTGGAGCTTATGATGGTTCAGAACCTTCCACAGGCCTCTCAGGTGGGCTCTAGCAGTAGCAGCAGGGAGAGGGTCCAACCTTGCTGCAAGCACTAGAGTTGCCCTCCAGACTAGGTGATCCAATCTTGTGAGTATCAAGTTATCCCTGGGAATCTCATCTCATGAATACTGGAGATGTCTCATATCCTGGCAGGTTGTTTTGGCACTACACAATATTGAATCCATTTTTTCCCCCAAGGAGCTGACACAGTGCTATATTGTGCAATGCTTTCTTCTCCTTGCAAACCTCCAAGAATACAGTTAAGGAGCATAAATGGAGACTGACCAAGGTCAGTTGGTCTATTGTTGGATAAGTCACTGATTCTGCCGGTAAGATACATAGGACATAATAAAGCTTGTTCAAGGAAAAGAACTGAAATGGTAACACTGTTCTGTATCATAATAAAGTTAAACCCTACTGAAGTGAAATAAGAATTAGCAATTAAAATGTGTGCCTATTCAAAAAACTAATTGATGCACGGGAGAATGATGCCCTTGACTGAAGATCTGAAGAGGTGGGAAATGATTTTGTGGAAATATGTCATGGGAAGTGAAGCAAAGAAAAGGTAATGCGAACAGCAGAGTTCAACCAGCATGACAAAAACAGAGCAAGGTTTCAAGAAGGAAGTGGTCTGCATATGAAGAGATGACATCTATGTTAATAAGAAAAGAAAGTTGGATGGGAAAGTCTGTCAAAGTAGCATCAAGGCTTGGAAAAGGAAATGCATTAAGAATGAGACCTACTCATGCTTTCATGCAGAGATGTAACCTAATGGGCGAGTCATCCACCCATTATTGTGGGTGGCTGCAATAGCACAGAGTTTGATCTTGATCCAAGAAAGTGAGTAGGATCCAATTTACTTTCTGTTGCTTCTCTAACTCATTGAGTTAGGATTTTTTAATGTTACTTTTTTGTTTATTTTTACTTAAAGCCTGAGTTCACATGTAAAAGGGGATTAATTATTGTTTACAAATTATATGATTAATTGCATGGCTTTACTTGATTTATTTACTGTTGTAAGTTGCCCGAAGAGTGCTATGCACTATGGGGTAATATACAAGTTGAATTAAAGAATGAATGCATTCATAACATGGCTTTAAAATATACCACTGACTCCAATTCAGTGGTACAATATGCACTAAGTCATGGTGTTCCATATCTTGCAGCTTGTGGGGAGATCTATATATTTATGTTTTCCCACATATCATAAACAGAACTTTTATAGCAATAGAAGACCCCTGTGGCTCTCCACATGAATTCTTATCCTGATTTTTTAGGATTCCAACTCATATGGAGAGTTCTCACGGACCTCAGAGATTGTTCTGAAACCTATTCCCCTCTGCATAAAGCCAGACAGGCTGAAGATGGTTTGACACGACTGTACTCCTTGCTCAGAAGAATATCCTGAAGTGTTAATATCTGGGTAGGGTTTTTGATGCAGCTATATGGTTTAAAAGAAATGTGGGAAATAATCTCTCTCCAAACTAAGAATTTGAACTATCTTCTGGTATCTGGTCTAGCTGTCTTGACTAAACCAGCCTATATGCTTTAACATAGAAGGAAACTCCAAATTTAATTTTTGGACAGGCATATGGTGACACATAAAGGTCATTTTACCACCACCATTCCATGAAGTTTCTGAGAAATATAATAATGTTAGCCTAACTCTATGGGCTTTCCCTCCAAAATTACTCATCCATGAAGTAATATTCACAGTGAATTTTGCTTTGAGTGAAATTTTCCTACCAATTTGAGTTGTGTGGAATTTAGCTATACTACTGTCTCCAAAGAATGACACAGTTCGAGTAATAGAGTACGACTCTAGTTTTGAGTCCAATTGAAAGAAACAATGATTAGCTTAAATATCCCTCTAAAGGTACCAGAACAGTCAGGCTCAATGATATATTAAAACAAATCTCTATCATGTTCATCTCCTTTAACTGTAAAGCTACACCTGCAAGCCACATTTGACTATACTATAAAGAGTTGCACAGTTTTAACTATAGGACTTTGCCATTAACTGTGGTTTCAGCACAGTGGAGTCAGAAACAACAACCGTCTTATCACAAATGCAAAACACAGAGTGTGCAGTTTTTTTAATTAAATACACATCCTATATTAAAACAATAACTCATAATAAGCACAACAAATTAGAAATAGCAAAGAGAGAATATAAAAGCCATAGGTGGCAACAAATTTTATATGAGTAATATATTAATCTCTTAACTGCATCTTGGCTTTCTGTATACTTGTGAGTAGTTATGTGTGGTAAGGTTGTGTTTCTTTTATTTACTCTAAATCCTGATCTATTCTTCATGAAGGAAGCAAAGATTTACACTGGACACTCCTTGTTTCATTTAACTACCATGACTAGAAAATTTGCATTGTTCATATATTTGTGTTCTTATGATACAGCAACACAGTCTTAGAGAAACAGCCATTTTTTGCTCTATTTCTATCAAGAGCTAAATTTCCATCCTGTATTTTAGGCTGCTGGTTGTTGCTTTTTTTAAATAGTCTTATAAATGAAGTATATTGTTGATTGTTCTTTTAGGAGGTAAATCTCCACAAGTGTAATTAGGAAATGAGTTATGAATTACCAATGGCCCAAAGGCCCCCCATAGAAAATCCAGGCTGGTTTAATTATCCAGTCCACTGCATTTCATCTCACATAACCAAAGCTTTTATATCCAAGACTATAAACCCTTGATAGAGAGTAAATATTTTTCCAGTGACAATACAGTTTTATACAAATTACCATGATAGTATTTTAAGTACATGTTTGATGAAAAACAAATACACATACTGAACACACAGAAACATAAACATGGGGAAAATAAGTATACCAGTGCCCCCAAATTTAAATGGCTTCCAAATGGCCATTTGTCTAAATGGCTTCCAAATGATGGAATATATACCATTGGGAGAACAGAGAAAGACCCTAATTGAAATACAGTGGTACCTCGCTTAAAGAGCATAATGAGTTCCACAGGATTCCTCTTTAAGTGAGTTTGCTCTTTAAGCGAAACACCATTGTAAGTGACCAATTGTGACTTCTGGTGGGGGGGGGGGATTGAGAACCCTGATTTAGTTGTTAAGTGAGTTTTTGTTGGTTTTAGTTGTTAAGCGAGGCGACCATTTAGAGAAAATTCTGCTCTTTAAGCGAGTTAGTCTCTAAGTGAGGCACTCTTTGTGTGAGGTTTTACTGCACTGTACTGGGTTTTCACAATGAAATAAGAATTCAATGATCTTTCATCCTTATATCACCCAACTCATGAGTGTATTCTGCCATAACTTGCTCACACTAAACCTCCATGAATTGTCCATATTTCAGTCAATGGTAACTTTGGGTATTCAATGACTGAAATTCCATTTCTTAGTATAGAAAATCAAAACTAGAATATGCCCTTTGAAACAGTAGAGGTTTGGTGAGTCAGCCCCTCCATAAATCCAGTCAATGTTTTATTTAAAGAAATATTGTCATGGACCAACAACTGATTATGTATAATAGCAAAAGTCTTATAAATGTATGCATCTTCTTCTCAGAAAAAGAGGTCATTTTTTTTTCTCCATGCAGGGACTCACGTTCTTTAACCAGGGGAACTGGTAGAAGTTGAGATACCAAAAGTTGAGAATCACTGGTTTGTCTCATAGTCATGATCCTCTTGAATAACTTTAAAAAGACTGTATTTTCTATAAAGATCTACACCAGCTTGATCTCATGATAGGGAGTGAAATGAATATTTGCCGTGATTCTCAACATGGGGCACTTGAATTCCCAAAAGCCTAAGTCAGTACTTTGACTGATCAGTGTTTTGGGGAATTGACTTAGGCTTCTGGGAATTGAAGTCGAAAAACCAAAGTTTGGGAAACACTGCTCTGGAGTCTGGAAGTCCAAAAAGGCCTGCTTCAAGCTGCCATCAACTTTGTAATGAGGAAAAATGAGAATAAACTGTTGATCGTAGGTAAACATATTTCAGAAATTTGCTTCTGCCTATATTGTCCAGTTCTTGTGAGATTTTATGAAGCCAATCTTAAGCAACAGTCTCAAATTTTGGGCTATGTGGCCTGGACCCAGCCTAAGCTTCTTACCTACAACAGAGAAAGTGTGCCTTTGCAACTACACTTGGACTTTGCAATGAATTTGTCCTCTGCTGTTGATATGGATCTAAAAAATACAGAGTAGACAGGAGGGAAACACACCTGGTGGAAAACACAAAGCAAAGCAATGTGAGATAGTGGATGTGGGTGATGCTGATGCATCTGATGCACTTCCAGGAGAACAATATTTGCAAGAAAGGGTCTAATCTACTCACAGACACACAGAGACATTGATCCACTCTGCACCAATACCATATCAGGTGCTGGCAAAAAAGAAAAAAGAAAGAAAAGAAAGAATGATCAGGCATCTGAAAATGTAAGGAAGTAGAATAACTAACAGATAGTAAAATAAATCAATGTAGCCTCAGATTTTTGAAATTGGACAGGATCTGTTGGTGGTCAGGCAACCACAGAATTACGAGAAAAACAAAGGAGAAAACTCAAAATGGAAATAATTTCACTATTACTTGCTTCTCTGGCACTGGATGACAAAGGAAAGCTATTGCATTTCCTGGCAGTCAGGTTTGACTCTATTGTAATGCTTGGCCATCGGTTTGTGGTACCATTGTCACCAGGTCCATATTAACACCATTTCCCAGAAGCAAGAGAGAGTGGGCCTAGATAGAGCCATAGACATTTTGGGATCTAGGCTTAGCTGTTTTAAAGTTTGGCTCAGGTCAAGTGGGACTGATATATGCAGGGGCAATGGAGAAATGGGACTGCATGCACACACGCCATCTGCTCCGTAATTTCCTCAGAAGATTATCTGGAAATAGAACATATATTCAGGTGGTTTGTACTCAGCAAATATCAATGGCCAGATTTCCTCCCCTGCTCTCTAAATTTCAGCACCTTGAGCCAAAATCCTGGTTGCCCCACTCCATTATGCTGTTGTTCCTAGAAGAGTTGAATCTTTTATTTTCAATGTTCTGGGCTTGTACTCTGGGGGAAAATCCCTGATTCGATCAATCAAAAAAAATGTTGCAGGTGTATATCATCTTTTGAAAAACATAGGAAGCTAACCAAACCAATGCCAAAGATAGTGACGACAATATTCTTGACTCCTTCCCACCACAAATGTCAGAAGATATTGTGATCAATGGTACTTTCAAACCAAGGGTTTAAGAGAATCAAACATATTTTTTGTAGCCAGAAGAATAATTAAAAAGAGAATTCTAAGGCTGGAGATATGTAAGGTAAAGGTAAAGATCTCCCTTGCTCGAAAGCCAGTCGTATCTGACTATAGGGTATTGTGTGTTCATCTCTTTTTACAACCAAAGAACCAGTGCTGTTTGCATCTACAGATGTTTCCATGGTCATGACTAGACACCAAAGAGCATGTAACACTGTTACCTTCCCACTGCAGTGATACCTATTTATTTATAGTACAGTACTTGCAATTTCTTGCTTTCAAACTGCTAGGTAGGCAGGAGCTGGGTCAGAGACAGAAGCACTTCACTCTTGAACTGTTGGCCTGCCAACATTCCAGTCATCAGTTTCAGCATCTTAACCACTAACCCACCACAGTCTTTTAAGCAAAACTTCATTAGTGAGCTCTGTCCAATACACTGGCATTCTGCATTGGTGCGCCGAAGTAAAATGGAATCAAACAGCATACTTTCCCTAACAATCTCCATATACATGCTTACATTATATGCCTTCAAGCCAGAGCAGACTTACAGTCTGTGATGTTGTCAGCGACTAGACAATGTATTGCGAAGAATTGGAAAAATGATGTATTGATATAAATACAGGATTGGTATAAAAAAATGTGGGAGCTTGCGCTTAATGATAAGCTTACATGGGAGTTAAATATTAGAAAAGGGAAAGTTCAAGTTAACAAATTTTGGGGAGTCTGGAAGCCATTTGTTGAATATGTATTGGTCAAAAAACAAGGCATTATTCCTGTACCTGATCAAAATGTTTTTTGAAATCATGAGTTGCCACAATCCCTCGGACAATGTAAATAACACAAGGAGAATTGTAATCGAGTAGTGATACAAAAGTGTTAGAATGTTAAAGCAATGCTATATGGGGTGATTATGAATATTTACTTATATTATTTGAATTTTTGTTTTTAGATTTAGCAAGTGTATTGTATTCATTGAAGAGTATGTGAAAGAGTTGATAATGTATGTACGAGTTTTTTGACTATGTATATTCTTTTCCTTTATCTTTTGTTATGGTTTGTCTGTTTTCTTTTAAAACCTATAAATAAAAATTTGAAGAAAAAAAGGAACAGACTTACAGTGACCCTAACAGAAGTTTCAAGGTAAATGAAATATTTAAGGAGTAGTTTTACCAGTTCAACACCTGAGTCAGTATCCATGGCAAAATGGGGATTTGAACTCAGACCTCTAGAGTCCTAATCTATCACTCTGTTCATTACATCACATAATCATAAACATAATCATATTTGTTTTATTCATTCATTCATTTATTGCTCACATTTCTACTGCCGCTCCCTCTCCAAGACGACTCCGGGCAACTTACACATAAAACATAACAAATAAAACATTTAAAACCATTTAAAATAACATTACAATTAGATTGTTTTTTTAAAAAAAAAATTGTTTTAATGCCCTCCCAATGCCACATCACAAAATTTACTAAAACTGACAGACCGGGCAGTAGTTAAACAAGCTACCGCAGGGTGGCTATCTCCTAGACACTCCCCACACCGCTGTGCCAGCCATGTCTTAAGGCTCTTGTGAAAGAATAAAAGCTCTGTCTGGAGGCACAGTTTAGTTGGCAGGAGGTTCCACAGGGCTGGAGTAGACACAGAGAAGGTCTTCCATCTCATGCTAGAGAGGCTTGCATCTTCAGCACACCAGATGGAACTATCAGTTAACCCCTCTGGTCTGCTCTAGTGGGACAGGCAGGTATCCTTGGGGTGATACGGTCTCTTAAGTACCCTGGTCCACTACCATGTAGGGCTTTAAAGGTAATCACTAGCACCTTGAATTGCACCCAGAGGCAGTGGCAAGGCATGGACATAATGCCTGCACCCCATCACCACCGAAGCAGCCGCATTCTCTGAATGGTCATCAAGGGCAGCCCTATGTAGAGCACATTGCAGTAGTCAAGTCTGGAGTTGACCAGAGCATGTGTGACCATGAGCAAGGAGTCCTGGTCAAGGAGTGGGCGAAACTGGCAGATCACACAAAGTTGTGAAAAAGCCCTCCTAGCCATGACTGCCACCTGCTCATTGAACAGGAGTCATGAGTCCAGGAGGATCCCCCAGGTTATGCACCGGGTCTGTCTGAGACAAAAAAAACCCCATCCAGAACCAAAAATGGTAACTCCTGTGATAACACAGGGCCCCTAATTCATAGCCACTCGGTCTTGCCAGGATTCAGTTGTAGCCTGTTGTCCCCTATTGAGACCCCTACAGCTTTCAGACACCTGGTTAGGGCTTCAACTGCATCACCAGGATCACCACAGGCTGAGATGTACAACTATCATCCACATATTGATGATACTTCACCCCCACCCACCCTGTGGGAACAGATTTACATATCTTGGTAGGCCAGAACAATAGGAGTATATGGATCCATAGGGGTGTGATGGTCCTTTTGTTACTCCTTGATGTTGATGGTGTTAACTCCTAAGACTCCTTATTTAAGAAAGAGTTTATACTTTGTCTACTTTTAGTTAATAATGACATCAACAGCATAAAGAAAAGAACTGTAACAGTCCACAGAATAGGTATGATCCTCCCAGCAATTTAAAAATTTCTAAAAGTCCTTTGTGCAAATCCAATCAGCAGGTTTCCAGGTCTTGTGTTACTATATTGTTCTTGTCTAGACAGTCATTTTTCCCCCATTTATGGACTTCATTGTATCTTTTCTCCCTGTCACAGCTCATGGCCTGCAACACTTCAGTAAGAAATAGCCATCCACCCACCCATCCATATTAAACTTGTCACCTAGAATGCACACATGACAATACAAAGAAAACAACTTATTTGGAGTGTGATCAACCGAGCATTGTATTATTTTCCACCTCAGTTGTTTCCTGAAAGATGGTTTAAACACCAATGTGTGTGTTTGTGCGCCGGGGGGGGGGGGAATGGCCAGTGGCTAAACTGACTGCGAATTCTGGGAGTTGTAGTTTAAGAAATAAACTTTTCAAACTTCTTGTACTTACTGAAGTTTACAACAGCTGACAGCCTGTTGTGGAATTATGCAAATAGCATCACTTTTAGACAAGAACTACCATAAGTTAAGAATTCACCATAGGCATTGTCTGTTGTACACCAAGTTGCACCTCAGTATGAAACAAATAATAGCGACACAAATTTCTTAATGTAATGGCAATTCACTTCTAAAGGCTATGCTATTTGTATAATTGCACAACAGGATTTCAACCAATGAATGTTCTTTGGCAGACTAAAGAAACACAGCAGGCATAGGCCAATAAATAAAGTAGGCATGATTTTGATTTTATTGAAATCTAACACACATGACCCAATCTTCATCTCTGTTGCAAGCTAAACTTCATGAGAATTCATGCTTTACCCAAAAATAGATCTGAATAAATAATCCCAATATAGATTTTAAAACCTCAAACATGGACCTATTATTCACATTTCCTTAGGAATGCTGGTACACAATGACCACAGAATTGGAAAAGCCATTTCATTCATTCACTATCCGTCTTCATTAATTTAATTTGCTTTATAATAATTATACTTATTGATTACACACACATTTATGGAAATGACTGTAGTAAAGTTATAACTTCTATGATTACAGTATAGACCATGTAAATTTAGAAAGGTCTATACAGTAAAACACCGGATAACATTTGGACCGGATAACGCTAGAATCGGATAACGATGCAAGATTTTTGGAAAAATCTTGCATCGGATAACGATCATTAGCGTTATCCAAGCCAAAGCCTAGCGGCGCCTGGGTTAGCTAGCTCGAGCGCCACTATGCTTTGTCAACAGCCCGTTCAGGCTGTGTTCGAAGCATAGCAGCTTCAGACACAGCCCGCACGGGCTGCGGGAGAAGGCTAGCCCAGCCCAGCTGTGCTGGGCTAGCCTTCTTCCGAAGCCCTTGCAGGCTATGTCCAAAGCCGCTACGCTTCAGACACAGAGCGGGCAACTCTTTTCCCCACCCTTCTGGCCCCTTAGCGCCCACCCATTAGGGTGGGGGAAAGAGAAGGATCGTTTCGGGTGGCAAGAGAGAGGATCGTTTCGGGTGGCAAGAGAGAGGCGTGCCTTTTAGTGCACGAGCCGGTGCCTATTCTCCCCACCTTAATGGCCCCTTAGCAAGCGCTAAGGGGCCATTAGGGTGGGGGAAAGAGAAGGCGCCCGTTCGCACACCTTGTGGCGCATGATCGGGTGCCTTCTCTTGGCACCCGACACAATCCTTAGCAAGCGCTAAGGATCATGTCAGGTGGCAAGAGAGAGGCACCCGCCGGCGCACCTTTTAGCACACAAGAGGGTGCCTGTTCCCCACACCCTAATGGCCCCTTAGCAAGCGCTAAGGGGCCATTAGGGTGGGGGGAGAGAAGGCGTCCATTCGCACTCCTTCTCTTGCCACCCGACACAACCCTTAGCAAGTGCTAAGGATCGTGTCGGGTGGCAAGGCAAGAGGTTTGTCCCCGAAGTCAAGCTGACCCTAGGCTAGCAATCGCTAGCTTAGGGTCAGTTTGACTTCAGGGAAAAACCACTTTTTTTAGCGTTGTTTGATGCATGCATCGGACAACGCTAAAAATCGGATAACGTCATGACTTGTGGAACCAAGTCATAACGTTATCCGATGTTCTACTGTATAGGGCTGTGGAAATTTGTTGTCAGTCAGTGTGGACCAGTGGTGCCCAAACTTTTTTTATCATGCCAGTTCTGCCCCCAACACACAGCTGTGGGGGCCAGAGATGGACTGCTCACACTGCTGACAGTTTTGATGTCAGCAGCGGTGGAGGCAGCAACCACACTTTGTCCAGGCTGCTCAGAGCAGCCTCTTGCTCGATCCCATCCCCTCAGCAGCCTTTGCTAAAGCTGATCGCTGCTTTGGGGAAATTTTCGGAGTCTCCTTTGTTTCAAAATTCATGGTGCTGGAAGGGTAAACCAGGCACACTGTGGTGATGTCATCCCAAGTGCACCAGGGGCCTCTTAGCGCCACAAATTTTGAAATGCAGGAGGCTCCAAAAATTTCCCCAAAGAAGTGATTGGCTTTAGCAAAGGCTGCTGAAGGTATGGGACTGAGCAAGAGGCTGCTCGGATAAGCAAGAGGCTGCTTATGGGTAAGGGGCCCTGTGTTGACACGGGAGTTGCCAGCTTTGGTTCTGGATGGGGCAGTTTTGCCCCAAACAGACCCGGTGAGTAATCTGGGGGTCCTCCTGGACTCACGGCTACTGTTCAATGAGCAGGTGGCAGCCGTGGCCAGGAGGGCTTTTGCACAACTTCGTGTAATACGCCAGTTACGCCCGCTCCTCGACCGGGACGCCTTGCTTATGGTCACGCACGCTTTGGTCACCTCCAGACTTGATTACTGTAATGCGCTCTACATGGGGCTGCCCTTGGTGACCATTCGGAGGCTGCAGCTGGTCCAAAATGCGGCAGCCCGGGTAGTGATGGGACGCGGGCGTTATGCTCGGGCCTCACCACTGCTTCGGGAGCTGCACTGGTTGCCAGTTTGTCTCCGGGTGCAATTCAAGGTGCTGGTCATTACCTTTAAAGCCCTATATGGTAGTGGGCCAGGATACCTAAGAGACCGCGTCACCCTAAGAACATCTGTCCGTCCCACCAGGGCGGATCGGAGGGGCTCTCTTGTTGTGCCATCGGCTAGGGAGGCTCGCCTCGCTAGTACCAGGAAGAGGGCCTTCTCTGTGTTTGCCCCGGCCCTCTGGAACCTCCTTCCAACTGAGCTGCGCATACAGACAGAGCTCCTGTCCTTCCGGAAGAGCTTAAAGACCTGGCTGGCAGGACATGTGTGGGGTACCAGGGATGTGGGCTCCCATGTGGGGTGGTTAGTCTAGGGATATTACCCCTCTGACGACACCCCCAGATACTGTTTTAGTGTATAAATTTTTAATTTTTTTATTGATGTGTTTTAATTTGGGCTGTAAGCCGCCCAGAGTCGGGCTTGCCCGATTGGGGCAGGTTAGCAAGTGTGAGGTATAAATAAAATAAATAAGTCTGGACAAAGTGTGGTCGCTGCCTCCATGCCTCCACTGCTGATGTCAGGCAGTGGGGGCAGGTGGGGGATGGTCCGTGGTGAGCCCGGGTGCTCAACGCAGGCCACATTAATGATATGCAGGGGCCTAATTGGGCCCACAGGCTGTAGTTTGGGCGCCTCTGGTGTAGACAATGCTTAGTCGGGTATGTCAGTGGTCCTAATTCAGTATATAGTAGCCTCATAGCACAAGGCTGCATCATAATATATCACATATCACATGAATGTTTGAAGTTCTATTTAGTTTTGTTAGCTTGTTTTCTTTTGTCTTGTTTTGTTTTGTTTGGAAGGTAAACATCTCTATATATCCCAACATATATTTGCACAAATAAATGTTCTAACTTACAAAACACATCCATTTGACCTCTCCCCTGGCTACATTTAGATAATCTGAATAAAACATAAAGCAGTAGTTTTGCATATCAAGGAGGAGCAAGTGAACAGGGAGAATGGGATTATGTGTTGGTGGAATAAACATAACAAAATGAGTTTGTGCTCCATATAAGCCTGCTTTTTTTAGATGATGAAAGATTAGGTTCTGTGTTTAGCTTTTTGTTCGACTGTGCCCATGAGATATTCTTAAAGCACATGGTCAAGGGAGAAGTGCTGATGTTGAGCGGAAGTGAGTTATTGAGTGGGTAGAGTCATGCCTAGTAACCATTAGCTCTATAGCTAACCAGCTCCTGTGCATCTGTGGGCATGAGTGAATGAACATGTAAAGCAGTAGAGTAGAGATTCCACCAAACACAGGATTGAAAGAGAAACAGCATAACAGAATTATCAGTAATCATGCTGTGTCTTTCAAGGAATAGAGTAGTTATAATGCATTTCCCATAGGCTAGTGATGGCAAACCTTGGCACTCCAGGTGTTGTTGGACTTCAATTACCAGAAGCCCAAGTTAGCACTCCTGCTGATCAGGGCTTCTGGGAATTGAGGTTCAAGAACACCTGGAATGCTAAGGTTCGCCATCACTGCTTGCTGTATTTGCTGAAGTTCACAGGAAGCAGATGCCAAACAAGTGACAGTAAGAGTATTGTGAATAGAAGGAATTCTAAAACTTTCCAAAGAAGAAGGAGATGTTTGGCAGAAGTAGTAGGTAACACTCTACTGAGTAAGACAAAGGCAGCATTGGGTAGATCTGACAGGACTTGATATAAAGATCTAGAACTTGACAGAGAGGTTGCTGAGATTATTCAACTACAGTAATACTAACGTTTACCTCGGATTACGCTAAAATCGCATAATGTTAAGCAATCTGGGGTGGAGAATTGGATCGAGTAACGTTAAGGTCCTATGGGATGGAACAGATAACAACCGCTAAAGCCTGTGTGGTTACAATGTATCTCTATGGAGCTTTAACATTATCCAATCCATCCCATAGGATTTTAACATGCATCGGATAACACTAAAAATTGGATAACACCAAGACTTGTGGAACCAAGTCTTAGCGTTATCCGAGGTATTACTGTACATTGACTCCGGTTGCTTCTTCTGATCTCCATGAGAATAAATGATCCATAGCTTTCAACATAATTGTGAGTGATTATAATACTCTTAGAATTATAGAGCTCAAAGGGACCATATGGATCACCAAGCCCAAGCCCTATCAAGAAGACACAGTGGTGAATCAAACTCCTAAACTCTGACTCTGCCAAGCTATATGGACATCTGTAAAGAGATCCATGATTTGGAGCATGAAAAATTGATTGAGAGCATTTGAGTAAAAATTACAAAAGTGGGAAATGATGCTTTGGGGCCCATTGTAGAATACTAAACTTGGCTGAAGATTTGTTATTTTCCTAAACGAGATTAGTGATTGTAATTAAAAAAGAGAATACAAGAGGTATAATAGGAGAGTTTGTTCTCTCTCTAAAGTCAGGTTTTGCTAAAAATGTAAGATCCACTAAGTTCCTCACTTGTTTTCCTTTAAAAATCATCATTTTCAAAAAGATGGAATAAAGCAAAAAGAGTATCAGTTTTCATGAACCTCACAAACAGGAAAAAAAAACCTGGCCAACAAGGTGGATATTGTGAGAACTATTGTGAAAGCTTTGTGACCACAGTCTATTTAGGAATCATCAAGCAAAGGGAAGGGAAAGCAGGGTGCAATGACACAAGTAGTCTGAAAGCTGTACACACCAAAAATAGCTGTATGTTTTTTTTCCTGCCCCAAAGTGAAGAGGAGGCAGACACAGGAGCTGACAGTGAAGCATTGCTTTGTGCTGGGGGCAGGATTGGGGGGGGGGGGCAGAGCTGGTTTAAATATGTCCCGCTTAGAGAGCAGCTTCTTTGGCTATTTGCATTGTGATGACCTACCCACCCACTCTATAGGGCAGAGTGGGTCACTGTTAAGGGGCAAGATAGGATTTATTTTTTAGCCCAGATTCTGAATTGGCATGGATAGACCTGGGTAGTTTTGCACCTATCCCCTACTCCGGTTGTTTGTATTAGAGTTTCATTTTTATTAGTGTGGTTAATAAATGGGTCACAATTGGTGGGTAGTGCTGGTTGGATGGAGTTAGCGGTGAATCCTTTTAGGATATCAATTGATGAGATGGCACTGATTGCCTGGCATGATTCGTGCAAATTAATTCAGCATACAGGAAACATGATGAGACACTGTTGGAGTACTGTCACATTTGTTCAAGTGAACAAAGTTGGAAATATCCACAAGAACGTCTCCCTGACTAGCAGCTGGCTTGGGTAGTTCAAGGATCAGCACTGTATAGGGACAACGATTTTACTGTCCAGACCGAGAGGGATGGATTAGCTTTCCCTGGTCTGGTAGCAGGTATACCACTACCAAGCCTCACCAGAGACTGGGGGTTAATTTAATTAAACATTAAATACAATTGTGACCCATGCCTTTTAATCAATATTGACTGTGTCCTGTTTATTTCATGTGTGGGGAGGGAAAAGCAGCATGATAGTCCAAGTTCACCATCATTGATGAATGGGAGCTTGTTAAATATGAAATATTAAATACACAATCAAAAACAGTTCCAATTAGGATGACAAATGGAGGTGATGAAAGGGTGGCAGTGTAAAGAATTTTGGAAGTGTTGAGATATAAAAAGGAATAAGAAACAGAAGGAGGAACACATTTTCAAGGTACACTACAAATGAAGATTGTGTGTGCTATAAAGGTAGCAAAGGTGAAGCTTAGAACAATCCAGTCTTGCAAGAAAGAATAACAAATAATAAACAGCAGGATGAGGAACAAAGAAAAAATACCAGTGGGATTCTTCTTCTTCCGTGTCTAGGGCAGACATAAAAGTGCCAAAATGAAAGCAACTTTTGGTGATTTCATTCTGTAGTTCCTTTCACCTGCCTAGTGTGAGAAAGATTAGCTGGTAACACAAGGATGCTATTATCAGGGTACTCCCAATTGTGGTTCAAAAATACCACAATCTTCAAGGAGGCCCTTTCTGTGTACAGTACCCTGGAGAAATGCTAATAGGTTACAAACAGAAGGTGGAACTGCTCAACACCTGTTGTTTCTATCTTTTTTTGGATAGATACCAAATGTGTTAAATGACATTCAACTAAGCAGGGTAGTTAATTCTTGAAAAGACAAATCAGGATTCAGCATGACTGTAAAAGGTTGGAGAAATAAAATAATGTTCAACAGGGACAGATACAGAGTTCTGCATTTAGGCGTGAAAAATGAGATGTACAAATATACAATTGAAGACAACTGGTTTGGCAGTAGTATGTGGGAAAACAGTCTAGGATTCTTAATAGGGCACAAGCTTAATATGATTGAACAGTATGATGCACCATCGGAAAAAAGTTATATGCAGTAGTTGTTTTGAGCTGCATGAGCAGCGGTTAGTATCCATATCCAAATAAGTATAATTGCTACTCTATTATGTTTTGGTATGATGTAATCGAGCAACTAGTTTAAAAAGATTTTTTATGATAAATGCTTGTAATGTCAAGTCCTGTGAGGAATGACAGAAGGAGTTGTACCTGTTTACATTGAAGTATAAATAGCTATCATATAGAAGTCAGCTGTCAAATAGAAGACAGAGCAACCTTGTTTTCTGCTGCTCCAGAAAACCAAATTGACACTATAAAATTACATTTTGTAACATCTATTTGTATCTCAGTAAGAACATCTCAGTGCTGAGAACTGCTTGTCAGTGGAATGGGCTACCTTGGATGGTATGGGAGTCTCCTTCATTAAAATTTGTATACAGAACCTTGTGTTAAAGAGGCCATAGCCATGTATTAGCAGGGAGTTGAAGTCCATGAAACATGAGCTTGCTTCTTGCTCCATTTTGTTGTTGTTGTTGTTCAGTCGCATAGTCGATTCTGACCCTTTGCGACCCCATGGACCACTGTCTGCCAGA
Source organism: Furcifer pardalis (assembly GCA_030440675.1). Taxonomy (NCBI): domain Eukaryota; kingdom Metazoa; phylum Chordata; class Lepidosauria; order Squamata; family Chamaeleonidae; genus Furcifer; species Furcifer pardalis. Next base: position 129,170,082 of record CP126891.1, read on the forward strand.
CACTTCGGTCCTCCACCATCCTCCTCAACTCGCTCAGTTCTGTGCCCATTGTCTCTACAATACCATCTAGCCATCTTATTTTTGGCCACCCCCTTTTTTCTTTTGTCCTCCACCTTTCCAAGCATCAAGGCTTTCTCAAGTAAATCTTCTTGTTTGATGTCCAAAGTACTTTAGCTTCATCTTTACTATTTGACATTCTAAGGAGCAGTCAGGGTTGATTTCTTCTAAGATCGACCTATTTGTTCTCCTCGCTGTCCAGGGGACTCTCAAAACTCTCCTCCAAGACCACATCTCAAAGGCATCTATTCTTCTGCGCTCAGCTTTCCTTATGGTCCAGCTCTCACAACCATACATTGCCACCGGGAATACCATTGCTTTGACTATACAAATTTTTGTTTGCAATGTGATGTCTCTACTTTTCACTATGTTCCCCAGGTTTCTCATCGCTTGCCTCCCAAGAATCAGTCGCCTTTTTATTGCATGCTCCATAGTTCTATGATTTTTGTCTCTACAGCATGGAATTTAGTTTGGTAGATTCTTTGTGTGTGTGTGGGCAAACAAGATGTTGTTGTTGTTCAGGCACACAGTCAAGTCTGACCCTTTGTGACCCCATGGACTACTGCATGCCAGGCTCCTCTGTCCTCTGCCATACTTGAGAAGGCCTTGTTGCTAGGAAAGATCAAAGGCAAAAAGAGAAGGGGGCGACAGAGGATGAGATGGCTAGATGGCATTGTTGATGCAGTGGGAATAGATTTTGAGCAGACTATGCAGGATGGCAGAGGACAGAGGAGCCTGGCATGCAGTAGTCCATGGGGTCACAAAGGGTCCTCTCTTCTCATTTAGTGGCCAAAGAACTTGAGCTTCAGCTTCAGTATTTGTTGTTCCAAGGAGCAGTCAGGTTTCATTTCCTTCAGGATTGAATAATTTGATCTCCTTGCAGTCCAGAGGACTCTCAAGAGTCTCTTCCAGCACCACAGTTCAAAGGTGTCTATTTTTCTGCGTTCATCCTTCCTTAGGGTCCAGCTCTCACAGCCATACATTACTACCTAGAAGACCATTGCTTTAACTATACAGACTTTTGTTGGCAGGGTGATGTTTCTACTTGTTATTATGTTGCCTAGGTTTCTCATCGGTTGCCTAGGTATCTTGCCTCCCAAGAAGTAAGTGTCTTTTTATTTCATGGCTGCATTCACCATCTGCAGTGATCTTAGATCCCAAGTCTGTCACTGTTTCCATTTCTTCCCCTTCTATTTGCCAGGGAGTGATGGGGCCATGATCCTGAATTTTTGTATGTTGATTTTTAGGCCAGCTTTTGCACTCTCATCTTTCACCTTCTTCAAGAGGCTCTTTAGGTCTTCTTCACTTTCTGCCACTAGGGTAGTATCATCTGCCTATCTCAGGTTGTTTATGTTCCTCCCAGCAATCTTAATTCCTGCTTGTGCTTCATTCAGCCCTGCATTACATATGATGCATATAAGTTAAATAACCAGGATGACAATATACAGCCTTGTTGTAAAATTCAAATTTTAAAGTATGTTGATGCAAACTGCTTCTCCCACTCGCAATGCTGATACTTTCAGCAAATTTCTTTAGTTTCTGTTTTAAGTAAAGCAATAAAATACTTTTCACCTGTGTGAGCCTGTATGCTGTCTTCCATCTTCTCAAATACAAGTTGTCAAGCCAATTTTTGCTTTAAAACAACTTTTATTCTGCATAGTGCCAATGGGCAACTATGTACAATGACCTTCCTAGAGTCCACAGTTTTTAGGTCTTGGTTCTAATTACCAGTCCAAAGGTCCTTCACCCTACAACAGGACAATGTTTTGTGAGCAGTGGAGACAAGTGGATGTTGAGTACAGTAATACCTCATATAACATTAGTATCGAATAACACGAAAATCGCATAACATCAAGGAATCTGGGGGGAAGAATTGCATCAGATAACATTAAGATCCTATGGGATGCTTCAGATAACAACCGCGAAAGCCTGTGTGGTTACAATGTATCTCTATGGATCCCATAGAGGATCAGATAACACGAAAAATCATATAACACGAAGACTTGTGGAACCAGGTTTTAGTGTTATATGAGGTTTTACTGTAGTTCCTTAATAGGTTGGCTCTCTCTGGGCTCTTGTCCCTGCAAGGCTATTTCCTTTGGCTCCCAATTCCACTGTCCTTTTCCTCGTGATAACTGTACCTCAAATAAGGTTTCACACTTTTCATTCTCTTGCCTGATGTCATCTTCTTTGTCTGTTCTTGCAACTGGAGCCAGACCTCTCACCAGTGATTTTTCTTATACATGTAATTCCAACCCAGGAGCAACAGCAGATTTTTCTTGGGTTCCTCTTTGGGTATCGTGAAAGCCTTCCCAGGGTGCTTGCTTGGTGATGTCCTACCAGCCTTTCTCCTGCACTGAGTCTTCTCCTAAGTCTCCTCCACTTGGATGTCCTCACCATAACCTCTCTGAGGGGCTCTGTGCTAGGTACCTTCCAGTTCTCAAGGCCCTGTTGCCTCCACTCGTGTACTCTTTATCGCTGGCTGATCTTTCCTTCCAGAACCCTCCTCCTTCTGGGGGAAGGCTCCTGCCAGGGCCAGATTTTCCTATAGGCTAACTAGGCTTCATCCTAGGGCCTCAAGATCAAAAGGGGCATATATTCAAATTGTTTCATTTAACATATTGATATATATCACAGTAATGACATATTTTATTATCTCTCATGTAATTTACAAACTTAAAAATGGGAAGTGAAAGGGCCACATAAGTGGAATAGCCTGGGGCCTCTTTTCATGTAAATCCGGCCCTGGCTCCTGCTGTCTCAAAATCTACTGCCCAATAGTATCTCAGAAAACAAAACAAAACAAAATAAAACAAAATAAAATAAAATAAAAATAAAAAACACAGTAGCACTTTAAAGACTAACTGCTATATTTTCACTGTTAGCTTTTGGGGATCAAGTCCACTTCATCAGACCAATAGTAGGAGCCCATGGTTGTGGATGAGCTGGAGAATGGAAACTCCAGGGTTGGGGGTTATTGATGGTGATGGTCCCTGTGACCTCTAGGGCTCCTCCTGCAGCTTATTTCCTGTTACTTATTAGGCATTTTAAACAAGAATAAATAGCTTAAATTTTTAACAATTTGTCCTTGAGGTACCAACATACCTTCTTCCTTTCCTGCTGATAATCTCTTTGTGCTTTTGACATCATATGGAAAATCATAATGTTCTTCAAATAGCCGCTCACCTCTCAAAACATCTTATTAGGTGCCACTGAGACAGGAATCCCTACAGTTTTTTGAAGCTCTAAATCTTCATCAATTCAGTGTTACAAGTTTTTTTAAAGCACTGTGGAAAACCAGTCAGCCAGAAGCACCTATATATATGTTGGTTGGATTTTGCCTTTTTGTGCCAAAATAACACAGTAAAATAGAGCTCTGTCATGTAGCATGATATCAGTAGGGAATAGTTATGATACTCCTCACAATATCTTGTTTCCCATCTGCTGGGGATTTTTAATTTGAGCAAAGTTCATGCAATCTAGAAGGAGCTGCAACATGTGATTCTAGTGCTCATGTATCTAAGTTTTTTACCTAAAAGCTTGAGGTATGTGGCATCCACAACTGAGACCTCAGTGTGCCATAGGCAAAGAAAGGCACACTGAGACCGGGGGGGGGGGGGGGGATCACAAATCCAGCTATGGATCAAAACAGTGCTGCAAGGGCAAATCACAACTGTCCATTTATTGTAGGTGTGAGCTGGATCATTCTGAAAACCATTGGGAATGTTTGGGAGGAGCACACCGTTAGGGGCTGTGGTGGCTTAGTGGTTAAAACACCTTAATCTCTGGAAGGTTGACAGGTCAGCAGTTCAAGTGAGCATCTATCATCTGTCTGAGCTTCTGCCAACCTAGCAGTTCTTCTTCATTTTGGTATCCCTGACAAAAGAACTGACGTGGGCAACACCTCCATCTGGAATTAACACACAGAGGGCAAAGGCTGCTTCCTTTTTGCATTCCCAGTCTCATGGCCCCAGTAATCTGAAAAAGGAAACAAACAGCTTTTGCTTCTTTGGCTATATTTGTATTGAAACACACAAACATACAGTAAAATAGTTTCCCAGTTGTTGTCTATCATCAAGATCAGAAGTGGCTGGTCTGCCATTTCACTGATACCAGATTTATGACAGTGGAAGCAGCTGGCAAAGATGCAAATCTCACTTTTACCCCTTTCCCAGCACCCGCATTTGCAGAGTAAAAAGGAGAAGTCCCCAAAAACAGAACTTCATGATGGGTTATTATTATCATTATTTTATTATTATTACTTATTAGTTCAAATTTATATTGCTGCCCACTTGCCGTAACAACTCAGGGCGGCTTACAAACAATACATTACAATACAATATGCAGGGGGAGGGGCGGTGAAGTCCTCAACCTGTCCTGGCTTCTTCATCTCTGGCCTTTGGTGTGGGTGCAGAGGGAGGGTCGGCGAAGTCCTCAACCTGTCCTGGCTTCTTTCCTGGCCATTGGTGTGGGCGCAGAGGGAGGAGCAGAGGGTTCTTTAAAAAGTCATTTTGGGAGCAGCTGGGATGTTTCTGGTGTCCAGTGTAGCTGGATAGTCAGAGGAGAAAAACAGGCCAGCCCACCCTGTCTGGACCGGTTCTCAGTCTTATATACCTCTTGCAATAGGTCTATGTATGGCTGTGAGCAACAAATAAGAGATGATCCATTACTTTGATATCCCTTTTTTTAAAAAAAAGGAACACTATCTTGGCTCCTAGTAATTACCGCATTTTTTTAACAGACTGCTCAAAGACTAAGTTATGTTCTGCCCTAAAGTCTTTTCTGGTATCAGTATCAAGAAGGCTCTCTTTAATTGTCAGAGTGTTCTCTAATGTCCCCTTCTTGAAGACAGAGACAATCTTTGTCACCTTCAGTCTCCCAGTACCTCAGATGCTCTCCACGTATTCCTGAAAATCATAGAGAGAAAGCCTGAGATTGTATCTGCTGGTTGAGCAATGGTTTCAGTTTTTGACAAGATGGGAGAATTTTCAGGAACAGAAAGTAGGTGCTGAGAAATTTTATCCCTACTCAGGTTCTTGGTGTTTTCTGTTTTTATGCAACCACAAGTCTGACTGGCCTTGAAATCTGCTACTGTGGATGAGTAACTGCCACCCGAGGAAATGACCATTTCATTTCTTTTCAATCAAGTAAAAGCAAAAGGACTTGGAGATTAAACGAGATTGCCATACAGAATGACACATTGATGCTTTTCCTTCTCTCATATAATCCTGTTTCTAAAATATATAAAATACAGTCTGAAACAACATTTTATTTGTGAACTATCCCCCATCGGTGTCCAAAGCAGCACTATTTGACGACTGTGCTATTCAGAGATGAAATCAGCACTTTTATGTGCACGACAGCAAACAGTTCTCAAAAACAAAGTGACAGCAAGGTTACAAAAGCTATTGCTGTCCCTTGTGCCTGGAGCCAGTATTGGGGTAATGGATAGAGTGATGGACTAGGATTCAAGAAGCCTTGGTTCAAATCCTGGCTAGAAAATCCTAGTTTTCAGAAATTTTGAAAGGGGGGGGGGGAGAGATAAGATGTACACCAAGCAGGTGTTTTGGGCAGAAACAAGTCAATCATTCCTTGAAGACATTGGATAAAATTTCTAAGCAATATTAAAGAAGATAAGGGCTAATATATGGAATTCTTTCTGGATAATTTCCATCCCTTTGTGAGGGTGAATGTCATAATATCCTAGAACAGTGGTGGCGAACCTTGGCACGCCAGCTGTTCTTGAATTTCAATTCCCAGAAGCCCTGATCACCAGGAATGCTGACTTGGGCTTCTGGTAATTGATGTCCAAGAACATCTGGAGTGCCAAGGTTCGCCATCATTGTCCTACAATGATATCAGTTATTAGATGATGTGGAAAACGGGGAGCAAAACATAGGTTACTGGCAGGCTGTCTTAAATCATCAAGGCAGCTTTTTCAAATAAATAAATAAATAAATAAATAAATGATTATATTTCTGATTTTTTTTCACTTCCACAGAACAAAACAAAAAGTACAGTTGTACCTCACTTAAAGAGCATAATGTGTTCCACAGGATTGGTCTTTAAGTGAGTTTGCTCTTTAAGTGAAACACCATAGTAAGTGACCAATTGTAACTTCTGGTGGGGAGGATTGTAAACCCCAATTTATTTGTTAAGCAAGTTTTTGGTTGGTTTTATTTGTTAAGTGAAGCGAACATTCAGAGAAAATTCTGCTCTTTAAGCGAATTACTCTTTAAGCGAGGCACTCTTTATGCGAGGTTTGACTGTACTGTTGTTGATCATGATGTTTTCTTACTGAATAGTGTTTGGCAGATTGATCAAAAAGACCCAAACTTATGTCAATGATAGCAAACTTTTTAGAGATTGAGTGCCCAATGAGGTTGGGTGGGGTGGGGTGAGATGGGCAGCAGGCATCATGTTTGCCAGTGATGTCATATGAGTGCGTATGCACCCATGTTATGTCACTGCCATGCTTCAAGCTGTGCATGTGTGTGTGCATGTGGACCACCAAGCTTTGTGCCACCCCTGGAGAAGCCCTGCCACTATGCCAGGCCCCACCACCTCCAAAAAGCCCCCACTACCACCAACCCACCTGGACAACCCTTGTGCATCTGTTTGGGACATAGAAAGTGCCTCCCATGGCCATGTGAGACACCGGAATTGCCTCCCGTGGACACACAGGGTGTCAGAAGTGCCTCCCATGGATGTACTGGGCTCCGGAAAAGCTCTGTGTGGCAAGGGCCTGTGTCACTGTCTCCACCAGCCAAGGCCCCATGTGACCACACAATACCTCAGAAAGTCTTACAACACTGCACCAGGTGCCAGACAAGCTGTGGGTCACTGTGCCAGTCCTCACTCACTCCTAACTGAGTGAGGCTGAAGTCTCACCCAGGAGGGGAGATGTGCACACACCTATTGGTGCCAGTGGGGTGGGGCAGGGCTTGCTCGTGATGGCATACATACCCACAAAGAGGTCTTCACACGCCACCTCTGGCACATGTGCCGTAGGTTCACCGCCACTGACCTATGTAATATTTCCAGATTTTTTTAAGTCCCATGCATCAAAATAGAACATGTTGTAAAGGCATGCCATTGTGTATTTGGTACAATGTGTCAACAATTATTCTCACAAGTTCAAGGACTTTCAAAGTAGCTGTGGAAAACGCCTTGTGCCAAATTGCAGCTGAGGAAACAATACCAATTTTCTCATGTTCATACCTAAGAAAGAAACATGCAAGATTTTACATTCCTAGACAATGATACCTTTGTAATTTTTTCTAAGAAATGTATCTTTGATGATTGGGGAGATTTAGTAACTGGTTTCTACTCCCCACCTCTGTCATAATAGGGTAGACATGTAGGAGAAAATTTGATCTCAGCTCTAATTTTAGGAATACTTCAGTCTAAAAATAAATTTCTATTTTTCAGTGTAAAACTACTTAACAAGCACGGATCTCTTTGCAAATTGGTATACATCTTAATTTATCATCTTACTGGAAATGAATTGTGGGAGGAACTGTGAGAGAAAAATGCTAAATAAACAGCCTTGTTACCTGTCAAAAGTGTTTAGAAGAAAAAAAGTAATCCAGCTCTCAATGCCAAATAATCTGGCCCTTAACCTCACTCCAGCCACCCCCACTGGAAACTGTGCTATGTGTGGTTCCTTTTTAATGTAAACAGCATTTTCAAAGCTGTTTACATTAAAAAGGAACCACATATGGCATAGTGGCACCGCGGGGGTGGGGGGAACCGTTGGGCTACTGGCCTTGTCTCACTCAACACCCCCTCCGGGACCCCAGCCCCAAGGATAACCTCCAGCCTCACAAGGAACGACTAGCCTCATTAAAACGCCCCACTCACCTTTTTCCAGAGTAGGCAATTAATATCATTAGTGTCAGTCGGGGAGGGGAGGGTGTCCAAAGCCTCCATTGATGGTTGGCGTCTCCCTCCCTCCTTCCAGGGAGAAACCAAATGGCTACTTCTTTGATGGCTGCCCCCATCCTGCAGGAAGGACAAAATGACCATCCGGCCTGAGGGAGCATGACTGGCCCGTGGCTTGAATAGGTTGAGAACCCCTGCCATAGCCTTATGAAGTTCAAAGAACTTGAGCATCCTGGAAAATGTAATCCAGATAAATTGCCTTTTAAAAACTTTGTCTAATTTCAGGGCCAGGAACATTATTATTTAAAAGACCTTCTCTTTGTGACACTTACGCTGTTGTTATTACTATCGCTTCTCTATTCACAGAGACAATTCATTTCATTTCAACTTATTAATATGTTCTATTGTCCCCATAGCTAAACCAGAAAAATGCAGGGAAATACTTATCAGCTTTCACTAGAATTCAATCCTAAAATTTCATGTTAAAATACTTAAAAAACACAAAACATGAAAGGAACCAATGTTTCACATAAGATTGATAAGGAAATGGTATAAAATCTCATCAAAATGTATCACGTCCTATCAAAAATGCCTCAAAATACCATTTAAAGATAACTTTTGAAAGGAACAAAACCAGCTAGGCATCACTCCAAAAAGTTGAAACCACTTGTTATGGTTTTTTAAAATGTAATTTAGCTTTGTCCTTGTTTGCCACAGTGGTGCTAGTAAATCCAACTACAGGACTTGTAATATGCTACTGCCAAGCTTTGACTAAATGTAGTGAAAGAAGCTGTAGAGCTTTAAAATATTAGGGCTAACAGTTAATCTGTTGACATAAGTTAATTTGCAAATGATAGTGGTTAAACTATTTAATAGAAATTCTAATTACTTTGTTAGATTGATGTTTAACTGAACATTATTTTCAATTCTTAAAAAATAAATTAAGATGATTGAAATTGGCCCCAAATGGCAGAAACTTTCCTCCAGAATGACAACCCAAAAGTGATGGATTAAAATAATGTGTAACATTAATTATTACTCCATACTTAATTATTAATTACCACCAAACCCATTAACCCTATTATCATCTAATGATTTAAACTGTAAGTTTTAATATGGTTATTTTTCCAACAAATTAGGGGGTATGAGTTAATGAATGAAAAAATTAAATAATTATGGCTAAATTTTGGGAATCTAATGAGGAGAAAGACATGCCTCAGGGCAGTGGCGGGTAACCAAGCAGTCTGTGGCTCTCAAATGTGACTGCCATGCTTATGGATTTCATTCAGCACCTAGTTTTGTTGTTTGCTATGTAAGTACTGTATATACAGGAAAAAAACATTTTGTGAAATTTATGTTTGCAATGATGACAGACAGAGATAGACAGACAGACAGACAGAGAACAATCTGTGTTTTCATGTGGCAGAAGCAAAAATGTGCCACTTCTCTTTTAACTTTCCTTTCTTTCTTTCTTTCTTTCTTTCTTTCTTTCTTTCTAGTAGAATCACACTGCTGGAATCTTCTAATCTATGGAATAAAAGCACCAGTAGGATGTGTGGTCTATTCTACCATTTTAGCTCCTAGATATCATTTACCTTAGCCTTCATTTGGAATAAAACTCATTTGTTTAGTTTTTCAAGGCCAGTAGCTATAACATATCAATAATGAGTTAATTGTCACAAGAAGTATAATTTCTCATCCAAATCCCTTTTATTGGACATGTGTAGCTAACATTGCTCTCCGTATTTATGATTCTCTCCTAATCTTTACCATTTAGTTGAATTTTGTTTCATGTAAACACAGTTTTCTGCTCTGTTCCATTCACTTGTTTTATGACTTTGAAATCATTAAATATCTTGCATAGATAAAGGTACCACTGCAACCCTACAATAACAAGTCACAGGTTTCAAAATGAGCTCTTCCAAAGCCTTACCAAAATTGAAGGAATTGTTCAAATGGAACATCTCATTGAATAAATCAAGGTTAAACTCTGGTGAAGATCAGAATTGCTGAGAATGTCATTGTCAATTTGTGGGTCCGTTATCACAAACTGTCATTTGATGAGGCCTGGTCTAAGCTCTGGAAAACTGGCAGTGCTATGAAAGGTTTTCACAAATTGGAATGAGTTGTGAGTGCAACTCCAAATTTAATTTTCTTTATGCAGAATTAGACTGTCAATCAGGTCCCTGTAATGTTAGGGAAACGTTCTAAATTCGAAATGCAGGAACACTTCATGGATTTTACTAGCTGCTAATTACTTGACATGATTGATACATACCCACTTGTAGTATGCTGATGAAAGCAGGCTGATGTCCCCGACATTCTCTCACAAGATGCTCACATGGATCCAGCTCGTTAGTAATGGCTGTAAAACAATTATATTTGACCCTGTGTTCTTCTACTACATTAAGAATGGAAGCCAATGTGGGATTTGTGAAGTATTTAAACAGATGTAAGCCCCTCTTTAAAGAACTAACACAGGACTTTATCAGTCCATAGACACTTCACTTTAAAAATGTATAAAGAAGTCAACAATGCAGTGAAGCTCTTGTTAGAGGTGACTAGATGCAATCCAGCTTCTATTTCAGAAAATGCATGACTTTGCATGGGGAGGAGTAGAGATAGAGGTCATCCTCAGATTTCCTAGACCAGTGATGGCGAACCTTTTAAAGACCAAGTGCCCAAATTCAACAGACTGCCATCTGCGCCACAGAGGGGTGGGGCAAACTCTATGCTGGGTGAAGGGAGGAAGCGTTCCCATTGGGCTGGTGGGCAGAAGGGGTGAACTCTGTACTGGGGGATGGAGGATGTGCTTCCACTGGGCTGCTGGGCAGACAGTGGGGCAAACTCTGTGCTAGGAGAAGCACTCACATTAGGCTGCTTGGTAGAGTGGCAGAGCGAACTCTGTGCTGGGGCGATGGTTTGTGTGCCTACACAGAGGGCTCTGAATGCCCCCTCTGGCATGTGTGCCATAGTTCTGCTACCACTGTCCTAGACTATCCATTATTGGTTCTAATTTCTGCTGGCCTTCCCTCAACCTTATATTGTTGTTCTTATGCTTACTAGGGGACTGTAGTGGCTTAGTGGGTAAGATGCTAAACTTGACAAATGGATAGTCAACAGGTCAGCAATTTGAGACCTGAGTGCTTCATGACAGAGTGAGATTCTGTCTCTGTCCCAGCTCCTGCCAACCTAGCAGTTCAAAAGCAAGAAATTTCAAGTAGATAAATAGGTAGCACTTTGGTGGCAAGGTAAACAGTGTTCTGTGCCCTCCAGTATCTAGTTATGCCTGCAATATGTACATGGAAACGTCTGAAGACGCAGACAGTGCTGGCTCTTTGTCTATAAACAGAGATGAGAACTGAACCCTAGAGGTAGATATGACTAGCTTTTGAGCAATGGGTACCTTTACCTATGGCAGTGATGGTAAACCTTGTCATTTCAGGTCTTCTTGGTCTTCAATTCCCAGAAGCCCAAGTCAGTACTCCTGCTAACCAGAGCTTCTGGGAATTGAAGTTCAAGAACACCTGGAGTGACAAGGTTCACCATCACTGACATATGGTTACTGGTGTCCTTTCTTTCCCTGTCACACCAGTAGATTGTGTACATTATTTTTAGGATTATATAGAATCTCCTCAAAAAGTGTGGAGCATTTTCTTAGCTGTTTCACCAAAGGTACCTTCCTGCCAAATCCCCTGGAATAAATAGTGAACAATTTGGTAGCTATTTTAGCTCTTTCACAATATTCTTTGAAGCAGCAGTCACCAGACATGAACTCACAAAAATCCACAGAGAATACAACAAGAATTCTGTTATACCAAATAAACGGTCTAACTAGTCCAACATCCTGTTTGGTAGAATGGCCATACCATTCGATGGGAGGCCCACAGGCAGGATGACGTAGAGAATAGTCATCTCCTGCTTTATCTAAGTGCAAAGCATTTCTGATAGAGCAGCATAATTCCCAGCAAAGTAACAGAGATTACGTTTCATCAAAGTCCGCACTGAAGTCTCCTGGGCTGCTGAGTAATTGGAGACTAACAATTGTCTGCTAAAGTCTGCCAAGCCCCTTTGCTTTTCACCTGACTGCTTATGCATAGAGCATGAATAATTTGTCATATGCATAAAGCTAATTGTCTTTGTGTTTATTTTAGCAGCTCATTATTAAAAACTGCATAAATGACACTGAATGAGATGTTGACTCAGCATGAACTATTACAGGAAAATACACAACACAGTGTGCAATTGCCTTTTGCATAGCAGACAGTGATGAGTAACTAGTGCTATTAATGAAGTATAGCAAAGAATCATTAAGACAAAAAGGGAAGGGATGGGAGCCAGGGCTTGCTAATTGCATTGTTTTTTGCATTTTGAAGACATTTATTACTTTCATATCTGCAGCTACACTGTAAAATGAAACCAAAACAAACTGAACTTTTGCCACGATCGGTGTGCCTGTCAAAGCCAAATTGTACTTGAGATAAAGAACATGGGCCAATATTCTACTTAATTTTCCACATGAGCAACCATAAACATGAAGTCGGCTTTTGCAATGTACAGAGGTCTGCTTGCAGCCACATGGCCAGATCTTTCTAAACCACCACAGTCACTTCCACATTTGCACTCACACACTTGAGAAAGACTTTATGGCAATTATTTCTACAGGGCCCCCTGACCAGGTGGGGATGCCAAAGGACCATGGTCTCACTCTTACATCTGAGGGAGTGAACTTGATCTATGAAAGCACATACAAGAGCCTGGTGGCACAGTGATTGAACTGCTGTACTGCAGCCAAAACTGCTAACATTGTGAGTTTTGTCCTGATGGGGATCAAGGTTGACTAAGCATAGTTGGCTACAGGAGGTTATGCAGACCGTAACAAATAGATCAATAGGATTCCAACGATTGTGCCTTGTGGCTCAGTGATTATACTGCTGTACTATAGCCCCTCCCCCCCAAAAAACCCTGCTGATATTGTGAGTTTGATCCTGTTAGGGATCAAGGTTGACTCAGCCTTCCATCCTTCAGAGGTCTGTAAAATGCATTCATAGTATGTTGGCTTCAAAGTTGCTATGCCCTTGTGAACAGGCTAGTAAGTTCACAAAGTGCTATGGAGTGGTATATAAGTGTAATTGCTATGCAGTGGTACCTCACTTAAAGAGCATAATGCATTCCACAGGATTGCTCTTTAAGTGAGTTTGTTCTTTAAGTGATACACCATTAAGTGATACACCAATTCAGGCCCGGATATGGTACTGAAACTGCACTGGTCGCTTTGGTGGATGATCTCTGGAGAGAGCGGGATGGAGGCCATCCGTCCATCCTTGCTCTTCTCGTTCTCTCAGCGGCTTTCGATACCGTCGATCATGACATTCTCTTGGGAAGGCTCCAAGGATTGGGGATCCAGGGCACTGTGTTGGCCTGGTTTTCCTCATTTCTGAGGGGCAGGACCCAGACGGTATGTCTGGAGAATGAGAAGTCCAGCCCTAGGTTCCTCCAATATGGGGTGCCTCAGGGCTCGGTACTCTCACCTCTCCTGTTTAACATCTATATGAAGCCGCTGGGTGAGATCATCCGTTCCCACGGGGTATGGTACCATCAATATGCAGATGATACACAACTGTACATCTCAGCCCGTGGGGACCCAAGCGGTGCAGTAGAAGTCCTAACCAGGTGCCTGGAGGCTGTTAGGGTCTGGATGGGGGAAAACGGGCTACAACTGAATCCCGGCAAGACTGAGTGGCTATGGGTGAGGGGCCCTGTGTTATCCCGGGAGCTTCCAGCTTTGGTTCTGGATGGGGCAGTCTTGTCCCAGACAGATCCGGTGCCTAATCTGGGGGTCCTCCTGGACTCACGACTACTGTTCGAAGAACAGGTGGTAGGCGTGGCCAGGAGGGCTTTTGCACAACTTCGTGTAATATACCAGTTACGCCCACTCCTGGATCGGGACTTCTTGCTCAGGGTCACACATGCACCGGTCACCTCCAGACTTGATTACTGTAATATGCTCTACGTGGGGCTGCCCTTGGTGACCATTCGGAAACTCCAGCTGGCCCAGAATGCAGCTGCTCGGGTAGTGATGGGGTGCGGGCGCTACGCTCGTGCCTCACCACTGCTTCGGCGGCTGCACTGGCTGCCAGTATGTTTCTGGGTGCAATTCAAGGTGCTGGTCATTACCTTTAAAGCCCTATATGGTAGTGGGCCAGGATACCTCAGAGACCGCGTCACCCCAAGAACGTCTGTCCGTCCCACCAGGGCGGATCGGAGAGGCTCCCTTGCAATCCCATCAGCTAGAGAGGCGCACCTCTCTAGCACCAGAAGGAGGGCCTTCTCCGTGGCCGCCCTGGCCCTGTGGAACCTCCTGCCAATCGATCTACGTCAACAGACAGAGCTCCTGCCCTTCCGGAAAGGCCTTAAAACCTGGCTGGCAGGACAAGTTTGGGGATCCGAAAACATCGGATCTCATGTTGGGTGGCTTATCAGATGAGACAGCCACCCTTTGTTCTTACCTCCTTACCCCGGTCCTGTTTTTTAATAATTTTTGTAATTTTATAACTTGGAATTGTTTAATTTCTTTTAGCTCAACTTTTAATATTGTATTAGTTCACATTTTTAACTGTTAATAGGGTAATGTATATTGATTTGTGGTCTTCAGCTATGTATTTTTAAAATTGTTTATGTAAGTCGCCCAGAGTTGGGTTTTTACCCGATTGGGGCGGGATAGCAAGTTGAAGAAAATAAATAAATAAATAAATTGTAAGTGACCAATTGTGACTTCTGACTGGGGGGGGGGGTGTTGTGAGTTGTTAAGTGAGTTTTTGGTTGGTTTTGCTTGTTAAGTGAGGCGATCATTCAGAGAAAATTCTCCTCTTTAAGCGAGTTAATCTCTAAGCGAGGCACTCTTTATGTGAGCTTTTACCATATTAACAATTAGCAGTTAGTCTTTAAGGTGCCACAATTTTTTTTCCTTTTTTTTTGTTTCTTTCATTCCTGATAAGCTTGCACAGACAGACCAACATGGTTACCATTTCAAAAACTATAACTCTGAGAGTTGTCTACACTCTTAAGACACTGTCCTTAGGCCTCACTACCTGCCAATCTTCTGCATCAAAATGTGAGGTTAATTTAAAAGTAGAATTCTTAATTGTGGCAGCATAGAACAGATATACCTACAACAACTACTACAAACGACTCACCACACAACATGCACACTGCTCCTGGAACGAAGGTGGGAAAGCAATTAATGAAGCCACTGCTTGCTTTGCCGTGATTAATTGGTGACAGAAAGAGGGTAAGAAATAGAAGCTACAAATGCACAATCTAAGTGGGAGGAATTTCGGTTGACAATGAAAAATCAGTTCTCCAGAAGGTTTTCCTATTGGTTTTCAATTGTTGCCTAGTTAACTTTAATAACAGCCAGCAAATAAGAAAAATAAAGCAGCAGGGGGTGGCAGTCCTGTGTGTCCAGACAAACTTCAATGAGGCTTTCACACATCTCCTGCCAGGGCTTTTTCTGGCAGCAGCCAAGTGAAGGACTCAAAATAAGATAAAAACAATGTTAAAGAAGTCTGCAGAGGCAGTATGGGGCTCCCCAAAGGTTGGTCACATCTAAGAACTCATCTTCTTGGTGTCTGTTATCAAAGTCACTCTCACAAACACATGAATTTTGATTAGAAGTTTTTTTTGGGGGGAAAGGCCTCATAAAACCTGGCTACAGAAGTGGCCAAAGTTTCTTTGAAAAATAAAAAGAATCTGGGCTTGCAAATCCCTGCAGCTTCTGTTGTCTGTAGATGCCCTCTGCTTCTTAATCATCACACTTAAAATGTGTCAGTAGAACAAAAGCTTCCTGTGACTGTTTTTGATAAAAAAAATGCAATAAATTGGGAGGAGGGTTGTTTGAGGTGAATAAAACCAGCCTGCAGATAAGAATTCAAAACTGATGATGGTGATTGACACTAAGGGAGCTATTAAGAAGCCATCTTTTTGGGAAGCATGAAAGATAGCATATTCTGTTGTGATTCCTTGATTATTATTATTATTTTGTAAAAAAAAAAAAAGACAGGTTTGATTCTCAAATACTGTAAGTGTTTCTGATCTCAGTAGTAACACAGTTATTAAGAGTACTTAGGATCACCTTTTACTCAAGGGAGTTCAAAATACTTTACATAGATGGTCTTTTGAGATTTTTACATTTTGTGAGCTCACCTGATACAAATCCCTACTTATCAGTATCAGGTTGGCATGCAATTGTACTATGGATATTCAATATTCCTCAATCAAGTTATAGACTTCTTAGACCACAAAAATAAAATCTTCACTAATGTGTTCACATATGTGTCTGTGTGTGATATTTCATGGAGGAAAGAACACATTTAGAAATGCATGTACTTGGATTTAAAAACACTTGGAGATACAGTACAGGCATTTTGTGTCCAAATATATAGAGTTCGCTATAGAATGTGCATAGTTCTTTGTGGGATGTTTCTAATTAAATTTAGCTTTTTAAAAAACAATGTCATAATTTTAAAAAAATACTTACCTTATGAATTTATAAACACTTAGTATCATTGATACACTCCACAATCTGTCTACTTTATTCCCAGATGTACTTTATTGTTATTATTCCCCTATTGCAGTGTGAGGAGGAGGAGGAGGAAGACTATGTGCAGATAGTCATCATGAGTTCCCACAGCAACACCCTCAAGAAGAGGAGAAAGGTTCAGGCAGTGTTCTCAAGCCCTGTTAACTTATCACATCTGGCAATTTTCACTCCATCATGGGCAGCATAAGCCAACACATGAACTATGTGGTATTCCTCTTCTAGTATTAGTGAAGTCACATAACTATGAACGTAACTTAAAAGTTACAGTTAGCCCATGAAATGAATGAGATTGATTACCTTGCTAATCAAAAATTGTGGATGCCTTGACCATCTTAGCCCTGTCTGTACTAATTCATTGTGGTAATTTTGGAGATGGTTACATCTTGACCTTTTTTCCTGTACCCTAAAGTGTGTGGCAGGCAAGGATGTTGTAAAGGAGGAGCTATATAAATAAATACAGTGGTACCTCGCTTAAAGAGCCTAACATATTCCACAGGGTTGCTCTTTAAGCGAGTTTGTTCTTTAAATGAAACGCCATTGTAGGTGACCAATTGTGAGTTCTGGCAGGGGGGGATGTGAAACCTGATTTAGTTGTTAAGTGAGTTTTTGGTTGGCTTTAGTTGTTAAATGAGGTCACCATTCAGAGAAAATTCTGCTCTTTAAGCAAGTTAGTCGCTAAGCGAGGCATTCTTTATGCGAGGTATTACTGTATATACCACCTCAGATTTTCAGGACATAGCAGAGGCAGGGATCTCTGGGTCAAAGTCCCAGGGCTTTCTGAGAAGTGTGGAACTATGTTGATCCTTCAGATTTCTTTAATTTCCTTCAATCTTAGCTGCAATCCTCACAACAGCTAGTGAGAAATGGATATTCCCCATGAACAGTATAGTGTTGCAAGCTCTCTCTCCCCTAATGCCAATTATTTCAGAGTGTATGGTGATCAGTGAGTACTTAAGAGCTGTTATCTTTACAAAAGATCTACTCCTTATTCTTGATATGGCCCAGCTATGAGGAATGTTGTGATAAGGTCCTACACTTGACTGACACAGAGATCATCACACTTTTGAATAATCTACTGTAACACTTGCAGTAATAACACATTTTAAAGGTATGAACTCTTTCTCCTTCATATGCACATCTAATATTACTGGAAAGCTCATATGTTTGCTTGTTTTTAAAGTGGGGAGCAATGAAAAACAGTAATTTTGAAGCGTGCATTTCTAGTATTTCATTTCTATTGCCAACTTACTTCAGAGTCAAAGCAGGGAAGATGTTTAGCACATTTCCAGAAGAGTTGCTCCCTCAAGTGGTGAAAAACATCTGTTTGTCAAAGCATGTGGTTTTCTCACACAGAACTTTGTATTCAGTGACTCATCACTGGAACATAAACATGGTAATAATTTGAAAGTTTGATTTTCAAGGCAAGATATTTGAGTAAAACCCATTAACCATAGGGGACTGATATTCCCCCAAACATTTGTTTTGACCTAAATACTCCTGCTCATGATATTTCATACAGTATTCTCCTGGATGGGTTGGTGTAGTCAAACTAAAACATGCTCATCAGATCTAAATTTGACCTGATTTCCTTCCACAAAATTGCTGGTAAACTCATGCTAGGAAATTTCTTGTACTATCCATCAATAAATATATCCCATTATTGCTAATAAAAACACCTATCACAATTGTATGAGGTGTAAAATAATGTAACATAGTTATTCTTCTTCTTATGTGTCCAGAACATAGTGATGATTAAGATAATATTAAATGTTTCAAACCTCTCTGTGGCTATTAACTTCTTGGGTGATCAGACAAGCCATCAGTCTCTGTTATCCATTTCTCAGCTTAAGAAGTATATTATATTTATTAAGCAGTAAAAAGGGGAAGGGCATGTTGTTCTTATGTACAGTCTGAAAGCAAGGGTGGGTAAGGATGAATAGAATAATGTGTGATTTCTTTTAGTGGTGTAATGAAAATATCACCTTGTTTTTGGTTAACACTGAATACTGTTTTGAAACATCATTATTGTGATTGTCACCATCACCACCATCATCACCAATGTCCGCTATACACAGCCCACCAGATGTTGGTTGGACTTAGTTCCTCTAATATTGTGTGATTCTCAAAGACATAGGATTTTCATAGGTAAGATATGTGCTGTTCCAAAGTATGACAGCTTCCTACACTTAGTGCAATTACACCTAGAGTAAAAAGATGGTTGTCTAAGTCTTTTGCCATTTCAGCTAAAGAACCAGTTACAACCAAAGCAATTTTAGTCCTCCTCCTTCTCTTCCTCTTCTTCTGTGACCTTCAGGACTCAAGAGCCTTTACTGAAATTAACCCCAAAGTCATGTGCCCTAGCACACACAAGAAATCCACCTGTAATGCTCATATAAGCAATAGAGTATATGTAATTTACAGTCAACTGACACTTTTGGAAAACAGCTGTTAGAGCTACTTTCTTGATCCTTATCCTTGGATGCGAAGGACGGAAACATTTCCCAACTTTATATCTGCCTTAGGAAAGAGGCTTAATCCTGAGTTGATTATCACTACAATTTAAAGAACAGCAAATAACCCTCCATGCCAAGGACAGAACTGAGGTTACCCTTTGGGATAACCAATGTAACTTCCTCCAGCTCCTGCTCAACTTCCCTTTCCTAAACAGATTATGTTTAGCGTATGTCATCAATGTAGCACTCTTTCACACCATTAGAGGCAACTTAAACAACTTTACTCCTGAGCGCTCTCTTCCTTAGCAAAGAACCATGCTGTAAACTGAAGCATAATTAGTTTGTTAGCCAGGAAAAGAGTATGGAGGAGATTGCTAGCCTGTCATTATAACAGTAGCGCATGACAGTGTGTCTTGTATTGTTTATTACTTGTTTAGATTTTGTTACTTTCAATAAAAACTTAGTGTTGTGCTGTCATGTTGCTTCTAACTTATTACAATCCTGGTAGGATTTTTATGATATGAAAGGTGCTCAAGAAGAGGTTTACCATCCCTGCATTCAGTCTGTTTCCATAGCTGAGCGGGGATTTGAAACCAGGTTTCCTGAGTCCCAGGGAAAAAGTCTATGCTGGTACATAAAAATACTGACTTTCTAAAGTTACTTTTAAATTGCTCTTACAAAGTAATTTTGAAATGTAACTTTATTTTTCACAATTAAAGTAGAACAAGAAAAGAAGGAAGAAAAGTTTAAAGACAAATAGATTTATGTCAATGTGAACTTTTGTGGATAAAAGTCTATTTGTTCAAAGGCACAGTGCCTAGAAAACATTGCTCATTAATTTAAAGGTTTTGTGATTTTTTAAATAGAGGAGAAATGGAAGAGCACAGTTTTTGTGCTTTTTAGGTATTTTCTAATTCCCATGTTTTCAGGCTAGCTGTGTTTGTTGGTCTGCAGCAAAGAGTCTTGTAGGATCTTGAAGAGTTCCTGTTATGTGCTGTCTCTATGAATTAATGATCTCTGAGAGATCCTGCCATTTGCCATTCCTGCTTAGACCTTGCACACAAAAGGGGATGGCTTCCTTCACTGAGTCAATCCATTTCATAGTCAGTTTTCCTCTTTTTCTATGACCATGAACCTAACATCATTGTCTCAAAGACTAATTGGTTTGTATTAATGTAAATTATTGTGAACTATAGCTTGCTTCCTCAGACAGAAGAAATAGCTGAATCCACAAAACTTTGTGTCAAGTAAAACATGTGAGTCCTTAGATGAGAAAACACTCCTCCTCCTTTCCTTTAGGAAAAAAATGCAATAACTTGATTCTAAAAGTAAGAAATCAAAGCATTATAAAGAAGTTGACATGAGAAGCCATGCTTAAATGTAACTCATGCAGCCAAGAAGCTGTACAACAAGCTAACTTCTTTTACTCTCTTACCCTTTTTGTTTTACAAGTCACTTGACCTTCCTCAAAGACTGTTCCTGACACCCATGTTCATAGCAGAATTAACATGGAGATAATGACATCATTATCATGGAGATCTTAGAGAATGTACTAGTCATAGACAAGAATGTGCAATAGTAGGGAAAATCCAGATTGCTCGGAGAAACTGATTCTAGTGTCTCTTGGTGTTTAAACTGTATAATGACACAATCAACCCTAGCCAAAAAAAAGTTTTTCTTAACATAGTTCCTCCCAAATGAATAAGGCTGATTAAAGAAGTAAAAAAGCCAAAAAGGTGTGCCAGAGCACACTGCTTTGAAGCAAAAACGGGCTAAATCTACTTTTAGCAGCCTGTAAATGAGAAATAAATAAACAAATCCATTACATTATCATGAAGGCATCAGAAGAAAGGTGAGATAAAAACATGACTAATACCTAAGTGGAAGAAAGAAAATCCTTTTTGAAGTAGCAATATAGTGCCTCAATAACTATACTAAAAAAATTTTTTTACAACAATCAATAATATATTAACAATTTCTGGAAATAGAAAAAAACAAACACATTTTGATTACCAAGCCTGAATGAGAAGTGGCATTTGACATTAATCAAATTGTGTGAGTTATGTCTCCGTTATAACAAAACTTTTCAGGAATGCTATTAATATTAAATGCTGTTGACATGTCAGTGTCATGCAGAGCCATTGACTCCAATGTTTAGGGGCTATTTCCAAAAAAGTGTTTCGAGTAGCTGGCCTCAAAGCCTGGTTGCAAGAAAATCATCACTAGTCAAAATCTGGTGAAAGTGGTAAAACACCAATGACCTGTTCAGCATCTGTTTAACTGTTCAGTGTTAAACTTGTTTGAGACTTGCTATAACTTTTTGATACCTTTCTTAATGTCCCTATCTGAATAGTTTTTACAATGCTCAGAACCTACAAATAGTATTGCTACATAGTGATCTGTTTGTTTTAAACAGATTTTGGCAGTACAAATTGCAGGTGACCCAACTGGAGGTGAGAATCCAGTCTGTTTCAAGGCTGCATCAGAGAGCAACAGGTTAAAGCCCCTTCTACATTACTGTATTACATCAGCAAATTCATTTCTAGTTTCATCTATAAGATTTCAGAGAGCTTGAGTCCTAGTTTGAGGAGACAATTGAGTCAATTAACCAATAAGGCTGGATTGGTTTCTATTAAGTACTTAAGTCAAGGATCCTCAACTTATGGCCCACAGACCGGATATGGCCCACAGACCGGATATGGCCCATAGAACCAACTCATCTGGCCCACACCCTCTCTCCAGCTGCCACTTCTGTCACTGTCGCTGCCATCTCAATCCATCTCATCTCTGCTTGGCTTGACATGTCCCTAACAGCACTCAATAGCAGGATGGATGTTGTATGGCTTACAGCATCCGCTGGAATTCACCCTCCCAAGGATGTTCCAATTACAGTTCACAATTTAACATTATGCAGAAGAAAAAGAAGTAGCTATCTGTAAGCTTTCCTGATAAATTGAATAGTCTCTTAAATATTACTGAATTCTACAGCACAAATATCAAATTGATTTTTTTTTAAAAAAAGACAAATTCTTAGAGAACAGTATCTTGTGCTCACAAAGAATTGATTCAGTGCTTAGAGAAGCAGAAAATGTATAAACAGCTAGACATGTAAGCCACAAGGGACCTTAAATTATTATTCAGGAACAAGTATTTTGATAGAGGGAAGGTGGTACTCAAAAAAACTGGATGCAAAAAGATAAAAAATACTGTTATAAATAGCTGGGCAACAGGTGAAAAGAGTGAAACTTAAACATCAGGAGCTGAGCAGGGCTGTTGAGTAAATGACGTTTTAGAGCTGTCTCAATCATAGGATCTCTGTAAGTCAGAGACAGTGCAACAACAGTCAGATTTTGAAAGTACTTCTGTGGTAGCATGACTCCATCATCAGATGATAGTAATAAAACAGTAAAGGACTGCTGGATTACGAACTTCAACTGAGAATTAACCAATACACTGACAGCACCTCAATTGCTTCCAGGATTATATTATTGGGTGGCATCAATCAAACCTGTAGCCCAAATTAGGCTGACTTCAGGCTGAGCCTTGGGGATTCATATCCAAGACCATATTACTTGCACTAGATACTATCAGAAAATAATTATGAAGCAAGGTGTGGGTGAAATCTACAGGGCCTGTCACAAATCTAAAGAAAATAAATCATTGTATTGTAGCCTAGCACCATAAACTAGCATCAATGAATTATTTGTGGAGGCATAACCAAGTTGTAAAGAACATTTTTCAGCAGGCAGCTAAATCATATGGATTGTTAACACATTTTCCTCTGTAATACAAATTTTTCCTGTTTTAGAAAACAAAACCACTGTATTATACTGGGACCAACAAGCCATCAGGGATCAAAACAGTTGATTTTAGTCAGCTGGATATGCAACAAAATAAAACATATCAAGTTGGAATTCCATCAGCAAGCAAATGCAAACATACTGCAAATGCAAAACCTGCAACATGCTGAACATAAGACATGAAAATAAAGTAATATGGGAACAAGAGCAGGACAGCTTCTTCACAGTAATTTCAGCAACTAATATTGTTGCAAAATCTGCAGGTTTCTCAAGAGTCAGAATCTCAGGATCTGACTCTTGAGGCATATTTTGGTGATTTCATTCTGCAGTTCCTTTTGCCTGACCTAGCCAGAAACACAGGGTTGCCATCACCAAGGTACGCCCAATTGTGGTTCAAAAATACATAATCTTCAAGGAGGCTCTTTCTATGTAACCCGTCAAAGTGGACTGAATGGAATGAACAATTTCACACAGTGCTGGGATAGAGAAAGTGAAGCCCATGGAACAATGGGCCCTAAGAGCAACCCTTGAAAAATCACTATAAACGAAACAAAAACAAAATTCATCAGTTTCTGCTTTTAGAGGCATACCAATTTCAACCCTCAGGAGCCTATTCACCCTGATAGAGCAGTTCACTTCCAGTTATTTACAATGGTGAAAAAAGAAGACACTCAGCCTCATCTTCAGTTGTAAAGTGTTTCAAACTATGGACAAGTGGCTTCAGTTTTAGGCAGGAGGGCACCTGCCCTTGCCATTCTGTGAAGATATCTCCACTCTTCTGATATGTCCATAGGCTGCATATTACTTGGCTTGCCCTCCCTATTTGTCAACACGGAGGGACTGCAGTGGCTCAAGTGGCTAAGATGCTGACTGGAAGGTGGGAGGTCAGCAGTTCAATTCCTGAGCACTGGAGGACGGAATGAGCACCCATCTTTGTCCCAGCTCCTGCCAAACTCGCAGTTTGCAAGCAAGAAACTGCAAGTAGATAAATAGGGACCACTTTGGTGGGAAGGTAAACAGCGTTCCGTGCACTCTGGTGTCGAGTCATGCCTACCACATGACCATGGAAGCAGACAGCGCTGGCTCTTCAGCTTTGAAACAGAGATGAGCACTGAACCCTAGAGTCAGATATGACTGGCTTTCGAGCAAAGGAAACCTTTACCTTTAATTTATTTGCCATTATAATTTTGTTGTGTATGTATTTTCTTCAACATGTTCAAGTGAGGATGAGCAAAATGGGGGCCAAAATGTGCATTTGGACCTTTACCAAATTTTTAACATCCCACCCCCCAGCCTTGCTTTCAGCTCCATTATGTGTTGGGGGGGGGGGGACAACAAAGCTCATGAAGATATACAGTACTTGGTTTTTAAGAATAAATGAGCCATCCCAGAAGCCATTTGACTCCTGTGCATATTCTTAAAGGGAGATGTGTGCGTCCGTGTGTGTGCACACGCACACACATGCCCATGTTTTCCTGTCACTACACTACCAAATCCCAGTAGCAAATCTGACAGGAAATCAACCGTGTAAAGAATGGCCTTTGAACAATTGGAAGGGGTGGCTTCTGCTATTATTTGCCCATTTCATTACCTGACTGAGGCAGGATTGACCTAATGCCCTAATTCTCTGTTTAAAAAATATTCTTGGAATTTGATGTATCATCTGGTTTTATTTCTACATGGTTACTAATTGACCAAGGGCAGTGGGTTACTTTTACTTGAAGAGAAAACAATAAGCCAAAGAGCCATGAACATTGATATTCTTTCTTTGGCTTACATTTTAAAAGCAAACATCCCTCTTCCCCAAGATGAATGGTTTGCTATGTGATAGGTTTAAAATATATTAAATGCAATAAATCTTTCCCTGCAGGGATGGTATTCAGCAGAGACAGTGGGTTTTAAATTAAGGTGGTGTTATTTATTTAGTTATGTATTTATGTGGGGGGAAATTACTCCCTTCATATGTATTTTAGAAAATAATAATAATTGGTTTTAACCACTATGTAGATAAGATATTTTAAGTGGGAGGGAAATCCACTCCATTTGTGTGTATATGTATCCAGTGTGAATCGAGCACAAGAAATGACACAGGAAATCTAAAATAAATTAGGCATAATTAACCATCATAAAAAGAAGAAGCAGAAAGACATGTTGATCACTTATTAGTGATATATAGATATAAAAGTTCAGTGTAAATACTGAAAATTGTGGAGATATCAGTGGGAAAGAGAGAAAACCTGGTAGCTACCCACATACACAGAGGGATGTCTTGGAAATAAGCAGCCATGCTGCAGAACAGAAATGGATTAGCAGAAAGGGCGGGCAGGAGGGACAAACTATAATAAAAACACATTCATGAAAGAATGGGGCTTGAGGAAACCCAAAATAGCATCACGGCTGTGAACAGTGAACCTTGTCTGCCAGCTGCTGTAATTAAGAGCTAAGGAGGAACACAAAGGTGTTGTAGTGGTTAGAAAGTTTCTTTAAATGATGTATGTGAGGCACAGTGTTTTCCATGGGGAGTGTACCTGTGTGTTTAGGCTCTGTGGCTTCACATTATGTGTGCAGCGAGAAGAAATATGTGTACACCTCCTCTTCCACCACAGGTGGAATAATTGCAGTGAATCACAAAGAGAGGTTGAGAATGTTTTCCACATCCAAACCAGCCAGTTGAAAGAAAGCTGAGGTAGATTGAATAAGGATAGTGGTGGGCAAGCAGAAGCATGGGATTAACAGGTGATGTCACTTCCACAGGGGGTGGGGGATGCTGGAAAAAAATTGTGGCAGAAGGTGAGGAAAAGAAAATGAATCATAGGAGACAGTGGGGTGTTAGGAATAGAGGGACAGCCTTGAGAATTACAGGTTGATGTCCCCTAGTGAGTCAAGAAACAAAACTAAAGAAAATGAGGGGAATAAGGAAGACAGAAAGGAATTGGACTTGATCTACAAAAGCTCACATTCAAATAGAGCTCTTCTTCTTCTTCTTCTTCTTCTTCTTCTTCTTCTTCTTCTTCTTCTTCTTCTTCTTCTTCTTCTTCTTCTTCTTCTTCTTCTTCTTCTTCTTCTTCTTCTTCTTCTTCTTCTTCTTCTTCTTCTTCTTCTTCTTCTTCTTCTTCTTCTTCTTCTTCTTCTTCTTCTTCTTCTTCTTCTTCTTCTTCTTCTTCTTCTTCTTCTTCTTCTTCTTCTTCTTCTTCTTCTTCTTCCATGTCCCGATCAAACCCTTAACTGCCAGTTTTTTGGCTTTGTTGTTGCTCAAACCCAAGTCCTAGCAGTTATTACTTAGGATGCCACAAAGTTTTTGAGTTCTTTTATTTTGTTCTTTAAAAAAAATCTTCTCTGATATGGCTGCATAGACTAGCACAGCTATGACTATGAGAACCAGTGAGACAAGACACTTACTGGACACCCCCCACCCCAAAGGGACTCTGAAATAGATGAAAGATGTACTTAGAAGATTATTTTCTATCTGTCCTTCAAATTAAGGACACATTTCTCTAATATCAGGGCCCATGGCCTCCCTGTTTCATGATTGTGCTGGAGTAAATGGGGATATTGGAATAAAAGATATGAACCTTGGAACTAGTTTTGACATACACGGGTCTAGAATTCACAGGGCAGTTTTTCATTACAAACTGTGCAACATCCAGCATGTAATAATTTGCTATTGCCTAACTAGGAGCCCTGCTGGTGCAGAGGTTAAACTGCTGTCCTGCAACCAAAAGTTTGTGAGTTTGATCCTGACCAGGACTCAAGGTTGACTCAGCCTTCCATCCTTTCATGGCCAGTAAAAAGAGTACCCAGCATGTTGGGGCAAAATGCTAATTAGTTTGTGAACTGTCAGAGAGTGCACAAAGCACTATGGGATGTTATATAAGTGTGATTCCTTTACTTTGCTCTAATCCAGTTTGTAATAAAACAGAATAGTAGAGATCCTACACTTGACTCAGGAAATGAATGTTACTGGGGAAAAGGGTCTATTCATGTGAAGGTGGCTCATCACAGATAAAAAAGACCAAGGCATAGGGCAGTACAGATTGATTCTGGTCTACAGCTACAAATAACTCCTTGCCTAAGGCAAGCCCAAACTGAGCAAACATGCCCTGCGGTAACAATGTGTTTCCTCAAAGGATGTGTTTTGTCAGGCACCTGGTTCCTCGCCCTTTTTTGCCTTACACATTCTAGTTTGGACATAATCAAATGGTCATTTGAGTTTGTATTATCTCTACCTAGAAGCAAAGATTATTTCCAGAAAAGGTATTCTTGCTCACTGACAGATTTGTCACAAACAGGAAGCCACAACTCATCTCTAATTGCCAAGTCAACCCTTGAGGTAGCATGGAGAATGTTGACAATCTCTCTCTCTCTCTCTCTCTCTCTCTCTCTCTCTCTCTCTCTCTCTCACACACACACACACACACACACACACACACACACACCTCTCTGAAAAAATATGTTAACAAGAATCTCAGTTTACATGCTAGTGTAACTAATAGTAAAGGGTAACTGTTATTCTGTGGGTTGATACAAATGTGTGACCCCCCCCCCCCCCCGTGGCATGCACTGGATGTTCTGTAATGGCCACAGAGCATGAAATGGGATAATTTTTCACTTTAACTTGTTCCCACATTAAAGCATATATGATATTTGTCCCAAGTATAGTTTTGCAATTATTGGTAAATTGTACCAATATGAGCTGCAGCCCTAACCAATTCAAGAGTCACAGCTATTCAAAGCACATAATAGATAATCCTGCCCCTTTTAATGTGTTAAGAAAGAAGAGCCTTTCAGATTAAAAGACGTAGCAACCCATACTCAACAATAACCATCTCTTCATTTCAGAATTGAAGAATTTTGCAAACTCTGGTGAGTTCTTATCCAAATCAAACTGAAACAAAATAAAATTCCATCAAGAAGGTGCTATGTAGAAAGAGTGGGTCAAAGCAAGTTCCTCAGAAACACATCTGCTATTTGATCACCAACCATCAAAGGTAAAAGGTAAAGGTTTCCCTTGCTCGAAAGCCAGTCGTATCCGACTCTAGGGGTCAGTGCTCATCTCTGTTTCTAAGCCGAAGAGACAGTGCTGTCTGCTTCTGCAGACATTTCCATGGTCATGTGGCAGGCATGACTAGACACTGGAGCGCATGGAACACTGCTGCCTTCCCACTGAAGTGGTCCCTATTTATCTACTTGCAATTTCTTGCTTTCCAACTGCTAGGTTGGCAGGAGCTGGGACAGAGACGGGAGCTCATTCCATCCTGCAGTACTCAGGAATTGAACTGCTGACCTTCCGCCTCCCAGTCAGCGTCTTAGTGACTTGAGCCACTGCAGTCCACCAACCACCAAAGCAGAAGCTGAAATCAAGACATAGCTTCCTCCCAACTTCTGTCCCTCAAAACAACCACCCCCCACAGACCACCTTAGAACTATGGAAGGCAAGCAAGGATCTACCATATAACTGGGCAGAACCATATGAGTACCACCTGGCCAAGAACAACCATGGCCTGTGTGGAAAGCTTTAAATAGACTGCAAACAGGGGTAGGAGGTTCAAGGGCAAATCTGAGAAAGTCTGGTTTCCCTGATGATGACATCCTGTGTGAATGTGGAGAAGTACAAACTATTGTCCATATGATACAATGCACACAATGACCTTCAAAGTGCACTGAGCAAGACCTTAGATTGGCAAGAGGAAATGCTGCTGAAGTGACCCGATATTGATCTGATGTCATCTAGCCCTTTTTAATTCTATTTTATTTTCATATGTGTTAATTTTAGCTTTGTATGTTATTATATGCTGGTGATGCTTCTGACACGAATAAAGAAAGAAGCCCTCTGAGTCTGAGGGAGAAAAGACTATAAAAACAGGTAAAGGAAGAGAAGTGACCCAGACCCCATTGAGTTTGTCTTTGGGTACCCTGGTCCACCAGCCAACTGGGAGGGGGGCTGGTGGGGTGCATACTATAGATAGAGATATTTTTTTTGGAAAAAAAAAGCTTTCACTCCTAAAATTCAGCCAAAAAAACCCCAGGCTGAATATCTGATATGAATATCCTTAAACAGGCATGGCCCTCTTACCTCCCTGCCATTCCTGTGCCAGCTCTATTGAGCAGGAAAAAAATGTGGTCCACTGATGTGAATTGCTATGTTCTTCACCTTTAAACAAAATCCCTATGGCAAGGCCAGTGTTCTCTAGTACCTTGTTTGTGATAGGAGCCAGAGATATGCTTCCAGAAAAAGGTCACAAGGCAGTAGTCTTCTGGTGTTATATGTCCCTTGTGGTTTGAAGCAAATGAACTGGTGTATAATCCCAAATGCCTTATTCAGGCTCTTTCCTAGCTGTGATGCTGAGTGCTTTTGAATGGGAAAAAAGAACAATGCATGAATTGCCTGATTTATTTCTTTTTCTAAACTTTCCCAATTAGATAGCTTTTTAGATGTGCTGTGGAGACAACGTTATGATGCTGCTTAGTAGAGAGACTTCAACGAAGCTAATCACAGTCCTTTGGATCTTCTGAACTCTGTTTTCCACACATCTAAAGCTATTTTATGGAGCAATTTAGTGCCCCAGGATAACAAAGGGCTTTGTTGCCATTTCATGCTTGACTATATGCTGCCAACTTTGTGAAAGAAAACTGTTTTACTTCTTTTCTATTAACCATTCTCCTTAAATTAGAGTGCACATAATATGCCATTGCTCTATACTTGACATATTAGGTGAACTGGGCAAGAAAAATAAAAGAAGGTTCAGTGAACAAGAAACAATTTTTTTTATCATTACTGAGTAAAGTAAGGCCAACTGTGTTGCTATTAACTAAAGTACCAGGCTGAGCTTGGGTTTTAGATGTGAGATAAGGAAGTTTGTGAAATGTAGCTCAAAGAAGATGAAACATTGCAAGCTTAGCCATAAAAAGAAGAGGCAGGGGAATGAGTGAGAATTTTGTTTCAATTAGGGTTGTATTTTTTTTTTTTTTTACATTTTGAGCTGTCCATTTGAAGTGACATCTCCTAATCAGAGCCTCAACTAGCTCTTCCATGGAGCTGCATCCATACTCCCAAAGCCAAACTGCTCAGAAATTCCTGTTGAATTACTGGGGAAGATGAGAGAGAATTCAGATAAGGGCTGGTTTTTCAAAGATGCACTGTTTCTGTCCATAAGTGTTTTATTGTTGTCACTGCCATTACGATGGTGGGTGTGTTTTTCTGGCAAAATATGATCACGGAACATTTCATCTGAAAACTTAACAATTGCAATATCTATTCTTCAGACTCTTCCTCTATGATTAGCAGAGAAAACAATCTTCCAAAATCTAGTTTCACTGAATGTCTATCAAAGCAAAACTAAAAGGAAGTTTTCACCTGAGCAAATTTCTGCCAACCTCTGCAAAAACATCAGGGAATTACAAGAACTAATGAAGCCTTCAGCTAATAATTGAAAAACATTTGCTTTGAATTAGACAATTCTCTAAGTATATAAAGTGTCAAATCATTAGCACCCCCTATGAATTAAAATTTGCAGGGTTTTTTTTTTTAAACTAACTCCTGAGCAAGTCTGACCTTTAAGCTTTTGTTTCTGTGATGGAATTTTCATAATCAAGATGTTGTGTGCATGGTTTTTTTTTTTAAAAAAAAGCTTTAATAGTTTAATGTAGCTGGTTAGATATTTATGTTAAAAAGTAGGCAGAAAGTAGACATGAATCTACTAGTAGATCTCTGGGTGAATGGTAGAAGACACAAAAGAGTTTCTAACTTTCGGATGGTTGACTACAGCAATGTCCCCGTTGAAAAGTAATAAGCTTAAAATAGGAAATAATTAATTTTGTGAATGAGATAACTTAGTTTCTCTTCAATTCTGATATTCAAAGGCATTCCTATGGTTCTTATTTTGATGTAAATAGGCACTACAATAGTTTTGGGAGAGAGCAGCAAAGCTATTTAACCTGAGTGTTACCTCAAAGGTGAGCTTCACCTGAGCCAAGGATGCATAACTATAATTCATTCTACAAATAAAAAACTTTGTCTGTCATTCTTTACATTTAAATATTCATCTTCCCAAACAGTGAAAGGGCTTCAAAATGACAAACGGCTCAGACCTCCTCTGAGCTCTTAGAAGGTCCAGATGAAAGGATATATATTTTGAGCCAGGCCATTTGGCAGATATGTAGATTCAAGCAAACAATAAAACATATTGTGCAAGCCTGTAGTATGCTGACCCCTGATCGATTTCTCTGGCTGGATAATGGAAGAAAACATGACTGTAATATAAAAGTAGCATTAATAAATGGAAACCTGTAGAACTACCTCACAATGGATTGGATTATATGTTTCTGTTTTCTGCACTTTTTCTGGCTGTGACTTTCTATGGGTAAATGTTGCCATTGTTTGAAACCCAGTTGTATCAACTCCAGGGTTCAGTGCTCATCTCTGTCTATAGCCAAAGAGCCAGCACTGTTTGTATCTGCAGACATTTGTGTAGACATGTGGCAGGCATGACAAACACCCAATTTGGACACGATGCTTGAGTGGTCAAATGGGTGATGAGCAATATGATTGTAACTCATCCATATCCCCACTGGGAAGTCACTTATATTCTAGGTGAGATGGGGATATGGTGGCAAGGATTAATGTGTATCGTCCCTCAGTAATTTAAGTTCTCTGGCCAAAATCCTGTTTGTGCAGGTACAATGTAAAATTACACCCATGTAAAGACATCACCTTGCATACAAAAGTCTGCATAGTCAAAGCAATGGTATTCCTGGTGGTAATGTATGGGTGTGAGAGCTGGACCATAAGGAAAGCTGAGCACAGAACAATAGACACCTTTGAAATGTGGTGTTGGAGGAGAATTTTGAGAGTACCCTGGACAGTGAGGAGTACAACTAGGTCAGTCTTAGAAGAAATCAACCCTGACTGCTCCTTAGAAGGTCAAATAGTAAAGATGAAGCTAAAGTACTTTGGACATCAAATGAGAAGAGAAGATTCACTTGAGAAAACCTTGATGTTGGGAAAGGTGAGGGGAGGCCAAAAATGAGATGGCTAGATGGTATTGTAGTTACAATGGGAATAGAGTTGGGCAGGTTCAGGAGGATGGTGGAGGACAGAGGTGCCTGGAGGATAATGGTCCATGGGGTTGCAAAGGGTCAGAATCGACTGTGCGACTGAACAACAACAACAAATTTCAGGCAAAGCAGCCAAATAGTGGTTTATAATCTTCAAACGGTAGACTTGAAAGAATTCTGAGGCCCTCTTGCCAATGCAAACCATTCCTACAAGATAGCCTTCCAGCTGCTACTTAGAAGCATTGAATAAAACTGATTTAGATAAAGAGCAATTTTCCTTTTGTTTGACCACAGGTAACTGTCATTGTCAGGCAGATTTATCACAATTTGTCCTGTTGTAAGATTATCTGCACCTTGGTTTGGTTGCTTACAGATGGCTCCTGATGTATGCTCTCAAGGGTTGGAGCTAGAGGGAGTGGAGTGGTGGCTTTTTCCTGAGCTGTTAACTCCTTGTTGTAGCTTGGCTGGGGGTTGGAAAAAGCCCAGGGACAGTGCCAAAGTATTTATCTTCTCTTGAATTTTGTTGAAACAATAAAATATAGCAAGGAGCGGTTCTGCAGAGATTAAGCACACATCCTGCAGTTGTTTTGTTATAGTTTCCAGCTGTGGGTGTTGAGGAGATTTCCTTGTGCTGGGTAAATATTCTCCTGGTAAGAATTGTTTCTGGTGGTGGGTCAGTGATAAGAGTAAAATATTTGTTACTCACATCTCCAGACATCTGTTGGTTTGCGAGCTGGAGAAAGGCTTCCATTCCAATCTGCTTTTTCTCTCTTTTGTTCTTTCATGGCACACCCTCTCCTTCTTTTGGGTGGGTCACATGGGGGAGCTTTTCCACTGTCTTTTCTTGCCCCAGGTGGTACTCTGCCTTTGGTTGGCATGTTTGGAGGCTTGGGATGGCAGGAGCTGGTGGACTGAGCTGTTAACGGTCAGCAATGTTCTTGAATAAAACTGAGTTCAAAAACAGTCTGAGACAGAACATACCATCATAAACTTCTTCCCAGTAGTGGGCAGCCAAAACTTTTACTACCACAATGTGGGCGGAGCCAATGTCATGATATCATGGGTGGAGCCAATGTTGTGGGTGGAGCCAAAGTAAAAAAAAACACCATAAAAATAAGTACATATAAAAATACAAATTAAATAGACATAAAAACACATACAAATACACATAAAAACACATAAAATACACATTAAAATAGATACACATTAATTACACATTAAATAGACATAAAAACACATAAAATACAAATTAAATACACATAAAATGCATAAAAATGCACATTAAAATGAATACACATTAAATACACATTAAAATACACCCACCCACCCCACATCCAAAGGTGAGTCACTTACCCTGGGGAGCAGGCTATAGGGAGCTTCAGACTAGTAGTTGCTCTTCCTCCTTCCCACTTGGGAGGACAGCAAGGAGGCTGCAGAATGCCTCAGCAGCAGCCACCAGTTCCTCCATGGCTGTATGTGGCCGCCCAACACTCTGCGCTGCCACACTCCAAGCAGCAAATGGCTGCTTGGCTCGGCAGGCAGAGCGCTGTAGGTGCACATGCATGCAGAGCGCTGTAGGTGCATATGCACGCCGAGCACTGTAGGCACACATGCATTCTGAATGCTGTATGCACACATGAAAAGTGGGGGAACTGGCGAAAGGGTAAACCCCCGAGGTGGTTCTCCCCCAAAAGTCATTACTGGTTTGCCGGGACACCAGGAAAAGCTACTACTGGTTCGGGCGAATTGGTGCAAACCGGCTGCTGTCCATCACTGCTACTTCTTAACATTTTGTCAATCTTCTTTCTTGTGATTCAAATCCATCGGTTTGGTTTATTCCTCTTAAAGAAGGCAAAAACAAGTTTGTTCCACCCACTACTTTGATTATTCCTGCCAAACGTTGAATCAAAATATAGCTGTGGACATCAGGCCTCACCCTGGGTCTGCAGGCATGACCTAACTGATTTTCATGGCTCTACCCATTGGTTCATAGAGCAGTTTGAGGCCTACACTTCTTCCCAATGAACTCTCATCTATGAGCACATGGGCTTTAAGGGACAATAAGAAGAGCATCTCATGGCTCCATTTGTATTCTTTCTCCTTAAATGCATACCAAATGTTTCATACAAAGTTTAGTCCAGAAGACAAATGCTAAGGCTAGCCATTCAATCAATTAGTTTTCTATCAAATCAAATAATAATGGGCAAAATCACTCTTGGCAGAATTTTCTGCACATCACTTATTTGTAGCAAAATCTCTAAACTTCCAATTGAAATTATTTCACAGCTTCCTTTGATTATAATGACTTCTTTATTTCAGAGCGTGGGCCAAAAGCTAAATCTCAAGCTGGTGTTGGCTGCTCAAAGGGGAGGGAGAACTCCTCCTTGTGTTGCTTTAAATATAAGTCTTATTGTCAATAAAAGGTCATTTATAAATAAAAGCGTACATCATCCCCAGCCTTTGTAGTGGCCTGTGAAATAATCAACACTCCTCAAACAGCAATCCTTCTCCAACGTTCTTGTTACAATGAAGCATGTGCTTATTTTCTTCCCCTTCATCTTTCCATTTTAAATCCCTTCATTACTGAGTCACTTATGTTGCATTGCAAACTGTTTCTTCCACTCATTACACACAAGATTGAAGAGTAATTTAGGAACAGATTGCTTGACACTTTCAGTGGGATTACTACAGCCTTGGTCTTTTCAGCAAAAGGGTAACATTTCTCCCTATCCCCCCTCCCCCCGAAGTATTAAGAGTTATTTTATTGGAGGCTGGTTTTTCCATAAGAGAAGTATAATAATTGACTATAATTTTTAGAAAGATTAGATTATCAACAATTCCCTTCCTTCATTCTAAAGTCTTATTTTCAGATATAAAATAAAATCCTTCAGGAACTTTCCCTATATAGATAACTTCTAGTAAAAGTGGTGAGTTTAAGATGTGGACAGATTTTGTTTCAATCCCTCTCTCATTATGAAAATGCTGCATGAACCAAACTCTTCTTTCAAATTCAGATCAGCTTGCAGCTGCCTCACCTTGGTACCAGTATCTCCAAAGTTCTCACCTGCATAGTCCCACCCCTTTGTTCCTAATTTATATGTGAGTGAGGAAGAAAACTGGGGTGCCAGAAGGTGCTTATCATGATAGTGTCACAATAAGGATTTTCTCACTATCTGGACTTCTTCTTGTGTCATATCTGATTGGAAATATTGGCAGTAATCATGCCAATCAACCATTAAAATTGTCCTGAGCATATAATGCAGTGTCCTTCCATTTGCCTTCTGCATCATAGAGTGACGCCTGTACCACTGTTGAAGTTCCATGAGTCACTTTCTGGTCTTGAGCTGCTTTGAGACCCAAAGTCCTTATCAGTCTCTGACAAGTATTGATGAAGCTGCTGCCCTTCATCAAATGAATTCAAGTGGGATTTAATCCACTTGGGGATCATCATCCTTCCTTATGGCCATCAGCACCCAAGGCCTTTAGTCTGCAGTGTTGTCAGGTTAGTTAACCATCACCTGATGATTGGCGTTGAATCACTCGCAGTATGGTCTACTCAATTACCATAGGAGAATAGCCTGGCTAGACTGGGACTATCTGGGCACTGTGTGCAATCCTTGATTCATTCAGCCAGTGGTGCTTTTAGAGAGGAAGGATCAGCCCACAACATGCTATTATCTTCCAGAGGAAGTCCAAATAAGTTTATATTCTTACTGTCCCTTGATGAACCTAGGAAATTGGGGCAAAAGCACAGTACTTTGTCAGTGTGGAGAAGAACTGGTGACTTCACACTTATGTCCTCGTATGTACTATGAGAGATTTGATGTTAGCTGCCCCAAATGCTTTTGATGTTGCCTGTTATTATTAGTTATACTGTGATGCTTCTGACATGTCCAAAGGAAGATCATTGATTGTCATCAGAGGTATGAATTGGTCCAAGATCTATATTTGTACCAGTGAACAGTGAACAACCAACAAGACAGAATAGTCTCCCAACTCCATCATGTCCACCAAGTGGCTGAGACTTGAGAGTGCATAAGGCCAATATGAGCTCCCAGAAGGCAGTCAGTTTCAGCCCTGGGATGATGTCATCCTGAGCGTGCCAGGGGGCTCTCTTAGCACCACAAATTTTGACTCGCAGGAGGATCTGAAAATTTCCCTGTAGCAGTGATCAGCTTCAGCAAAGGCAACTGAGGGGAAAGGATCGAGCAAGAGGCTGCTTGGAGCAGTCTGAAAAAAGCACAGTTGCTGCCTCCATTGCCACCACTCCTGACATCAAAACTGTCAGCAGTTGGAGCAGCCCACCTCCGGCCCCCACAGCTGTGTGTCAGAGGTGGGACTGGCCCGCAAGAAAAAAAGTTTGGGTACCACTGGTCTAAATAAATAGATAGATGGATGGCTAATAATGCTTTTCACAGTAAATTATTTTAGGAATAAAAAGACATCTTCTGCTTTCAAAATCAAGAGGGAGAAAAGCCCAGAACAATCAAAGGCCTTAAACCATGCAAATATATTCCAGTGACCCCTGAGGTAAGACAGGAACTTTCAAAATTAGTTACTTAGAGACAAACAATGCAAACAACTTCCTTTATGTCAGACTAGTATTTCTTGTCTCACTGGTTAGTGTGTTAATATTCACTGTATGCAAAGGTTGCTCTAGAATAAACACCAATGATCCTGGGCCGCTGTTTCATAAGCACACAAGCATGCTCTTGGGAAGTGAGCCTTGACTTTTGTTTGCCTTTCAGACAGCAAAAAGTGACTGCTGGAAAAGTCATGGCAGGATAATTACAACAGATAATGTTGAGGAAATGGATCTGTGAAAGCTCACATTAAAATACAGCAGTATGTTTTTAGGGTGCCACAATATTTTCTTTTTTCTTCTTTACTTTACTTTTCTTTTGATTGTTGCCTGATACTACGTGAAAAAGTGCACAGGAAGGTTAGTTTCTGCAGGAGTTAGCACATATGCTAGTGTGACTCACATCACCCTGAGTGCCCAACTGTTTTTGTGAACATTTGAGTCACATGGGATGCAAATAAGGGTTCCTAAAAGGGGAAATGTGGAGCTGAGAAGTTTTCCCCTGATTTGAACCTCCTGCATTATAAAGAATTATTGAATTCTTTGTAAAAATTCAAGAGAGGCACTGTCATTGGAGAAATCAAAGGAACTGTCTGCTGCATGGTATTGTCATATGTCAGGAGTTTCATATATGTTGATAATCTTGCTTTGACAATCCATGGGGAACCCTTTGAATCAATTGAACACCAGATAACCTTTGCATCACAAGACTTTTCCTTATTTTATAAAATCAACCAGCCGAAACCAAATCCTTTGAAAACAGAGTTCTGTGCCTTCAACTTAAAGAGTAGAGAAGAATTTCCAAGTTAGCAGGGAAGGAGAGATTTTGGAATACTGTCCTACTCCTTGTTTTTGTTGTTCAGTTGCACATTCGATTCCAACCCTTTGCGACCCCATGGATCACTGTCCGCCAGGCACTTCTGTCCTCCACCATCCCACTCAACTCACTCAGCTCTGTGCCCATTGTGTCTACAATACCATCTAGCCATCTCATTTTGGGCCGCCCCCTTCTTCTTTTGCCCTCCACCCTTCCCAGCATCAAGGCTTTATCAAGTGAATCCTTTCTTCTAATTTGATGTCCAAAGAACTTTAGCTTCATCTTTACCATTTGACCTTCTAAGGAGCAGTCAGGGTTGATTTCTTCTAAGATTGACCTATTTGTTCTCTTCACTGTCCAGGGGACTCTCAAAACTCTCCTCCAACACCACATCTTCTGCACTCAGTTTTCCTTATGGTCCAGCTCTCACTCCTTGCTTAGTATATATTTGCCTATGCTGGACTTACAACTCATTAAACCTTCTATTGAATTTAAATTATGTGATTTCAAGTGTATCTATGGATCATTTAAATTAGCTGTGCTTCTTTTGTATTTTTTTAAAGGTGAACAATCCATCAATTTTGTGCATAGAGGAATGGAATGAGTGAGTTCTTTGGTTAAATTCTTCAGACTTGGTGTCATTTAAGTTACCACAATTGCCCTCAATCTTCATCATATTATTTGAAGATGCCCCACCAAAAGGAAATGCTTTGAGTGAAATGCTCCTTTTGAGGGACACTGCATTTTCCTCTTCAGTTCTTTATTTATCTTCTGCTATTTATTTTATTAGGTGGTTGGTAAGCAGCTTACTGTAGAAGAGGGTGTAGGATCCAGTGGCCGAAAGCTCCCAACTGCTATTTGGGTCATGGTCCAGCTAGTCAGAAGCCATTATTCAGCAATAGTACTAATGAGCACAGAAAAAGAAAATCTCCAGTCAAGATGTTGGGAAGGAGAGAGGAGGGAAGCACCACAAGTGTCAAGAAAGATGACTATTCTCCCATATCAGTTTCTTAGCAGTGAACATCAGAGTGAGAAGCTAGCATATGAAAATATGGGCACAGCTGTGCTCAGAATGAAACTCTGGAACGGTTGCAATTATTTTCTTTAAAGAAAAAGAAATTATTTGAGAACAACTGGAATCACAACTTTCAACATTTAAACAACTGTTTACATTTATAAAGTGCCTTACTAAAGTGTAGTGTTGGGGAAACTGGAGATATTTTGCATCTCCTCCAATGTACCTAAAATCTTGTTGTTATGTGCTACGTGTCTTCAAGTTGCTTCCAGCTTATGACAATCCTGCTAGGGTTTTCAAGGTTTGACATTCTAGTCCAATACTGTATCCACTACACAACATTGGCTCCTGTATACAACAGCTTTATTGAGCCAAACAGTCTAAGCCTATTCATAATCCATGCATCTATCATGATGGTTCTTAAGGGATGCAATGAACTATTTTTATAAGTGGTACCTTTTGATGAAATGTGAGGATGTTCCTTTAGAAGTCACTGATCAACTGCTAGGACCGTTGTCTTATGTCTCTTTGCAAACCGGGAATGGCCAAGATTTACCAAAGTTAAAAAGAGGATGTGAGTGTATGACCGCAAACATCAGAACATGACCAAAAATTTTGAACAAAAATGATACAATGAGGCAGATGCAGCTTCTGGGGGTATTAGAGTATGAATTAAAATGAAAGGGAACATGTGGCAGCTTCCAAAGGGTCATTGCTTTTGAAGAAGTTGAATGACTACAGATTTTAGCAGCCTCAAATCCTTCTATGGGTAGGAATGCACAAATATTCGGTGTTGGCTCCTCTGCTTCCCCAGTCTTCAATGTGAGGTATCATGAACTTTGGGGCCTTTTTCAAGTTTGCACAACATTTTGATTGCACTTCTGCATGCTGTTCTCTGGTATATGGATTTTGAGTGCAATTCTGTGTAATATATTTTGCAAGCAAGTTTTCTCATAATGTTTATGTGAACCTTATTTGCTTGAATACACACATTTTCTCATACGGGTTCACCTAACAGGCATACTTTTACATCCATTTTTACTGCAGAGCTTCATCAGAAATGTTCAAACAGTATGAACCTTGAAGGAGCACTGAGTTACAATCCTTGTACTCATCCAAAAATTCAGGTAAGATTATATTAATAGTGTGCATCAAATGAAATTCTCTCCTATCTCTACTTATTAACTGTGGGTCAACAGTAGTGAAATCATACTGAAGGGCAAGTTTAATGGTGGTACCATCTGTTAAAAGAGTTAGGTAATGGAAGATGCCTCAGGAGTACATTTCCTGCTGGCTGCATCACATAATCTGGTTATTAGTATCAAGGTAAAACAAAGCAATTCAAGCAACTGACTACAATGGTTTTTTATTTGAATTGATTGTTTGTATACCTGCATCTCTTTTTTGGGGGGGAGGGGTCCTTGAGTACAGCAGATTTTAATGCTCTTAAATTAAACATCAAAATAAATGTGTAAAGTGAAATGGGTGGGCAGTAAGTAGTATTATCTAAATTATACATGTTTTTTGGTGAGTTTAAAGTGAGTGCAATGATTTCTTATTGAGATCATGTTTACAGGGAGAGGAAATAAATAAGAATAAAATGGTAGATAGTGACATAACTTAGTTGTTTTTCAACATAAACATAAGTTGTTAAACAAAAACATAAGTTGTGTTTTAAAAACAACTTAAAACTTTCATTTTTAAGGAATCCTTTAAGAATATCATGCCTTTGACAATAATTTAGCTGGTCAGTTTTAAGCTTGCTTGCCCTCTAATGCCAACAGGTATTTATTTCATTGGTCGTTCTATTTTGTTGTTTGTTTTATTATGTTGGTGTTATTTATTTCTCTGTACACCACCCAAAATGGGAAATATCAGTAGGTGTGCGGACTTGGGCTTCTGGTATTTGGAGTCCAAGAACAGCTGTAGCATCAAGGTTGACCACCCTTTGGTCTATTCTATTACTATAGCAGAGTAACCTGGCCAGACTAAAATGATGTCATTAGCCACAAATATTTGTGGGACTTTGAAAATATACAGTTTCTCCTCCCAGAAGCTCTTGAGCTTCCCTTTAGATCCCTTAAATCTTGGGGAAATCATTGGGGCCAATAATATGAGATGGAAATCTTTAACTGCTCAAAATTGTTGCCATCAGGATAATTTTACTGACGGTGGTGAGTTTCAAAAATTAAAGAATTCTCCCCATTCTTCAGCTCCCAATGGCTTCCTTATAATGAAAAAAAAGATCCCAGTATCTTAAATATCTGAGAAATTGCTGGAATTGATGACGTTGTTATAGAGATGTAAATGTTAAAAAGGTAAAGGATGTAAATGTTAAAGAGATGTAAATGTAAACAAAAGGTTTCCAGCCAATGTATTTTTGTCTCTTACAGTCTGATCCCATGCAAGTTTTCTGAAAAGAATAATTCTGTCTGTGCTTTCTTAGCTAAAAATGGTGGGGAAATAAAATAGTGAAAACTTACCATGAAAAACAAATGCACTAATGGAATGTGACCAGGGTAACAATTTCTAATGGGGGAAGGCCATTTTGTAACAGATGCTCTAATTAATGTGAGTTGGACATGAGTTAAATCTTGCCTTCCCAAAAATGATGAGGCAGTTTTTAACTTGGTGACATTCACTACTAGAAGATTAGTACTACTCAACATAGACGAAGGGAAAATATAAGAAAGAAGAATCATGTGAAATCACATGGGCAAGGAACATACTTAATTTGGCTTGTTTATGTTGCAGCTATAATTTCCTTTTCCCAGAATAACTTGAATGGCTTTAAAAAAATCTTACTCTGAAAGAAAAAATGGCATACATTCTTAAAGCCAATGGCCAGAATCTAGTCTGAAATTAAGTCCTGAGTAAATGAAATTATGTGACTCATGAATATTGACTTGCAGCTAATTAACTGAGTTCTGGTTATGTAATTGACAAGTGAAACCTACTCTAGAATAAAATCCCACTAGAACTCTAGAGATAGGAAAACATTGACCATAGGAAAATAGCAGTAGACAGCTCCCATTGACTTTGGCAATACGTGTTGTGTTTTATCTCTGAAATGGCCACCCATGGTGTACCTGAGCAAGAATTCAAAAGATGCTTCTGTCCATTTATTTGCAATCCTCAGCATAGCTGCAATATAAATGGAGATTTTAATTAATAATACCTTGTTAAAAACTATCTGGAATAATAATAATTACATTCTGTCAAGCTGATTCCTACCTTTGGTAATCATTTCAAGTGCATTTTAAGTATAGAATACCCAGAAGTGGTTGATCAGTTCCTTTCTTAATCTTGGCAGTCTGGGCTGTGCAGCTTGCCAAGACAATCTAGCATTTTCTTCCAGGAGGCACAGTGGAAAATCAAACTCTACCTCTGGAGCCAGGTACCCTCTTGATTCATCTAAGTTCTCTCTTCTATAAGATAACATTTGAGGATGGTTTGATTGTTATGGGCAATTATGAGCCATAACATTTACAAAATCTACACCATGTACCCTTTGCTCCTGCACCATTGGTGACCACAAAATGAAGGCTCAGAAGAAAGACAAACTGAGTAGTGTTATGGATGGTGGAGTGGCTATTTGGCCACTACAGTCCTCATCCAGAATTACTTTCTTACTTATAAATTATATTTTCATAGCATGCAGTAATTGGGAGTAAAGTGGCCTCTGTAAAACTTGAAGCCCTTGTCAGATCCAGTTCACCAACTGCCATGGGGCTTCCTCCCATCAGCAAAGTGGCCATTGTGTTATTATGCTGGAGTGCCATCTAGCTGAGTTAGATAGTAAATCATCTGCCTTCTCCCCTCCATTTTTCATGCTCTTGCAACTGAAAGAGGATAACTTTTGACAAGAGAATTATTGATCCTACGGGCACTTTGGTTGTACTCTTGTACTAGTGAGATTTACAGGAATAGCTATAATGTGTTGAAGATCTAAGTATTGCTAGGCACAAATTAACAGATCCCTCTGATTCTAGAGTTAGTCTGTAAGGTAGAAGGAAGTGTAGTGAATCCTCCAGTGACACTAGTGTTTCAAGATCTGTTTTGAAAGCTCCTTTGAAAAGACTCTGGCTCAACACTTAGTCAATCCATTTATTCTTTGAGTGGGTATCCAGATCTTTGCACTGCCACATTTAAATATGAACACATTCTTCATAGGTCATAGCAAGCATAATAACACCAGCAAATCAAGGATCATGTAAAGATTGGAGTAGTTAACAGACTGTTCAGAACCAACAACACAAAGCTATTGAAGCTCACTGAATTCCTACTGAGATATTTTTAATCAAATATAGTAAACACAAAAAGTGGGGAAGTGAGTAAATACAGTGGATACTAGCTGTGGGGCTGTGGTGGCTCAGTGGTTAAGAAGCTCACATTGTTAGCTGGAAGGCCGGGCAAGTCAGTACTTCAAAACCCAGGTAGTTCATGATGGATTGAGCACCTGTCTCTGTCACAGCTCTTGGGGACATGAAAGGAGCCTCATTTGGGTGTTTCCTGAGTGGAGTTTCTCCTGAAATAATCCTTTCAACCCAGTTGACTAGGTAAAAATCTCAACTGCATAAAAGCCAATTGAGTCTGACTCTCGGGGTCAGTGGTCACCTTTGTTTACAGAACTAGCACTGTCTGTGTCTGCAGATGTTTCAATTGTTATGTGATAGGCATGGCTAGATGTCAGAGCACAAGGAACACTCTTACTTTTCCCGCTGAAGAAGTACCTGTTCATCTACCGTCAATTTCTTGCTTTCAAACTACTAGGTTGGTAGGAGCTGGGCAGATAATGGATGCTCCCTCTGTTGCACTGCACTTGGGTCTCAAACTGCTGACCTGTCAATCTTCTGGTCATCGAGCTCAGAATCTTAGCCATCACATCCTTCTGGGTTGACTGTGCCTGCTTAAGTAATAATTACACACTGGAGGGTTCAGAACATTTCCTGTTATGTGACACAGTTTTACTCAGTTTGATAATGGAGGAAAGCTTGGTATGGAGATCAGGTTCTTGCCAGACTTTGAGGATAGTGTGTCAGATGCAAACAATTGGCATGGAAACACACACAAAATACTTATGTTGCCACAAACATTGATAATTTAATTTTTAATTAAAAGGAGACAGAAAGAATACATTTGCATCCTCATTTACTAACAG
The DNA here is from genome assembly GCA_030440675.1 of Furcifer pardalis. Lineage (NCBI taxonomy): Eukaryota > Metazoa > Chordata > Lepidosauria > Squamata > Chamaeleonidae > Furcifer > Furcifer pardalis. The sequence continues at coordinate 129,213,507 of CP126891.1, forward strand.
GTGCTCATAGACTTTTCATGCTACAGCAACTTAGTTTGGCTGCATTTCTCTGGGGAACAGCAGTAACTGGAAAATAAATATATGGTAATCTATGTAATTGTGAAAAAGAGAAGCATCTACCTTCTGGTGCTGGCATTCAGTCCTTGTGTTTTTATTTTAATAGCAATTTGCATGCATTTCTCTCTTAATCACAGTCCTTGACTTCCATTAGAATTGTACTTCCTCTGTTTTCATAATTGTGAGGACCAAACACAGTTGGTATGAACCAGAGTTTCTAAAAGTTTCGATTGCTTCCATTAACATCATAGTTTTGAATTTTGTACAAAAAGTACATGAAAAGATGTGTATTTTAAATCTGAAAGAGTAAGCACTGCTTGCCTAAAGCAGCATAACACCAAGCAGCTGTCTTTAAAACATCTTGAAGTGTGGAGATAATGAATGGGGTTAAGACTTGCTATTCAAATTAAACAACTGAGGCCACATTTGGATGAGGTATGAGGGATTCACTGTCAATTTTTTTAAAAAATGGTTTCATACAATCTCTACCTTCCTGACTTTAGACACAAAGGGGCCCAATTCAGAGCCAGATATGTGGGTATTTCCAGACTTGATGATGTATCGTGTGAATGAAATGAAATGTGAGAAACAAGATGAGCACATTTGTAAAATGCAAAAGAAACACTGGAATCTGGGAGCTTGCATGCTTTAATACATCCACTGGAGAAAGGTGCACAGAAATCATAAGCCTTATCTAGTGGTGAGGTTTAAAAATTCAAGCTACAGTTTGGCTGAAAATGGGACTCCTTGCACCCCTGAGAAGATGCTTGGTCTATGAAAAATTCTCCATCTGGACTTTTTTGCATTTCTCTTACCTCACATAGGACCCACACTTTCTTTGTAATTATAATACTTCATGGGTTTTTTCTCTCATATAAATTTCTTATTTCCTATGCACATTTGACATAGAATTTAATTACAATTTTCCTAATCTGTGGATGTCTATATATATTGTCCCCGTTATAATTATTTATACTTATAGTTCTACTTATGATTTTTAGTCATTCATATTTTTAATATGTTCACATGATTTCACATACAAGAAATGTATCACAATTCTCACGAATGGCCATAGGGATGCAACTGAGCAATTTGGTGCAGTTGGAAGAAAGCAGCTTTGCTCATCACTGCAATTTGCACCTCAAGGGTCAAATGGGGATCTAATATGACCTCTAAATTGTGTACCTGGTCACTAGTGGAGAGAACAGCCCCCTCCATCCTAGGGACTTAGTTGGGCTGACAGACCCTCCAACACTCATCTTGTCAGGGTTCAGTCTCAGCTTGTTAGCTCTGGTCCATTCCATTCCAGGCAATTGTCAATGCACCAGACCACATCCACTGCAGAAGATGAAAAGGAGAGATAGAGTCTGCATAATAGTAAAGCTGGAACTGATCCCATAAAACCTGGCTAGAAGTCTCACTTTCATCTTAACCTGACTTACTGTATCAACTGTGGAGTCAAGGTCCCAACGGTTGAGTTCAACCTTTGTTCTAAAATGAGTTGTGAATTCCTTACAACTATGTTGGTTTTTGTGAGGGCCCAAGACTGTCCATCTGTGCTGAGGCTGTGGACAATTTTATAAATGTCCGCCTGTTGGTTAGTTGCCTCTTTAATACAGAGGGTGTTATAGTCCTTCTTTGCCCTCCTTATATGGCACTGGTAGACGGCAGTGGACTATCTCACCAACCTAAGGTTTTTAACTGATGGGAGCTGTCTCCAGCTGCTCTCTAGCCTTCTCCTTCATTGCTTCATCACTCAGAGATCCTCCATGAACCACGGGGATGGATGAGTTCTGTAGAGGATACAGCACTTAGGGGCAGTCATGTCAACTGCCCAGGTTGCCTCAGAGTACCATCTGGCAACCTGAGCTTCGACAGGAACATCAACCATGTCAGTCAGAAACCCACCCAAGGCAGCTTGGAAACCTACTGGATCCAACAGCCTCTGTGGACAGACCATCTGTCATAACTCTCAAGGGGTTGGAGTTTATTGTCATGACCTTAAATTTCAGCAGGTGGTGATCTGACCATGATAGCCAACAACAGCTTCAACCGTCAGATCACTGTCTCCACATGTCCTAGAAAATATCAAATCCAGGGTATGCGCTGCCACACATGTGTGGGACTAGTGACTCACTGGGAAAAATCCATGGATACCATGGTATCCATAATTCCAAGACTGCCCCACCAAGTACCCCCTCTGCATGAATGTTGAAGTCACCCAACACCAGTGTCTTGGGGGATGACAACACTACCAGGTTGATGACACTGGACAGCTCAGGAAGGGTGGAGGCCAGATCATAAGGAGCTTGCTAGGCCAACCTCAACCCTATCTCTCCCTGTCTCCCACTGACAGGTGAAGGGCCTCCCTTTCACTTATGAGAGGTCTGATTCCACAAAGTCCAGAGCTAAGTAGCTGGGGAGTGAAAAAAATATTTTCTTCATTCAAATACCACCAGAAGCAAAAAAAAAAAAAAAAAAAAAAAAAACCCCTAGAAAAAAACTATGTGGGATAATAAACCTGATGGGTAGGTTTGTAGATTCTCTAGCTGTTTGGAATATTTTTACACCTGGCCATCTCCTTGAAGAATATCCTATGTCAGCAATTGGTTGCTATATCATGTGTTTAGCTGGGCTTTACTCAGGTTCTGGATCCATGTCTGGATTCCCTTCATCCCCATTTCTACAATCAGCTAATGCACAACCCATTCCACTTTCTTAAACCTTGAATACCCTTCATCTGGGATATCACATGGACCTATAACTATATTGTCAGTATGTCCCACCCACCAATATCAGATTCTGGGTCTGAAATATGATGGAATAGGATGTTGATGTTGTCCTGTCATGTAGAGATCCAAGGAAGAGGATCCTGTGGTTTGACTTGAAAACAAGAGAAGATTGACCCAAAATCTAGTTCCAGAAGATCAGAGTAAAAAAAGTTAGACAGGAAAGCTTCAAAAGAAAAGAATACTCTTTTGTTTCAATCATGTAATATTGTCTCTTGAAGAGAAGATGAAAATCGAGCTGAGATTCAAAAGGCTCCTGAAGAAGCAAAGATTTCCTGGCAGGAGAAAGAAATCTGAATTATTTGTAGCTTTGTCAATGTATTTGTGTCAGGCTTTGACTCCAGTAAAATTTCACACTTACAAAATAAGAGTGGTGTCACACTGCCCATTGGTAGTTAAAGGTCAGCATTACAAGTGCAACCATGAGACACAAAAGCTACTGATACAATTACTTGGCCTCTGTCAACCTAGCCTTAGCTGCCAGTCCAGTTAGTTTTTAAAATTGCATTTTTTAGAGGTGATACACTGCATGTTGAAAAATGAACTGTAGATCTCATGTTCATTTCCTAAGGGAGTATCTGTATCTTCAACACTCATCAGCAGAGACACTGGCCTTGTCACCAGGGAAGAACAGTTCATTTGTCTGACAAATTAACATTTCACTCAGGCTGGATGTTAATGGCCAAAGCATGCCTAGTTATTTTCATGATCTGTGAACATGTGAGGTCAAGAAGGAAAAGCTCTGCCTAACAGAGGTGCAGAAGACAAACAAGGCAGTTTTCACAAGGGAAGAAATTCATTCTTCATGCTTTAACACTGTGCAAGGAGGGAAACATGGTTTTGTTGTTGTTCAGTCGCATAGTCGATTCCGACCCTTTGCAACCCTATGGACCATTGTCCTCCAGGCACCTCTGTCCTCCACCATCCTCCTCAGCCCATGGTACTTGGTACCTGGTGTGCAATACATAACATCTCACTGCTTTTGCAGCATCCACCACTTCCCATGGCAGCCGGGGGGGGGCATTTTTGCCACATCTTGGTAATTTTCCACCACGTTTTCACTGCAAAAATCCAAAATGTGACAAAAATGTTTCCCCCGCCACCACCATGGGAAGTGGCAGAGGATGCAAAAGCAGCCAGAAAATGGTGTGATTTCACCTGCCACCACTGCAGAACCTGGAAATGTCTCATTTTTGCTGCAAAAATGCTGCAAAAATGTAGTGAAAAATTGCCAAAACACAGCAAAAATGTCCCCCTCACCCCACCACGGGAAGCAGCAGAGGCTGCAAATACAGCTAAAAATATGGCATAATTGCACCCACTGCTGTCGTGTTTAGGGCACGTCTGGTGGTAGGGGGAGCTTCCAGCAGTGCCTAGTTTCCCACCATGGGCCACATTAATTGGCACCATGGGCTGGATTAAGCCTGCAGGCCATAGGTTGGGAACCCCTGGACTAAAGTATCTGAAAATAGAATCAAAGCTTTTGAATTGTGGATTTAGAGATGGCTGCTAAGGATATAATGGGTTGACCATGTGAATAATGTAGAAGTATTGCTCTGAATGGATAAAGAACAAGAACTCATTAAGACTATTAAGCAAAGAAAGTTCCAATACCTAGGCCATATCATGAGGAACAACATAAAGTATAGAATACTCCAACTCACTCTGCAAGAAAAGATCCCTGGGAAGAGAGGCCCTGGCCATAGATGGCCTTCATGGCTGAAGAACCTAAGAGATTGGTGTGGTATCTCCTTAGAAAAACTGTAAAGAAGAGTTAAGAACAGAAAGACTATCAACATGATGATAGCCAATATCTGGAATGGATATGGCACCTGAAGAAGAAGAAGACTCGCCACAAGATCTTTTTCCTTTTATCTCTCTTTGTTTTTACTTTTCTTGATTGATTTCCAAGACAACCAAAGGACACCAATTTCTTCCTATGCAAATCTTGTACAGAACTATCAATATTTTGAATGGGAAATTGTGTTTCTCCTGTTGCTCAGAGGTAAATGTTTGTCCTCAAAGCAGCCTGCACTGGGACTGCATTTCAAGTCTGAATGTAAATTGGGCAAAACCATAGAATTCTGGCCACATCTCCAGTATTAACTATTAACCAGTATTACTGGTTAATATTAACTATTACTGCCTTGCTATGGATAAAGGATAGTAGTTGTGCACATAGACAATTTGCACAGATTACAGAAACCTCAATGAGAAATCATACTTCTCCTTATCTTGCAGTGCTTAGAAGTGTAGGATCTCAAGGGGCTTTTTGAGTTCTCTGGAGCTGTCTTATTGAAACAACCTTAATAACTGAAAATGAAGAACAATTGGCAAGAAGTGGGGGGGGGATATCAACAGTGGAGGGAATGTGTAGCCCCTGCAATGTGCTTGCAATATGTGCCAGACCTTACAAGAGCCAGCCAGAGCTGGCAAAATTAGTAATTTTACTTAATTAATTTTTTGGACTAGGTTCCCATTCCCAGTGGGACTGCTGGCTGTGCTTTACTGGATAAAATTTACTGAAATATGCTTACTCAGCAAAGCAAAACAAAAGCCATGCAAGTCCATCTAGACTCTTCCAAGTATGTGCCGATGTCAACCATTCTCCCCCTTCAAAAGTACTGACAATCTTTATAAGCAGCAGAAATAGTTCAATGTATGCTGCCTGTGTTTGATGACTCCATTAGCAATCTTCTCAGCAGGAGAAGCCAAGATGTAAACCGGCCACAGCTAAAGGGGAAAAAATGTGTATGATAGGAACAGTGTGGAAAATGTGGGCTTCAAATTTCCAGAACACCTTAACAGCAATAGGTGCCCATTCTAACAATCAGCCATAAGGAGACGGCAAGGTGGTAGAAGTTGACCTCTTCATTTTGGTTTAAAAATAAATAAATAAGGGGGTGGGATTATTTTTGTGGCATAGTGACCCTCAACTCTCTCAAATATTGGAAGTTTCAGTAATCTTGGTCTGGATCAACCCTGTGGAATAGTTCACACATTTACATCCTATTAGTAATTTGTCTCATATAACTTTATTCCTAATAAAGTAGCAAATATCCAGTGCTGGTGTCCAATAGTGGAACAGTAAAATTGTAGAATTGGGAGAGGACAGTCTCTTTTTCCCAACACACTCATCCTGGGTATCCCAAAAGCTAGTTCCAGAAAACCCTCTGTAGATAGTTTAGGAAGTAATCCTAATGGTGGCATGGAATGGAAGGGAATAAAGCTCTATTGCACTGGTACTCCAGTACCAGCATGATGTTGGGTTATGTCAGGGTGGTTAAAGTGGAGGGTGTTTCTCTCCCCCCCCCCGTGATCTCCAGAATGCCCCCCTAGGCCTTTCTCTCCCTCAAAAAGGAAATCACCATATAATGATCAGTAGTATTACCTCAGGCTATTCAGTTTTGAGCTCACTCTGGATTCTCTAAGTCCTGAAATAGCCTTTAAAGAAAAACAGACAGAAGTGACTGATTGATGAACCGCCTTCGACTCTCACTGCTGAAAAGATAATCTAGTGAGTAGTTGTGTTACTCTGTTGTAGCAAAACAGAAACCCAGACTTTTGTAGCACCTTTATACAAACACATTTCTTTAGATGAGCAAAGTAGCTGTATCTTAGGTGGCTGTTTGAAACAGTTGTCCCTGTGTGTGTGCATGCATGTGCACACGCGCTGAGGAGGAGAATCACAGGGAGTGTTGATCCTGGCTGAAGAGTTTTAACAGACAATAGTCAGTTCCATCACAATGATGGAGAGTAAGGTCTGACTGGGTGACAAAGGGTAGATGGTTGGATTAATATGCATATAATGACATAAGAAACCATTGTCTTTGTTAAAGCCTAGAGAGGGTGTTGTGAATTCCCTCATGTATTCCTGCTCAGTAGCCTCCCTTTTGAATCTGTTCTTGAAGTTTCTTTGTTCAAGGACTGAAACTCTGAGGTCATAGAGGATGTCTCAGGAAAGGTGAAGTGTTCTCCCACTGGTTTCAAGATATTTCTATTTCTGATGGTTATGCCCATTTACTATCTTATGTAAAATTTGGCCTGTTCATCCATAATAAAATGCAGTGGTACATTTTTGATAGAAAATACCACATTGGGAAATGGGCAAGTGTATGAGTCCCTGATATTGTGAATTATGTTATTTGGATCTTTGATGGTAATTTCAAGATGGATTCATTTCTATTCTAACCAAACCATATTCCCCTTATTGTGTTTCTCCCAGAACCTGGGAAAGTAGAGATCTCATCCTACATTTTTAACAAAGGTAACTGTCCCAAGCTTTGAATCCCCTGCTGAACCTGGTGGGCTTATGGGCACCCTCCATATCCTATCTAGGTTATCCTCCATATCATTCTTTATTCAAAACCAAATGTTTCAGATGTTTGGAATATTTCAGAACCTGAAATAACCCTGCTCTCTGAGGCATTTTGGGTTCCATAGTCCAAAAGAGTAACTTTTATAAATGTGGATTTTGCTTCCAGCTGTAAACAAAGAACAATTTTGCTTTAGCAAACTGCACACTTTTATTTAGGATGCCCCAAAACAAACATCCCTGCAAAACAGCTCACATCTAGAAAACCAGTTAAATGTCCACAGTGGTTGCTTTAAACAAAGAGAATGTGCAGCTGTCTCTGAGTTTAAATTCATAGCCTTCTAATGTCTAATGAAACTGTCATTCTTCTGTGAACCAATACAACAGGGCTAATTGCTTTTAGAAGATTCAAGGGCCATTAAGCACAGTGGGAGTGATTGCCCATCGATCAATAGCCTTCAAAAGTTCCCCTCCATTTTGATACTTTTCTTTTTCCAAGTTTTCATGATCTGTATATGTCATGGATGGAAGTAAACCATTATAAATAAAAGGTTATTTGCCATTAATAGTTATGGGCCATATCACATAGCACCATTTCCTTTGATTATTATTATTACTGACCTATAGTTCATTAGAAAATGAATTAATTGCAAGTAGTTGATAATTTTCTTTTATCACTACATTTCCCCTCCAGGTATGAACTACCTTCTGAATACGATCGGACTTGCAAATGATTCCTGTGTTGACCTCCCAATGGCAAATCACAAAAATAAAAGCAAGGTCATTTGGAAATACAGAATGAGACAAGCTGTTGCTAATGATTTGCTGAATGTACTGCCTAGTTCTGGCTTACATTATACTTTGACAGGAATATATCAGAGGGTAATGTCACAAATTTTTGTGATAGAACTACTGTATAACTGTTTTAGATAGTTGTAGAGTTTCAGGAGGTATGTATGTTTTGTATCATTTACCAGTAGGTAGTAGTATTTTGATTTTTAAATAACGGTAATTATTTAAAATATTCAAAAATATTCAAAAATGAAAAAAGCAAAGTGTTAGTTTTTGAAATTCTAACTAACAAACACTAACTTCTTTTGGAGAACCAGTGAAGTAGCAAGTATAACAACTTACTTTTTGAAATAATTTACTAAGCTTTGCATACACATTGAGGCCATTTCAATATAGGATTTTCAGTGGATGATTCTGCTAAATCATCCACTCTCATTCCTAATACCGTACAAGATCAACTTTCTCCATTTACAGAAAAGCTTGTATGAATTAATTTGAAAGTTCCTTCGGAGTAATGATCAAGATATTAAAAAATGAGGCTAGACAGAAAAAAATCAGAATTATTGAAGCCAAAATTAACTTCACAGTAGTGAAGAAGACATTTTCTGCCCTTCAGATATTGAATCCAATGCTTCTTGAACAGCCTATGCAGTTTTTATCTGTTATAATGTCTAATGAGCAACAGATGAAAAAGTAATGAGGACTCTTAAATATTGATATATTTGCTAAATTAAATCTCTGTCCAGTGAGCCAGACTGAACATGACTGAAAAAGAAAGAAACCGTGACATAAAAAGGGACTCCTGTCTACACACCATCCTGGCACTCAAGACTTTTTGTAGACTTCTTTAAACACAGGAGCCTTCAATATATTCTGCCTTTGCTGAACCACTGTCTGGGGGATGTAATGAGTTGAATGCTGCAGTGAGTCAATATGCAGCAGTTAGACTGCTACCATATTTTTGCAAAAATAAGGCCTAACTGGAAAATCAGCCCAAGCATGATTTTTCAGGATGCTCGTAATATACCTCCAAGATCATGGCAACAGGCCCTATCAGTCCCTGGAAAATAGATGGGGAAGAAGTAGAAGCAGTAACAGATTTTACTTTCTTAGAATCAAAACTCACTGCAGATGGGGATTGCAGCCATGAAATAAAAAGGGAACTGATTCTTGGGAGGCAAGTGATGAGAAACCTGGGGAACATAGTGAAAAGTAGAGAAATCACATTGCAAACAAAAATTCGTATAGTCAAAGCAATGGTATTCCTGGTGGCAATGTATGGTTGTGAAAGCTGGACCATTAGGAAAGCTGAGCGCAGAAGAATAGATGCCTTTGAGATGTAGTTTTGAAGGAGAGTTTTGAGAGTCCCCTGGACAACGAGGAGAATAGGTCAATCTTAGAAGAAATTAACCCTGACTGCTCCTTAGAAGGTCAAATAGTAAAGATGAAACTAAAGTACTTTGGACATCAAATGAGAAGAGAAAGCCTTGAGAAAGCCTTGATGCTGAGAAGGGTGGAGGGCAAAAGAAGAAGGGGGTGGCCAAAAATGAGATGGCTAGATGGTATTGTAGACACAATGGGCACAGAGCTGAGTGAGTTGAGGAGGATAGTGGAGAACAGACGTGCCTGGCGGACAGTGGTCCATGGGGTCGCAAAGGGTCGGAAACGACTGTGCGACTGAACAACAAAAAAGCCCCAGTTAAAATTGTCGTCCAGACAGAAACATTTAGTACATCCATTGCAACACGCGATGGACATATTGAATTATAAAATAATAATATTAATAATATATAATTAAATAAAAACAACATTATTGGCATTACTACTTAAAATAAATGATAATATAAATTATAATTAAGTATTTGTAAATACCCAAACGTGTGCCTATGTGAATAGATGAACTCAAGACTTATTTCCAAATGACCAATTGGGGTACAGACACAACACAAGAATAACATTTGTACTTGATAATGAATGGTCATGGTTGTGTCTAATATAAATCTTCATAATTTAATAAATTGTATGTTGTAACAAACAAAACTAATAATAATAAGACATCTCCTGAAAATAAACGGCAATGCATCTTTTGGAGCAAAAAAAAAAATAAGACCCAACCTTACTTCAGGGAACTATAGTAGCATTCCATTTATGCAATATTTTCTCCCCTTAGCATTTTGACTGACACTGACATTAACCTCATTTCAGTTCCATGGTAAAGCATTATTATTTGCCAAGGCCTTTGGTGATTAAGGATCATAGCTTTAATGGGCTGTGGAGGCTTGTTTTTTGTTGTCAAGTTTTGTGTATGTAATTTTGTAAAAGGTTAAATGATTTTACAGTACATGAGTTTTTTTATTGCTGTAGCTTGCTCTGATATTTTATGTTATAGTGTAGAATAAGTAAATAAATGGGTGGGTGATTACAGTAAGTCAGTGAGTGAGTCAGTGAATGTAAAGCTTATCTTAAAATATAAAAGGTCCATAATTCAATATTTTCAGATCTTGGATGTAGGGAAGACTAATCTTGAACTATCAACCCTCTTGAAATGACTTCTGTGTCTTTAAGAGATTACTTTGATTCCATTTTGGTAAGTATATGTCAGGGAATATATTGAAAAGAAATTGAACATACAGTAATTTCATTATATCTTTGCCTAGGTTGATTTTCATACCATGAATTAATAGGCTATAACGGGTTGTAGCAGTTAGATACTGGTTGATATCTTTCGGTGGCATAATTTAAGCCATGTAAGATGTCATCACCTTATCGAGCATAATGGTATTTCAGCCACTGTGTGATGTGTGTGTATGCACACACAACTCCTTTAAATTTCCTATAAAAATGGGAATCTTTTGTACTATTAATCTGAAATCAGCCACTGTGATAGACAGGGATTTACCAGAATAGCTGCAGATTATATACCACTTGGAGTTACAGGCAGTAGATAATCAGCTGCCTCTTCTATGAAGTAATAGAAAAAGGCAGAACAAAAGTAATTCAAACTAGTACAAATAAACCAAAGCTATTCCTTGAGCAATTCTAAGTATTAGCAAAGTGCTTGTGTATGTGGGAAGGTGTAGCAAAGTGCCTGGAAATATGTATGCACATGCAGAAGAGCAAGATTATACAGCAAAATATTTTAAACATTGCCTAGAAGAGTTGTGGCTGTGATTTGTGCAGACACTTACCTTAAACATACTATTTTCTGATGCTCTCTAGGCTTTCCAGTGTTGCCTGAATGCAAATTAAGTCTTTGTCATGATTGTGACATTACATTTCTTCAGAGAACTTAATGGACATTATTAAAGAGCACACTCAAGTTTGAAGCTAAACCCATCCTCAGTTTCAAAAGCAGGGGTTGCAAACCTACTGCTTACAGGCTGGACCCAGCCTGCAGCATCACTCTATCTGGCCTGTCACCCTCTCCCCCACACCCGGATATGGAAGTGGGTGTGTTTAAGTCAGCCATAAAATGTACTGGTGGCTGTCATAAATGCAGAAGTGGGCACGTTTATGACATCCATAAATGCTTCTGCTTCCGGGGGCGTGGTCTGGCCCGTTCGGATGTTCTGAGGGTGTGCTCAGGCCCACAGTGCAAAAATCTTGGCCACCTCTGCTCCAGAGACTGCAGCTATTCACAATCTAAAATGCTCCCCACTCTTACCTGGTTATATTTTTATTCTAGGTTTCATTTCTTCTTTCTGCAGTATAGCCAATGGAATGGCAGACATTGGTTTTTGCATTTATAGGCATAATATCTTTTTAATGAGATACATCATGAGCACTGCATCAATATGATAGGCATATCATTGTTTCATTAATTCATCTGAGTGGGTTTCAAGTTTTCAAGTCAACTACACAGACCTAGTTTTTAGATACTCCTCCGCTTGTTTTCACAGGAGAGGCTAATACCAATTACAGGGCCCATTTATGTGCATTATCTCATTCAATCATTCTTGTGTGTAATTTTCCATTTATTGAAATGAAATAAGGATCTGAATTGACAGCTTTTCTTTTCCAGGCTGTGATCTTTCATACTTAACAATGCCTTGTGCCATAAGACTTCCAAACATTTGATTTTTCATACTCTTAAACAGCATGAAAACCTTGCAACACCTACACATCTTCAATGAGACCTGTAAAATTTATTCCCTGAATATGTTTAATTTGACAACAGTTAACAGAACTGAACATATGCCTTCAAATGAATGATCCACTCTAAGGTTCTAAACCTATGTACGCATTACTGAGGAGGAAACATCTTGAATTGAATGGGATATTATATCTGAGTAACCATGACCAAGAATCGGGCTATGTGACTTTACTGCACAAAAAATAAATAAATTTACTATCTCGGGAATAAACTAATACTTTTCTGAATTAACATCTCAGGCAAGTGTGTCAGAAATAATTTTAATGTGTCAGTAATCATTATTTTTCCTCTTCAGTTCTGCAGGAATCACAAAGCTGTAAATTGACAATTAGCTCTGTGTTAAAGAGACTAAGGGGCAGTTATGGCAGCTGGCAAATGGACTAGAATGACATCTGTATGAATGAATGTCATATAATTGGGTAATTCTTAACTTTTGGTCCCTATATGTTTTGAACATAAACTCCCATAATCCCTCAGCATTGCCCATGCTAGCTGGGGATTCTGGAAGCTGAAATAGAAAACATCTGGAAGACCATAGATCTTTGCACAAAAGTGCAAACATCTGGAAGACCATAGATTAGTTTGAGCACATCTCACCAGCCCTGGCCAAGCTGCATTGGCTGCCAATTTCATTCCATATCCAGTTGAAAGTGTTAGTTTTAACTTTTAAAGCCCTAAACCATTAGGGACCATCCTACTTGGTGGAGCATCTCCCTCTTAGAACATCTTCCTGCATCACTCGATCTTCCTAGATGGGTCAGCTCTTGGGGCCATCACCAATACTGGCATAGAAGGTGACAACCAGGAGAAGAGCCTTTTTGGTGGCAGCCCCATCCCTATGGAACTTGCTTCCGGTGGAATTGCGCCAGATCACTTCTTTGCTGACATTCAGAAAACAACTTAAAGCACTTCTGTTCATGAAGGCATTTGAGTAGGGGCAGTCACTGGACTAGTGTTAGGCTTTTATTCGGTCCCCCAGTTTTAATTCGGTTTGATATTTGTATTTTATTAGGCGATTTATTGTATGATTTTATTATGTGTTTTTAATGTGTTCTTGTTAGCCGCCAAGAGGGGGGTAACCCCAACGGACAGGAGATAAATGGAAGATGATTGTGACGGCGACGGCGACGGCGACGGCGACGGCGACGGCGACGGCGACGGCGACGATGACGACGACAACAACAACAACAACAACAACAACAACAACAACAACAACAACAACAACAACAACAACAACAATAATAATAATAATAATAATAATAATAATAATAATAATAATAATAATAATAATAATAGCAGTGTGAGAACCATCTCAAGATGCACTGTGTGTCACTGTACTGAAATAATGAATCCTTCCATGCTTGCTTTCATGGACTGGTGGTCCATATCAGATTGGAGACTTGTAAAGGTAAAGGAAAAGGTTTCCCTTGCTTGAAAGCTATTCATATCCGACTCTAGAGTTCAGTGCTCATCTCTGTTTCAAAGCCAAAGTGCCAGTGCTCTCTGCTTCTGCAGACATTTCCATGGTCATGTGGCAGGCATGACTAGACACCAGAGCACATGGAATGCTGTTTACCTTCACACTGAAGTGGTCCCTATTTATCTACTTTATCTTCTTGCTTTTGAACTGCTAGGTTGGCAGGAGCTGGGACAAAGACGGGAGCTCATTCCATCCTTCAGTGTGTGGGAATCAAACTGCTGACCTCCCGCCTTCCAGTTAGCGTCTTAGCCACTTGAGCCACTGCAGACCTTGATTTTTAATTGTTATTCAAAATTGTTAAGAGCTTGGGCAAATCTGTTTTTCCAAACCATGGACTTACCCATTTTTCATCTTCTGAAATTATGTGGACTGGAATGTTCCTTCACATCGAAACATACACATTCTGCAATGTTGCAATGAAGGTTGAAGTAAAAAAATGCACTCAGACTGCATATCAAAAGAAAGATGTACCCAAAAATCTATTTGTGAGATGAGATTATGTGCTACACTTGGAACATTATTTGCAAAAATAGAAAATTGCATACAAAGTGCACATGGTAGTAAAGTTTGTACAAAAGTGCAAACAAATTTTTGTGCAGTCATTTTGAAGCAGAATTTATGAACTGATCCAGTAATGCATTGTGACAAACTTACTGTCTTGAAAATAAGAGGTTGAAACTGGCAGCTCTTGGCTGTCCTAATTAATATGATATTGATCTTTAATAAGAACTTAGGGGACTGTTGTCTGCTTAGAACAGACTAGTATACTTTAGGCTGAATACTTAAGATAGCTTTGCCCTGTAGATTTAGCAACACTAATTGCACTTCCAGAGCTTTCCTACTTCAGTAAGTTAGAAGGCACCTTTGGGCCAAACCTCTGAAGTTTATTCCCAAGTTAGTTCCTCTAGAAAAAGTAGTTACTGACTGGACTTGTAAAGGCAGACTTACAAGTATGCACGGAAATCCTATGAATTCTTCAGTTCTCTTTCTGCAAGTCTGCCTCCAGCATAGCAGCATCTCTCATTGCAGTAATAATAATTTTGTGTCAGAAATTATTCTGGGTTGAAAGAGTTTTTGTGGAAGCAACTCCACTCAGGGAATGCACAAATGAGGCCCCTTTCATGTCCCCAAGAGCTGAGACAGAGATGGGAACTCAATCCATCATGCAGTACCCAGGTCTTGAACTGCTGATTTCCCAGCCTTCCAGCTAACCACAGATACCTGACTACATGGGTGGGAATCTGGCAATAGCTCAGACCTTGTTTGTGCCAGTTCTCTGCCTTCTGGCCAGGAGGCAGAGCTTTGAAGAACTACTGCACATCCTCCTCCCACAATGAAAAATTAATTTCATTAATAGAAATATACAAGAAAACAACCTTCATCATTGAGCTGGAGGAAGTCATATCTGTGCATGTTTAATACCAAACCCTGGAATTTGAAATTGCTAATTAAAGACATTAGCGAATGTCAATACAGCAATATTTTAATGACTCCCAGATAATCCCACAGCAATCAATTTAAATCAAAATGAGTTTATTGTAAAGTGCCAAAGGTGAGGAAAAATGCTTCCTTTGCACTACAAAGTACTGATTTCTCAAATGAATAATGCCTGTTCAGAATTTAACCAGATAATTACTTCATTTGCATTTGGTAGAGTGATAAGAGGAATAGAAAAAGATAGCTCAGTGGGAAATGATGTTAAGCATTAATAGGTGACATGCACAAGACAGCAGTATTCAAACTTTTGTCATTTTCAATAGGGCTCAATTTAAAGGAAACACCATTATTAACCTCAACAGTCTAGTGGAAAAGAAACAACACAGAATGAATGGATAATAAATGAGCAAGTGGATTGTGTCATACCTACATTCAACATGCAGTTCAGATCCAGAGGAAGCATAAGGAGTCTGCATCATTGTAATAATACACATTACTAACAAATTAGAAGGGCCATGATCTGTTGTTCAGCATTTTCCTTCTTGATAACATGGATAAATGTTGTCTACATCTTGCTTACATTGACACCTTGATGTGTTCCATGTTAATGCTTGGACCTGTGCATGTGTCATAGTCTACACCTATTCCCACCTCAGGTTGTCATCTATATCCAGTTGTGTTGTTCTTTTAAATTTGATCAGTAGTCATCCTTTATTATTATTATTATTGCTAACACACTTTTTTATGTTGTACACATTTGCTCAAATGCATCCCGCCACCCCAAGCCTAATGACTGAAGCATATTTGAGCAACTTTTTGGAAGCATTTAAAACACACACCTTTGGGAATATTTTTCCATCTGCATTTGCAGCCAACCATCAAGTCTGGAGCATAATTAGTGTTTGCCCAATAGAAGTCTGGGAAGTATCCATAGAGCATCTCCAGTTTCTCTCCCGTTGTGAAAATTGATTGCTATGGGTGAACATGGTGACAGGTTGATTAAAGCAGTATTAATGCCAGGTCTATACAATTTACTTTCAAAAAGCAACTTTTCCTCCTTTATACCATAGCATTTTATACAATTGCTCATGGGCCCTTCAAGCTAGTCACTCCAATTAATTTGCACAATTCAGCAGCAGCAAAGATAGTTACCTCATGCAAATAATTATATAAATTATGGGCCAAAAGGAAGAGAATTTGGGTTGCCAATCCCCTCATAATGTGAGACATAGCAGGTAGTGTTCTCAAACCTTCCACATTTTACAGTCCTCCATGTAGTAATCTGAAGAATAGTCACTGCATTCTTTCCTTGCACCGATTTAAACTCTCATGACTTAATGATATACAGTACAACAGGGAATTTTCAAGTCCTGTGAGATTTCTTGATTTTGTGCAAAAGTGAAGCAAGAAATTCTATTCTATTGACCCTCCCAGAAGACTATCCATAATTTATACAAGCAGGCGAAAACCAGACATTTTTTTTCTTAATATGTTCCTAATTTGGAATGTACAGATGGGATATAACTGCAATGCCCCATACCTATACTGGCATAATGGCCATTAAATCTTTTGAGGAATGACAATTTTCTATGGTGCAAAATCCCTGATGAGACCCATGCTGGTGGTTTTGCAGCATTTTTTTATATGTTTCTCTATCAATTACAGAAATAGGCAAGGCAACAATGGTTGTTTGCATTTTTTTTTATCCAAACAGGACAATTCCTTCTTTCCATTGTGTTTAGATTTCCCCGTCATCATTTTCTTTCTAGTCCAGGTGAAGTTTAAAGGGAAGCAAAGTTCCCAGAGGATTTTCCTTGGTGATACGTCCCTCGCCACCAAGAACCACTGCGCAGGAGGCTGGGGAGGAGGGAAACTGCCAACCCATAAATAACCACCAGTAAACCACCACCACTTGCCACCGTGCCAAACCTGATTGGCCCTCATATGATGGTCCAACTCTATTGGAAGAGAAAGGACATGGCAAAGGACACTCTATTTGTGCAATTGCCTGTGTGACTGCCTGCCATAATTTTATGATTTGTGAATTTTTTTGGGGGGGTGAGGGTGTTTTTGCTCTCTCTTTTCCTGAAGAATTATATAAAATAACTCACTGTCTTACACATAAGAAGAATGACTTGGTGATTCTCTCTTCTCATGCACTAAGATAATGCAATGCATATCTAGTTGCATTTAATGCTTTAAAACCAAAAAAATACAAACTATCACTGGTTAACAATCTATTGAGGAATTTTAACCATTCCTTTTAGTTAGCAAGTATGATGAGAAACGAAACAACAGCAGTGAAAACCTAGAGAGATTATCCCACCCTTATCATTGACAGCTTCTTTGTTTTCCCACATGCCAGCTAGGTCTTTGCATAATAAAAGTATTTTAGAAACTTTTTAAGTTTTGTTTATTTACACTTGTAGTTGCAGTCAGAAGCAAAAATAGGGGGGAAATGAATTTTGAGAACCTGTATGCTGTTGTTTGTTCAGAAGAAATAGAAAGACTACTAGTAAAAATGATGAGTACATGGGGGGAGGGGGACAAGAAAAGGGGGTAGGCATTTGATACAGTCAGAAAAAGAACATTACACAAAATCAAATTTGTGGCAAAATACAATTACATTAAGCTCTAAAAAAGCCCCCTCCCTCTGGTAACCAATGTTAGTGTATGCAAGATTGTTGTTATTACAGCATAATCAGCTATGTCCTTAAACCCATTCTACCTATTATGAATGTTTAAGATAACATTAATATTAATTAACTTAATATGATGCTAGTTAAGTTCAAATATTTATTTTATATTTATTTATTTATTATTTATTTATTGTTCACATTTATTATCCCGCCCCAATCGGGTATACCCGACTCTGGGCGGCTTACAAGACAAAACACAATCACAAACCCAACCCCATCCAATAAATACTAATAATTAAAATTTTAAAACTGTAAAAAGGATCATAAAAACAAGAAGTAAAAACCGGGAACAAACAACCCCGCGGAATAAAACCCACAGCAAGGGAAGCTATCCCTTAAAACAACCACCCTGTGTGGGATCCCACATACCTTGGTCCCCACACTTGTCCCGCCAGCCAGGTTTTTAAGCCCTTCCTATATGTATAAATTAGCATATACCTGTACATTTATCTGTATCATCTTCTTTTCCTTCTTTTTGCTCATACCTTTTATTTCTCCTTTTTTGTTGTTCCATTGAATAAATAGTTCAAAGCTATCCTAATCCAGGTTCCAAGGAAGAAACCTAGACTATTCCAGCATGTTAACAAAAGCAGGGAGCAGGAGGAGGTAAAATAATGTAGCACTAAAGACTAACAGTATTATTTCAGTTTGGGTATTGATGGACCAACATCCACTCTCACATACACAGAAATGTAAATGCATGCTCTGTATATTCATACACACACACACCCCATAAGCAAGTATATTCTTTTATGTCTAAGGAAGTGCACGGTTGTGTCAGAGGAAATGGATTGTTAGCCATTAAAAACTCACATTGAAATAAAGCCATTAATTTTAAGTATTTCATTATTTTGCCTTTCCCTTTTGAATCCACAATGCATTTGTTCCAAAAGATCTTCTTATGAGCTTTATTTGGGTAAAAATGTGTGAGAAACTCTACTGAGCCTTTTTAAACAACTCGCAGACCTAAGAAAATTGCTAAACATGTGGTAAGAAATACAGTAAAACCTTGCATAAAGAGCGCCTCGCTTAGAGACTAACTTGCTTAAAGAGCAGAATTTTCTCTGAATGGTTGCCTCACTTAACAACTATAACTAACCAAAAACTCACTTAACAACTAAATCAAGATTCACAATCCCCCTGCCAGAAGACACGATCAGTCACTTACAATGGTTGTTTCGCTTAAAGAGCAAACACGCTTAAAGAGCAATCCCGTGGAACGCATTATGCTCTAAGTGAGGTACCACTGTATACACTTTTCTTGGCTTGTTAATTCCATGGAACAAAAAAAAAAAAAAACTATGCTTGCCCATGAATCCTCATTTCAAAAATGTGCAAAAAAAACAACAACAAAAAACAAAACAAAAACAAAACCCTTACCCCTAAACATTTCTCAAATACAGAGGAAAAGACTTTCATCAATGGATATTTGTATCTTTGAAAAATATATAACATATCAAAATAAGTGCATACAATTCATAAGGGCTAAAAAACACACCTGTGTGGTATTGCAAAATCATGCAATTCATCCTTCTGGTAGGAAGGCCAATAAGGTCTTCACCTTTAAAGCCCTATATGGTAGTGGGCCAGGATACTTAAGAGACTGCATCACCCCAAGAACATCTGTTTGTCCCACCAGAGCAGACCGGAGAGGCTCTCTAGTTGTTCCATCGGCCAGAGAGGCACATCTCTCTGGCACTAGAAGGAGGGCCTTCTGTGTGTCCGCTCCAGCCCTATGGAACCTCCTACCAACTGAACTACGTCTTCAGATGGACTTGCTGTCTTTTAGGAAGAACTTAAAAACATGGCTGGTGGGTCAGGTATGGGGTCCTGGTGGTACCATGACTCCAGCTCACTGGCTTGTTTGAGCTCCCTCTCCCCCCTGGTCTTTTAATCTTTTGTTTTTAACTTTTTAATTATTATTGGGACTTGTGGATTTTTATAAATTTTAAAAACTTTTTAAATTTTATAATTGTAATTTTGAAGTTTTTAGCAATGGGTTTGAGTTGGATTGTATTATGCTTTTATGATGTTGTAAACCACCCTGGGTCGCCCCGGCGAGAAGGGCAGTATAAAAATGTAAATAAATAAATAAATAAAATGAAATAAAAGCAGGAAGAGAAAAAAATGACACCCAAAACAATCAACTGACAAGGCTCCAAAATTTATATAGTTCTGCAGAATGAAGACATCTTGGGGCTCCTAACTCCATTTTGCACCTGAGATTTTTCTCTCAATTCACCTCCTCATTCAAGAAAATTGCAAGGTCATGTTCCAAGTAGATAGCGGTAGAGAACACTTACACAGTTTGTGCCAGATTAAGCCAGTGTGGGGCCCGTAGCAAATCATGTCAAGGGGCCCTTTCTTAAACACTTTGCATTTCTGTAAATACCTCACCCCCTCCTCTGTGGTCTTTGGGGCTTAGGGAAGAGAAACTTCAGGAAATATTACCCAAACACTTGGCTTGGAGTTTTCTCCGACTCCAACTCACTTTTGCCACAGTCTGGAAGTCTTCTCTCCTACCGCTTCCACCTACTGGCTGAATCACGTGATGATTAAGCAAGTTTAGAAGCAACACCTAATCAAAGCCTTCAATCTTTCACTAATTTCATGTCAGACTGGGAGGGATTTTCATTCTAACCAAGGTCAGGGGGCGGGGCACCCCAGAGGTGCGGGGCCCGTAGCATTTACTACTCTTGCTATATTGTTAATCCGGCACTGCTGAGCACAACCACAGAGTTAGCAAATGCACAGGTACACAGTTGAATTAAGGTGGAGAGACAGAGGTATTAGAGCTTGGCTTCACAACTGATGCTTTTTTGTAACTCTTCCATATTTTATTCCCATCATACTTGGCTCAAGAACAGCAGCCAATTAATGTTAAACCCATTTTAAATAAGAAAAACAGCACTTGTGAGTTTGCTTGATACAGCAAACAATTCTAAGAATAATTCAAACAATTAAGATAAATTACCTTTTTGGTGGATAAGACATAATCTAAAACTCTAAAGGAATGTACCAAATAAAAAATAAAAATGAGTGGGAATCAAAACATATTTCTGGATAAGAACAAGTTCATTACAAGGAGGAGCTTATTTTATGTGCCCCTTTCCACAGGTAAACTGTTTTTTGTTTTTGTTTTTTAATAAAGACCACTGAGTAGTCTGCTCTTTTTCTACCTGCCCAGAGTTTGGAGGGTAATTCCACTCACCCAGACCAAACTTCCTGTTATTGAAGACATATAAAGGCCTGCCCTCAGGAACCAGATATCAAACAAAACTATCCAGATTACTGACCTGCGTTAAGGCACATAGACATCACTTGCCATCCAACCAGTTCTGCTTCCTTTTTAAAAAATGTACATAGTTTCAAATTTGAGGGATATTTTTTTTCTGGTGGGAAGGAGGAGGCAAAACCCAACACAAGGCTGTATTGAGACATCCTTTGCCCATTACTCTGTTTACATGAAGTGGAATGGATGGAGAGGTCACCTGAAAGTTTGGTGTTGTTTGCCCTTTATTTTTCTGACATGAACCCGTCAATGCACTTCTAGGTTTTCACACCATCTAAATTTCCACATCACAGGGAAAAGCCCTGGTTGCATCACCCTAGTTCATGTTGGGATAAAAGTGTTGTATGCACTAACACTGGATTTCAGAGGAAGGAGCTTTACAGCCTAATATGATTTTTGCCAGTAACTTGAGTGATAAAGTTCTTTTCCTGCTCTTTCCCTGTTTGTTTTCTTACTTCCATTGTTTGGTTGTTCCTGGTAGCAAGTACAGTTGTACCTCGCTTAAAGAGCATAATACATTCCACAGGATTGCTCTTTAAGCGAGTTTGCTCTTTAAGCGAAACACCATTGTAAATGACCAATTGTGTGTGTGGGGGGGGATTGTGAACCCCAATTTATTTGTTAAGTGAGTTTTTGGTTGGTTTTATTTGCTAAGCGAAGCGAACATTAAGAGAAAATTCTGCTCTTTAAGCAAGTTACTCATTAAGTGAGGTGCTCTTAATGCGAGGTTTGACTGTATGGAGGTTTTTCCCATATGCTAGAAGCTCAATTTCCCCCCTTTTCCTTCTGACTACAGATGGAAACTGTAAGTAGATGTACTTTTCTTCTACTTTAGGTGATTTTGTCATACAATGTGCCAGCTTGTGTGAATAAAACCCCACAGATGGGCAGTTTTTCTGAAAGTGAGCTGCTGTTTCTAAATTTTCCAATTTGTTGGATTTTTTTCTTACTTCATAATCTGTGTACTAAAATGAATAACAAAAATTTCCAGATAGTGAGAGCCTAGTTTCACAATGAGAGGTTAACCCTACCATTCCTAGTACTAGAGTAAAAATCAATTGCCAACCCAGCCAGCATTTTTACATCAATGGTTTCTATGGAGAGAAAGCAAAGTGTCATGGGGACTGGTGTCCCCCAGAGGTGAGCAGAAGTATGTCATCTGGCAGCTATACTAGATTTCCACCACAGTCCCCCCACTAAACCAGAACCTTCCAGGCAGTGGGGTATTGTTTCTGTGGGGGGGTATTGAGTGAGGTGGGTATTTCTTCATAGCTTGTGGTAGTGGTGACAGCAGCAGCAGTGGGAGGTTAGATACTGAGGAAGAAGGCAGGGGGCAGGAGTCAGAGGCCTCATCCCAGCAGCCAGGGTCTGCCATGCCCGAACCAAAGTGCCAGGGAGAGAGGTGGGATGATGGGAGTGGTAGCTGAAGCAGATTAAAGGTCTCTTTCTCTCTCCGCTGGGTGCTGCCTCTTCCTTCTATCTGCCCTTCCCCATTGTCCCACAGAGGTAGGGGGAGGGAAGCACCTTTCTGTCCAGTTACCCTCCATCCATTACTCTCCTGCCTGTGAGGAGGACAAATGAGGCTCCTTTCATGTCTCCAAGATCTTTTCCAACCAAAGTGGTCCCTATTGATCTACTTGTAATGTTCAAACAGCTAGGTTGGCAGTAGCTGAGACCTGAGATGATTGCTTACTCCATGACTTCATGTGGTACCCCCCCCCGGCACCGCCCCATCCCTCCCTGTCCAGTGCCCTTTTAGTGTAGCCAGCATGCCCCTGCCTCCCCACTGAATTTTGAAAACACTGATATCTTTTGATGGGCTATGACTGTGATTTTACTTTATCCTATTTGTTGGTATTCAGGACATCAATGTTACTTCAAGTAATTTGGCTGGGCATATGAGAATAATTATGGTGAGCTAACGTTTCCTGATGAATAGATTACAAAATGTCTTTCATTACAAGAATTCATTACTCTCCTTTCCACAGGTGGCATGAATCTAACTGATATTTGGGAATTGGAGTATAAGGGGGTCTGTGATCTATTTCAAACATGAATCATCACTGCTAGAGAATTCCAAAGACCGCCATTTCTCCCCCCCTCCCCGGAAATATAGGAAAACAGGAAAGGGCTAAAGCCTGCAAAAAGAGCCTTGTGGAGGATTTAAGAATTGTTCAGGTTTAAATTATTTATTTATTTAGATTTATATTGCCGCCCACTCACCATGGTGTCTCAGGGTGGCTTACAATCAGCAAAATAACACAGCACAAAATAATAATAATACATTTTTCTAAATCAATAATAGATTTCTCTCTCCCTTCTGGCTGTTGTTGGGTGGGTATCTTGAAAAGTTGTGAGAGTCATATAATTACTCTTAAACCATGGTTCAAACGTAGCTCCCCCTGGGCCTCTGCAATGCCAAATGGAAGTTTGGATCTTGGTCGCCACCTTCTTCCTGTTCTTGCCCCAGGTGATGTTCTCACTCCAATACTCTTCTTCCACCAAAAAAATAACAGGAGAGTATTTTTAAAAATATTAATAATATAATGAATTATTTTCCAAACTTAATAGGTAACAACAATGAAACCCATAATGAGTAACTTTTAAAAGTGATCTTCCAAGATCTGATAAAACTCATATGATGAAGTCAAGAACTTGTGTCGCTAACTCCTTTAAAGAGAAATTGACGGCAACTACATTAGCGTTTGGCTCTCTAAAATTCTTTCTCAGTCTCAATTCCCTTGTTGGGTTATTAGGTGGCAAAATGACCGTATCATGAACATTTCTCATGGAGAATATTATTTCTTGTGAAGTCACATGGGATCAGTGATAATAACTTGAAGTTTCCACACTGAGCAAAAACCTTGAGAATTCATGTGGCCTTACAGAAGACTCTTATTGAAATACAGTATGTAGCAACCTAGCATATTATGTGTGGACTAAATCACTAGCACAATTTGTCAGATGACCCTCTTGAAAGTAGAAGGAAAAAGCTGATCTAGGAAAACTAACTTCTTCCTTTGCTTATTCTAAATTAGCCAGTCAACAGGTTTTTGTTGTTGTTTTCTGGCTTTTTTAAAGTGCATAACCTTCTTCATTCTGAGGCAATTTTATCTTCTCTCTGATTCGTAGTTGACCCTCCATTTTGTTCTGTAGTGCCCCTTCCTCTGCTATGTGGTAGAGAGTGAAAAACATTTTTTTTTTGCCATTTATTAAACTAAATGGTTTTTCTTTTCACCATTAACAGTACTATGGCTGCATGTCAAGATTTTTGGTGCAATATTTTTAATGGAATCTTTTTGGGGAACCTGCTTATAATCTAATCCTGAAATCTGGTTAATTTTTGTTTTGAAACCACAACACTCAGTCTATGGATGCTGTCTATCTATCATATCCTGAATGGTGGCAGTGGACTATATGAAAAATGCATCCATGTAAGTCCCTTGAAAACAACATCAATCCCATTGGGAAAAATTAAAATTTGCTCTCTTCAAATGGATATATAGAACATATGAAGTGCATCAAACTAATGTGGCAAATTACATTTACCTTAGGGTCGAACAAAATCAGTGAGACATGTAGCTAGCAAAATAATTTCACATGGACTCTTGTGAGCCAAATGCTTCAGTAAGAATTTACTTTTTGGTTGAAAGTCAAACTGAATAAAGCACATTAAGTGTCCTTCACTTCCTGATGTTTGAACATGGACCAACTTCCCCAGCTCCATTAGCAAAACACAAGTTTTTTTAAATTCCTTTTTGAAATAGATTATGGCTCTCCTTATGTTCTGCCTCACATCCCTAAATAGCAATTAGATTCAGGGGTACACAAAAAGAGCATCCTCTAAGACTGTGGTTTTTCTGATCGACGATTGGGCATACCCCAGGCAACAGCCACCTTCTGCTGGCTAATCTTTCTCACACTAGGTTGTGCAGAAGAACTAAGGAATGAATTCACCAAAAGGTGGGTTAATGATGGCAGTTTAAAGTCTGACCTAGGCAAAGAAGAAGAAGAAGAAATTAGGTTTTCCCCAATCCATTTTTTAGTTTTAATTCACATGTTAATTTGTCATTTATTGTTATATTCCATATCTCTTTATACCAAGCATCCAATTCAAATTCAGAATCTACTTGCCACTTTTAACAACAACCAGTCTCAATGCTGTTATGGATTTAGCAATCATTTCTTTCTTATTCCATCCTGTTTATTCTCAAAACCCATTAATAATGCTTTTTTAGGACACATCTCCAAATTTATAGACAACATTTGCTCAATTTCCTAGGAAACTCTTTTCCACATTTTCTTCAATCTGATACCTTTTGTAATAATAAGTCTTGTGAGGCGAATTGGGCAGAGAAGACAAAGATTGCTGCTCCTGTCAGGCTATGTATACCCAAAAAGGCAGCACTCTTTGGAGGGAGGGTTGAAATGTGCTCAAACCCTCCTATCGATGGGGGAGCATACAGAATACCTTAATCATCAGAGGTCAGGAAAGGAGGTGCAGATCCTGGAGCAGGAACAGTAATGCCAGTGTTAAAAGGTCTATAGCAACACATCAGAGACTTGGATTTATCTGTAAAGACTTTGCAGTTAACCTGAAGTTCATGGAACAGTCATAAGACTCCTCCAAATAAAAATTGAGAATTGAGGAATGTTTAATCTCCCTTTTGATGTACCAAAATACCAACAGGAGCCAACAGGAACCATAAGATGGAGAAGTAGTTGCATTTTGCAGGAGCCATGAAGTAATATGCTCCCAGCAGTATCATTGCGAGTAATTAATAGTTACTAAAGAGTTCATGTTTGCAGCAGTTGCACATTTTGGACCCACTCACAGAAGCCATCCTGAGAATGAAAAACAGCAAGTCAAACTGAGGCACTGTTACATAAAACAGCTTCCTGACAATGGCCCTACATTAATATCATAGCATATTGCTGTGGTGTCTTTATATGACAGAGTTTAGTGGATTTAGATCCAAATCTGCCTGGTTAATTAAGATACAATACAGTCTAAGTATTTACCATTTCATAGCTTGTTTTGAAATGCTGGCTGGGCCAATATGTTTACAATTTTGGATCAATTGAGAGGTATACATAATAAATGAAAATGATGCCGGCCAAATTGTCCACAGTTGATTGATGAATAATTCGTGGTAGCATCAGAGCTGAGTAAGACCCTCATCATGCATTTTAATTAAGATCTTTAATTGCCTTTTGAATCCTTTAGAAATTAGTGATCAAAGCATTCTACCATCCACACCACCTGAGCCAACATTGATTACCTGTAGCAGAGTAGAGGGCACTCCATCTTTTAGCCAAAAGGCTCAGGAAATATTCAGCTGTTTTATTACAGAGTGAACGTTGCAAAGCCTCTTAGGAGCTTATTTGGACAGGATCTTTAGGAATTTTCTCCTATTTAACAGAACATAAAGAGAAAATACAAAGCAATTTTGTATTTTGCCTTTAAAAAAGGAAAATGTCTTTGTTTTTGTGGGGGTACCATTTAAAGTCTTGTACTAAACGGTTCATAGCAGTAAAAAAAACCTTAATGAAAAAGGACTTTGGTTGTTTCTAGGCCTCTCAAAACTACAATGTTAATGGTCCTTTTAATTCTTTCTGGTTCTATGACAGCTTTTTTTTTTTTGACAACACTCAAGGGAATTAATTCTATGATTCTGAAGATGCCAGTTAAATTGTGCCAACTCAAAGAGCCCCCTGGGGTCCTACATATCCATGATGGAGCTAATCTAATATTCATTAGATGAAAAAAAGACAAGAGTTATTTCTTTCTTTCTTAAGGAAAAGAAAGAAATCGTTATGTGTTTATGTATGCATGCATACATGTGTATGTGTGCAATTAATGCAGATTTTGAGCTCAGAGCATGAAGCTTTGTCTTTTTTCCTTATTTTTTTCCTGCCTGCATGACACAAATCTATCCAGAACTTTTTTTCCTCTGCTGTTGGGGGTTTCTACTCTTTTCAAACCAGAAGACTTTTTGTTATGCAGGCAATTGTTTTGATTTGTAAAATGACAGGATGGTTGGTGATGTGTTAACAGGCAATTAAGCATGATGTTAAAGGACTAAGTAGACAGCCTCCTATGTAATTTTCCCCTGATAATATCTGACAGGTATCGTTTTTTAATAACAAGGTTACCACTGTTACATTGTATTACTATATCAGAATAGTGCTAGCCAGTTCTGAAAGAATTGATGACATAAAGAGAACAAAGGGGAATCCTAATCACAATGTTTCAATATGCACACTAAACTCCCAAAATAGTTTGCAGCACCTGTGTGAGCAATAACTCTGATTCAAAATGTAAAACAAACTTCAAAGCAAATTGAAGAAGAGTTGATTCAGCCTCTAAGTGTATTCATACTCTGACTCGTGAGTAATCTGTTTAATTATCAAGTGTTTAATTATCAAAAATCTCCACTATCATGGAAATCTTTCCAAATAACCTGCCATTTTGGGATTTTAGTTAACCATCTAAAGAGGTTTTTAACAAGGTGTATTTTAGCTGTTTAAGTTTACTGATTTTAATCACAGTACTGTGGTTCAATTTTATACTGTGATTGTTGTTTTACTGACTGTAAGCTGTCCTGAGTTGCCATGGCAAGCTGGTGGCAATATAAGTCTAAATAAATAAACAAATAAATTCCTAGCAGGGAGATTTTTGTGGGTAGTCAGATACTTCCTTCTTCCACCCCACAGATCCTATGGAATGAAACAGATTATTCAGCTTTTGGACAAGCCATAGGACAGAAGGAGGAAGTTTGTAAGTACCAAAAATCTTTAATTATCCCTGCTGGTGACGTTCTCAAACATTCATAGGCATAATTTATGGAGTAGGATTTTGATCCATACAAAGTAACTATTAAGATATGTTTCATATTTTTTCTCCTGTCAGTTTCAGGTACAGATCTCTTCAGTGAGCCACCGGTGATCACCTTTAACAGAGTAAAAGCTTCAAAAGACTCAGGAAATATTCAGCAATTCTTATTACAGAATAATCATGGGAAAGTCTCTGAGTAGCTAAAACAACTTTAAATCCTATTGACTTTGATCAATAGTAATGTCAGTACAAGCAAGAGTCCAAAGACAATGGAGGCTGCTGGACTTCGGTTCCGAAAACTTCAGCCACGGCATTTGCCACTGCAATGACCTATAGCATCAATGGCAAACCTTTTAGAGACTGAGTGCTCCAACTCAACAGGCTGCCATCCATGCCACAGAGGTGCACTCTGTACTGGGGGAAAGGAGGAAGCACTCCCATTGGGCTGCTGGGCAAACAGGTGGGTGTTACATTCAATGTCAGTATAGTTATGATTATGGCCAACTTCTGAGCAGGGAGGGAATCAGAAGAACTATGAATGCATTCAAAGATTCTGCTTCTGAGAGAAAGCTGGCATCACAACTAGTGATGGGATGTTACCGGTTCAGTCCAGTTTGCCCGAACCAGTAGCGCGCATCATGAGGGGTTTGCCAGGGGGGCTCGTACAACCCCAGGTGACCAGTTCGGTCACCTCCCTGGTTCGGGCCAAATCCCTTCCTGAAAATGCAACCTTCCCCTCCCCGCATATACATTCTTTCACCTGAACAGCAGATTGCAACTGGGCAGTTGGGGGAAAAGGCTGATAAAATTATCAGCCAGAGAACAAGTCAGAGATTGCTACACTCACTTTTTATTTAAAGCTATCTTTATGAGTCATTGTTAAGGTCTGTGTTCTGCCTGTAATGAACATCAACCCCCTATTTGTAATAAATACCTTCTTTAAATAGATAATTGGGCTTTCTCCTCTTTTAAAAGTAAAAGCTTTCTAGATGAGTTTGCTCAGGTCAATATACCAGTTGAGCTAAACTAATTAGAAACACCTTGAATGAACCATTTGCTAGAGGGAGGGAGACAGAGAAAGATTTGCTTAATAAGAATTAAATATCTTAATAGTACAGGGTTCGAAAGGGTTTAAAAACCTGGCTGGCGGGACATGTGTGGGGACCAAGGTCTGTGGGATCCCACACAGGGTGGTTAATTTAAGGGACAGCCTCCCTTGCTGTTGGTTTTATTCCATGGAGTTGCTTGTTCCTGGTTTAGTTTCATGTTTTTATGAATTTTCAGAGTTTTTAAATTTTTTAATTATTAGTATTTTATTGGATGGGTTAGGGTTTATGACTGTGTTTTTATCTTGTAAGCCGCTCAGAGTCGGGCATGCCCGATTGGGGCGGGATAATAAATGGGAATAATAATAATAATAATAATAATAATAATAATGAACAAAGGCTTCCAAAGCTGTGAAGCAAACAAATTATTTTATACTATAATTATGGAGTGAACAAAAGCTGCACATTATCTCCTCAAAATTGTTTGTTTCTAATGGGTTAGCTCTGTCCTTTAAAGCCACTTGTGACTTTGGGGCTGGCTATCACTGAACCACCTGTTTTCTTCTGACTCTTGTGAACATTCACATCTTTACATGTGGCTCTTAGAAGGTGAATTACTTGACAGGCAAGTAGGATAAGCCTTTTTCCAGGGGTTGTTTTGTTTTGTGTGTGTGTTTGTTTGTTTTTTCAGATTGAGTAATGCCATCCCCTCAGTTCTGCAACCCATTGTGCTAACCCACCCAGACAGACATGGTCACCACACAGGGGCGCTACACAGAGAGTCTTGTTGAAGGATAGTCAAGATATCAAAGTCCAAATGGCAAGCTGAGGTCTGTAGTCCAAGTCAGTAGTCTAATCCAAATGGTGTCCAGTGGCATCATCAGGGTTGGCAGAGAAGTCAAGGTCATGGCAGGCAGGTCAGAGGTTAGGCAGCCAGTCTGTAGTCAAGCAGGATGTCAGTCTTCTCACAAGAGTTGTACTGATGCTGGCAGGCTGCAAGAAGCTTGCTCATAAGGCTCCCAGCTAATCAGTATCAGCTGGGAACCATCTTTGGCACTTCACTCTAGCCTGCCTGCATCTCAGGTGTAGCTGTTTCCTAGACCTCTCCCTGACTGAGGGCTGATCACTGTCAGTGCCAGAGACCTGATCTGACAGGTCAGTTGCTGGAAAGCAGACTTGGGCCAGGTGCAGGCTAAGATCCCTGGCTCATGGCATCCTCGGCCTCAGGTGCAGGCAGAACTGGGCTGGGCATAGGGAGTGCCCCCTGATCCAGAACCTCTTTGGAGTCAGAGGAGGACTGGATCCCAACACTCATTCCCTCTCTCACTGTTTTCCCTGACTCCAGCATGTGAAGACAAATCTTTCCAGTATGGTCTCTTACACTGTTTTTATAATTGTCATGTTTGGTGTTTAAAATGCCATCGGTTGTCTGTTCACTGCCTTATTTGTCAATGTGAAGTTGGGATAGAATTGCAAGGTCTCAGAGTCCTGCTGAGTCATGTTGGAAGAGAGACAAAATTTGTTTTTTGTGTATCAAGTGGCTTTAAAGAATTGGCAACACTCTCTATTCATTCACAGGTTATACTTATGTGATGTAGTCATAGCCATGTAAGCTATATGGCTGATGTCATTTCAGCTGCTGGTTGCGTCTTTCTGTCTATTTATCCATAAGAGAGAGAGAGAGAAAGGTATGTGGCACTGAGTTGTCATTGAATCAGATCCATCATATTTTTCCATGTTTCTAAGTTCATTTACCTGCAACCACATCATGGTTTTTCTGCAGTCAGCTGTTTTTTCCGCAGCAGTTCTGGCTTTCCTTC
This sequence comes from Furcifer pardalis, assembly GCA_030440675.1. NCBI lineage: Eukaryota > Metazoa > Chordata > Lepidosauria > Squamata > Chamaeleonidae > Furcifer > Furcifer pardalis. The sequence goes on from CP126891.1 coordinate 129,244,225, forward strand.
CAAAACTTGTTTGCCTTGCCCTATAACAGCATAAGGGCCCATTTTTTGCACCAGTACAATCTCATCCATCTCAGCTTTTGGTATGATAGTTCAGAGAATTGAATTCAACCTTAGTATTGGAATAATATGTGGAAGAAGAAAAAGGGAGGAGGGGAAGGTAGTGTCCTTTCCATAACCAACAGGAAAAGACAATTGATTGGGATACAGAAGAAAGGTCACAGTTAAATCAAAGAGAGTGGTGCTGAATATCTGTTTATTTTCTTGATAATTCAACAAGTTACTTTTTTTAAAAAAGGTGCTGAACAATGGTCAAAATCATCTTGTGTAGTTATGCTGCATTGTAGTTAAAATTTGGGGCTGTCATGCCACAAATTTTAAAGTGGAAAGTATCTATTAGTTAACAAGCTTGGATTTCTGGTTACCTGCCAAGCCACTAGGGTAGCACACAGTGAGAAATCTAAACAGGCACTTGTTAATTAATGTCTGTTTCTTGATGTGAGTTATGACATTTCACTTCCACAGGAAAATGCATTCACAATAAGATTTGGGCCAGTAATTGCTCGTTTGTATGCTTTCTTGGCCAAAGGACAAAATCACATTAGCATTCACCCTTGCCTGTTTCAGACATTCTGTTTCATAATAACAGATTTTTTAAAAAATGTTATTCTTGTTTCCTATTATCAGTTATGCACAATCAATGATCTTGAACATCCAGCCTTTTGTATGAGATGGACCTGGGGTTTTACATCTTAGCAAGCAAGTAGACAACAGGGAGCACTGTCTGGAAAAGATGATGGGGAGATGGAAAACACATTTCCTCATCTCTGACATGTGAACTGTCATGTCACAAATTTCAAAGCAGAAGGATTGTTTGTCTTCTGTTTTGTTTTATAGGTACAACTAATGAGCAACACTCTACGCACTCTATAAGCTACAGTCCTGAAAGCTTAATCCTATGAAAGATATAATTCATGATCTGTTGATTTATTATGTGGAATGGGTGTCACCAACTTTACATTAATGGCTGAATGAAATATATGCTTTAAAAGTAGCTTATTGCACCTTTTCCCCTGCTTTACTAGATCTTGATAATTTCATTTTAAGATGTGTGATGGCATGCTGAAGCCATCCATATCTGAGCAGTGATAATCCTTAGGATTCTGGAATGGCTTCAGCCAGTCATCATAGTCATGTCAATAAGATTTAACTTTACAGATTCAGTTCTACTACAAGTCCAGGTAGTACAAATTGGATCGGGACCATAAAATGGGGAAAAGAACACTTTTAATCAAGGGGTGGGGAACCTGTGCCCTTCTAGGTATTTAAGTGTATCCAAATTTTGCAGAGGAAATCCTTTTATTTTTATTAATACATTTTTGCTCATCTTTTTATATTATTATTTTATTTATCAACTTTAAAATTAATAAATATTTTCATTTTTTGAAATTATTAAGTACAAAGTATTTATAATTTTACAAAATGATGTGCATTTTTAAGTCTGCCTAGTTGAAGATTTTTGAATGTAGTCTTCTTTGATTTTAGCTAAATTAATGTGGCGTTCCTACAGGAAAAGTTTCCCCACTCCTGTTTCAACCATTACTTCTGAGAAGTCCATTATTGAGATCAGATCAACTGCAATTTAAACAGCAAAACAGTGTTTTATTATGGCAACAAAGCATTTTTGCCATATAAATTGTAAGTTTGATTGTTCTTAAGGTCATAACTGAGGGGAATTAAAGCTCCCTATTCTCCCCCCACACACACACACACACACCTAGGGTCCCTACACATATTAGCACTTGAGCTTCACTTAGGATTTAATGGGAAACATCCAAATTTATTAGTCATATCTTTAAAGCAATTACTGATTTGAACATCAAATATTGTTTTTTAATGACAAAACAGTCTTCACCACAAAAACAGGTAAACCGTTGCCAGTAAGTACAGTAATCCCTCGGATAACGTTTGCATCAGATAATACTTAAAACCACATAATGTTAAGCAATCTGGAAAAAAATTGCATCACATAACATTAAAGTCGCCTCGGCGAGTGGGCGGCAATATAAATCTGAATAAATAAATAAATAAATCCTGTGGCATGCATCGGATAATGTTCGCTAAAGCCTGTGCTGGTTACAATGTATGTCTATGTAGTTTTAACGCTATCCGATGCATCCCATAGGATTTTAACATTATCCGATGCAGCCATTAGTTAACAAGCTTCGATTTCTGCATGCATTGGATAACATTAAAAATCGAATAACCCTTAGACTTGTGGAACCAAGTTTTAGCATTATCCGAGGTTTTACTGTATTCTATTTATTATCAGAGTTCCCAACATATACAGAACTTTTCACACACATTCTGAATAAGTGACAAATCTGTATATAAAGGAGCAGACAATTAAAATATACCTGATATTTTGCTGAAGTAACATACTGTTTTTCTGTAGAGCAACAAGTGCTTGTTGGTGAAGAAAGTTTCCATCCCAGTGAAACCCATAGATAGGAGAGATCTACTTCTTGCAATGTTCTAACAAGCCCTCAGCTGCCATCAGTTCAATTGAGGCAGCCCAAACTTCAGGGCAAGTTGAAAGAAATAAAGACTATCTTATCTTTAGGACGTAAAGACCTTAATAATATTTGTAGACAAGGGCAGAAAAACTTCAAGGTATTCAAGATTGATGAGGGACAGCTTCAATATACCTTTCTTGACTACTGCAAAGGGCCAAGGGCAAACATTAAACTTTAAAGCTGATGTGTTTCCTGGACGAGAGCTAATCACTTTGAAATTTGTGGCCCTCACAAGGATATCAACTGGGATAAATTGACACATGCAATTTGCCACTGAAAAAAGAGGTTCTGTGAAACTTGTCGGTATGAGGTGACTGCATAACTACACCTATTGAAGAAATAAATGATCACATTCACACCAGAACTTTGTATTCAATTTTTTGTTATATTGTTGGGAACATGGCTGTGAAAGTGATTTTCTCCCCACAAAAAGGTAAAGGTAAGCCAGTCGTATCCATCTCTAGGGTTCAGTGCTCATCTCTATTTATAGCCAAAGAGCCAGTGCTGTCTGCATTTGCAAGTGTTTCTGTGGACATGTGGCAGACATACCTAGACACCAGAATGCATGAAACACTGTTTACCTTCCCACCCAAGTGGTACTTGTTTATCTACTTGCAATTTCTTGATTCCGAACGGCCAGGTTGGCAGGAGCAGGGACAGAGATGGGAGCTCACTCCATCATACAGTACTTGGGTATCGAACTCTGACTTTCCAGTCTTTAAGTTCAGCAACGTAACCACTTGAGCCACCACAGTCTCCATCCTCCAAAAATGAGGGGATAAATGTGAAGCCAAAGAGATGCTTTTAAATGGCAAACAATGAAACACATCAGAAGACAAATACACTTGGAATACCTGCTTCTAAATCCCATCTTGTCATGATTCAGTTTCAACTACTTTGAAACTTGTCCATTCTATTATTGAGGCCATGCAGTTGTCAAGGCATCAGGCTGCATACATTACACAGAATATAAAGGATAGATAGAGATGGATGTCATCAGCATATTGATGACAGTAAATTCCAAATCTCCAAATCAACCTTCCTGATAGCTTACATACCAGTAATGTTAAAGAACATTGGGGAATTGATCAATCCTTGGAGCAACCCACAATCAGTATCCATGATACCAAAGCAAAACTTGTGAATTCTCTGAGTCTGGCTGTCAAAGAAGGATCAAAGCCAACATAGCACAGTGTTTGTGATCCCCAACCCTGACAGCCTTTCTCTAAAGATACCATGCTCAACAGTATGAAAAGCCACTGAGAGATTCAAGAGGACCAGGAAGGATGAGGCTCACCTGCCTGATTCAAAGAGAAGGCCAGTATGTAGTGCAACCAGTGTAGTCTTGGTGGCATGGCAAGGTATCAACCTTGACTAGGATCTAATTTTTTTTTGTTTCATGTAAGAATACCTACAAGTGATCAGCCACCATCCTCTCAACCACCTTGCCCATAAATGGAAGGTCAGTTACAGGCCTATAATTATTGATGTCATCTGTACAGTTGTACCTTGCTTAAAGAGCATAATGTGTTCCACAGGATTGTTCTTTAAGTGAATTTGCTCTTTAAGCAAAACACCATTGTAAGTGACCAATTGTGACTTCTGGTGGGGGGGATTGCGAACCCTGGTTTATTTGTTAAGTGAGTTTTTTGTTGGTTTTATTTGTTAAGCGAAGCGAACATTCAGAGAAAATTCTGCTCTTTAAGCGAGTTACTCTTTAAGTGACGCACATTTTATGTGAGGTTTGACTGTATTCCCTTTTGACTTTGGGAGTGGGTGGATGACTTTTTCTTTTATACAAGAGGGCATCTTTCATTTCTGTAAGGATGAATTTATGATTTGACTAGCCCATTCCCATATCATGTCATTGGCAGCTTTTACTAGCCAGGATAGGCAAGGGTCAAATGAAGGGGTGGTAGCTGGAGCATGCAAGCACCTTACTGACTGCCTCAGATGTCACAAATAGAAACTGATCCCACAAAACTGGACCAAACAGTGCATTGGACATTTCAGTCTACACTACTGAACTAAGTGTGGAGTCAAGATCCCATCAGATAGCCTTAACTTTTGATCAAAAATTAGTTGTGAAGCACTTGAAAGTTAACTCATCACGTGATAAGAGTTTAGCTTGTTGATTAGCAGCCTCATAGATCTGCTGGGAGTTAAAGGTCTTCCTCACTCTCCTAATCTGCAATAAATATTTGTGATTCCTTCTGTCACCAAAGCCAAATTGTAATCTGAGGGAGTATGTCTCCACCTGCTCTCTAGCCTTCTCCTTTGCTGTTTCATAGCTCAAAGACATGAAATAAGAAGAAGTTCCTCCCTGAACAAGTCCAGTTGAGGGTGATTGGGCGCAACTGTTTCAACTGACCAGGCTGCTTCCACATACCATCTGGCAACTTGAGCTTTGGCAGGAATGTTAACCAGTTCAACCAGAAACGCTCTTTTAGCCAATGACTGCTTCTTCTTCTTTTTTAAAAACTATTTCAGAAGTGAAAGTTTTAGATTTTCTTCTTTACTTCTTCTGGTTTTAAACTTTTTTAGAATAGCTTTGGTTAACAGTGATGTAGTGTGGGTTTCTGCCTGGGGCCCAGGACATGGGTTTCAGCTGCTCGGGTGTAAGCCAAATTTGTTGTCCCCTGGGCGGGGCCCAGGATGCTAGCACCCATCCCCACAGTGGCCTCTAGGGCTTCTGGGAATTGAAGTGACGCTCAAGTGACAATTTGGTGGCCCCCAAAAGTGCCGCCTGGGGCGGAGCTATCCCCCATGCTACACCATTGTTGGTTAAGCATTTGTTTTAATATGCTAAGTTATTTGAATCTTACTGGTGTTCACATTAGGTTTGTGTATTGTTCCATACCTGGTTTTATCTAATTGACAAGCTATACGAGCAATCTTGGTTGCGCAATTTGCCATGTGACCAGGCATGTGACTGACCTAATTAGCTACAATTACATATGGAAAATTACACAAATCTGCCATGGATACCAAGGTGAATCCAACCTCTATTTTCAATTTAAAGAACTTTGGAAGTTCCTAAAACTGTTTGTCGCACAGGAGTATCTCCTGATCCCTCCCCATTTTATAGACTTCTCTTCAGAACACCAGCTATTTAATTCCAAACTTGTTTTGTTTCTATGTTTCCTTTCTCATTTGTGTAGCTTTCCCATTTGTGTAATGTTTTCTGAGAAAGAAAGAATTTTGTACAAAAGGTGGCTTTTCATACTTTTACTTGTATCACCATGTCAAAATTGGCATGCTCAGAAAAAACACTGAATCTATCTGCAAACAAGCTAATATTTTAACAGCTGCTCCAGGCTGATTGGGTTAGTTCAGCATATCTGTACAACTGGATGTATTCCATTCTTCTGCATTGGCAATCAACATTTCTGGCTGCTCTGACGAAGGGTCAAACAATTATTAATTTCTCTCCTGTGACAAAGACAAGAGAAAGAATGCATCACTTTAGAACATTTTCACCATTTTCTCCTTTACAGTAAGCATTTTCTCCCCAAATATCTAATGTCAAGGAAAACATCAATTTTAACATTTCAGCTTCCTTCTTTGGTCCCTTTTCACTTGTGACTTGTGCAAAGCAATTTTAGAAAATAATCAAAGTATCACAAAGTTTGAGCTGTGTCCCTTTATAATCCTCCAAGCAAAATGCTATCCTTCTAAAACAGTTTTTCAGTTGCCTATAAAGAAGAGAGAAGAAACCTTTCTCCAATGTCCTATTGAAAATCAAACCTTAATAGATGTGATCCTCTATTCCAGGGGTCCCTAACCTTTCTGGCACCATGGACCGGCTTCATGCCAAACAACTTTTCCACGGAGCAGCAAGTGGGGTACTGACTGGATGGTGCATGCACACAACAAAATATGACAAAGTGCACACTTTGCACAGATAGGGGGAGACGCCCCACTGCAGCCCCAAAACAAGCCCAAAACAAAGAGGAAAGGCCCAGTCGCCCACAAGCCACACTGCCCAACTTCTTCCCTCCCTGCTCTGGCCTGTGAAACCTTGACATTTCATCCTGATTATTTCGGAAAGCTAGATCTGACTTTAACAGGCTGGCCTGGTTAAACATAATGGCTACTGCAGATATCTTGTGGTAGCTTTTCCTCAAATGAAAATGGTGTGATGGGGACCTGGGAGCAATGATGGATAAGAAGACAAAGAGTTTGGTTCTAATGGATCCACATATGTCCTAACTTTTCAATATGCCATCCATGGTGGGAATTTAAACCAGGCCTGAATGTGATTCAAATATTATCTTCCCACTATAATGAAATCTTTCTATGCAATTGGGGGGGGGGGGCATAGCAGGAACTTCCATTCCTGCTGCACACCAGACATTTTGTGGTTGATCTTTGCCTGCAGTATAAGTACCTTCCCAAGGATAGAGAGTTGAACGTTTTCAGTCTCTAAAATTCCATACCTTGACATTAAACCCTTCTCCCTTCATTTTTATTACTCTTTAAAACAAGCAAAACCAGGAAGTGATGGCTCTCTTGACCTTAGTATCTACTATAGCACAAGTGAGGAATGGAGACACAATTATTTTGTAGTGTTAGAGTGGTAAGGTATTAAAGAGATGCATTCATGTCTTCATGGTTTGAGGGAGGGAGCTGGCATGCAGTCAGCATTTTTTTGCTTTGAGGGGTATAACATCAACCATTTTTTTTTTGTGATAATCCAGAGGTGTGTATTTTCCCCCTCTTTGAAAATATACTTCTGTTTCAAGGCTATAAACACAGATTTCATCTAGACTGAAAGGGAAAGTGGGATGTTCCGATTGTGTTTAAGGTTGCAGCATATAAGTAATTGGTCACTCATGATCATGATACAAGCTTCCAGCAGGAACATCACAAAAAGTACAATATGGATGATTTCCCCATGATTAATATTCTATCTAAAGGAATATTGGTTCCTGTATGGGAACAGAAGATGATACACTCCATCTAATTCAGTCAGTTCAATTAATTAAAAGGGTGTATTTTCTCTTTTGCAACTTATAGTTAACTGATCTAAAAAACATTAACCTTTAGAATTCACCATCCATTAAAATATACTTCTTCCTAGCAGGGCCAATAAAAATGTGATTTTTTAAAAAAAATCATCCCACCATGATTCAAATTAAGGTAAATATAGCCATTTAAATCAAAGAACTAAAAAATAAGTTCAGGAATATCGCCAGTTTGAATTCTTGACAAAAGATAGTTCTGAAGAAATCCAAAAGCTTGCAAGTTCCCTGACCTCTATTATGTGCTGAGGTGAAAAAGTCCAGACAAGAAAACAAATCTATAATCATAGCCAGAAACCTTATGTTTATTCATAAATGGCAGCACTTGGTGACTGCTCATTAACTGCACTCATTACTCATTAGGTGATGATCCCTGGGTCTTTGGGTTGAAGAGTGCTTTGAACTGTTTCTTCCCTTGTTTTTAATTAATCTTGGGTGATTTGGTAATTTTATTTAATGTGAATATAGTTTGTAGAGTTAAGAGAGGAAGCATCATATTACTTAGGCACAGGAAATTTGCAAACATGATCACAGCTGCGCAGAGAACCTGCCACCTGGCAGGAAAATTAGAATGCTTGAGGAATTTGTTCAGTGCAAGTGTTAGAGCAAATTGACTTGATCTGGACCTTCCAAACTCAAGAAGGTCAGAGCACAGTTACCCTTTGATTTCACTAGCCAGCAAGAAAATCAGAGGGAACATGGAGATTCAACATCAAGATGGTCAACTTGTTGAGGGCTGTGTTCTCTTGGGGACAAGCTGTCAATTGCCACATGCTGCTTGAATGTGGCACTTAAATTAGCAATCATCATATCTCTTTCTCTCATTGCCCTTCCCTTCCCTTTTCTGCTCTCTTCTTCCTCTCTCTCAGATTATCTCTTGGTCTTCTCACTTCTGCTTTCCCACACAGAGGCTGCTCAGAGATCAGTAGATGTTTTTCTGACAGATTCCTGAACTAATCCATTTCAGAAAGCTTTTGAGATTAAGCCATAGGCAAGAAGTGTGGATAAAACTGAAGATATTCCATACAAAATACAGTATTGGGGAGTTTTGGTTATTCCTCTTAGCTAGCAAAGTATGAAGTACAAGAAACAAAAACAGTGACAATAGTGTCTGGATGTATGATGGGAATAGGCTAATATCTCTATATTAACCCATTCCCATCAGGCATCCAGTGTCAGACTTCAGGCGTCTCTGTAAGGGCCCTCCCACTCATGCTCCTGAGCATATGCTCATTTCTGGAACATATTTAACCCTTACCTTTCACTTTTGAGAGACCTGAGCCGCTTTTAAAAAGAACTTATTGAGCTCTGGCAGTAGAGCAGAACAAGGGAGGCTTCTTCTTCAGGTAGCATGCAGCCAAGTTGCCTTGTGTGTGTGTGAAAAGAAAAACAACAATCTTCAAAGGGAAACAGCTGTTTTATTCTTCAGGTTCATTGATAACAAAGTCCATGGAAAAACGCAGATTAGAAGGTCATAACAGGTATCAGTCCAGTACATAGTCCAGTATCTTTAGGTAATCATAATGAAAGGAAAGAGCATAGTCCCACCATTGTCAGGGTCTTAAGCCATTGAGAAACAAAACCGAACTAACTCACTTCTCTGCAAACATGGAGAATTTGCAGTCAGGTGGGTTACTCTTAGCCAATCAGGTAACAGAGAAAAATATTCTCAAAACAATAGTTGTTTACATCCATGTAAAGACATAACATGCTAAAAAGATAGGAACTCGGGAACATTGTAATGTCAACAAACCTCTCGTGTCAGTCTTGTGAGACACACAGAGATGGGAAAGGATTTTTATGAGGCCTAGCTGAAAAATAGCAATTTCAAGCCTTGGGAAGCATTAGGAAACAGGTCTTTTCCTGACATCCAGACACTTTGATTTTCTTCCCCTAAACTAGCCATTTGAACGATAAATGTGGTCTAGCACAGCAATAGCAATTAGACTTATATACAGCTCCGTTGTGCTTTTTTTATATATATTAATTTTTATAATTTTTACACAATACAAAAAATTGACACTACAATAACACAAAAGAAACACTACAATAACTATAAGAGAAAAAACAGAATCAAATCCCATACAATAGTTCATTATTTAACAATCTTACTATTACAATTATGGTTATGGATATTACTAAACAATAAAAGAAAAAAACAGTAAAAACTAAATATTTTACTCAACTTGTACTTGAGGTAGAAAAAGTTAAACTTATCTTACTAAATTCTAAATTAGTATATATACTCTAATTAGCTATTGTTCAACCCTTATCTATTTTTAATCTAAACAATCTATCCGAATTACACCCAGGTGCTATATACATTGTCCAGGAGTACAACAGTTCAGTTTTTCCAAAAATCAGCTTGATCCGGTACAGGTTTGTTCCCTTGATTTTTCACCATTACATACTCAACAATTTTTTTCCAGATTCTCCAAAATCTATTTTCCCGAATTGCTCCTTTTCTAACCATCAGTTCCCATGTCAGTTTGTCATTTAATGCCAATTGCCACATCTCTTTGTACCAGTCTTCTATTTTTATACTCAACTCGTTTTTCCACATCTTAGCTATACATTGTCTAGCTGCTGACAACATAATTAGCAATAATTCTTTTTCCTCTTTACTCATCTTAAAATCCTCAATACATGTTAATAGAGCTGACTCCGGCCCCAGTACAAACTTCTTTTCAAATATGCCATTAATCTCCTTTTCAATCTTACCCCAAAAATTCTTTAACTCGTTACAATTCCACCACATGTGTAAGTATGTACCCTTTTCTTGCTTGCATCTCCAACAGTTATCACTTTTCTTATTATCTACTTGATGCAGCCGGACCGGGGTCAGATACCAGCGCCATAACAATTTGTAGTTGTGTTCCTTGACCCGAACTGACATGGATCTCATTACTCTTCTTCGCCAAATTTCTTGCCATTTTTTTTCAGAAATTATAACATTTAAGTCTTGCTCCCAGTTATTTTTCAATATCTCTTGTATGTTTCTTTTACTATTAAAGATCTTATATAGTTTGCCAATAATCCCTTTTATACCTTTTTTCTCTTTTCTTATTTTGACTAACATTTCCTCGAAATCTGTCAAATCCCTTTCTAACTCACATCTTTGTATATTCTTCGCATTCCATTTATTTATTTGGAGAATTTGGAACCAATTTAATTCCATTTGTTGAAACAATTCCTTTCTTTCATCATTATCTGTGCAAACTCTAATCCAGTCCTTTAATAATTGTATTTTTTTGTTTGCTAACACATTTCTAATCCTTTGATCCAATCTTATCGGAAAATCATTAAAATCTCCTATCTCTAAAATTGGTGAAGTGCCCAGGGCTATATGTTTTTTAACCTTCTTCCACTCCTCCATTGTTGTCTTTAAAAACCTATTTTGTATCCCTTTGTTGTCCACATTTTTATTTCCTTTACTCAAAAATGATGCCTTACCCATTTGAGATAACTCCTTCATTTCTATTCTTTCCCAGCTTACTTCTTCATTCATTAATATCTTTACAACATTCCTAATCTGAAACGCTTTATAATAGTTTTGAATATTTGGTAATCCCAATCCTCCCTCCTTTTGGGGTAAATACCACAGTGCCTTAGCTATCCTCGACCTCTTATCTCCATTACAAAATTTGTTTATCGTTTTCTGATATTCTTGAAGCTTTATAACACTGTGCTTAATTGGTAAAGCATCAAACAAGAAGTTTAACCTTGGTAAAAGCATCATTTTTGAGAGGGCTATTCTTCCAAACCATGACAGGTTCAAATTTTTGTATTTTCTTATTTTTTTTCTTCAATTTCCTTTCTAACTTTCCCATAATTTAATTTTTTAAGGTCTTTAAAAATACCTGTTATTATTATTCCTAAATATCTAATTGAAGACTTTATTTGAATTTTAAATCTTGCACTGATTTCTTCTTGTTCATTTTTCCTCATGTTGCATAATATCATTTCCGATTTTTGCCAATTAACTTTCAGGCCTGTAATTTCCTCAAATTCCTTAAGATGTTGGAAAATTTTATCCAGTACTTGCTTTGGTTGTTTAACTATCAATAAAGTATCATCAGCATATAAATTTATTTTACTACCTTCTAAACCAATTATTTCCTTATCTTGTCTTATCATGTTTGCCAGCAATTCCATTGCCAAAATAAATATTACTGGCGACAGTGGACATCCTTGCCTCGTACCTGCTTCTAATCTTATCTCTTCGGTATATTCCTCATTAACCTTGATCCTTGCAATACTCAGTTGATACAATTTAGCCATTATTCCTTGAAATTTATTCCCAAATCCATATAGCCGAATCAATTCCTGTATTGTGTCCCACTGTAGAGAGTCAAATGCTTTAAATATGTCTAATGCTAGAAACCCAATTTTTTCCTTCTTCCTTTCAGCTATTTCCATCAAATCCAATACTTTCCTAATTAAATCTGCCATGTGTCTATTTTTTAAAAAGCCTGCCTGATCTTTATTGATATAATCTCCAATAAAAGTATTCAATCTTTTTGCTATTATCATTGTGAATATTTTTGCATCCTGATTTATTAGAGAGATTGGCCTATATGATTCAATCCTTTCGGCATCCTTTCCTGATTTTGGTATTAATGTTATTATTGTTCTATTCCATGAATTTGGGATCATTTCTCCATCTAGAATTTTATTATATAATTTATGAAGTTTTCCTATCAGGATTCCTTTGAAATCCTTATAAAAGTTTGCTGATAGTCCATCCTCACCTGGGGCTTTATCTAATTTCAATCTTCCTATCGCTTCACTAATTTCTTTTTCTGTAATTGTTGCCTCCATTATGTTTTTATGGTCCTCTTCTATTCTCTTTGTTCCTTGCCTTTCAAATTGTGTCCTGAGCTTGTTTAAATCTACCTTTTTTTCTGAATATAAATCTCTATAAAACTTCTCCACTATTTTTAATTTTTCTGCACTTTTATTACATCTCTTCCCCGAATTATCTACCGATGTACCTATCTGGCTTTTCATTTTCCGTTCTTTCGCTGCCCTCGCTAATAATTTGGAATTCCTGTTGCCATATTCGAAATATTCCCTCTTTTAAAAAATGATATATTTCTTGACTTTTTCTATATCTCTTGCATCCAATTCTTTCCTTATTCTCGTCATTTCCACTAATAATCTCGGATCTTTACTTCTCACATGTTTATTTTGAATATCTTTCAATTGTAATTCTAACTCTTGGTATCTCTTTGTTTGTTGTTTTTTCCTTATGCTTGCTAATTTTAGAGATTCTCCTCTAAATATTGCCTTCATGGTGTCCCATACTGTACTGTATCTAACTTCATCATTATCGTTCCACACCCAGTATTTCTCCCATTCTTTTATCATTTGATCTTTAGTAATCTGATTTCTAAACAAACTGGGATCGTATCTCCATTTAAAAGTTTTTTTCCAAGGTCCACACATTCTTATTTCCATATTTATTTTTGCGTGATCTGATTCCTTGAAAATACCCGTTTCAATTTTTTCCACTTTGTCAATTAGATTTTTGGTGACCATGAAGTAGTCAAGTCTGGAATACATATTATATGCTTGCGAAAAAAAAGTGTATGTTCGCTCTTCACCTTTAACTTCCCTCCAGACATCCTTCAGCCCTGTTGAATTAAGCCAGTCAGAAAGCATTTCTTTTTTATTATCCCTTCTTACCCCAGTACTGTCAATTTCTGATCGGATTAAATTAAAGTCTCCTGCTACTATCAAATTCTGTCCACTCTCCTTCCTTATTATCTCTGCTATTTTTTTTTTAAGAATTCCAATTGATGTTCGTTTGGCGCATAAATATTTATTAATGTTATTTCTTCATCATCAATAGTCCCCTTTATAACTAAATACCTTCCATCAGGATCGGCTATACTTTGTATAATGTTAAATCCCAATCTATCTGATATCAAGGTTGCCACTCCTCTAGCCTTGGATGACCCCGGTGCTATTTCATATATTTGCCTTCCTTTAACATATAATTTATTTACTTCATAAGATTTTTGATGAGTTTCTTGCAAGAAAATGATATCAGAATTATCTTGCTTAAGTGCTAATTGAATTTTCTTTCTTTTCAAAACACAACCTGTCCCCTTTACATTCCATGATACTATTTTAATTACCCTTGACATTACTGACTATTATAGTTTTTAGACTGTTCTTCCTGGACGTGCATACCTTCACCCTACAGAAAAAAACATAAATAAAAACACAAATAACAGCTACACAAAAAAACATACCTACACAAACTTCAAAATCCTTCCTCCCCGCTCTTCTTCTCCGAGCGTTGCCTTTGGTTCCCAAAGAGGGGAGGGTGGGGTCAGTGGTAAATGGCATAAGTACACAAGCTCTTTTTTCTTTTCCTCTTTATTCTCCTTCTCCTCCTCTCTCTCCGCCTTCCCCATTGAAGAAAATTCAACTTAATCTAACAATACCAGGCTCCCCAAATCCAGTGATTCCGACCCCCCACCGCCCCCTCCAACTCTTCCACCAACATTGAACTCTTCTCCAAAGCACCCACCTCCTGTAACCCCTTTTTAAATCCATCCAATCGCTAGATGCAACTTTAATCAAGCCAATTTGAGTCAAATAATATAAAACATCAGTCTTATCATCAATTTCATGCATTTTCTTATCAAAATAGAATCTAAGCTTTTGTGGAAACCTCCAACTATATGTAACTCCTTTTGCCATCAATAATCTTGTTACTGGTTTCATCTTATATCTCCAGTTCCTTTCTGTTGGGGAAATATCGTTGTAAACTTCCACCACGTTATCGTCCATCTTTAGGACACCAGAACCCGCTTGTTTGATAAATGCCATAATTTTTAATTTGTCTCCCCTATTCGCAAATTTGATCAAAACATTCCTACTCTTTCTTTCCCCTTTTACTCCCCAACCTGAATACAGTTACTATATCTTCTGACACAAAATCTTTACCCATTTTCAAGGAATTCAGCCAATTGATTATTTGTTCTTTAAGCTTATCTGGTATCCTCTCCTCCATCTTTCTGATCACAATATTCCGTTTTCTATTCTCTTCCTCCAACAGATCCAATCTTTTATCTTGGGCTATTATCTTAACATTTGTTGATTGATCTGCATGATACAAACCAGTCACTTCTATTTTTACATCATTCAATTGCTTATAAACATCTCCCATCATAGCATTTATCTTTGTCGTGTTGTCCTTTACCTCCTTAGTTACTTCATTTAGCGCTTTTGTCAAGGTCTGATAATTGTTTTTCGCGGCCTCCCTTTCTTTTTTTGTCTCCTCCCTATTTTTCCTCATCTCTTCCATAATTACTTGAAATTCCTTTTTCCTTTCTTGCATTCCATCTGACATCGTTCTCTCTATTATGTCCACTTTTTAAATAAATTTCCCAAATTCCACGAACATTTGCACATTTTCCATTGCTGAAATTTCTACTACTGGAGGAGGTGTTTGTGCTTCTTGTCTCTCTTTCTGCTCCTTCTGTTCTTTTTTCTCTCTTCTAGTCTTCGGTTTCGTGGCTTCCTCCTCTTCCTTGCTTTTCCCTCCTTCCATATTATTATTTCAACTTGTATCCAATTGAATTGTGGGACTAATGTTTTACTATAATTCAATTATATATCTGTATATATTTATATACACATATATATATATTGAATCAATCAGTTAATCAATTAATATCATTATTATTCAAATCTATATTATATACTCGAATTAATTATTTTAATCTATGTCCCAAAAATCAATTGTTTTCAATATAGTACACAATATATCACACAATACACACTCAGTTGTCAGTAGTCTTAAATTAATAAAAATCAATTCAATCAGTTAATTCAAAATATACCAATTACTTTTTTTTAATCTTACTATTATAACAGTTCCTTAAATTCCAAACAATATTACCCCAGTTAATTTACCCTAATTAAATTATCACACTTAATTTACCCCAATTCAATTATTTTCAATATGACACAAAATATTCACTTAGGTATCAGAAATCTTAAATTAATTGCAAATCAATACAGAATTAATTCAATCAATTGTTTAAAATTTACCAATCACTATTATTATTATTTTTTACTAGATCTTACTATTATAACAATTCCGAAAAATCGCAAACAATATTACCCCAATTAATTTACCCTGATTAATTTACCACAATAAATTTACCCCAATTAATTTTGATTAGTGGAGATCAAAAAATATTTATATACTTAAGATATTTTATATTTAATCAGATTAGATAGTCAGATTAACTAATCCCAAATGGGAGGTAGGATACAGGAGGGAAACAGAAAGGGAGAGCCAGGAAATTATAAAAACAGGAAAGAGAAGAAAGAGAGAGAAAACAAAATAAAGAAAAACCTGTCATCAAAAATGATCTAATCAAAATTACCCTAATACTTATTGTTTTAAATTATATTGCTAACACAATCAAATTGTTATATCATTCACCCAATAAATCAATATTATTCTGATTATTATTATTTTTTTAAATTGGAAGGTAAGAAAATAACTATATAACTATATATCAAAGGAGGCTTATGTCCATGTGGATTGAGTAATCACAGTAAGGAGATAGGAGGGGGGAGTAGGGGGAGGATCGTCAGGAAACAAAAAGCCTGTATTCACTATAAGTCAAACAGAGAAAATCCCAGCTTGTTGAAAACTAAAGCAAAAATCAGATTGTATATTAAGGCATCGGCATCAGCAACGGAGATTGTGTTTAACTATTGTAAATTCCAAAAGATAACTGCAGCACGCAAAGAAAGAAAATATATCCAAAGTCGAATCTGCTTCTTTAACTTGGATGCTATGTTTCCCTTGCTGTACCTTCTTTGCTCTGTAAAGTCCCGTTTTAAAAGTTCTAAGTTTCGATCGCGTCCGCCATCTTTTCGCCTCTTATAGTGCTCAGTTTTTATACAAAAGTCCAAAGTCTCTCGTCTAACTTCCGCTCCTTATTGTTATTTAATCCAAAAGCCTAACAAAGTCACAGTTTGTTCGTAACAGGGCTTTTCAAATCTTCTTTCTCTCTTTATGCTCCTCTGTTCCAGCCCTTCTAAACTCTCGCAATCAAGCACTCTCCCCTCCGTTTCTTCTTCCTGCTTTTCGCTCCAGTTCCAGCCCTTCTATATCCTTTAATTATTAAATCTCCTTAAACCGCTTCTGTTGTCCAACTTTCAAATGCCTCTTAGATCCTTTTTTCTTTTCTTTTCAAGCAAATTCAGCCCCTTTAAATCCCTCTGCTTCTATTTCACCGTTTTTTCCTCCTCCTCCTCCCCTACTTACAGTCTCTTCTCTCCGCTCTTCACTCCTTCCCCTTTTCCACTCAATTTCCGCTCACTTTTCGATCAGTTTTTGCTTTCAAAAATACAGAAAGTCCGCCTTCACAGACCGTTTGCAGCACCCCGTCTGCCCCTGCAAATTCCCTTTTCTCTCACCCGGTAAGACAAACTCCAAACTTTGGATCTGGGACAGACCCCGGTGCCGTGCTTCCCTCTGATGTTTAATCTCTTCAGCTTCGGCACTCCGGCCGGCTCAACGGGTAGCGGCGCGAACCAGGAGTCTCTTACGAGGCCCCCATTCTCACCGCCACCCGGAGTCCGCACCTCCGTGCCTCGCTCACAGACAGTCTTTCTCTTTCTGTCAGCAGACTTTCAACTCTCTTTTGCCAGTTAATTTTCTCCAAAATCACAGTTTAAATCGCATTGATAACCCGTTGAAATGGCGGAGCGAGGAGAAAGCGTTCTTCACCCTACGCCATCTTGGCCACGCCCCCCCAGCTCCGTTGTGCTTAGTGCACTCTCTGGGTGCCCCCCCTCCCAACATGCTGAGTACTCGTTTTGCCAACCTCAGAAGAATTGAAGACTGAGTCAACCTTGAGTCCTGGTCAGGATCAAACTCACAACCTTTTGGGTTGCAGTACAGCAAGTACTGCCAACCTAGCAGTTCAAAAGCAAGAAATTGCAAGTAGATAAATGGGGACCACTTCAGTGGGAAAGCAAGCAGTGTTCTATGCATTCTGGTGTCTAGTCATCCCTGCCGCATGACCACAGAAACATCTGCAGAAGCAGACATTGCTGGCTCTTCAGCTTTGAAACAGAGATGAGCACTGAACCCTAGAGTCGGATATGACTGGGTTTTCAAGCAAGGGAAACCTATACCTTTACCTTTACAGCAGGTTAACCACGGCACCACCAGAGCTTTACCAATCAAGGGAGTGGCAGAGGACAATTATGTTATACTTTAAAAAATCATTCCACTGCTACCCAGTGTTAGTGCATGCAAGATTGCTATTATTTTAACAATAAATTAGCATGCTGAGACATTACAAATTAAAACAAGGGTATATTATTAGAAGCAGGCTGCTTTCTTTTTCTGCTTTTCTCCAGAAAATACTATTAGACTTGTTTTTTAGGTCTCATGTTGACTGGGAGGAAAAAAGCAAAAGAGTTACAAATGAACAATTTTCTTTGGACTTTTTCTGTTCCAGGTTTTTTGATTCTTGGATGTACAAAAGGAAAGTTAAGTAGCAAACATCTGGAACTGAAGGACACTTTTTATTACCATGCAGCTGGCAATGTCCAAAAAGGGCTATGCTGTAGATCTCCTTAAGTAGAAATTCTGAACCAGCAGTGCCTTTGGGACTCCAATCACAATTTTAGAGTCTAAATTACTGCTCTGTGTGCCTGGGTTTAATGAGTTCCTCCTGGCTGAAGCATGATAATTAGAAGAAAGAACTATCACTTTATTATTGTAAGATATTTGGTGGCACAGTGGTTAAACTGATATACTGCACAGTGGTTAAGCTGATATTCTACAGCCAAAATTGTGCTCATGATCTGTATTCAATTTTGACAGGTTGATTCGGCCTTTCATTCTTCCAAAGCTGGCAAAATGAGTACCTATCATGTTTGGGGCAAAATGCTAATTGCCATGTGAATGACCCAGAGAGTGTGCCAGGCCCTATGAGGTGGCATATGATTGTAATTGCTATTTCTTTTGTTCTTGTAGCCAAATTTGTGAACAGCCCTAGTTGAAAAGGATTGTGTTTTGGTCAGTACAATTTTTTTTCTCCCCATGGTGGTTAATTTGCAGTATGGAAATTCAAATTCAGATGTCACTCTAGGCCAGGGGTTTTCAATCTACAGCCCATGGGCCTAATCCGTCCTGTGGCACTAAGTAATCTGGTCCATGGTGGGAACCTTTCCACCTCTGAAAGCCCCTCCCCCTGACGCTGGAAGTGCCAAAATGCGGTGTTTTTGCTGCAATTTTTAAAAAGGGAGCTAAATTGCTCCACACACCCTCCCACCACCATGGGAAGCAGCAGAGCCAGCCAAAGCAGCCGAAAAAACACTGTGCCACTGCCATGTGTATACCGGAAGCACCCAAAGTGGCAGAAGGAACAACGCCTCCAGGCCATGCCCTAGGCCCATGATGGTGAACCTTGGCACTCCAGATGTTCTTGGACTTCAATTCACAGAAGCCCAGACTCCCATGAATTAACACAAATGGGTTTGCTGTTATTCATCCGGTCCACACCACCCTTATCGTTCCCAGAAGTGGAAGTAAAATGCTCCCGGAAGTGGAAGTAAAAAGTGTGTTTTACTTCCATTTCCTGGATGAGGGAAGCATGGGCCGGATGAATCACAGCAAACCCATTCGTCTGGATTCACGGGAGCTTGCACTTCTGGGAATTGAAGTCCAAGAACATCTGGAGTGCCAAGGTTCGCCATCACAGGCCTAGGCTAATGAACTATAGAAGAGATTAAGGCTTAACATTGTATGAGGAAAATAGGTCTGCTTTCTATATTAGCTACAAACTAATTTTAAAATGTTTGTGTATTCTTGTAAAAAAAATGAAATAAAGTTATATCCCATCTATGCTAGGAAAATCTAGAAAACAAAGCTGTTATCAATCACAGCATAGAGAAGATAATCCTGAACTTCTCTCTACAAGTGTTCAAGATGAAGAACCTTTCCAATAAAAAAGACAACTCAAATTCAGCACTAACATGTTCAATAAAAGGGTGAAGCACCCAAAGTCCTTTGAGTGAAGGGATGGCAGTTTCATTTTCTCCTAAATTGGACTTTGCTAAATTTCAATTCTTTATGAAGAATTTTGAGAACATAAAAGGGGGGGGGGATTCTCTGGCTTAATTAAAAAAGAGAAAACTCAAACAAACAAAATAACAGATTTAAAATGAATTGTCACCAATGAATTTTTTAAAAAACAAACAAACACATAATTAGGTCAAAGATAATTCTAGAACTGTTTTCAAGAGAATTGAGGGGTTTTTTTACATGTTAAAATTACAAAGTCCTGGGAAATCCAAAACCTAAACTATTGCTGTCTCTCTTAAAATATTGTATAAAATTAAACAACTGGAACTATTATGTTTTTATGAGCAAAAGTAGAAAAATGTATCTATCCTAAAGGGACATGCTAATGGACAAAGTCCCGTCCATGAAAAATAATTTTGCCTGTCACTATCTCTTGGTATATAGTATTGAGTTTTAAAGAACACAAAAAAAAAACCCAACTTTGCATACAGTTTTATTATTTTATTCAATGAAAGGGCAAACCACTTATTCAAATCTCATTTGCTCTCTAACTTCATGGAATATATAATGTCAGAAGCAGGAAAGGGACTCTGAGCAGAAATAAAATGGGTTTAATTAAACTCAAAGCAAGACTGGAAAATGCAATTGTCTGTAGTGAATAGAAATGAGAAGATTTCCATTATTTTAGACAACAAACGCAAGCACATCACAAGCTAAATAAGGATGAAACCTCTAGGTTTGTGAACCCAACATGGAGAATGATTCTATTCTCAAACTTAGGATCTAATAGGGTTTTCCTCCTCAACTTTCCTTTAATGATCAGCATGTGTTTGCTTACTTTTATAGTTTGCTGTAAATTGTAGCTTAAAGAAATGTTGGCTCCTTTAGACTTTGAGTTATGGCTAATCTTCTAAAAGAGGAGAGATTTGTATTCCTGCAGGAATGGCATGATTCTCATTGGGGGCAAATTGACTTTGTTTCTCTGGCACGGTTGACCCAGGCAAAAGGCACCATTCTAAATGTCAAGATGCCTCTAAATGTCTCTGTCGATTACATGCTGAGAACCTGGAGCTGAATTTTGTGTATGATCATTAGTCCCCATTTGGGATGCTACACACGTCACTCCTGAAGCTGGGGATTATAATTACAATTAGTCAATTATCCAGTACACTTAATGTGTAAAGTCCTTCAGGATATTTAACACAACTCTTCACAACAATCTTAGGAGCTGGCTAGAGTCTTTTTCTCTTGACAAAAAGGAAAAAACAACATACTCCTTTTAATTGTCTTGTAATCTAACCCCACCTTCAGGGAACAAAAAGTGCTACATCTCTCCCCCACCCCAAATCTTCAAAACAGCACATGAAATATGATAAGCTGAGGGAGGTCGTCTTGCTGAAGGATGCTGGTGAGCTCAATAAGCACCATGGAGGTTTGAAAGAGTCTTAATTGAACACAACACTGCAGTGGCTTTTAGGGTTTTGAAGGCAAGGCAACAAGGTCATGTTAGATCATAAATGTGAAGGATGGCCACTTACATGAGACAACAAAAGGAGATGCCAGCTTGCATTTAAATTTCATGTACTAATTTGCACAGAGATGTGCACAAGTGAGTATGACTTTTGTACTTCAAATGGAATTGCAATGCTTCTCACTCAGCTCTGTCCACTTCAGACTAAGGATGGATAAGAATTTCATTACATTCCTTTAATTTTGTTTTGTTTTACTTTTTTATAACCAGCATTCAAAATCCAAGGACTAATACAATCCAAGAACTAATAAGCAGAGTAATAAAAATGCTTATGAGCACCCCAACGATGTTCGGACTCCTTTCCTCGAACCGGCCAGCCAGAGGGAAGTGGGAGCAGCTGTTTCGCGGCTCCCGCAGACACAAAAATTCCTCCCTGACGATGCTCTGGACTCCTTCCCTCAGCCTGGCTGGACAGAGCGACATGGGAGCAGCTGTTCGGTGGCTTTCACAGCAACAAAAATGCTACCTCAATGATGTTTCAGACTCCTTTCCTTGGCCTGGCTGGCCACAGGGAAGTGGGAGCAGCTGTTCCATGGGAAGTGGGAGCAGCTGTTCCATGGTTCCCATGACCACAAAAATGACACCCTGATAATGCTCTGGACTCCTTTCCTTCACCCGACCGGCCAGAGGGAAGTGGGAGCAGATGTTCTGCAGGCCCCGCAGCCACAAAAATGCTGCCCCAATGACATTCTGAACTCCTTCACTCAGCCAGGCTGGCCAGAGGAAAGTGGGAGCAACTGTTCTGTAGCTCCCGCAGCCACAAAAATACCGCCCCAATGATGCTTCAGACTCCTTCCCTCAGCCCAGCCGGCCTGAAGGAAGTGGGAAGAGTTGTTCTGTGGCTCCCACAGCCACAAAAACACCACCCCAGCGACATTCCAGACTCCTTCCCTCAGTCTGTCTGGCCTGGAGAGAAGTGGACTTAGCTGTTAGGGGTTGAGTTGGGGGTTGAGTTTTTTGTAATGTTATATACATTGTTTCTGATATGTTTTTTGACTGTTGTATTATTGTAAGGTGATGTAATAATCTGTGTTTTTTTTTGTCAGCTGCCCAGAGTCACTGTGACCAGCTTTGAATCCCTGTGCTATATGGGGTGCTGAATTGAGGGCTTGCCATTTCACCCTGGTCTGGCATATAGGAGGCAGATACAACATGATCTTCTCGGTCTTTATAAATGAAATAGCTGTACTTACTGAATCTGGCTTTTAAAAATGGTTGAGAGCCATGTACCTTTCAAAAGAATAATTTAATGCACATAACTCTTCTTGCGGGATAGTAAATATGAGGAAATAATAATAATAATAATAATAATAATAATAATAATAATAATAATAATAATAATAATAAT
Organism: Furcifer pardalis; assembly: GCA_030440675.1. Lineage (NCBI taxonomy): Eukaryota > Metazoa > Chordata > Lepidosauria > Squamata > Chamaeleonidae > Furcifer > Furcifer pardalis. The sequence continues at coordinate 129,266,780 of CP126891.1, forward strand.
AATAATAATAATAATAATAATAATGAGTAAGATACATGTGTGTGTGTGTGTGTGTGTGTGTGTGTGTGTGTGTGTGTGTGTGTGTGTGTGTCTATCTACTGCAGCATCAATTTATCTCTGTCATAGTTGAGTTAGCAGGCTAGTTTCAGGAAACCAGGACAGGTTATAGCAATAGTCAAAGTTTGCCTGACATTTTCAGTTCAGCTCAGCTTTACATTCACTGTTTTAGTCAACTCAGAGACAGGAAGATGGGAACATTTCCTTTACTTTTGCATGTTATTTTTTTAACCTTTCTGTCTCGGATATGTAATTATTTAATTTAGGTTAAATTTCTTCAAAAGTGATCTGAAGTTGAATGTTCACACAAAATTGAACTGTAGTGTTGACTGAATCAAAATGTTTACTGGATACTTTCAATATATGCTACTGTTAGCTTGGAGAAGTTGTTGTTTTACCTATCTGCCATGTAACTACCTCCCTGACAAATATTTAGGTAAAAGAGCTCTCCATCTTAGAAGCTTATCATCTGTGATGCTATGGATTGGATCCAGAAGACTTTGTCCATGAGATTTTTTTGGAATAGTAGCCATGTTAGTCTGTGGTTCAGGCATATCAGAAAGCAAAACAAAATAAACAAAATAAAATAAATATAAAATAAAAACAATAACACTGTAGCACTTTAAAGACTGCTATATTTTATTGTTAGCTTTTGTGGATCAAGTCCACTTCTTCATACAAAGAGCGAAACTTACAGGCATGGTGTTTATACACCATGAGATGCTCCTGTTCGTGGAAGGGGAAAATGATATTTGCTGTTTTCCTTTTCAGTCTTTCCTAGTCATGAAGATTTGGAGAAATTGTCTTTTTCTAACACCCATGAATTATTGTGAGCTATCTTCTAGTCTTAATACTTTGGATTGGCTTTATCTTGGATAAATGAATACTACACAGACTTTTACCATCTAGGTTGCTCCACAATTCTCTGGATTGCTGTTGTGTAAACTGGAGATTACCAAATTCTGGCAAATGGGCCCTATATGTATGCAAAGAAAACCCATATATCCCCTTGTAAAAGAGCTGAAAAAACCAAATACTTGCATAATGGACTGTTGTGACAGTGGTATGACGAATGAATAAAGAAAGCTCTGTTTTCCCCTTCTGGAGAAGAAATTGACAATACCAGATTTTTTAAATTAAGTATCAAAAAGATTGTCCACACTTTGGATTCTTTTGGGGCTGTACTTGTTAAGTATACATAATGAGTGCCTGCAAATCAAACCTGCACCACTAAAACATTGTTTGCTTTTATGATCCAAATTCCAGATTTGGTAATAAAAGAGCCCATTATTCAAGATCTCTTAATTATCTTTATAGGTCAATGATGGTGAACCTTGGCACTCCAGGTGTTCTAGAACTTCAATTCTCAAAAGCCCTGATGAGAAGGACTGCTGACTTGGGCTTCTGGTAATTGAAGTCCAAGAACACCTGGAGTGCCAAGGTTCACCATCACTGCTATAGGTTGTGGCTGATCATATCACAATGGCATCATAGATCATACCTTTGGGAGTATAATTTGAGAGACATTCTTCTCTGGATCACACAAATTTGTAGGAAATGAGAAAAGTGAAGTGCATCAAGGTCAACATCTTACACTTATATAAACAACATATGTACATTTGTTGCACAAAGATCTGCATGTTACTGCAGGTAGAACAGAAATATCATTCCATAGCTTTCTGAAAAACCAGATTGCATCTCTGACAATAAAAACATAACTTAGACTTCAGTTGTGCTTGGACATCAAGTACCATTAGCTCTAATTAATGTAGCCAATCATAAAGGGTGATGTGAAGATGTGGCTCAACATCTGGAAGGATAGTTTCCCCATCAATGATCCAACTTCCAAATGTGCTACTTACTTCCTCTGTGCTTTAAGACTAACTTAAAAGGGGACAGCCTTTTAAGCTTTTATACCAATTCATTTGTACTGTACAGATATGGAGTATAAAGCTATCTTGGTGAGCTACTCCTCAAATTGGAATTTTGCTCTCTTCCCTTGAAGACTCATTAAGTCTAGTGTTCAGGTAATGTCACAGAATGGGGCACAACATGGTGGGATTTATTGGTTGTCACACATTGCTACATAACTTTGGATAGAGTAGGCCATTCAATTACATCAAATGAATGAATGGATAAATAAACCTATCCACTATTGTGATATTATAGTACAATGGTACAATATAGACCCTGGTTCTTATATATATATAGTTCTTCTGGTAGGCAACTGCATGTTGGCACATATATCAGTCAATAAAATGGCTGTGTTTCTCCAATGAAATTTTATACTGGCTGTAAATTTCTCTGCCTTCAAGCACATAAGCCCCAAACAGAGAGCATGTAGAAGATAAGAGAACCAATGCAACATTTGCTGGAAGGTCATAAATACTTTTAATGGTTTCCTGCTTGCAGAAACAGAGTAATAGATGAAAGATGTTGTGTGTCCACCACTTCTTGATTTCTTACTTGTTCCCTTGCCTACATGCATATGAAAAATTGCTAGGAGTTTTCAGTTACTGTCACCTAATAAGTACCGTTACATAAGGCAATTTCCAGTTATTTAGAGTGGAAGTACTCTTTGGCACCAGGTAGAAGTAAACAGCTATAGAGCTTTGGATGTTAATGGTCTTAAACCTCTCAATGAATGGATATACTGACATCTTGGACTTGTAGCAGACTTTATTTACTGTAGTGATACTTGAAAGAATGACTGAAAAACCTTTTTTCTTATACTGTATTCTGATTTCTGTCACTTTAATGAAGGGGTCCTGCCATTGCTACCATATACTAAACAGACTTTTTAAACAACAGATAGACAGACAAGCAGACAGAGAGACAGTCAAACAAACTCATGTCTACATACACAGAGAGCCTTCCTATCTTCAATTGTGAGTGGGTGCTCTGTCAGGAGAAAATGTCAGATCCTACATAATACTGGAGGGGGAGCAGTTTGCCTGCCACTTTCTTTTGTAAGGAATGGAGATACTATGGGAAGCAGAACAAGGAACGTCATTAGTGCACCTAGATCAAAGTTACTGCATCTTCTGTCAGCGCATACGCTTTAGGAAGGTAAAGCATCCTGTGGGTGTGTGAGAAAAACTTTTGAGTGCTCCCTCATGTGCTCATAGAAAAGAGATAATCAAGTCTGGGCATGCAAAGACATTGGGGATAAGGAGAAAATATGATATGCATATTCAGGAATAGCTCTAAAGGATCATGAGGTGGTGAGAGGAGTGGAAAAAAAGCACACAACCCAGTGCTAGATAATGATTTTGTTTCTGTTGTGAAGCAAAATGAAAAAGAAAAGCATGCCAGGGGAGGTATAGAATATGGAATAACCACATTATTTTGCCGCTTACAAGCAACACAATGACAGCGCTTGTTTGTGAATAATCTGATAATCATTTTCCCACTCCAGTATATTTTTAGAGTGGAAGAAAGAAAAGGAAGCCAGGGGAAAGAGAAAAATAAGCACTGTTGAACAAGAAGAGAATGCTCCAGAAAAGCATAAAAGAAGCACCCCATGATAACTCTCTGGCATATCTGTCTATGCAATGTTTTTGACTTTTTCATCAGCTGCAAAAAGTTGTGTGGGCTTTCTTCAGTTTTATTACTTGGTAGGCTAATAAGGAGACAGCTGGGGTGTTTGCAGGTAAAATGACAACATGGCTTTCCTTTCTGTTTTCCTTTAATACCATAGTCTACCTTCTTCACTGTCAAAATCTCCCCCTGTCTCTCCAACCCTGTGTGCAGTGTAGACATCCCCTTGAGCTGCAGTAGACACTTGGGTCTTTTGACTGCCATCTACAGTTACTGCAAAGAGTCCTGATGGACAACTCTCTGAGTTGTGTCACTCCAGACCTCCAGAGGAGGTCCATATAATTGGATTTCCCCCCTGTTTCACAAAGGAAGCTAGATGTCAGGAAAAAAAGATCTCTACCTTAGGCATTTTCCCTCAGATATGCTAGCTTTCAATGCTGAAGAAGTTTGTGTTTCATTTTTGATACAATCCACTCTTTGCATCCTTTGGGCCTCTACCTATCTAAAATGGTACAGCCCCTGACCAAGGATATCCCTTTTGCTATCCGAGACACAGCATCTTCACAGGGGTGTGAAGAAATCTAACCTTGGCTGAGATTTAATTTCAGAATTACCCACTCAATGTGGCAAGACTGTACCTCAAGGATTCTACCACCCCACATTAAAAACTTTTACCTCAAGGGCATGCCTACAACACCACTTTTTTTCACATGGTGGTTTTGCAGTTTGCACAAAATATATCAGTTTGCATTAATCTCTTGTCTCTGCACAGACCTAGTGACTTTTCCTTATCTGTAGCTTAAAGTGTGTGCATGTTCCCACACCCACAAAAAAAAGAACAAACTGATAAATACACAGAAATCCATCCAAATGCTACTGTATTTATTGCAAGACTATGTTTTAAAATACAAATAACTGAAATGTGACTCTGCAAAAAATATTAAAGAAATTGTGCAAAAAATTACTCACAATTTTTTCGAGAGACCAGCAATAACAAAACGACATTAATTCTGCTATCTTGCATCAGTGGTCTGCCCATTTGGAGAGAATGTCTTGGAATTCCATACCTTACAAGGCGTATGTGGAAAGAGGGGAAGTAAAAAGACCATGAGGCAGACCTAGAGGAACGTGGAGAGATAACAATAAAGAAATATTACAAGAACACCAAATAACACCTTGCCAGAACAAGAACCTTGTATCTTCCTCAAAGCTCAATGGAGGAGCCAGTGTTTTAAGTTCTATTGTTTTCAGCAAAAGGATGAATCAATTCAGGATTTACATGGATGAATTGATATGTGTAGGAATTTATAGCCTTACTATAGAGTAAAGATGTACCCAAGGCCAGATAAATTACTTTGGCAGCTGAGGAAGAAAGTCTCACAACCATCACTCTGGAAATAAAAGCAGAATAATCAATAAGTAGTAATTTGCTGGCTTTTTATGATAACCTCCTTTTTCTCCCTATGGTGACTGCTTCAATCTGTCTAATGCTAGGGCCAGCCTTGACCCAGACATGGCTTTATCATCACAGTTAGTCTGCACTTTGAAACCTGATTAAATATTGCATAATCTATATTTTATATAACTTGATGGGATTTTGGAATATACCGTCTTTTTGGACCATAAGACACACTTTTTTTCCTCAAAAGTGGGGGCAATGAGGGTGCGTCTTATGGTCTGAAGGTTCAGAATATTTTTTTCTTGTTTTCCTGCTCCAAAAACCGGGTGTGTCTTATGATCCAAAAAATACGGTATATTACTTCCCTGAAGTTCAGTAGGAAAATAACCAAGAAAGGATTCTTACATTTGGTCAGTTTACATTTAATTACTTAAAATATTTATATACCTTTATTTATTTAAAGTATATTTAGGTTAGAAACACTCTTAGAACATCTTACGTACACAACAGTCTTGCAAGTTTACAGTACTTAAGATATGACACAGATCGACAAATTCATGTAAATGGGACAGGGGATCAAAAACAGGGCCCCATTCTTAAAATAAGATAAAGATTATTTTGCAAAGCAGCAAAAGGGGTTTTATTGTATTTTGTTGCATTTATTGTACATGTTATTTTTTTAATCGCATGATTTGATTGTATGTTGTATATTGCCCAAAGAGTGCTTTTGCTAATATAGAAGTAGAAGTAAGCAAGCAAGTAAAAAATTTAAATGCAAGCAAGCAAACAAGCAAACATAAGCTGGAAAATATAGTCGAAAGAGAAGCAGCAGGGGAGGAGAAGTAGAAAGGTAGGAGAGGGAAATCAATTATTCACACTGCTTGGATATAATGTATAAAAATGTTAGTACTTGTAAGCCATCCATTTGAGGGGAAACAAGGACATGACAATATTCTTTTTACAGATGACACGATGACTGGTAATGTGAGTTTACTCATAATATTTTCATTTTACTTTTTCATGGCGAGAAATACTGGGAAGGGATTTTTGACATTTTAGGACATTTTCTTACACTTTTAAGTGGATTTTATTAAAAGAACTGAAGCTTCACAAGACTAGAAAGATAAATGCCAACTTCCTATTATTCAGTGTCCTGGGATCCAAATTAACCTTGCACATTATTCAGTGTCCTGGGATCCAAATTAACCTTGCAGTATTAAAATACAGTAAAACTCCATTTTATGGGGAAAGTATGTTCTGTAGCTTTTTCTGTAACTCGATTTTTCCCGTAAAATGAGGCATTCCCATAGGGATGCATTGACAATTTTTAAAAATGGTACTGACCAGGCCCAAAAAAAATCCAAAAAGAGGTGGTGTTATTAGAGCTTTTCCCCAAATTATCCCGCACCTCTGCACCAAAATTGAGGTGTGAGGGTGCAGGATAAAAAAAGGGAAAATAACAGATTACACCAGGAATGGAATGACAAAGCAATCTCCCTCCCTTTTCCATGCTGCGGCTGTTTCCTGAGTGGTTTGTCTGGCTATCAGGAAAGTGGAGAGCCAGCGCTGCTGCTGTTTCCACACCATCCATCACTTCTACCAGAACTGGGAGAGTGCCGGGGGGGGGGGGACACATATCCACTCAGTTGCACTCTTCATCTGAGGTCTCCCTGCGCATCGGAAAAAGACTGCTCCATTCCGGTCTTCAACCAATGTGCATTCCCAGCTAAAGTGCACTGCAAGGGGACCTTGGACAAAGAGCGCAACTGAGCAGATATGCCCCACACACTCTCCCAGTGCTGGTAAAAGGAGTGGGGACTGTGGGAAATGTGGCAAAACTGCCTCAAACACCACCACAGTAAGTGATGTCTTGTGACTTCCAGTGGTGGGGGCAGGTGGTGTGGGGTGGAATTTTGTAGTCTAAAATGGTGCTGGTGCCATTTTAGAGTCTCCCAGATGCAAGGACATTCTGGAAAAACCTGTTCCGTAAAACAATTTTTTCCCAATAAAATAGGAGGTGATTTCCCCAGAATTTCCTTCCTTGAAATAGGGTTTCTGTAAAATGGGGCTTCCATAAAGTGGGGTTTTATTGTATGTTGTATGTAGACATCAATTTAGGGGACTGCGGTGGTTCAAGTAGTTAAGATGCTGAACTCACTGACTGGAACGTCAGAGTTCGATTCCTGGGTACTGCATGATGGAGTGAGCTCTCATCTCTGTCCCAGATCCCACCAACCTAGCAGTTTGAAAGCAAGACATTGCAAATAGATAAATAGGGACTATTTAGTGGGAGGGTAAACAGCATTCCATGCACTCTGGTGTTGAGGCATGCCTGCCACATGTCCACAGAAACGTCTGTAGATGCAGACAGTGCTGACTCTTTGGCTATAAACAGAGATGAGCACTGAACCCTAGAGTCAGATATGACTGGCTTTTGAGTAAGGGTGACCTTTACCTTTACCTAGACATCAGTTTAACACATAACACTATCTACATTTTTGGTTGCTTTAATTGAAATCAATGCTTTTTTTTAATGTTTTTAAAATTGGATCTGGCTAGTGTTGTTTCTTTGCTTTTTCTTATTCTTTTTTAATTAATTTGTTGTTTATTACACTGCCAAATAAATGGAAAATAACTTAAAATTAAAAGAAAACTAATGCCTTTTATCCAGCTTGTCGTGTTTGTTAACAATAAGTCAGGAATCTTCACCACAGGTTTAAATAACACATAAGCTTTAAAAGATAAATGTCCAAGCTCTGAGTTTTCAAGGCTAGAACAAAGTGGTGTCTTATAAGTGACACTTAAACCCTGATCTGGTCAGGTTTATTTTCTCCTGCTGGTGAATCTTGTTCCTAGATGGAGCCAAAAATGTTATTTTACTTCTACAGTCAATGGATTACAGGCAGTCGAAATTGAGTGTTGTTGGTTTTTAACCTGGAAGGGAAAATAAATCAAACTGTCTGTAGTTGTTCTTCCAGCTAAGCTTCAACTTTCTTCTTGTCTAGTTCTCTGAAATTTATGCAGGAGGAGAAAGAACAACCCTGCATTATAGCTAAGAAGTGTCAATTGTTTGGCAAGCGGGACAGGATGTAAGCAGAAGAGAACCTTATTGATGACCAACATGAAGAAGGGTAAAAACCTTCCATCTTGTATTGAACCTGAAGTGCACGGTGTCTAAGATCAGCCAATGCATTTTGTCAGCCAGGGCACAGGATCCTAGCATAGGGATATCTTTCTCTCTCTCTCTCCACAGTCTAGAAGACAAAAATAATACATGAAATAAGAAACATACTTCTGAATTGACATAAAAAAACAAAACGACCTCTGGTCTCCTGAACGGTAGGTCCAAATCTTGGAATGTACATTACAATGCACATTGCTGATTGTCATGCTTACTCATTAAAGAGGAGGTTTCTGCCAAAATTACATCATTCTCACTGCAATTAACAGGAAACAACAATGTACACGTGACATTCCAGGCCATAATATGCATTACTCGGAGTCAGGAGGTAATGCATGAAAAATTGTGATCATTACCCAAAACATTTTTGGGCAACAACCATCAGGGGTGTGAACAATCTGTCAAAATGTTACTTGTTTGGGTTGTGCAGTGAGTAACATGGGATATCAGTAGCACATTACAAAGTCAGATCAATGGTTAATTATACTGTGCTCCTGGCACCTGTAGAATAATGAGAGACCTGATACATTGCTTTTTACAGACAACATTCCAGGCATTGCTATTACTTTGGAAATAAAGCTACCTGCTTCATTTTTTACTCAGTCCTCCACTCAAAAGCAAGCATAGGGACCCAAAAACAGATCAAGATGTTAGCACATGGGAAGGACTTTAATCCTGTGGTCTGATCCTGATCCACTCCTCCCTACCATGTGAACAATTCACATGGGGAAAATGTTGCATTGGTTTAAAATATCGATACCTACAGAGCTTCTCTGGAACCAGGGACATAGCCAGGGGGTGGACAGGGTGGGCTCGGCCCACCCAGAGTTAGCAGTTTCCCCACCCTGGCAAAGCACGGTTTCCCATAGGAATGCATTGAAAAGAGGCTTTGTGCCCATCCTGAAAAAATGTTCACCCACTCACATCTAAAGTTCTGACTATGGCCCTGTCTGGAACTGGCAGAGAGACCTACAAGAGGAGATTCGTAAACAAATCTGACCCTAAAGGTCTTAAGATGTTGTTTGTATGGTGGGGGGGGGGGAATCTTGAAATCTTGAATATTATGCTTATTTTCCTAGCTCTCCAGGTTTGTACCTACCGGTAATATTAAACACTGAAGCAAATTGCAGTGTTGTAAAAGGAACAAGTAATTGTAGAAGGAACAAGTAATGGTAGAAATTTCAAGATTAGATGAAGACGAGAAGCAACAGCAACCACAGCTCACACTAATTACCATTTGCCCTCTAAAGCAAATGGATGCAACTGTAAACAAAGAGCTTCAGTTACCTAATTAGCAAGCAACAAATGCATGTAATACAATCTTAATTAGTAACTATGATATAATTTACTTTTGATGAATAATCTAACATCTTAATCAGCCTTCGGTATGTTACTTTAAACTCCCTCAGTCCTCTTTCAATCCTCTAGATTTGCGCTTTGGGGTGGTTGAGGCTGACAGACTCCCTCAAGAATCCCTTGTATAATGTTAATTTCTTTGATTGCTTTCTTGTTGATAGCTTCTTATTTGGGAAATAAATGAAAACATAAATCTACAAAAGAATGAAGCTAAATTTAATTTATACCTACTGACAATGCTTTAGCATTTTAAGCTAAATCAGATTTTTTTAAGCATTCATTGTTCTTCTTCTTCCATGTCTAGACCAGATGTGAAACTGCCAAAATGAAGCCACCTTTTGGTGAATTCCTTTCCACAGTTCCTTTTGCCTGACCTAGTGTGAGAAAGATTAGCTGGCAACACAAGGCTGCCATTGCCTGAGGTTTGCAGATTGTGGTTGAAAAATGCCACAACCTTCAAGAAGGCTCTTTCTGTGTACCACAACATTCATCGCTGAAGGCTCATGATAATTTTATTTTCTGCTTACATCATTTAGTGTGCTTTATGCAGTGGCTCAAGTAGCTAAGTCACTGACTGGAAGGTGGGAGGTCAACGGTTCGGTACCCAATACTGCAGGATGGAGTGAACCCCCATCTCTGTCCCAGATCCAAGGTCAGCAGCTCGATTCCTGAGTACTGCAGGATGGAATGTGCTACCGTCTTTGTCCCAGCTCCTGCCAATCTAGCAGTTTGAAAGCAAGAAATTGCAAGTAGATAAATAGGGACCACTTCAGTGGAAAGGTAAACAGTGTTCCATGTGCTCTGGTGTCTACAGTGCTGGCTCTTTGGCTATGAAACAGAGATGAGCACTGAACCATAGAGTCAGATACAACTGGCTTTCAAGCAAGGGTGACCTTTACCTTTATGTTTACTGTTTAATATCTTATAGCCACCCTCTCTCTATTTTATGAAGGTAGAGTTGTTTTAAATCGTTTTTAGATTTTTTTAAATTGTATTTGAATTTGTGATTTTATGTTTTTATATGACGTGTTTTGTAATCCACCCTGAGTCACCCTGGTGAGTAGGATGGAATAGAAATTTGAATAAATAAATAAATATTTCAGCTGTGTGATCTCATTAACCACTGAAAGGTAAATACATTGCATGCCACTTGTGCGATCTTTGTTTTTGTGGGTAAATGACGATGGGGAAGGGGCTAAATCACATTCAGCCTGCCCCTGAATCCAATCTATGCATGTTTATTCTGCCTTATAGATGAACCTTTTCCTCAGGCTGATGTTAAATCTGACACTTTTATAGTATTAAAGCAATATACAGTAATGCCTCGCACAGTGAGCATCTCGCATAGCGAAAAACTCGCTTAACGAGCAGACCTTTCTCCAAAAGGTCTGCTTCGTTGAACGAGCAAAAATTCACTTAACGAGAAGCTTCGCATTTGTGGGGTGTTTCGGAACACAATGGGGGACTCCCCCGCCAGATTCCAAAACACTTAACAAATAACTCGTATAACGAGCAACTGCATGGAATGCATTATGCTCGTTATGCGAGGTATGACTGTATTAAACTTGAAGAATCAAGTCATCTTGATTCTTACTACCGTGTTTCCCCCATAATAAGAGACCACCGAAAATAAACCATGTGCCGATTTTCAGGGGGCTCTAAAAATATAAGCTACCCCCCGAAAATAAGCCATGAAAAACCACAGCCACCCCACTGCCTGCTCGGACACAGAATAGTACCTTCCCTCTGCTTACCTATTTTCTCTCCCGACTAACAGCTGATCAGAGGGTTTTTTTTTAAACTAGGGAAACAAGGGGGGGGGGGAAATTCAGCTTTGCAGGCCCAGGCAATCTCCAGGGGGCGCCAAAAGTAGCTCTGCTTGAGAGAAGCTGCTAGCCCCGTGGAAGGAGGAAGAGAAAGCCAGCACGAGTGTGAAGGTAGGTTTAAACTTCTGCTCTGCTGGTGCTGTTTTTCTCTCTCCCCCTCAGCTTCCCTGTGCTCTCGGCAATTTGCAAGAGGCTTTGAGTTCCCTCCAAGTCTCTTGGCTGGAGCCATTCAATTTGGTGGGGGGGGGGGAGAAGAGAAAAAGTTTTTGCTGCTTTCATTTCCAGTTTCCCTATTTGCATGGCTAGAGCCAAGAGGCTTACAGTTTGCTTCAAGTCTCTCAGTCTAGCCATTCAATTTGGTGAGAGGGGGGGAGGAGAAGACAGAAAAAAATTTGCTGCCTCTCCAGCTTCCCTAGAGTTGAGCCTTGGGGTCTGGTTTGCTGCTCCAGCATTTCTGCGGGGCTGGTGGGGGCAGGAAGGGAAAAGGAAAGGTTGCCCTTGCTCAAAAGCCAGTCCTATCCAACTCTAGGGTGCCTCAGTCTATTCGCCATCCCTCTAAGTCAGGGGTGCCCAAACTACAGCCTGGGGGCCAGATGTGGCCCCCAATGCCAATTCATCTGGCCCACAAAGCCCTCATTGCTCCTAGAAGTGGAAGTAAAACATGCCCATATGGGGGCTGCATCCAGCCCCTGGGCCATAGTGACCAGCTCCCTGAGTCACATGACTGGCCCATGGCCCAAAAAGTTTGAGCACACGTGCTCTATGTGATGTAGGGGAGGTTGGGATCTTCAGCTATATCCTCCTTTAATGTTGTTGCTTGACCAAGCTCCTTCCTCCCTTCAGTTTTATGAATAAAACTGTTTTTTGTATGGTAAAAGGTTTCATTTACTGATTTTTCAAACTTTCATCTCAGCACATTTTTTCCAACTCATGATACTGTATTACTTTGCCCATTTTGATTATGCAAGCATCCTAGGAATGAGAAATCCCAGCAGTAACCTAAGGAAAAGAAAGGGTTGGTGAAGACTCAGCAGCCGTACATGGCTGCAAAAAATGGTTAATATGGTTTTTTTGTTGTTATTCAGTCGCACAGTCGATTCCGACCCTCTGCAATCCCAGTGGACCACTGTCCACCAGGCACTCCTGTCCTCCACCATCCCCCTCAACTCGCTCAGCTCTGTCCCCATTGTCTCTACAATACCATCTAGCCATCTCATTTTGGGCCTCCCCCTTCTTTTGCCCTCGACCTTTCCAAGCATCAAGGCTTTCTCAAGTGAATCCTCTCTTCTCATTTGATGTCCAAAATACTTTTCTTTATAAAAGAAAAATAGTTTGGGCTGTAGGTCACAGGAGAGATTTTGCTTTATTGTGCACTGGTCATATTGAAGATTTCCATCCAAATTTATATTTCATAATTTTATAAATGATACAAATTGGAATAAGTTCAATAAGATGGTTGCCATTGTGGTAAGCATGAAGAAAAATAAACTATAAATGATTGTCCTGGAGGGCAGAAGGCTGAGCAAGAATTTAACAAATTCTTTGCTGACAGTTGCATTGAACATGCATTAACAGCAGGCTACCTTAACAGAAAACACACATTTAAGGACACTGCCATTGCCAAACATGAACGATTTGGTGCACTAATTGCGAAGGAACTGGAGTCAGTAAATGACCTGGAACCTCAGAGTGTGGATTTTGATGATGTTCCAGAGGATGATGACATTATTGTTATTGATTAAGTGTACAGTAAATTGTTTCATATAAAAAAAAGTTTTCCAGAGTTCTTTGTTTTATATTGTATTTCGTTAATAAATGTTGTGTTTTTCACCAAAAAATGTGTTTTGTTTTGTTTTTTTATGGAAATATAAGCCACCCCCAAAAAATAAGCCCGTGGGCCATTTCTGGCCGTTTTGGGGGGTGAAAAAAAATATAAGCCATGGCTTATAATAGGGGAAACACGGTAGTAGTTAGCTTTGCATTTTTTTTTATCTTAACAAAATTCAGCCCAAATAATGTGTTGCCATCCCCTCTTACTGTTACTTTTACTTTACATCATAGATATGTCATGTGGAAATCCATGTGATCCAATATCTGCAAGATAGGAAGCTGCTAGAGCAGGACTCTGTCAGCTAACTATCTAGCTTCTGCATCAATACCTCCAGGAAAGGAGGATTCATTATCTTCTCAAAGCTGTCTTCTTTTGTTGACAAACATCAATAACTACTAGGAAACATATTCTCATCTAAGTAAATGTAAAGGTCTCCCTTGCTGGAAAGGCAGTCATGTCTGACTCTAGGGGCAGTGCTCATTTCCATTTACAGCCAAATAGCCAGTGCTGTCTCTGTCAGCAGAGATTTCCATTGTCATGTGACAAGCATGACTAGATGCTGCATTGCACAGAATGCTGTTACCTTTCCCACTGAAGCAGTGCCTATTTATCTACTTGCAATTTCTTGTGTTCAAACTGCTAGGGAGGAACTAGGTCAGACAATGGGCACTCGCTCTGTCACATAGCAATTGAGTCTCAAACTCCTGACCTGCTGAAGTTCAGCTTATGAAGTTCAGTGTCTTAACTAATAAGCCACCATGGCCAAAATTGTGTCCTACTATTTTAAAAGGAAAAAAAAAATCAGATATCTCCATTGTTCTCCACTATTCTCCTGGTGTTACTATGTACTGTCACATTTTCTCCAACTTAGTAAAGGTAAAGGTTTCTCTTGCTTGAAAGCCAGTTGTATCCGACTCTAGGGTTCAGTGTTCATATCTGTTTCAAAGCTGAAGAGCCAGCACTGTCTGCTTCTGCAGACATTTCTGTGGTCATGTGGCAGGCATGACAAGACACCAGAGCACACAGAACGCTGTTACCTTCCCACTGAAGTGGTCCCTGTTTATCTACTTGCAATTTCTTGCTTTCAAACTGCTAGGTTGGCAGGAGCTGGGACAAAGACGGGAGCACATTCTGTCCTGCAGTACTCAGGAATCGAGCTGCTGACCTTCCGCCTCTCAGTCAGCATCTTAGCTACTTGAGCCACTGCAGTCTTAGGTTGGCTTTATTTGTAAGAGATCTGAAGAATATCCTGTCTTTAACAGCCTGTGGTTCCTTTAGGGAGAATATACACCTCACATTTGGTCTTCCTATTTTCCTGTTGCCTTCCTCTTTTCTCAGTATTATTATCTTTTCCAAAGAGAGTCTATACTTCATTACCTTTCCCACTGCAATCACAATCATGTGGTAAGAGTTTTTAATTCTAAGTACAGTGGTACCCTGTATAGCGAACACTTCATATAACAAAAATCCATACAATGAAGCATTTGTGTGCTATTTTTGTTGTACCGGGGGGGTGGGGTATAATGAAAAAAATCGTATTGTGAAGAGCTCCATGGAATGCCCCCCCCCCCCGTTATACAGTGTTATACTGTACTTAAACCACAATAACTGCTGTTTCTAAAGGGGAGAATTGTCCTATTCATTTATAGTATTAAATGGACAAATTGTATTCATAGGCTCTGTGAAAGCTTTTGTTGTCTATGCTGTTCAGATAGTTTATAAATACCCAGTTGAGTTATCCAGCCATCACTTAATAATTACATGTCACCAAGTTGATCCCTACTTATAACGATAGCTTCCAGGGTTTTCCAGTTAGCAGAATAACCAGAAGCAGTTGACTCTTCCTTTCTTATGGGGGCACCCTGGGACAACAGCTCACAAATAGTACACAAGCTCAAAACTATCTCTTGAAAATGGATAATTTTGCTCAGACTTATTATTTGTACCCTTACTGACTTCTGGTGTTGTTCTATAGATCAAGGTAAGCAACTTCTGCATTTTGGGGGTAACTTATTTTCTTTAAAATGTGTAGAATAAAATCCCCTGGAAGATTTCAAGAACTGCAGGTCACTGGTAAAGCAAAGTACAGTTGTACCTCACATAAAGAGCATAATGCGTTCCACAGCTAGTTTGCTCTTTAAGTGAAACACCATTGTAAGTGACCAACTGTGACTTTGGGGGGAGGGGGGGAGTTTGCGAACCCCAATTTATTTGTTAAGCGAGTTTTTGGTTGGTTTTATTTGTTAAGTGAAGAGAACATTCAGAGAAAATTCTGTTCTTTAAGCGAGTTAGTCTCTAAGCAAGGCACTCTTTATGCAAGGTTTGACTGTACATGGTATCCCAAGCCATATTTTAATCACAGATCTTGGAGCAAATCTAAAACTGACAGGAAATGTCATGGAATTGACTTCAAGGTGACAAAATGTGTAGGGATAAATCTGTATGTATTTGGGTGCTCACTGTTCAAATACATGTTCTAATTGACACCTGCCCCCAACTGACAAAACTATCTTTTTTAACAGTTTCCATACATTTCTCATATTTTTCAGATGAGTACACATGATTAAACTTTTTTTCCATTTCATAGAATGCATTGTAAACCTGAAAATGTACTAAATTTTGATCACAAATGACATCTGATTCACAGCAAAGTTTAGGAAAGCTGAAGGCAGATGAAATCAGCAGCTACAAATTCATCATGCAAACAATTGCATAACACACTCCTTGCCTCTACAACATTCTTTTATTTCCAATCAACAGTAACACTTAGCATATTTTGAGACAAAGAATGCAACATGTAATCATGCAAATGAGATTTCCAGAACAAATTAAATAGGGAGGGGGAAGAGGTGTCGTGCAGAATAGGAACAAACGTTTGCTGTGAGAAACTAAACACATAACAACCAATCATTTCCTTCTAAGCAGATGGCAACAGAATCTTCACTGCTCCCTCTTCCAGCTGATACTTCCACAAACTCTTTATTGCTTTCTCCTTATAACTGATATATTTCTTTTCTTTGCTAGATTTCATAACAGCTTATGTGGAAAAGGCCATGTCAAATCTTACATTAAAAGGTAAGGCAAGTTAGTCCTGATCCTTACAGTGACAATACAGTCTTTCAAAATTACAGCTATATGCTATGAACCTGCTCTGTTTCTGATGTAAACTGATGACCAGATTGCCAAAGTAGCTTAAACAAGAGGATATGATCTAATGTGATTGGTCATAACATGGGCGAAGGGGTGGGAATTGGTCAGTTCATATCAACTTAGACAGCAATGTAATATAGACCGAGGAGAGCCACTGTCTTTCAAGACTCAAATTCTCAATCAGCAATATTGTTCTATTTGGCAGCACACATACAAACAGAACATTTGGGACTTGAAAGAATATGGCTTATGGTCTCACTTTTACATGATGCTAGGGAATCTTCCTGTAGCAAAAGGAAGTCTCATTAAAGAGTCTTAGCATATCCAGGAAGGCCCAGGATTAACTTGGCATAGTCAGGAATGAATGAGTATTAATCATATCCATAATGTATACTGCTATTTCCCATATTTAAGGGCAACCAAAAGGGGCACTGGAAATAGGAACTTGTTAATCACTGAATTAGTGGGAGTCCTGTTATATTTGCCAGTAACAATATTATGGCTCCATGATTTTGTTGGGAGATATAAAATTAGTCACCAAGATAAATAAAATGTTTTTTTTTCTTTTTATTAAAAAAAAGTAAATGTTTATTATACTTTGGAACAAATGCAAACATTAACATAGGAACCCTTGTATTGCACTTCCCCTTTCCTGACCTTATTTCATACTCTTCTAGCCACCTAACCAACTGGCATTGCACAAAAGTCATGAAAGCAAAAGACCTTATAGAGTAGTTAATAATATAGAAAATTCAAAAGTGTATTTATGAAATATACCAGAGAGAGAGAGAGAGAAAATAAAGAACACAAAACTATAGATCGGAAACCTGGTAACGGCATCAGTTTTCTTCTCACCCTCTGCTTTATTAAACAACAATAACAAGACAATTACTCAGGAATCAAAGGAGTCTTATTTCATTTTGGGTTTTTTCTTTACCATTGTCAAATAGACTTCCAAAATGTAATTTGTGCCCATGAGTTGGAACAGCAATCGGAGAAAAATGCTTGATCTTTCATGTAATTTGCTCCGTTGGTAGATGAAATATCTCTTCAAAAAGGTACACATTCCCACTTGAAGATCAATGCTATAAATTATTTAGCTGTATGTTAGATATAGTTATTCTAAACATCTAAGCCAAAGCAACACCAAATGAGTTGGACTATATGAGTTGGATCAAAACCTAGCCATACTTAAAGCAGTCCCATTGAAATCACTGGGATTTTTATTAGTCTTGATGGAAGGCTAATTGATTTAGGAGGGCCTTCTCTAAGCTGGACAATGGGAAAAGGTGAAAGCAATACACAATGATTGATTCAAAATATAGTGTTGGAGGAGAGCTTTACAGTTGCCATGGACCACCAGTAAGACAAATAAATGGGTAGCATAAGTTGTTTTCAGTTTGTTGGCAGATAACAAAGACCAAATTACATCTGAAATCTTATCAGAAAATAAAATGATCAATGAAGGCTCTTGTACTTTGGACGTAACATGACAAGATTCAGTGAAAAAGGCAACAATGCTAGGAAAAGTAGAAAAAAGAAGGATATGAAGAAGGTCAAAGATGAAATTAATCGAATCAACAACAATAACAAAAAAGGTCCTGCATTTTAATTTGCAGGACCTGAGCTGTTAAAGAAAGGACACATTGGAATTAAGTAACAATATATAGAGCATGAGGTGGGTTTCATTCACTCAACACATATTTATTCATAGTGCTTTCGTGCACAACATATACTTTACCAATTCCCAAGCTTGTAGGTCCAAGCTCCAAATCCTATTGTTCTTAAGTACAGGTTCTGGAAGTAGTTCTGTTCTCATACCCCTGGAATAGCCCCCAAAGTCCAGTGTACCTAGGTGTTCAATGAAGATGTTCAAGGAAGGCTGTACCACTAGCCTCAACCAAGGAATCCAAACTTAAACCCAGAACAACTGGGTTGTTGTTCAACTTCAACTGCTGCAGCTGCAGAGTCTGGTGCTTCCTTGATCTCCCTGCATTGGGTTTGTTTAGCTATCATGTTCATCAGTATGTGTACATTGATGTGGCATTGGCCCTGGTAAGGGGTAATCAAGAAACGTCTGTGATGGCATGGTAGATCTCTGTTCCCTTTCCCCAGAAAGAGATAAGTCACTTTCTTCTCTTCCTTTCCCTCCTTGTCTCAGGTCACTGACTGGGCCACTTGTCAGCCTTCATCTTTTTACTTCTTCCCCCACCTGCTCTTTCCCCCTTCCTGATCCCCATAGTACTTCTGGTTGTCATTCTCTGTGGTAATTCCCAATACCTGTATCACTGTTCCAAGCTTTGGGTGACTGCTCCGTTTGTTCACCTGAGGCCTGTCAGCTCCTGGGGGAAGGGAAGATCACTCTTCCGCCGACCTTATCACTAGTCGTCTTGCACCTGTTCCTTTTCTTCTGATTATAAATGTCAGTATCATAAACACCAGAGCCCTCATTGTTGTTCTGTGGGGAATATGGGGCCAATCCAGACAAAACATTTCTCATAGATCACCAATAGATTTTAAAACTAATCCTCGAAACTTTTTTTGTACTAACTATAGGTGACATTCTTCTGTTAATCTTCCAGGCTTCTACTCACAAGAGTTAATGGAAATGGTTACCTTTGAAGTCATGCAATGTATAGGCCAAGAGTATTTGCTTACTTTGCATGCTACTTAGTGTGACGGGTTTTGAATATTTAGAGCATCAAAAGCCTGCATAAATGCCCCAATCCCATCTCTTTTGTTGTATAAAATAAAAATAAAAATGTGAGATCTCTTGCAAAAATGCACACAAGGAAAAACAAGTATTTGGATTTTGTTTTGTTTTAGTTTCTTTCTTTGGCTTTATTTCTAGTGTTAGGTCGTAAAGGTCACCCTTGCTTGAAAGCCAGTCATATCCAACTCTAGGGTTCTGTGCTCATCTCTGCTTATAGCCAAAGAGACGGCACTGTCTGCATTTGCAGACGTTTCTGTGGAACATGTGGCAGGCATGTATCAACACTTGAGTGCACAGAATGCTGTTTACCTTTCCACCAAAGTGGTACCTATTTATCTACTTGCAATTTCTTGCTTTTGAACTGATAGGTTCTAGCATTACAAGGACAGAAAACAGAACCAGGAAAAATATTTGTTTGCAGAGCAGCAGCATTCATTGTAAGTGAAGTTATATAGCATATTGATGATAATCGCACTTATAACCTTTCAATACTACTATGCAGAAATAAATTGTTACCCAGATCTGTTCATCTTGGAAGCATTTAAACTAGGAAATCACAGCTACAGCCTGCAGCAAAATTCTATGATTACAGTTGTTTATAAGAGTATCACAGTGATTTATTTCACTTTCAGATGCCTATTCCACATCTCTCCTTTAACAACTTCAATTTTTTCCTTTCAGAATTTCAATAGTGCTAGTTTTGAAACACCTTCACTCCAATCAGTTGAAATGAATCCTTTTCTTTCAAAGAGATGAATAGGGGAAGGAGGTGTTTAAATAACCCTGGCTTGCATGTTCCTGGAAAAAACAGACAAGGGCTAATGATGATTGACTTACACGTTTAATGTCAGAAAAATACTCCCAGTCTTCTTCTTCTTCTTCTTGAATATACATGAATTTCCACACAAACTTCTCATTAAAACTCTCACAACCCAGTATGAAACAAGTGGTCCTCCCCCAAGAGATGAAGTATGTCTCTTTGTTGTTATTCAGTCACATAGTCAAGTCCAACTCTTTGTGACCTCAAGGACCAATGCATGCCTGGCACCTCTATCTTCCACTATCTACCACAGCCTGCTCAGCTCTATGCCCAATGAGTGCACAATGCCACCTAGCCATCTCATCCTCTGCCATCCCTTTCTCCCTTTGCCTTTGATCTTTCCCAGCATCAAGGTCCTCTCTAGCGAGTCCTCTCTTCTCATTTGGTGGTCAAAGTGCTTTAGCTTCATCCTTAATATTTGTCCTTCCAAGCAGCAGTCAGGGTTGATTTCCTTCAGGATCGACTTATTTGATCACTTTGCTGTCCAGCTGTCTGCTACAGCACCACAGTTCAAAGGTGTCTATTATCCTGCACTCAGCCTTCCTTATGGTCCACCTCTCACAACCATACATTACTACTGGGAAGAGCATTGCTTTGACAATGTGTACTTTTGTTTCCAGGGTGATGTCTCTACTTTCTATGTTTCTCATAGCTTGCCTTCCCAGAATTAGTCTTCCTTTTATTTCATGACTGCAGTCACCATCTGCAGTGATCTTGGATCCTAAGAGCACACAATTTTTCTCATCTATATATAATGCATTTAGTGTTCTCTAGTGTTTGGTTGTTAAGAGATGAACTTAAATGATAAGTCTTATTACTTAGATAGGTATCTTTTAAGAAAGTCATAGCTGGAGAAGGAATAGGTTACTCAGCAGTAATATAAATTCTCCCTGATGTTTAGTTTAAGCCTTTGGTTTCAAAATTGACTGTATACTCTTGTGGAATGCTAATTTAAGATATGATTTACTGATGGAAATGAATGTTAAATCCATGGTTACTCCAAATAGCATTTAAGATCAGTAAACCACAACACTATAGAAGGGGTACACAGAAGGAGCCTCCTCAAAGATTGCGGTATATTTGAACCACAATCAGGTGTCCTCTGGTAACGGCAACCTTATGTTGCCAGCTAATCTTTCACACACTAGATTGGGAGAAAGGAACATCAGAATGAACTCACCCAAAAGTGCCTTCATTTTGACAGTTTCACGACTGGCATAGACATGGAAGAAGAAGAAGCACTTTAAACCAACCCAATGGATGTTAATTCAAAAATATATCCTACTCTACTTATGAGGTTTATTTACTATGCCCAGGAATTCAGCCAAAGCTTAGGGAGAGAAAATAGAATGTAATAATGAATGCAAGTGCACTGAAACATGTGCCAATAGAAAATTATTTTTCACAGGGTTGGTCTGTATTTATAATTAGATGAGGTTATGTTGCAATATGTCATCTTGTTAAAGACCTTGAAAGGAATGAGTCCAGGGGTGAGGAATTGATTGGTAAACAGCATGGTATATGGCATAGCACTCAATTATAGTGAATCATCCCACAGATTTATTTCTGTTTCTAACAACACTGCCCTATCCCATGCTGCACATGTTAGATGACATTGCATTCTATTGTAGTTTGGTTTATTACAGTACCAAAGATGTGAAGCTAGTAAATGCTCATCTAGATGGAACATTTATTCCCTTATATATTCCCAGTTGTGTAGTGATGATACTGGTAAATTTCCTGCTATCCTGACAATATAAGCCATAAATCTGTACCAACAGAGACAAAGAGTGACAAAAACCTTGCTCCCTGGAGTTTTCTAAACCATCTCCAAGATGAAAGGGAATTGTTTTTGTTGTAAGTAGGTCAATCTTAGAAGAAATCAACCCTGACTGCTCATTAGAAGGTCAAATAATAAAGATGAAGCTAAAGTACTTTGGACATCAGATGAGAAGAGAGGAATCACTTGAGAAAGCCTTGATGCTTGGAAAGGTTGAGGGCAAAAGAGGAAGGGGCCGGCCCAAGATGAGATGGCTAGATGGTATTGTGGAGACAATGGGCACAGAGCTGAGTGAGTTGAGGGGGATGGTGGAGGACAGGAGTGCCTGGCAGACAGTGGTCCATGGGGTCGCAGAGGGTCGGAATCGACTGTGCGACTGAACAACAAAAAAGGTGGAGTACATATAGTAAAAGCTCTTGGGTTCAGAAGTTTTCAGTATTGGTGCTTATCCACTAACATGCAAACAACAATACCCAACATTATTTTACATGATCATTTTAAATGTGCTGTATGAGGGTTTCTCACCATTTTTCAAAGAGTTGGTATGGAGGATAGCTAATTTCTAAAGGAGAGCAAGAGTAGAGTGATTCTGTACTGAAAATGGCTCCGAGTTGAAGCTTTCAGCAAAAAAAAACCTATTAAGAAATTAAAATAAAGCAAGGGAATACAAGGGATAACATTTGAGGAGTTTTTTCAAGCCATTGGAAATATTTTTGATGTGCTCCTTAAAATGTTGATTTCTTATGAAGACAAAAGGACGAGGGGATTTAAGATTTAGTACAGAAAGAAACTCTAGTGAAATTAATGCTTTTTTGTCACCAAGTGCCACTAGCTGACACAATTGGGGGTGGGGTGATATTTAATCTAGATGAGCCCTGTGAAAGCCAGTCTCATGGCATAGAGGTATTGGCAGTGGGGAAACTATCTATAGCTCGACATAGACTTGGTTACTATATCCCATTCTGACACAGTATAGGAAGTGGTTGTGACATTGGGGAAAATACAAACCATTTTGGAATAGTGGATGAAATTTGAGCATGTAAAAAGGCAATTCCATATCATACAAGGCATATGAGAAAAGAGGAAAAGGACAAAGAGCATGAAGCAGACCCAAAGGAAGGTGGAGAGAGAACTTTTTATTTATTAAAAGAACACCAAATAACACTGGTGGAGGCTGCTAATGGTGCTAAAGTAAGTACAGTAAAACCTCATATAACACTAAAACCTGGTTCCACAAGTCTTCGTGTTATATGATTTTTCGTGTTATCTGATCCTCTATGGGATCCATAGAGATACATTGTAACCACACAGGCTTTCGCGGTTGTTATCTGAAGCATCCCATAGGATCTTAATGTTATCTGATGCAATTCTTCCCCCCAGATTCCTTGATGTTATGCGATTTTCATGTTATTCGATACTAATGTTATATGAGGTATTACTGTATCATGTATCTCCTTCAACACCAGAAAGGGGTAATAGAAGAAGTAAATAAGAAGAGAAGACCAAGGACAAGGACAACACTAGCCAACATCTAGTGGTGTGTTTAGGTATTCAACACCAGCAGAACTGGAACTTAATTCTCCACTTAACTACTGCCTTCTATCATGTCAACAGAAGGTATCTCAGCTTCTGCTCTAGAAAATATCTGCTCCAGGTGGTATCTCAGACTACTAGGCAGAAAAAGTTTAAGGTGGCAGCCGATGAGGTGACTTCAGAACAGTGAACTTCCTTAATAAATTAACACCTTCCCAGGAACTGAATTTATCATTCACAGCATTAATGCACAGCTTCTTTCATTTTGCCTGAGGCTTTGTGGCTGCCATAGCTCTTGATGTTATAACTAAAGGTTTCTATTGGCAACCTGTCCACCATTTCTAATCCTCAACTGAGTCCTAGAGTTAACATAATGGTATATTTTTAAAAAATCTGGGAATAAACTAGACAAGATGTCAGAGTTCTGTAATCCCATCTCCCATTTTAATATTTTTCTATAAAAAAAATATAAGGACACTAATTGGGACTGGGGAATCAGCATTGTATGATAGGGTGTGTTGTGTCTTACCAATTTTCTCTGTGGTGAAAATATTATCTCTAGGTCCATAGCAGGTAGAATGGCCTTAAATAGTCCTAGCTTGAGAATGGTCTTAAAGATTCCTAGCATGTATGGAATTGAAGAACACTTTTGAGGAATAATGCTCATAGACCTTGCCACATGGTTTATGGAATTATGGATTATGTCCAATAAATTTAAACCAATGTTTGCTAATTGGCAATCTGATACCATGAGTATTCATGGTAATATATTAATTTATAACAATAATATGTTGGTTGGTGCCTTTGTTTAATTTTTTAGTCCCTCAAGCCAGTCCTCATGATCAGACAAAATGTCTGTTGTCCAATTTTCTTACTGACAGTATTGAAAGGAAGGAGTCAAACCAGTGTAATTTATACCAAACAGAAAACATGAGAAATTTTTTTATCCACTCTGTTGCTTTAGAAGAAGTTATACCCTAATAAATGAATTCCTTGTTGATCCAATTTGTTTTGCCACTGAACTGTTACAGTTGTACACAAAGGTTAATTTCCACATCAGTTCTCTGTGAAGTTCTCTTTATTTTCTACATAATGTTCTCATTTCTCCCCTCCCTCTGATACTCTAAATGTCAAGACTTCATGTATTCCCTGTGTTCAGCACCAGCATTACTTCCCTAAACAGATAATATTAAAAGTCAGTGATGCCATTAATTCTCTAATTATAATGAAATAATATGAACCTACTTAAAAACTGGCAGTATGGCTGGACATGTTCATGTAAGAGGAGAACAGCAGAGGTTGTTATGAAGGGCACATTAAAATCCAATTCATTTACCCTTCCTTTAAAAAAAAGCACACAGAACTATGGATTAAATCCTTGGATCTCTGGCATATCCAGAAGGAGAGTTCCTATGCCAAAACTGTCATTTTTATTTTGAAATCTTAAAAGTAGGATGAAATAAAAATAAATAACAGCTAAATAACCATATGGGATTGTGTCTTGCCTTTCTGGCAAACAATTAAATATAAGAACAGACTTCTTCTCTTTTGCACAAGTCCAGAAGATAGATGCCCATCTCTAATTGATGGTTGCTGTTGTATTTTGGGGGGAGGATATTGGCTGGGCCTTCCATGCATGTAGAAATATTCCTTGCACAAATACAGGGGCCCTGTACTGATATGTATAAAATAATGCCATGAAGTCTCACTCTTCTGTCTGATGAAGTAGACTTGATCCACAAAAGCTAACATTAAAATATAGTTGTACCTCGCTTAAGGAGCATAATGCATTCCACAGGATTGCTCTTTAAGCGAAACACCATTGTAATTGACCAATTGTGGGTGGGATTCTGAACCCTGATTTATTTGTTAAGTGAGTTTTTGATTGGCTTTATTTGTTAAGTGATGCAAACATTCAGAGAAAATTCTGCTCTTTAAGCGAGTTACTCTTTAAGCGAGACGCTCTTTATACGAGGTTTGACTGTACAGGAGTTAGTCTTTAAGGTGCCACAACATTTTTTGTCCTTTTTTTGTTTTGTTTTGTTTACTCTCTTGCATGTTAGACTTGCTTGCACAGACTAACACTGCTACCACTTCAAAAAAATTATTGCTCCCTCTCATTTTGAATGATTGGTACAGAAACAGAACATCTCATATTCATTAATCACATTCACATTTTAAGAATTGAAATGCTTAGCTTTTAAGAATAGAATTTTAAATATACATATAGTAGACAAAAATTTCAAGAGTAATTTCACTCATGTAGAATTACCCAGTACTAGAGGATCCAGGAACATGCTCACATGATCTGTACTATGGTTGCTGGAAAGGAGAGGAGAACTAAGAACAGGCAGAATATAGTTGTAGCGTCCTCTTTGTCAAAATACCTTGAAGGACAGTTTTGGATTTAATATAAGGGTAAAGCAAAAATGTGACTAAATTCAATGCTGACAACGAAGAAACACACATTCCTTTGACCTCTCAGGTAAACAAATATTGTCATTCTTGCACCACAGAATGAAGGCTGGAAAGCAATCTTCCCCTTTCCAATCTTCCCATTTCCCTTGGGTTAGGAAACCTGAGAAGGAAAACCTACATGCTGACATGTATATTTTCCAAAAGGTGTCACCTCGCATTTTAATTAAAAAGAAAGATGGACTGCAGATTATAAAAGATTGTTAATAGAAATCAAGGGCAAAATTATTCGTACTGTATAAAACACAATGAAGAAAGGGGGGAATCAGTTCATTTGGGGCTGGAGGAGAACCTTCCTGACTCCACAGACCACCAGAGAGACAAAACAGAGGGTACTCAGTCAAGTTGAGCCTGAACTCTGATTTTAGTAAAAAATAAATAAATAAACGAGTTAACTGAAGTTATCCTACCAAATAATACAGAACTAATCAGAAAAGACAATATTGCTTGAGAAAGTGGTGAAGACAGTAATTGCTGCCGCCACCATCACAGAAACAAATATCATTGGAAGATTTGGCCTAGGAATCAAAAACAAATAGGAGAACGATTCATAGAGTTCTTAAATGCAACTGAACAAACAATTATATATGGACATCACTAAATAGCCAATATAGAAGTCAAATGGACTACATAATTGTAAGTAGAAGATGCAGAAGCTGTATTATCTCTGCCAAAATAAGACCAAGAGCAGATTGGGCCACCACAAATTGTTAGCATCAAAAATTTAAATAAGGTTATAAAATAACACTAAAAATCATGGTGTAAAGCAGGGGTGCCCAAACTACGGCCCATGGGCCAGATCTGCCCCCTGATGCCAATTCATCCGGCCAAGAAAGCCCCTGTCACTCCCAGAAGCAGAAGTAAAACATGCTCTTATGGGCATATTTTACTTCCGCTTATGGTAGTGACGAGGGCTTCCATGTGACCAGAGGGCAGCCCGAAAAGTTTGGACACCCCTGGTGTAAAGTATAATTGAAATAAGATTTCTAATGAATGTACACATTTTAAAAAATAATTTGCATTGCTAAACTCAACTGACTGTGAATCAGAGGAGCTGTGTGTTGAAACTAAAAATACTATTTGGAAAGAATGCAAAAAGAATACCAAAATAAAAGACTAGTTGCATGATGGAAGAAATCCTCAGAATTGTTAAGGACAGGGCAGAAATAAAAGTAAAATGTGACAGTAGGGGTGTTAGAAACCTATATGCAACTTTTCATTGACTATCAAGCAGAGACAAAGAAGTCATAATGACTAGTACAAGGAAATAGAAGAGGAAAACATGAGAGAAAAACACAAGATCTCTTCTGGAACATCCAAGAAATCAAAGGGAAATAGAAACCTAGATTAAGGATACAGTAATACCTCGGATAATGTTTACCTCGGATAACGTTAAAATCACATAACGTTAAGTAATCTGGGGGGGGGATTGCATTGAATAACGTTAAGGTCCTATGGGATGCAACAGATAACAACTGCTAAAGCCTATGCGGTTACAATGTATCTCTATGGAGCTTTAACGTTATCCAATGCATCCCATAGGATTTTAACATGCATCGGATAACACTAAAAATTGGATAACACCAAGACTTGTGGAACCAAGTTTTAGCATTATCCAAGGTTTTACTGTACTGAAAGATCAGCAGGCAAAACTACTATCTTAGCAAAGCAAAATAAAAAAAAAAGTAAAAACTGTAACTGAAGAGCTATACAGAAGGGATAAAATGATGATATCATTTGAAGAGGAGTTCTAAGATGAAGAACAGTGATCAACCCCTGGGGTACCCCATATTGAAGTACCCATGGGTAGTGATGGGATGTAACAGGTTCTCACCAGTTCGCAGGAACCGGTAGTAACTTTTCCCAGTGTCCCGGAGAACCGGTAGTAGGTTTTGGGGGGAACCACCTTCGGGGCTTACCTTTTTACTGGTTCCCCCACTGTGCATGCATGCTAAGCACTTGGTGTGCATGCACACCTACAGTGCTTGGTGCATATGCACAGCCTCCTTGCTATTCTCCCAAGCAGGGAGGAGGAAGAGAAGCTGCTAGCCTGAAGCCCCCTATAGCCTGCTCCCCAAGGTAACTGACTCACCGTTGGATGTGGTGTGTCTGTGTGTATTTTAATGTGTATTTAATACCTTTACCTATATTGACATACTACCACAGTTCCTAACAGGGCCTGGCAGCCTGGCTTGGGTTTTTAAGCAAAGTCTTGGAGTTACCTCATCAATAAGCTACATCTGTGCTGTTCCAATTGCTGTTCCAATTGGAGACCCCTTAAGGAGGTACAGCTGTTTTACATTTACATTAAGGCATATTATCCTAGAGACCTGATTAGGCAAAGACTTAGTACCTAACTTCTTTAACTGTTGAAAAGTTGAAAAGTGCCAAAATGAAGCCATCTTGTGGTGAGCTCATTTTGTAGTTCCTTCCACCTGACCTAGTGTGAGAAAGATTAGCCAGAATAAGCTTTAAGTTCTGGTTTCAAAGCTCTGGCTGATTTGTGTTTGGGGTGGGTGGGTGTATTTTTATTTTATTTATTTATTTATTTATTTTATTTACGATTTTGTGTTGTGAGTGGGTGAGTGGGTTGAGAGGTGTGTGTGCGTGCATGCGTTTTTATTTTTATTATATTATTTTTTATTATTATTTATTTT
This sequence comes from Furcifer pardalis, assembly GCA_030440675.1. NCBI lineage: Eukaryota > Metazoa > Chordata > Lepidosauria > Squamata > Chamaeleonidae > Furcifer > Furcifer pardalis. The sequence continues at coordinate 129,295,098 of CP126891.1, forward strand.
TTCTTTGGCTCCGCCCATGATGTCATGACATCATGATGTTAGCTCCGCCCACACTGTGATGACATCATAGTGAGGTAGTAAAATTTTTGACATCCCACCACTGATGAAGAATCTGCAGTTTTAGAAAGTTAAGTAAAACCATTTGGGAAAATTACTCATTATTCTAACTTCAGTTAGGGGCAGCTGGATTTTCAGCAAAGTGTCATAGGACTTAACTGTGAGCAATTGCAGATCAGGCTTCAGTCTTAAGATTCCTTTCGCAAGAACCAATACATAGTAATTTCATAACTTAAGATAGAAGATTTCCCATATGTTTTATTCATTGCCATCCATTGATCAAGGAATGTTCAAGGAATGTTGTTTTCAATCCGGAAAAGGGAAGATCCATACATCTTTGCTAGACCTTCTGCTTAGTGTTTGCTGCTTGTATCATTAACGATTTAAAGACAGTTCATGGTTTCCTAGTTACAAGACGGTTGCTAGCTGAAAGGCAACCATACTCAGCTGATGCATGTGTTCATCACCTCTGGTGAACAAATGAGTACCAGCTACAAATGGAAGATGATAGCAATGACATCATCCTTCCCTTAATTAGACGGGTGGAGCTGGACCTATTTCTTTATCCAAGTAGAAACATTGAATGGATAAGTTTTCAAAGAGTTAACACCAGTCCAATTGCTTTATATTTTAAATTACTTTTGTGGGGTGGGGTGGGGTGGGGAAAGTAACATCAATATTGTCCCTTGAAGAGAGACCTAAGCAGTAAACTTTAACTGCAGCCCAAGCTGGCAATCATTTCACAGGGACAAGACACTGCAATGGAAATTGCTCTATAAATAAGATCCCTTACAGAAGAATTAAAATGAAATTCATATTATTGATGTTCACTAGCAGCCATAAAAAATACAAGACACCCAGGAAGTGGCACTTGTTTCAAATCACCATCTGACACACCTGAAGGACACCCTCAAAGTCGGCTTTGATCAATGGTAATGAATCTGTTCATTTGGCTCTTTGGGCAACTCTAATGCTTTTGCAAACCTTGAAGAAATACAGCAGGGAAAGAGGAAAGAGCAGAGATATTAGCCAGACCTATTGAGTGTTCAATTTAACCATTAATCCACAATCTGTCTTTTTCCACAGTGAAACAATACTGAGCTAAATGCCTTGCTATTACTTTCTTAATAGTGCTTTTTATTCGCTTCAGTGTGTAACACTGAGTGGTTACACACTCAGAGTGGTTACTCCCCTGAGTGGAGTTTCTCCAGCAAAAATCCTTTCAACCCAGAATAATTCCGGATATGAAATTATTATTAGTGTGTGACATTTACTACTTAAAGAGATAGCTAAAATTAAGTTTGCAATAGAATTCCCATCACCTGCTGGATATTCAGTACTCTATGGGGTTTCTCAGCCTTGAGTCCCTAGGAGTTCTAGGACTTCGGTTCCCAGAAGCCCAAGTCACTACATATGTTGACCATGGCTTCTGGGAACTGAAGTTCAAGAACATCTGGGGATCCAAGGGTGAGAAACCCTACCCCTGGTGACTAACCTTGGCACTCCAGCTGTTCTTGGACTTCAATTCCCAGAAGCCCACTACTGATCAGGGCTTCTGGGAACTGAAGTCCAAAAACAGCTGGAGTGCTAAGGTTAGCCATCACTGCACCAATATCAACTAGGATGCAAGATGTGCGGGTTTGCATCCTCACTTGGCCATGGAAAGTCACTGAGAGTGTGGAACTCATATCTCATTTACCTTGAATGACGTATGAGGTTTGCTATAAGTCAGTTCCAACTTGACAGCACATGACAACAACAAACTCTTCCTTAGTACAAAATTGGATATATTTTATTTATTTATTTAGATTTGTATCCCACTCTCCTCGGTTTCAACTGACTCAGAGCGGCTCACAGAGTCCCCTAATATCACTATTAAAGTGCAAACAAAAATACAATAGCATACAATATAACAAAACAGTAAAGTACAGTAAATATCATATAGTAGGTCAGTACACATTACACTTCAATACACATTACAGTACTATCAAAATGCTCGTGCACACGGAGCTTGTCTCCGTGCGCGGGCTTTGCCTCACGCCTCTTGGGGCGAGATGGAAAAGCAGCGGGAAATGTGAGGGGCGGAGTTTGCCCTATTTAAGCTCAGTGCGGTTTTGGCGCGGCCTCTTTGCCTGCGCCACGATCGAGAGGAGAGCGTATTTTCTCTCCCACCCCTCCCTCCCTGTATGTAGTGTGAATTTTTTGGCTGCCTTGGGGGCCGGATGGGAATTTTTGCATACACCATGATTGGCACCTTTGGTGTATGGAGTTTTCGCCCATCCCACACTGCTTTACGGGTTGAGGATTGGGAATACTTTTTGTGTTTTGGGGGGCGGGTAGCACGGGTGAGCCAGTGCTTAGTCCAGCCATTTCAGGCAAGGAGCGCATTTCACTGACCAAAAAGGCGCGAGGCAAGGTGAGGTCAGAGGTGGTCGGTCAAATGCGTTCCAGGAACAGGGGTAACCAAGTTGGGGGTCTTGGGAGCCCCAATTCATGTTCACCTGAAACAAGGGCAGAAGTGGGGAAACAGGATGCCACTTCTGTTATGGACTAACTCAATTACTAGTTTAACTTGAATAATTACAATTGGATTGCTCACCTGTGCTACTCCCACCACGCAGACAGTTATGCCACAGTTTTATCTGGTTTCTCAATAAAGTGGCCCAATTTTATAATCCAGCAAGCTTGTCTGTCTCATCATTTGGGGGTCGGGGGGCAATACCATGGCCTGTAGTGCAACAGAGCAATAAGGTTCAATAAATATCATACAGTAGAACAACACACATCATAGCAGAAAACATTATAATGCAAAAACATCCACCTGCAGCTATAGTCCAATTCCTCTTCCCAGCCAAAGGACATAGGACGGGAGTCCAGTAAAATGACGGCACAGATTTTGTCAACTGCTGCCTCCTGTAGCTGGTGTTCCTTTCTCCTCCTGGCTGGAGGATGCCCAGCTGTGATTCCACTCCCCGGGCCACTGGGCAAGAGAAGGAGTCCGTTGGGAGGAGAGCGGCAGGTCTCATCGCCACCAGCCCCTACCACAGCTGTGTCTCCTCTCCCCAGGCCAGACCGCGTGAGAGAAGGAGTTTGTTAAGGTGGGATGACCAGGTGGGCGCGAGGCATGGCATCGTCATCATCATTTAACTGACTGTAGCTATCTTCAGATGATCTATTTATGGGTTTACAAACAAACAAGGAAGGACAATGAAAATAACAACTCTGCCTTCCATCTATCCCCATCCTTATTTCACCCCTCATGTTGGGGACTGAAATTCTAGAAGGAGGAATATGTTGAACCTGTGTAGGTTTCCCATGTGATAAAGAATTCTGGCTATTCGTTTGGGATTGAATTTCCCCTTGAAAATGCCTGTTTCATATACAGTACATCTCAAACTGCTGACTGGTCATCAAGACCATCATCTTAACCACATTGCTACCACAGCCCCTACATCTTTTACACAAACACATAAAACTCCCTTATGTAGATATTTTGACTGCAACCTCGGAAGATAGCAATGTGCCCATTGTCACTCTCCCAATTCATGTGCTAATTTAACTCTTATGTCGGAAAAGAGAGCAGAACACATGAGTTTTCATGCTTGTGCCACCTGTTTGCTTGCTACGTTTGGTTCCACCATAATTCCTCACTGAGACCTACCAAACACAATTCTTCAGAACTCTCTGAAACTTGCAAGAACAAGCTAAATATTCTTAGGGATCAAACGTGTTGGCTAGAATCCTGTTGGGAAAAAATGTATGCTGAACATGTGGTTGGTTATGAACTGGTTGAGAAACTGCTCCTGTGACAGACACCCTGCCAAAACCAGCAAGGATGTTGCTGCAATTACTTTTTTAAAATGGGATTCTGGACATAACCTGTCAATTTGAAACGGCATAGAATAATTACTAGCTATTGCCTTTTAAAGCAATTTCTTCTTCTTCTTCTTCTTCTTCTTCTTCTTCTTCTTCTTCTTCTTCTTCTTCTTCTTCTTCTTCTTCTTCTTCTACTGCTACGGCGACGGCGACGGCGACGGCGACGGCGACGGCAACAGTAATGACATTGCTTATCAGAGAAGAGGATTGAGGGGAAATGGCCAAGAAATCAGATCCTAAAACCAAATTCAGGATCTGAAAGCTGGGGAGGGGGAACTTCTGAGAGGAAGAAGCTAAGGAATAGAATGAAGCAGTGCCATCTTTCAAAGCAGAATTTGATTAGTGAAGTCTCCCCTTAAGTGATACAGAACTGGGTTGCTCTCATAATTCAGCCAAGGTGGAAGGCAAACATGACAGGGCTAGGTCACAGCATGCGGTATTTCAAGTGCGGTGTGATTGATGCATAGTTGTTAGCAGTGACATTGATGGGTCTCCATATCTAGCAGGTGCTACAAATGTTTCAATTTTGTTTAAAACAGCACTTATTTTTATTTGCTACTCTGGAAAAAATATTTTGAGTGAACTTAGTGCCTATGAAAGAGGACAGATTTACAGCCTCAGAGGTTTAAACAACCTGTAAAAAAACATACACCACTATACAATGGGTATACAGTATCATGATCTTAGAGACTGTGTGATTTTGTGTTACTTTTTTTAAATGAAAGGAAACTAACATTTTAGCATCCAAGATTCTCAGTTAAATCACATTGTGGAAATAAGGATTTGTCCAAAATAAATTTAAGAAATCAGCCAGCAAGTGTAGCTTTCTTTCTATTCAAATAACAAATCTAAATATATATGTGGATATTTCTTTAAATGAGAACAACATTTGCAATACAGTTCAATACATTTCTCCTTAGAACTGAATCTTTTTTAGCTTGAGTTACCTGGGGCTTACTCCCAAGTAAGTGAGTGTAGGACTTCAACCTTAATGAGCTTCTTGGGGAATAATTGTACATTACTTAGGGAATAAATTTTCATATCTTTAAAAGCTGATGACTAAGGGTAAAATCCATTATCTTCTTGAAGACAGTTTCAATGTATATAAATAGATTTGGATTAAAGGACACATTTCACTTGGGACAATTAAGAAGCTTCTGGGGAAAATCTGCCCTCCATAAATGGATCACTTGGCCTGAATTTGACAATGCATTTCTTGAGTTTCCTGAAGGGATTAAATACCCCATAATTTTTTTTATTCCAACAGACAGACATGTACACAGAGCTAAATGTAGCTCACTCGGAAGGAAATCTAAACTGGAAGGCTTTGTGGCCTAGCAAGGTCTACCTCTGCCCAAGCTTCTTTTTCAAAGAAGAAGTTACTCCAGTGCTAGTTGTGAACCTCCTTTCTGAGCAGGAAGTTAAGCCTAGCTAGTCCACTAAGACTTCCAGTTTAGGCCTTTCTCTTGGCTGAGCCACATTTAGGTTCTCATCTGTCAGACCCAGAATGCTGTTACCTTTCACACTGAAATGGTACCTATTTATCTACTTGCAATTTATTGCTTTTGAACTGCTAGATTGGCAGGAATTAGGACAGATGACAGGAGCTCTCAGGTCTCAAACTGCTACCCTGCCATTCTTCTGGTCATCAAGCTCATTGTGTGAACCACTAAGCCACTACAGTCCCTTTTACAATCTTATGCATTGATTTTTCTCCATCCTCACAGTGGAACAAATGAACAAACAAATGACGTTAAACCCTATGGGATGAATCACATAATGTCAAACTCCATAGAGATACATTGGAACCAGCACAGACTCCAGGGGACAATGTGTGATACATCCCATAGGGTTTAATGTTGTGCGGTGCAAAATTTTCTTCAGATTTCTTAACGTTATACATTTTTAGCGTGTGGTGCACACGTTATGTGGGGTATTAATGTATAGGAATTTTGACTTAAAGTCAACTGTTAATCCCTTTTATGACCCAGTAACCTTGTACCCATGGTGCAGGCATGGTACTGACAGAAGAGCTAAATTAAACTAAGAGCTATATTGTTGGAGTAATTTACAGAATAAAATAAAGTAAAACTTTCTAAATAATAAAATGAGACTGTATAAATGTGTTTAGATTAATATTCTCAGTGAAGTTGAAGAAGGGAGTAAGAAAGACTTCAGAAGCAAAATATATTCCCAATACCTTATCCTTACAGACTTGGTTTCCTTGAACTACATTCCACCAAACAGTCACAACTAGGAACTGATACTGTATTCTCAATCAGCAATACATGACTTTTTCAGTGGTCACATATTATGTGCAACTGACTTTTTCTTCCTATTGCCTGTACAAAACAGTTGACAAAGCATGTTGCATGAGGAATTTCTAACCAATATTCATATTTATTGACTGGCTTACCCAACAAGGTATATAGCTTTGATGCCCTCTTTTTATAATACAGGTAACAAAGGCATCCCATATTGTTTTAGTTGTAATAAGGTAGAGCAGTGGTTCCCGATATGGGGCCCAGGCACCAATGGGGACTTAAATTCCCAGTAGCTCAAGTTAGTACATTGGCTGATTGGTGCTTCAGGGAATTGTCTTAGGCTTCTGAGAATTGAAGTCCAAAAACCAAAGATTGTGAAACACAGAGGTAAACCCAGTCATGTCTGATTCCAGGGGGTGGTTCTCATTTCCATTTTCAGCCAAAGAGCCAGCACTGTCTCTGTCTGCAGATGTCTCAGTGGTCATGTGGAAAGCATGACTGCACACTGGAGCACACAGAACACTGTTACCTTTCCCACCAAAGTGGTACCTATTTATCTAATTGCAATTTCTTGTTGTTGAACTGCTAGGTTGGAGAGATGACAGGTCATCACACTGTGTCAAACTGCTGACCTACCATCTTTTTGGATGCCAAGCCCAGCTTTTAGGTGTAATAATGAATACGAAAGTTAGGCTTTTGGATTGTACAGTAACATTATGCTCTTACTTAGACAACATTCAGAGACTATACACAAAGTATAAACAAAAGCATGGCCATAATGTGACAAAATTCACCCATCTTTATAAACTCTTGGATAAAACAAAAACCAATAAACTTGCCAAAATGCTCTGCAGATCTGTTGAGGACAAGGAGGAGGAACTAAAAATCTATCACATATTTCTATGTTCAAGTCTATCATTCTAGATTTAGAATTGCAACATGACAAACAAGATAGAAATATTACTCCATTGCTACACTTAGATCTCCATTACAAGGTGTGTTGAAAGTCATCTTGCCTTGGGACCTTTGATGCCTTCTGGGATGTTTACTGGGGCTGAGCTAAGATTGCTGTAGCTGAAAAGAAGGGATAAGTAGAAGGGATAAGCACATGCTTCTGGCAGATTGTATCTTCCCAACACCTCCCATGCTACAGAAATAATGAGCAGTTAACATTTGTGAGCTTAGTTATCTAAGCTGATATTGTGTGTTGGTCCCTGTGAGTACCTTTTAGAGAAGAGACACTGGCTGCCATTTGAGTATTAATAACTGAGCAACTGAGTCATGATCAAGATTCTTATGTCACCTTACCTCACATTGTCAGGATGCTCTATTTCTTGGTGCTTCTTAAACTTTGTTGAAATGGATCATTGTCATTTTGTTGTTGTTGTTGTTGTAACAACAACATCAGATATCACAAAAGATATTGTGGCCCCTTTCAGACTAATACATTTCTTTCCAGTGTAAACTTGTGGCGCATATGTGTCTGAAGAAGAGATTTGTAATCCATGAAACCTCACACTGAAACACATATGTTAGACTTAAAGGTGACACAATACTTACTGTTTTATTTTTGTTGCTGCTGGAAAAGACAACTTTCTCTTTAGAATCAGAAATAAATTGTCTCTAGGAAACACAATACAGTACTATGCTATGAATAGCATATGAAAGAAAGAAAGAAAGCTTGACATTAAAGCCATCAATAATCAGTAGTCATCCAGTTTAAGGAGTTGGATGGTCAAACTAAACCTTAAGGGAAATGTGCATTTCCCCTGATAAACCCTTTGCCCCTCTCACAATGGGAATTTCTAAGATAAGCTTCAGAAATCAGACCTACAAATATAAGCTTTTATTTACTTTCCGGTGGTTGACTAAAAAGCAAAATACACTAAATGCAAGATATGTGAGGAAAATTGCATGTTGTGATAAGTAAGTATATTCAGTGTTACAACAGTGCAGGGTTTTTAAATCCAGGATTTCTAAAGGGCCTGTCAAACCCTTTCCCAAAACCCAAACACAGATGTTCAAGTTAGAGTGCTAGCTGCCTCTATTTAGGTTAGGCTAAAATAGTGGTTCCCACACCCCACAGGACAGGGGGACTTCAATTTCCAGAAGCCTAAGTTAGTCCACTGGCTGATCAGAGCTTTGGAGAATTGACTTAGGCTTCTGGGAATTGAAGTACAAAAACGAAAGTTTGGGAAACACTGGAAGATAAAGTTGAAACAGAGGAGGTTGTTTCAGGCAGAAAGAAGTATTGAATTGAATATGGTTTGAGCAGTTTAGTATAAGGATACAGAAAAAAAACTCCTTAAGTAAATTGTTTTGGAGGACTCTCCCTGTCATTATTTTTTTTAAAAAAAATGCATAACCTGTCTAATTGTTTCTGTATTTTTTTCTAGCTGCACAACTGCAGTTTTCAAGTGTGTTTTCACCCATTGTACATTTTATCTCCACCTGAGTGTGAAAATAAAACCTGTGTCACACAAAATCTCATCTGTGTTGAGTTGATGTAGAGTTAGCAAAGGGTGCTAGAAAATGACCCCATTTCACTGTTTAATCTGCTCTGATAGCTGAAGGGGGAAGCAAACAGATGTGGGTCAACTTGTAGAGGAGATTCCTCTGGCAAAGTATTGCTCTTCAGATGCTTCATAAAGTAATAAAGCAAATAATGGAGTCTCTTGGCTGACCTCACCGCTTTGTTCCCTCCATCTGGATTTGGCTTTGATAGACCACAGAAAAGCTGTGGGTAAAGGAAGGGTAAATTGTAAAATGGATTGCCAAAAAGATGAACAAGTAGATCCTAGAGCAAATCAAGACTCTAAAGCAGGGATTCTCAAACTGTGGCCTAGGGCTGGATGTGAACTGCAGCACTATTTCATGTGTCCCTCCACTGCGTCCACCACACCAGGAAGTGCCATGTGGTGGAGGAAGAGCAAAATGGCCATCTGAAGGTGTGACCCGGCCCCCGGCTTAAAAAGGTTGAGAACTCCTGCTCTAAAAGAAGCCACAGGCTTGACTTTTCAAGAACAGGTCTGTTAAGGACAGGTCATTTGGAGATCACTCATTCATACAGTTGTCAAACATCAGAGGTGACTTGACAGCATATAACACACATTGTTCTCACTGTTGGATGATCTCTGGTGAGAGCGGGACAGCTCTTCTTGACCTCTCAGATACCATCTTCTGGGATGGCTCCAAGGGTTGGGGGTCCATGCCACTGTGTGGTCTTGGTTTTCCTCATTTCTGAAGGGCTGGACCCAGTTGGTGTGTTTGCAGAACGAGAGGTCTAGCCCTAGGCCCCTTCAATATGGGGTGCCTCAGGACTCAGTGCTGTCACCTCTCCTATTTAATATCTACATGAAGCCTCTGGGTGAGATCATCCTTTCCTACGGGGTGAGGTATCATCAATATGCAGATGATACCCAGTTATACATCTTGGCCTCTGGAGAGCCAAGAGATGCAGTTGAAGTCCTATCCAAGTGTCTCGAGGCTGTTAGGGTCTGGATGGCAGACAACAGTCTATAGCTGAATCCTGGCAAGACTGAGTGGCTGTTGGTCAGGCCCCCCCCCCCCCATGTTATCTTGGGAGCTACCATCTTTGGTTCTGGATGGGCTATTTTGCTCCAAACAGACCCGGTGCATAATTTGGGGGTCTTCATGGACTCAAAACTCCTGCTCAAAGAGCAGGTGGCAGCTGTGGCCAGGAGGGCTTTTGCACAGCTTCGTGTGATATGCCAGTTACCCCTGCTCCTAGATTAGGACTCCTTGCTCATGGTCACATACCAGCTGGTCACCTCCAGACTTGATTATTGTAACATCAGAGGTTGCCCCTGATGACCATTTGGAGGCTACAACTGGTCCAGAATGCGGCTCTTCAGGTGGTGCTGGGGTGTGGGGGTTATGTTCGAGCCTTGCCACTGCTCCAGGAGCTGCACTGGTTGACAGTATGCCTCCGGGTGCAATTCAAGGTGCTGGTTATTACCTTTAAAGCCCTACATGGTAATGGGCTAGGATACTTAAGAGACTGCATCACCCCAAGAACATCTGTCCATCCCACCAGAGCGGACCAGAGAGGCTCTCTTGTGGTTCCATCTGCCAGATGGGCATGCCTCTCAAGCACAAGGAAGAGGGCCTTATCAGTGTCTGCACTGGCCCTATGGAACCTCCTGCCAATTGAATTGCGCCTCCAGACAGAGTTGCTGCCCTTCAGGAAAGGGTTAAAGACATGGCTGGCAGGGCAGGTGTGGGGCACCAGTGGTACAGTGACCTCAGCTTGCTGGTTAATTTAGTAAATATTATCTCTCTCTTTTAATCTTTAATCTTTTAATTTTTGAACTTAGATTTGTAATCTTTTAAATTTTTTGTTGCTTGTTAGTGTTGATTGGGTTTTTAGAATTAATTATAATGTTGCATTTTTCTATATTGCTTTACTTGTAATTACAGTGATTGTCTAACTGTTATGTGAGCTGCCCTGAGTCGGGTTTCCTGATTGGGCGGCATACAAGTGCAAAAATTAAATTAAATTAAATTAAATTAAATTAAATTAAATTAAATTAAATTAAATTAAATTAAATCCATAAGCAAGGCGCAATTGTGATATGACACACCACTTTTTTTGATGACCCAGCATGGATTTTAAAACATCAGTCTTAGCTTCCACTTTCCTGGTTTTGTGGAACTTCAGCCAACATAAGAAAGTCTTATCTCTAACCTTGATCCAAATCACTGAACAGTTAATGCACCACACCTGGATATTAAGTTGCCTGTTGGATTCTCTATTCATTATATTGCATACACTCATGTTTGCACCTTGGGTGTATTTCTACATTCATCCTTGAATCCATCAGGTGGTGGCTAGGAGCACATTTGTAGTGTTAAAAACAATGCAGCAGCCCCATTCCCTGACATGTGCCTCAGTTACATCCCATTTGTATGATATGCTCTACACCATGTGTTTGAAGGCTATGTGGAAAAATCAACTTGTTCAAAATTTTGAAAGCAAATTGCTGATTGAAACCAGTAACAGGGGCCTTGCTTACTACAACAAATTCACTAGCTGTCAGTCAATTTCTGAGCCCAATTCAAAGTACTGGACATAACTTGTAAAGTCATATAGTTTGGATGCAGTCTATTTGAAAAACCATATCTCACCACATAATTCCCCTAGTCTCTGAGTTCTTCTCATAGGCATTTTTGGTAAGGACACAAGAGAGGATTTCTTGTGTGGCAGTTCTTAAGTCTTGAGATTTTTGCCCCCCAGCCCTCCCCCCAAGAAAGACATAGACAACAGCGTGGAATGAAACTGGCCACTTTATTAAGTGACAATGCTATATGAAAAGTGCAACAAATAACCTAACTGCAGGGGTCAGAGGCACGGGGTAAACTTCCAGGGGGAGGTACCCTCCCTTATCAAAAAACGATTGACCACCCCACCAAACGAGGTAGCCAATAAACACCCTAAATCCCTCCCCCTGGACTCCAACACGGCCAATCAGCTGAGACCCAAAATTCCTACCCGGCCCAAAATATTGCAACCACTTTGGCTACTTCGATTTTCAGGATGGGTGGGTGGGCGACAAAATCCCAAACTGACAAGACAATACTGGAACTTTCCCTCAGTACAAAACTTAAAACCACGCCGCCCCTGCCGCCCCTGCCGCCCCTGCCGCCCCTGCCGCCCCCGCCGCCGCGCCCCCTCGAAAGACCTCAAAGCCAATCGGCTCTTTCCAGAGGTGGGGCGGCAAAGACCTCTCGCACGCAGTAGTCACTGCAGCAAAGGTACCCTTCTTGCTGTTTCTGTAGCACTTGTAAATCCATTGTTATCCAATATGCTACATATCTTGAGAGGGTCTAAGTCTAAGTTTCCAAGTCTATTGAATCTCTTGCCTCACTGACACTTCCTTCTTGCAGTCCTTCTGTTGGCAGATGAACACCTTGCTCAATAAGTTGTGTTTTCAGCTTTAAACTGTTGGAGGAGTATACTTTTTAGAAGAAGATGCAGCACATTTTTTGTTGTTGTTCAGTCGCATAGCCAAGTCCAACCCTTTGTTACCCCAAACGCCAGGCTCCTCAGTCATATGCCATCAGCCCGGCCAGATCTATGCCCATCACATCAACGAGGCCATCCAGCTACTTCATCCTCTGCTGCCCCCTTCTCCCTTGCCTTCAATCTTTCTCTCAAATGAGTCCTCTCTTCTCATTTGGTGGCCAAAGTACTTGAGCTTCAGCTTCAGTATTTGTCTTTCCACTGAGCAGTCAGGGTATATTTCCTCCAGGATTGACTAATTTGATCTCTTTGCAGTCCAGGGGACTCTCGAGAGTCTTCTCCAGCACCACAGTTCAAAGTTGTCTATTCTTCTGTGCTCAGCCTTCCCTTATGGTCCAGCTCTCACAGCCATACATTACTACCGGAAAGACCATTGCTTTAACTATGCAGACTTTTGTTGGCAGAATGACGTCTCTACTTTTTATTATGCTGCCTATCAGGTATTTTACATTTGTTTTAACTTTTTAAACTAATTATGTTGTTCATATCTGTTAAGTTTAATTTTATTTTATTTTAATGATCTTAAATCACTATGATTTTATATATGAATTTTTGAAATCATTGTATGTTGTTTCGTGTTCCTTAATTGAAAGAAAGGTGAGATATAAATAAAGCATGTAACAAATAAATAAAAATAAAGGAGCCCTGGTGGCTCAGTGGTTAAATTGCTGTACTGCAACCAAAAGGTTGCGAGTTTGATCCTGGCCAGGATTTAAGGTTGACTCGGCCTCCCATCCTTCTGAGACAGGTAAAATGAGTACCCAGCATCTGGGGGGGGGGATACAAATTAATTTGTGAACCACCCACCCAGAGAGTGAACTAAGCACTATGGGGCAGTATATAAGTGTGATTGGTTTGAAGTGTGATTGGTCTATATCTAAAAGTATGACGTTTGAGATGATTTTGGCTTAAAAACAATATGGATCTGGTTTAAGAGCTGCTGATGACTAGAAATAGCTAAACTAAAGTAATGTTAAGAGCTAGGCATGAGAAGAGACAGCTAAGGATGCTCATTACTATGAGATGTATTATGATTCAAAAAGGTGGCCCATGATTATTCAGTTCTGCAATACACATTTTTGGATAAAATATACTTAATATGTTATTTATTCCTTGGTAATAACAGGACTGTGAAAAAGAGTTGTTACTGTTACAGTAAGATTAGGATATTTTAACTCTGCATTGTAAATTGCTGTGTTGCTTATTTCTTCTCCTCTTTAAATCTGTAATTGTCTCTGCTTGTGTATGAAGAGAATCTCAGAAAGTTCTAAAAATGAATTTGAATTTAATGGTTAGTTTCAAGGTAGTTTGAACTATACATTGTCCCTAGGCTGAATGGATTTTATTTTCATCAGCAACAAATATCAGGCTGGCTCACTGTCAGTGGAATTAAAATTGAACTTTGTGTTCTTGTTCTTTCCCTCCCCACCCTAAACCCATATGGATACAACTCTCTTTTATGCAAAATAATTTGCTTATCTGCTTTTAAGTATCACTCCACCACAGCACTTAGTTTTAATTTCAGAGCTTCTATCAGATGTGCAGCTTAAATTACATAGCTCTTTTTCAATAGTTTAGTCCAAAGAAATGTCAGGTGTAATGTGATAAATGAATCTCAGGATCTTTAATGATGAAGTCAGAGCTTATGTTCCTATGGACCACTGAGGTTTTCCAGAGAATAAAAGTAGACACGAGTGAATGAGAATTTAGTGAGAAATTGGCATCATAGTTCATTACTTTAAAAACAGTGAGTAACCACGTATAGCTACTACAGCTGGTTTATTCTGTCAATTAGTCATATCCATGCTCTTTTAGATAGGCCAATTAAATACATCATTAGTTGTTTTATGGGGTCTCGATTTAGAAGTCAGAGGGAAATTGTTCCTTTCCTCTAAGAAGAGTTATATATAATTCTCCCCTGATGAAAATCTGAGCCCTTCTAAGAGATTGATTTCATACCACTAGCTGTCTCAAGCACATATCTCAAAAGGAGCATTAGCATACTTATGTATTTATTGTAGTCAAGTACAAAATCCTCAGTTTTTGAAGATAGAACAAAAAGAACAGGCCTTGCATCTTGGCAGGGCTTGTATTTGGAAGTTTGAAGGGCTCCCTGAAATCCTAAAATGCCATAGTTGTAGTTTCTGAAGGAGTAGCTGTGTTACTCTGCACAGGGAGAGCAGAGAAGAAGCAAAACAAAAATAAAAACAGAAATAAGAAATATAAAGAAGACAAATATGTTGTGGCACATGACCTTAAGTCGCTTTAAAAGAAAACCTGATTCTTTTGACAGTCAAGATATCCCCAAAGATTCCAGGAAGAAATACAATGAATTGTTTCTGTTAGAGAAGTCCTCTTCCTAATCGTGAATCATCACCTTTTCATGAAATTTGGGCTTGGCCTTCCTTTTTCACTGTACCCAAGATACATTTCTTTCACAAAAGGCCAAATGTGACAAGGTCTTAGTTGATAGGCTCTCAGAGGGCTGGAGAAAATTTGTTTTCACATTCAGATGAAACTGGCACACAACCCCACCTCATCATGGTGTTGACTCTACACTTGCAGAGTCCACTTCTTGAGGAGCACAATATTTTCTAGAAGGCAATAAATGATCTTTTTTCCAATTTCTTGACCTACTGGCACTGTATAAATAGCTCTCCCTAGCTCTGTCTTTGCCAGTTCTCCATACTCATTTTCTAGTTCATCTCTTGCTGCTCCTTCTTGTGTCCTGTACATTCTCATCACTTCTGTTTTAGTTATAAATGCTACAAAAGAAGTGCCAGAATAAGAATAGGATCTCACTATTATATTCCTTAACTTCATAACCCAATAAATTCCTCTCCAGGAGACCTCCCACTGTCACCAAAAAACTATGAAATACTATTGATGAAGCCTTACATTTCTGCATAGCTCAGTTTATATGCAGTAATTTGAAGGGTTTCTTTGATATCCTTCCATATGAAGCTAACACAACATGTTGTGGGGAAAATCTTTCATAATCTTCTGCTAAATGCCAGGAAAAATCCATGCTGTTACAGTGCCACATCTCATACAAAGATGCCTGCTCAAAAACTCTTTAATGCCCAATCTTATCTATGTAGGTTGTTAATAATGCATATTTACAAAATAGGTGTTGAAGTGTCTCTAGCCAGGTTACCCTCCCATGGTGATAGAGTAGACCATATTGCCAATGACTCAATGTCAATTGTCAGGTGGTGGTTAACTAATCTGACAACCCTGAGAACTAATAGGTTGGGTGCCAAAGTCCACTAGGAATGGTAAAGGTCCCCAAATGGATTAGATCCCATTTGAATCCATCTTGATGGAGGGCAGCAGCTTAATCAATAATGGTCTGGGGCCAATGAGGACGTTGTGTGGCAAAAGGGCTTTGGACCAGAAAGTGAGTCGTGGAACTGTGATATGAAAAGCAGATGAAAAGCCACTGCATTGTATTCTCAGGACAGACTTCATGGCTGATCTCCGTGAGGATCACCAATATTTGGATTTGGATATGGCAGAACAACAAGAAGAAGAT
This sequence comes from Furcifer pardalis, assembly GCA_030440675.1. Lineage (NCBI taxonomy): Eukaryota > Metazoa > Chordata > Lepidosauria > Squamata > Chamaeleonidae > Furcifer > Furcifer pardalis. The sequence goes on from CP126891.1 coordinate 129,310,873, forward strand.
GTTGAGAAATATTCATGTCATTTTGCTACTATTACAGAGCAGGTAGGGCCCAGCACACTGAGGCTGTTATTATTATTCTAATCCAATTCACGAGTGCCAGTACAGTATCATGTTTCTGTGTCCAAATAGGATTGGGTAGGTTTAGATTGAAACTTCTACTTGAACATGAAGCAATTTTGTTTATCAGTTCTAAATTTAACCTATATCATGTTGTTGTTTTGGAATGAAATGGGAAGGGGGCATGTCTGTTGATAGAGCTCCCTGGGAAAAACTAGGGTACAAAATTAAAATAAATGCATCGATATACAGTACATAATATAATAGACAGCTTTCCTCGGTCTGTGGAAACCAGTTTCCCCTGCACTTTCTGGGAGTCACAATTTCACTGAAAACATGTTTTCCAATTTTAAAAACAACAAAAATGTTTTCCCTTTGTTTTTTTTACAACTAGTTATGACCAGAGCTTCACTTTCAAACTATTAGTCCCCATCTCTTGCTTTATAGGACAAACACATTTCTTGAAAACTTCAAAAATCGTGAACCCTTTCTTTTGAACCATAACTTTTTTTCTTTCCAGTGATGTAGTGTGGCTAACTTAAAAAATATGCACCAGAGGGCTGAATGCTACTCATGGCTCATGTATTGCCTTTATTGTAGTATCTATTGGTACATCACAGAAAAAATATTGAAGCAAAGTAAGCAGAAAGACAAACAGGACTGCCTTGAGAGACTGGCCATTATTTCTCAAACTTTTTGAACATGGCCCCACCTTTCTAAACTTATCCTACCACCTCGAAGGATGAAATCTCCACACATTGGATCTGCTCATGAGTGTGTAAAGAAATGTGCAATGCTACCTAATTCCTGTGGAGCACAAAGATCTGCAGACTGAGGTAGCCCTCCTTCACACTGCTTATTAGAAATGGTTTACAGTTCTCTTCCTTGAAATGACCTTCAGGTAAACTTCATAACAATACAACATTTAAATATCAGCTTCCAGAAGAGGAAACCACTTTGGCACGTGGATGTAGGTAGGGGAAATTTCTTGTCTTCCTGAGTCCCCAGGGTGTTCTTTGGAAGGCTAAGAAACCCAATAGAAAGAGAGCAAGAATGTCCTAATGCTACCCATCACAGTAGCAATGGGGTAATATAAAGATACAAGGACTTCTGAAGCCTTTCTGGGAAACATAGAAGCAATGAAAGTGCTTCCTTTAAGTTTCTTGCAACCTTTCCAGAGGGAATCCTGCCTCATAGTTTGGAAATCGCTAGGGGCAAAATAATACATTATAGTGATTACAAGTTTGCTTTTAATTTTTAAAAACCTGCTTCCTCACATAGATAAATGCAGGCCTACGTGCAAGTGGACACATGCACACACAAGCAGAGATACTGTAACACATTTCAAAAAAAAAAAAAAAGGTTGTGTAATACGCTTCTTGGATCACCAAAAGAACAAACCATGGTAAGCTTTGTTCAAACAGATCAAACCAGATTCCTCACCCAACTGGGCACTGCAGAGCTAAATAAGTTAAGTGACAGAAACCCAAGTAAAATAAGGCAACGTTGTTTTCCTTCAAATCCTGATACTGCATTATCTCAGCAGGGAGACATTTTGGACTCTTGGGTTTCTCTCCCCACTTCCCTTGATGAAAAGTGCTGCCTGACCTGGAAACTAATTTATGTTAGATTTTTTGGGAGTGGTCCAATAAAAGTACTATGGTATACATCTTTGCTTTGTGCAATAGTCACATGACTACTCTCCTTTTTTTGTAGTGATAGCATTTGTCCACTATGAAAAAGCATTTGACAGCATTGAAGTAAATGCAGTCATGTAAATGCACTACTCTATGCAGCTCACAACGTTATAAAAACCAGCAAAAGTTTACAACCCCTCCCCCAAAATTATCATTAAATTAAAAAAAACACCAAATACAACTATAGAATAAATAAAAATTACAAGTGATTAAATAATATATCCACCCAGATGGTCGCTGTAAGTTTAAATTATTTCAATATCGTAAAAACCTATAAAATGTCTATTTAATAGACCTAGTAGTAATGATATATTATTCCACAGGGAGATCTCCTTGGTTGAACATCTGTCATTTCTAATCGGTTCTCTGTTTTAAGTATCAGGGTTTTTTGCCCATCCTTCAGGAATCTATATTTTGCATACAGTATCAAAGACTTTGTCTTCCACTTGGCTGCTGATATAGTAAAGGTAAATGTCATCCTTGCTTGAAAGCCAGTTGTATCTGACTCTTGGGTTCAGTGCTCATCTTTGTTCAAAGCTGAAGAGCCAGTGCTGTCTGTGTTTCCAGATGTTTCCATGGACATGTGGCAGGCATGCCTAGACATTGGAGTGCACAGAACTCTGTTTACTTTCCCACTGAAGTGGTATCTATTTATTTACTGGCAAATTCCTTGCTTACGAACTGCCAGGTTGGCAGGAGCTGGGACAGAGAAGGAGCTCACTCCATCGTGCAGTACTTGGGTCTTGAACTCCAACCTTCCAGTCTTCAAGTTCAGAGTCTTAACCACTAAGCCACCAGTCTCCTGTTGCTGATATACTGTAATGTTATTTCTATAGGATGAAGTTCTTGTTATTGTTTGTTAATTTAATGAAGCAATTTTTAACAAAGTCAAATACAGTATATATTTTCATCCAGCTTATCATTATATCAGAAAACAAAAAAGATCAAAAACAAAAATAAAAATAAAAACAAAAACTGCAGCATTTTAAAGACTAACTGCTATATAGCAGTTAGTCTTTAAAGTGCTGCAGTGTTTTTGTTTTTTGTTTTGTTTTTGTTTTCTGATATGCCTGAAACATAGACTAACACTGCTACTATGTCAAAAAATTCTTATCATGATTGTGTCTTTCTTCCCAGCTCAGAATGTAAAACGTGATTTACAAAGCAGTTGAGCATTTTGTGTTGGTGAGCATCAGATCTGGTGTATTTTACTCACTTCCAAGATGTCTCTCACACAGGCTATTTTCCCAGGCAGACCGGTGCGTGCATGCATGCGTGTGTGCGTCTTTACAAATTAAGCTGCACACTGTAGCACATTATCCTTTTCCTACATTTTTTGCATATTTTATCCTGAAGAGAGCGCTCTCTTTTCCTGGGCCTGTTTTCCCGGCATTATTTCGCTTTTATACCATGTGTGTTTCTTTGCTTCCAGTCCAGGTTGATCAGTGGTGGGCTCCTACAAATTTTACTACTACACTGTGGGCGTGGTATGGTGGGCGTGGCCAGGGAAAAGCCCTGAGTTGCACCTGAATTAGGACTACAGTAATACCTCGGTTAACGTTTACCTCGGATAACGCTAAAATCGCATGACGTTAAGTAATCTGAAGAGGAGAATTGGATCGAATAACGTTAAGGTCCTATGGGATGGATCGGATAACAAACGCTAAAGCCTGTGCGGTTACAATGTATCTCTATGGAGCTTTAAAGTTGTCTGATCCATCCCATAGGATTTTAACATGCATCGGATAACACTAAAAATCGGATAACACCAAGACTTGTGGAACCAAGTCTTAGCGTTATCCGAGGTATTACTGTACTTTATTTCAAATCTTGGATGGCTGGGGCCAGCCAGAATTTCTACTACAGGTTCTAGTGAGCTGGTACAAACCTGCTGGTGCCCACCACTGAGGCTGATACCTCGGATTTTATTTTTGAGTATTTTCCTTCTTGCTCTTGGGGTTCCTTGTTGACACAATCTATGGCTTCAAAAGTGATTGTCTGTGTAAATGTATTCCTGCTGGGATCTTACTGTTCCTTTATCTATGAGTGTTGGAGGACTCTTAGTGTCTCAGTTCTGGACCCCTACATACCATCCTAACTTGCTCAGCTTCCCATATTCTTAGTGTTAAATTAGAGCATTGAGCGCTATAAGAAAGAGATTCACTCAATTACTGTTCCTGGTGAGAGTGAAGATGGACTTTTTGGAAAACATTTTTTCAAGGTAAGAAATTATTATCTAGCCCGTCTGGTGATGTGAACTTCTTCAACTGGAATTTAGAATGTGGCAGTGTAAAAAAGGTATAATTTTGTTATTCTTCTAGCTGAACTAGATATTTGGAAAAACCTTATGTTGTTCTGTGCCATCATTTGCATGCGGTTTATGGCAACCCTAAGAGGCTTTTCAAGGTATGCAAGATATTTAATTAATTAATCAATTAATAGACTTCTATGCCGCCCTACCAACTCAGGACGGCTCACAGAATCCACCAATATAAAAGTTACAATAAAACCAAAATACAGTAGCATAAAATACGTACAGTAGTTACCATATGATAGATCAATACACATAATAGATCAATACATAATAAATCAATACACAATAGATCAATACACAACATAACTATCCAGGGGACATTGGAGGGCAATCTGGTAAAGGTGGCAGCATGGATTTTATCAGCCTGCCACCTCTCACAGCTGAAGTCCATTCCTCTTCCCAGCTGTAGGACATTGGTCTTATCCTTCTCTGGGCGGGTAGAGCCCAGAGTTAGGGGGCAGGAGTTTCCTCCACCCAGTGGTGTAGCGTGGGGGGACGGGGGGGGCGGATGCCCCGGGCAGCGGCTTTCAGGGGGCGGCAAAATGTCCCCACCACTTTGGCCTCCATCTGCCTGGGGTTAGGAAACAGGACTTCCCAGGCGGAGGGCGGCCCTTTTGCTGGCGAGCGCTGCTCACCTCCGTCCACCTGGCTGGCCGTCGGGGGCTCTTCGCCGCCTTCCCCTGACTCCACCTCCGTTGCGAGTTCGATCCTGGCGGGATACCAGATTGCCTAAGCCATTCATCCTTCCGAGGCCGGTTAAATGAGTACCCAATGGGACGGAGGCGAGCAACGCTCGCCAGCAAAAGGGCCGCCCTCCGCCTGGGAAGTCCTGCACGCACGCGCACACGCTGCCCACCTCTGCCCGCCCAGCCATCCACCCAGCTTGCCGTCCGAGGGGGCGCTCGTCGGGGGTGGGTGGCGCCGTGGCGCGGAGCCCCTGGCGGCTGGCTGGGCGGGAGGAGGTGGGCAGCGCGCGCGCGCGCGTGCAGGACTTCCCAGGCGGAGGGCGGCCTTTTTGCTGGCGAGCCCTGCTCGCCTCCGTCCCATTGGGTACTCATTTAACCGGCCTCGGAAGGATGAATGGCCCAGTGGTCAGCAAACTTGGCTCTCCAGCTGTTCTTGGACTTCAGTTCCCAGAAGCCTTGATCAGCAGGAGTGCTGACTTGGGCTTCTGGGAATTGAAGTCCAAGAACACCTGGAGAGCCAAGTTTGCAAACCCCTGGCTTAGGCAATCTGGTATCCCGCCAGGATCGAACTCGCAACGTTTTGGCTGCAGTGCAAGAAGGCTGGAAAGTCCATAGGGTTGGTGTGTGTGTGTGTGCGCGCGCGGGGCGCTCGTCGGGGGTGGGTGGCGCCCCTGGTGGCTAGCTGGGTGGGCTGGCGGGCGGAGGTGTGCGGCACACGCGCGCGCCGCTCGTCAGCAGGGGGGCCACCTTCTGCCTGGGTCCTGGGGGGGCGGCAGCGGCGAGCTGGGGGGGAGCGAGTTTGTTCTTCGCCCCCGGCGGCTGAACTCTGTGCGACACCACTGCCTCCACCATGGCGGCACTGCCTCCACCACTGCCTCCACCAGCTGAATGGCTGCAGCTGATCCCAGCGATGACTGGGCCTGAGGGTGAGCAGGCAGGAACAGTGCCCTGGCTGTGGCTGCCTTTATTCTTCTCCAAGCAGGAAGGACCTGGAGTTAGGGGGCAGGAGTTTCCTCCACCATCCAAACGACCACAGCAGAGCCTGGTCCTCATCACTATAGCAATGAAAGGGCCTGAGAGTGAGCGGGTGGGAAGGGCGTCCTGGCTGTGGCTGTCTTTATCCTTCTCCGGGCAGGTAGAGCCCGGAGTTAGAAAGTAGGAGTTTTTTCCACTGCCCGAATGGCTGAGCCCGATCCTCATCTCTCTAGTGATGACAGGGCCTGAGGGTGAGCCATTGGTTTTACCATTGCCAGCTAATCTTTCTCACACTAGGTCAGGCAAAAGGTACTGCAGAATGAATTAACCAAAAGGCAGCTTCATTTTGGCAGTTTAAGATCTGACCTAGACATGGAAGAAGAAAAAGAAGAAGCTGATCTTTTTAATGCAAAAACAAAGTTTCATGTCATTCTTTAGTAATACATCTTGCTGGTGTGTGAAGGAAAATATCCACAGTTCAGTCAAAAAACACAGCAGGATGGAGATGTAAAGAAAAATACCTCCACCATACTGATAGCAATAGTTTAGGCCACAGTTAGCTTCCTTCACATAATGTCTCTTCCTGTTGATTCAGGATATAATGTTGTTCATCTGATGGATAAAATGAACAAAATGCCCTTGTAAAAATGTCTTATTTTGAATTATTTTCTCAGAGAAAGAAAGAGATAAATATGTTACTCCAGCAGACTTTGTACCATTTCAGTTTTAATAAACAGAAGAGCTGTTTGCTTTTATTCAATTGAGCTCTGAATACTCCTAGAGAGCTAGGATTATTGTTAGATAACCTACTATAGGAGATATGCTCAGAGAGCCCTGACATACCTTATTCAAATCACAAGTAGGATCACTACTTTTGAAAATAGCATTGAATGAGGGTGTAAGTCCTCTTGAACCTTGGTGAGAATGAACTAACTTGAAGGATATGTAAACAAGTATAATTTGGGGGTTGCTTCATTGTTTTACCAAACATACTGACTTGAAACTAAGTCTAAGAAAAAGCAGTGAAACTTCTTTCCTGAGCAAAGACATTGAGCAGGGATAGGCAACCTGTAACCTGAGGGATGGATCTGGCCAAATCAACTGGCCCACACTCTCACTCTAGCCAATACCGCAAATGCTGATGCCACCGATGCTGCTGGAATCAGACATATTCTGGCAGTGACTGGACTACCAGTTTGGCTTGCCAACTGTCTGAGGGAGCATGACCCGACCCACAACTTCAAAAGGTTGGTAACCCCTGATGTTGAGGATCAAAATTGAGGTGCTGAGGTGCTATTGTCGGGACTCTCCTTGAACTCTTCTTTTGCCAGGACTTTTTTTTAAATTCCCCTGTTGATCAGTTTCTCTTTATGATATTTTGTGATATTGTGTCTAGTTTTGTTATTTGTTACTTTGTCAGTTGCCCTGAGTCATGCTGCGATTAGGCGGCATATAAGCTGAAATATTAAATAAACAAATAAAATTGAAGTCACAATATGAAGTACTTCAAGGTTTTTCAATGTAGAATATGTATTCTTCTTATCCGTTTCTGCAATGGCATTATTACTATTCCTTTTTTGTTGTTGTTCAGTCGCACAGTCGATTCCGACCCATGGACCACTGTCCGCCAGGCACTTCTGTCCTCCACCATCCTCCTCAACTCGCTCAGTTCTGTGCCCATTGTGTCTACAATGCCATCTAGCCATCTCATTTTTGGCCGCCCCCTTCTTCTTTTGATCTCCACCCTTCCCAGCATCAAGGCTTTCTCAAGAGAATCCTCTCTTCTCATTTGATGTCCAAAGTACTTACTTTAGCTTCAGCTTTACTATTTGACCTTCTAAGGAGCAGTCAGGTTTGATTTCTTCTAAGATTGACCTATTCCTGCCATCCATAAAATGATCTTTTTAAATAGTTAATATAGAGCTTTGTCCTGTGATTTTTTGCTCCTTCTTAAAAAAATACCTGCTGGAAGCAGTGTTTCTTTTTAATAGAACTTTGTACCATTGAGGTGAAGAGAAGGAATTTAATTCTACATTGTTGGGGTCCAGCCCCGTTGGTGCGAAGGAAAAAGAGGGGGGTGAGAAAAGAATAGACTGCAGTCTGAGATCTGGTGCAAAAGAAAGGGAGGGTCTGGAATACCCCCACTCAGGTCAGCATGTATTTATTAGGTTCAGGGTACCACCCCTTTTGGGGAGGGGTTACAGGTAAAAGGCGGGGTTACAGGTAACAGGAAACAATTCACAGGTAACAGGAAATAACCTTATAAGGGCAGGTAAGGGGTCAAAGGTTGCACAGGTTGGGTCAAGGGTTACAGGTCATATGCTAAACTTGCCTCATGGTCAGAGCACATGGCCAGACATGCCCAGGCATGCCCTATATTGCTGACTCACCACTGACTAATTTAGGCAGGCTCACTCTTTGCAGTAAACAAGGCCTCAATATAGGCAGGCTTGCTCTCTGCAGTAAAAAGACAAGGCCTCAAATTACTAACTAGAATAATACTTCAATGGCTAACTAAAACAAGGCTAATACTACTGATATACACAAGGTATAATTAAACTTCCACATCTCAACCTTTTTAATTTTTATTTGCTTAACGCATAAGGGTTAACGTATCTTCGCCAGTCAGTTCCTCTGCTTCAGGGCCAAGTGGGTGATATCGTAGTTGATAAATTTGCTTACCAGATGTTGGTTTAACAGCAGAGCAACAATGATGGAGTGTGGATATGAGAATGGGAGAACAACATAGCATGACACATATGAATGCAATAGCAACAATGATTATATTCTTAAGCAAACCTAATCCTGGCAGCCAAGGCAAGAATCCATCAAGGGAGACAGATAGTATTCAGCAAGTGTAAAAAGGAAGCCTGTAAACATATTGGGTGTCAACAATCAGGTTAAATGGAGTATCAGGAAAAGTATGAAAAGCAAGAATTACAGCACCAATTTCAGATCGCTGGGCAGAGGTCTGCCTATCAGTGAAAAGGATTTTCCACTCGCCTTCAGGGTCCTTCCATGTTAGGGCCCCACGTTCAGGTGATCCATCTGTGAAAAAAGTCACTGCATTATGCAAGGGAAGGGGAGAGAGACAGAGGAGGGTTATGACAGATAGATCCCCAAAAATCAGCAATGGCAACCTGGAAAGTCTCAGAATGCTGGTACAAAACAACCACCTGCTCCTGTGAAAGACGAAAGCAAACAGAGTCAATGTCATATTCTGTAAACTGCACAAAAGATCAGACACCACCTCTGGAAGGGAATAAATGTTTTTGCGTGGTGTGTGTGAGAAAGATGTCCACGATGGCTATGCTGTGCCAAGTAGCTGTTGCAATTGCACCAAAGTGAAGGCTTCAGGGGTCTTGATGGCTGGCATGACTGGAATAGCAGCAGAAAGTTTGTGTCCCAGGTCTTGGTAGGGCAGCATCCGCTGAACCTTTTCTGGTGTGACGATTAGCCCATGGGCCAGTAGCCCTCACCCATGAGTATCTCCATGGGTACTGAAGGATTGGTCCTCTGGTATGCAGCGGCGAGATCATGGCACCCATTTACCTCTGCCAGGGGGAGCAAGTCCTTGATTAGCATATGCCAGTCCTCTGGAATCATCTTAAAAGTGAGCAGGCCTTCCATCACTGCCCTAGTAAAAGGCGTGTACGTTCTGGACTCAGTAACAGCATTTTTAAGTTCCTTTGCTAGCGGAACCCATTGATCAGGGACCGCGGCTGCTCCAGCCACCACTGGAGTGCCCTGGATGACAGGAGATGCCATAGCATCAGCACCGGAACTTTCCAGCATGACTTGAGCTAGAGCAGATGAAAAGGCTGAACGTTGCTCAGGCTGCCCTCCAAGCTGAGGGGGCTGTGAGCCAGCAGGCTCAACCTGGGGTGAGGTGGTAAGGTCTGGATACAGTCTTTTAACCTCCTGCCCTGGGGGGTCTGGGGGCTTCCATTCCCTGTTGTTGTAAGGCGGAGGCGCGGTGGGCAAGGCAACCGGAAGTTCTGCAGGGGGCAGGGGCAGAAGAATTTGAGGCAAGTCTTCTGGAAGCATTTGGTCTAGGAGGATGTTCTTCGGGGTGAGACTTTGCAAACACACACGGACCTTACACCAGGCGTGCAATGCAGGCGCAGTGATTCTGAGGTGGCCTTGGAAGACTGTGCCTATCTTGTCCCAAGTCTTTAGGTCTAGGGTGCTGGGACCCACTTGGAACCAAGGGCACACATTGCTAATGGTACGAATTAGATCTTCCACTTCCCTTGGAGTGGCACTGTAACCATTCTTGGAGAGCAGAAAGAGAAGGTCTTTTTGAAATTTCAGTTGCGGAGAAGAGAGGGAACTACCCATGATTTCAGCCTACATGTGTCTAACTTGACCTTGTTTTACTCACTGTTGGGATCCTGAAAAGGATGAATTAGGCGCCTTGGACCTTCCTCTGGTCGAAGTGAGTAAGCAGACCTTTCCGGTCGTGAGTAGGCAGACCTTCCTGGTCGTAGATGGGCGATGAAGCAGCGTCGTTGTTCCCCGTTCCGGTTCTGTGCCTCCAATTCTTCACCCGCGTTGGCTGTGGTTTCAAAATGCGATCTGCGTTGTTGTTTCCAAAAGAATCCGAGCTCACGGCACCAGATGTTGGGGTCCAGCCCCGTTGGTGCGAAGGAAAAAGAGGGGGGTGAGAAAAGAATAGACTGCAGTCTGAGATCTGGTGCAAAAGAAAGGGAGGGTCTGGAATACCCCCACTCAGGTCAGCATGTATTTATTAGGTTCAGGGTACCACCCCTTTTGGGGAGGGGTTACAGGTAAAAGGCGGGGTTACAGGTAACAGGAAACAATTCACAGGTAACAGGAAATAACCTTATAAGGGCAGGTAAGGGGTCAAAGGTTGCACAGGTTGGGTCAAGGGTTACAGGTCATATGCTAAACTTGCCTCATGGTCAGAGCACATGGCCAGACATGCCCAGGCATGCCCTATATTGCTGACTCACCACTGACTAATTTAGGCAGGCTCACTCTTTGCAGTAAACAAGGCCTCAATATAGGCAGGCTTGCTCTCTGCAGTAAAAAGACAAGGCCTCAAATTACTAACTAGAATAATACTTCAATGGCTAACTAAAACAAGGCTAATACTACTGATATACACAAGGTATAATTAAACTTCCACACTACATCACATCCCCTATGAAATTAATGTCCATGATGAAAGACTCCTGGTCAGAAGTAAAAGAAAGAAAGAAGAAGAGTGAGGGATGCTGAATAGCTATGCTTACATAATTCAGCATTACACAAGCAGTAATCCTAGTGGTACCAAGGCAGAATTACTAGTCACAGCCAGAATTTCTCAACCTTGGGCCTCCAGGTGTTCTTGGATTTGAATTACCAGAAGCCCAAGTCAGCATCCCTGCTGTTCAGGGGTTCTGGGAACTGAAGTCCAAGAACATCTGAGGACCCAAGTTTGAGAAACCCCACATGACTAAGCATACCTGCTGGTGTGTTTTGCAACGATCATGAGGGGAACTGCAGAATTTATGTGGTGGTCAAATTTAAAAATCCTGGTTGTCATGGGCATAGCATTCAACAGGTTTGCATAGTCTTATGGCTTAAAATTAAGCAAAGGTATTCATGACTCCGACCAATAAAGGAGAAGCTCCAACACAGAAATGGCTTTCCTAAACATTCCTCAAAAGGCTTCCAAAGGTTTTGTTAAAGAAAAGTAGCTTTATTTAACTGAACTGGCTTTTAAAAAGAGGTTTGGGGGCAAATCTCTGTAAACACCATACTCCTTTGACAACAGGTAATAGAAAAGGAGGTAGAATAAATGCTCCATCTGGAAGAACCCTCAGATCTAGAGAGGTGCTGGCTATTAAACCATGGGATAATAGAAACATGTGTCTGTAATCCTATTTATCACTCTGAAAAACAACATAACATTATCTTTTTAGGGTATGTACAGATAGCATAATCCTTTTGTTTAAAGAAAAATAAGTATTTCAGAAGTGGTCCATGGCACAGTAAAGAGATCAAATGAGCTCAAATAAAGGTCACTGATCACAGGGATTAACTGTGTTTATCAGGGGCCACAGAAACAGCTTCAGTGCATGAAGTTAAAATAGTCCTTCATTTACTCCCTTACTGTGATAGCAAGCAATTCACAGCAGCATTGACAATGAGGATTCTCCAAACCAAACCCAACTTGCTACTGTAGGAAAGAGCAAGTCATGAGCAACATCTCATACTGAAATCAGCAGTCAGCTCAAGGACATCTAGTGATTCATTGCTGAGTGGGAAAGAATTAAAATACAGGCTTCTCCAAGGTTAAATCCACTGTCCTGCTAGTGTTACCACACTGACTCACTGAATTTACTAGTCTTTTGACTTACTGTTAAATGATTCATTGGTTCACAAATTCCCCTTTTATTGCATTAGAATGACTGGTGACAGTACTAGTCAATAGCTTACTGACCATTTTTCTTTTTCTTTTCATTTTTTGCCCTGTTAAGTGTTTAATCCTAACCTAACGAATGTTAGATTAGGGTTAAACATTTAACAGGGAGCAAAAAAGGCCAGTAAGATATTGACTAGTCCTAACATAAGGATTGTTAGAGAGACTGCAGTGGCTCAAGTGGCTAAGACGGTGAGTGGAAGGTGGCACGTCAACAGTTCGATACCTGAATACTGCAGGACAGAATGAGCTCCCATCTTTGCCACCCCATCACCCCCCCCCCCAATAAGACAACAGGAGTCCAGCTTGGAAGAAAATAAGGGCCGCTTTATTAAACAACAAAACCAAAACGTCCCTTGAAAAGGGGCCCGGAATTCGGAGCGTAAGAGGAATCCCCAAACCGGAATTTGGAAACCTGGGTAACCCCAGCCGGGATCACCTGACTCCTCCCAACCTCCTACCTGATCTTCCTCATCCAAAAGGGGAAACCCCACCCCTCAGAACTTCCCGCAAACCCAACACAAAAAATACATTTTGGTAAGAAGCAGGCAAACACAGCCCCAACCTCAGCCAATTTGCCGAGGCCCAAAATTCCTGCTTGGTCCAAAATATTGTGACTGGATAACTCCCTTACCAAAAAAGGGTGGGCAGGTGGGTCACCTGACTCCTCCCAACCTCCTACCTGATCTTCCTCATCTAGAAGGGGAAACCCTGTCCCTCCAAACTTCCCGCCACTGCTGGAGGGAGCATACCGCGACCCAGGCCCCCTATCTCTAAACATCTCTGAATGCCCCTACTAATCTCCCTAATAAAACTCTCATACCCCTTCCAACTTAACCTCCTCCCACCCCAACAAAAACATGTGGGATCGCACCAAGAAATTGTGGAGTGCCCTAGGAACCCATGTCCAGAGGCGCCAGTTCTTGCAAAAGTTTGGCATTTTTGATGAGTCTGATATGTTCCAGGTCGAAGGCCGTGTCCTGGGATATCCGCTCTACCAAACTGTATGTCACAGGAAGAATTTCAGAGCAGAGAAATGCCATCTTGGGCCACGTGGCTCTCAAGCACTCCTTAGCCTTCCTGGCACTGTCCACAACCGCCGCCTCCCTGCCAGTTCCTAGCTGCTCTCCACCAAGGTGCACCACCACAACCAACGGAACTCCATGGATGGAAAGAGGAAGGATGTTGTCATGCAAAGAGTCAAAGGTGTGCCCTTGCTGGCTGTCCCAGATGACGTTCCTTCTAGGCATGCCCAGATGAGAACCCAGAAAGTGAGCCCTCGCCCTCGCCTCTCCTGCATCCAGGTGTTGATTGCCAACAATCCAGATGGTCTCCTTCAACCCCAGGTGACCACCTGGAAAACTAAAAAACTCATTACCTTCTCTTCCTCTCACTCAATCTAAGACAAAGAGGGGAGCTCCCATATGTATGCTTTGAACCTCTCAGAAGTCCACCTGCTGGCTTTCTTAATAACCGCCTTGTCGTAACCCAGAGCTGCCAACGTGGATGCTGCCCCAATCCTAAATGAATGAGAAGAAAACTTCCAATCCGCAACTTCCACCACCTGTAAGGCTTTAACCAGTAAAGCTGTGAATGGAAAACGGGTTTAAGGTTCACCATCCTTATGTACCAAGAAGACACCTTTCCCTTCACCGCGTAGCAGAGTGTAAGCTACCACCGCCTCCACTGGACAGATCTCTCGCAGTGCACATGTGCCCAGGCAGAGACACTTACCTTCACCCGACTGATCTGTTTTGCACCACGAAGACATATAACTTACTGTCTGCCACTACCACATCCCTGAATTGAAGACCCTTATTGCCTGGAGCCTTTTTGGAGCCCACCACCAATTCACTAACTCTCAATGCCCCGAAAAAGGCCAAAGCCAAGGCTGCCCTGAAAAGACAAGTTTCAAAATCATCCTTGCAAACCACTCCCCAGGCCCTGAACAACCTAATTAATACTGCAGGAGAAAAAAGGGGTACGAGAATCCCCCACGATTTGGCCATGAAAGCAATGGCTGCCGACTTTACCTGAATGGTGCGGGCTTGCAAACCTTTGTTGTGCAAATGCACACAAAACTGGAGGAGGTGCTCCATTGGGACCGGCCATCCCTCCTCCAATCTTACCACCCTCCTGAAAGCCCAGAACTCTTGACAGGCCGCTGAATATCTCTTCCTGGTGCTATCTGCAATGGAATTATGTATAGCTTCTGCTACTTGATCAGGCCAAGAGACCACACTTCTTCTGGCAATTGTACTGGTGACTTCTGAGCCTGAGGAGCCAGTGTCCTGAAGTGTTCCATCTGCTGCCGAGACAAAGCATCTGCTATAGAGTTGTCCACCCCAGGAATGTGCTTGGCCACAAATAGGATGTTACCTGCAAGACATCTTCGGACAAATCCTGTTAGATTTCGAAGTGAGTTTGTTAAGTACTTGCACTACTGCCTGATTGTCACACCAGAAAATTACCATCTTGTTATGCCACTCATCCAGATCCACAGCGCCCCTACTATTGGAAAAAGCTCTTAAAAAGTGAGGTACTTAGTTTATTTATTTATTTATTTTTCATACTTTTATACCGCCCTCCTCGCCAGGGCGACCCAGGGCAGTCTACAACACCATAAAAAACCACACAGTACAATACAATCCCATCATCCCAGGATCCCAACTATAAAAATTTAAATTTTCAAGATTTAATTTTTTTAAAAAAAATCAATTAATTATCATAATTAAAAGATTAAAAATTAAGTCCCAAAGCTAAGATTAAAAATTAAATTAAAAGACCATGGGAGAGAGGGAACTCAAACTAACCAACAAGCTGGGGTCATGGTACCGCCAGGACCCCATACTTGTCCCGCCAGCCATGTTTTTAAGTTCTTCCTAAAAGACAGCAAGTCCATCTGTAAATGTAGCTCAGTTGGTAGGCTGGAGCGGACAGAGAGAAGGCCCTCCTTCTAATGCCAGAGAGATGTGCTTCTCTGGCCGATGGAACAACTAGAGAGCCTCTCCAGTCTGCTCTGGTGGGTCAGACAGATGTTCTTGGGGTGAGGCGGTCTCTTAAGTATCCTGGCCCACTACCATATAGGGCTTTAAAGGTGATAACCAACATCTTGAATTGCACCCGGAGGCAAACCAGCAACCAGTGCAGCTCACAAAGCAGAGGTGAGGCATGTACATACCACCCACAGCCCATCACCACCTGGGCAGCTGCATTCTGGACCAGTCGAAGCTTCTGAATGGTCATCAAGGGCAGCCCCATGTAGAGTGCATTACAATAGTCAAGTCTGGAGGTGACCAGAGCATGTTTGATCATGAGCAAAGAGTCCCAATCTAGGAGCGGGCGTAACTGGCGTATTCAGAGGCGTAGCTACCGCCGTATCAGCCGTATCAATTATACGGGGGCCCCGGGCTACGGGGCCCCCCAACGGCAAAAAATAAAAATAAAAATAAAAATTGGAGCAGAAATTTACTGTGCATGCGCAGAAACTCAATCTGACGCATCGCACATGCGTCAGATTGAGTTTCTGCGCATGCGCACTTTATTGGAGCCATTTTTGGCTCCAATTTTAAAAAATAAAAATTCAGAGTCGGAGCCGCAGCTTTTCGGAGCGGCTCCGATGGTGGCCCCGCCAAGGTAAGCTATGCTTCTGGGGGAGGGGTGCTATAAAAACCACACGAGGGGAAGGGGGGACCCCAAAACGAGGAGCTAAAGCGCGCCCTGAGAGGACTGATCCGGAAAAGGAGGCTCGCGCGGGTGCGGCTGAGGCTGGTCGGTTCGCCAGAGCCGGGTTTTTTTATTTGCTCTCTGTGAGGGAGAGGAAGGAGCCCCGGGAGGGAAAGGGGCTGGCGTGGGTTTCTTCAGGGCAGGGCTCAGGAGGAGACGAGCCTGGGCCACCAGACATGGGGAGGAAGAGGGACGACCTCAAGACGAGGGAGCAGGAAGGAAGGGGTGTGTGTGTGTTTGTTTGTTTTAATTTTATTCTATTTTATTCATTTATTTATTTTATTTTTATTTTTGGCCCCGCCCACGACGTCATGACGTTGGCTCCCCCCACGACGTCATGATGTCATGACGTTAGCTCCGCCCTGCATATAAAGGGCCCCCAAACAATTTTTATACGGGGCCCCGCCAAGGTAAGCTACGCTTCTGGGCGTATTACACAAAGTTGTGCAAAAGCCCTCCTGGCCACGGCTGTCACCTGCTCTTCAGTCAATAGTCGCAAGTCCAGGAAGGCCCCCAAGTTACACACCGGGTATTTTGGGGGCAAAACTGCCCCCCCCCATCCAGAACTAAAGATGTTAGCTCCCCCTACCCACAACCACTCAGTCTTGCCAGGATTCAGTTGAAGCTCGTTGTCCCCCATCCAGACCCTGACAACCTCCAGGCACCTGGAAAGGACTTCCACTGCATCTCTAGGGTTCCCACGGGCCGAGATATATAACTGGGTATCATCTGCATATTGATGATACCTCACCTTGTGGGAGCGAATGATCTCACCCAGCAGTTTCATGTAGATGTTGAATAGGAAAGGTGAGAGTACCGAGCCCTGTGGCACCCCATAACAGAGGGGCCTCGGTCTGGACACCTCATCTTCCAGCCACACCGACTGGGTCTGGCCCCTCAGAAATGAGGAAAACCAGGACAACACAGTGCCCTGGATCCCAATCCTCGGAGCCTTTCCAGAAGGATACCTTGGCCGATTGTATTGAACACTGCTGAGAGGTCAAGAAGAGCCAGGACTGATGGATGACCTCCATCCCGTTCTCGCCAGAGATCATCCACTAGCGCAACCAATGCAGTTTCCGTACCATATCCGGGCCTGAATCCTGACTGAAAAGGCTCCAGATAATCCGCTTCATCCAGGACTCTCTGTAGCTGCCGGGCCACTGTCTTCTCCAAAACCTTGCCCAAAAAAGGCAGGTTGGACACAGTCCGGTAATTAGTAACCACCACGGGGTGGAGTGATGGTTTTTTCAGGAGGGGGCACACCAAAGCATGCTTTAAATTCTCTGGTTCAGCATCAGCGATGGGAATCTATGGCTGGCAAAGGACAGCAAGACTCTCTGAGAGAGGGTGGAGTTATTCAATGAGTCTACTGCCTTCAGGTCCACTAACTCTGGGTAAGCTCCAAGCAGTGCTCCTAGATGTTTCCTGACTTTGGCCCTCCTTCTCCAGCATGGGACTGTGCCTCCATAACCAGAGATAGAAAGGCAAATTTTATGGGGTTGCCACACCAGTTGACAGGTGTCTCCCGTTAGAAGGGGTTTTAAGCCGAGAGGCCGCTGAGTCCATTGAGTCCGAGCTGGAATCCGGCACTGATTCTTATGCAACGCAGCCACCATCACGTACAAAAACTCCAGTCTGGCCTGCAAATGCCTTAAATCTTCAAAGATGAAATTCACTGTTTTGGCTGTTAACATAAGTAAGTCTTGGTTAACATATTGATTAATGTTAACATCTTGATTGTCACCAGCCTCTTTACCGTCGTTCATCCAAGCGAAATCCATCTTGGACAGAATAAAAAGGAGTCACTGCTTTTGCACCGCCAACTAAACCCAGCTAGCCGGCCACAACCCATTGCACCACTTACCATTGCAGAAAATTCTAAAACCCCAGCTCCCGCTGCATCCGTATGTACCTGTAAGTCTGCCCTAAGTAGTAGCCTGGATCTCCAAAAGGAAATCCCATTGAACCCCTCCAAAAAGTCAATCTAGACCTTCAAATCCTCCTTCATGTCTGCTGTGACCCTCCTCCGGTGCGAGGGCTTTTTAAATCCCACTGTGGCGTCACACAACCTGTGCAAAAAGGCTCTCCGGGGGCAACCACCCTGCAGGCGAAGTGTAAATGCCCAATTAGCCCTTGCAGCTCCTTTAAGGTGACATTCTTTTTGGCCAACATTTCCCTCACCTTACCTTTCATGCTTTCCAATTTATCCTATGGTAACCTGGAAACTTGCCCCTGCGCATCAATGTCAATGCCTAGAAAAGTCAGGCACGTTGCTGGACCTTCTGTTTTATCATGCGCTAAGGGTACTCCCAGCTCATCACATGTGTCTTGAAAGATTCTGAGTCTTCTCTCACACTCCAACCGGCCCTTCCCAGCACAGATCAAAAAAATCATCCAAATAATGTATTATATTCCCCATTCCCCGTCTTTTGAGTATAAACCCACTGAACAAAAGTGCTGAACTTTTCAAACAGGGAACAGGAAATGGAACACCCCATGGGAAGAGCCTTGTCCACATAGAACCCCCCCCCCCCTTTGAAGCCTAGCAGGTAGAAATCATCCGAATGAATGGGCAGAAGTCTGAAAACCGTCTTGATGTCACATTTGGCCAAGAACGACCCTCTCCCATGCCTCCAAACCATTTCCACCAATGCGTCTAATGAAGCATATTTGACCGAGTAAAGCCTGTCTGGAATCGCGTCATTCACTGAACCCCCTTTTTCGTCATTCACCGAATCCCCGTTTTCATGGGAACGCAACCTAGAGGCGACATTTGCAAGTTCGTGATCGGAGGAGAGACAAAAGGGCCCACTATTCTGCCTAACTTCAATTCCTTATCCAGCTTCTCCAACACTTTATCCTCATTACCCTTTACAGACGACAGGTTTTTTGTCACCGGGGCTCCCAAAGGGCCACAAACTGGGATCCTAAAACCAAAATAGAAACCTGCTAACAATAACTCTGCATCCTTCTTAACGGGGTAGGACCGCAACCAGCGTTCCAATGCCCCCAAATTAATTGGACCGGGATCTTTTTCCAGCGGAAGGCTGGGAAGCTGGCTGCTTCCGCTGCCCGTTTCCTTCCTTGCTTCCTCCTTTTGATCCTTTCCCGCATGAAGAGGATGGATGCATTCCCCCACATAACGTGCACCCGTGCTTGTATTTGCAAACTTTCCTAGAGCACATGCCATGGGAATTGAATTCCCAGCATACCAGTCAGGGTAGAACTGACTGCCCCCCGCCTGAGTGAGGGGAAAAAAACCTAGCACCCAGAGTCTGTCCCTTGATTACAAAATGGCCGCTGTCGTGCCTGTCTCCGGAAAGTGGTTGTACCGGAGTCATGCATTGCAGCCACAAGTTGGTATCAGGCTGACATATGGGTGGTCCTCCACCCACGCATGAAATGCCTCATCATAACTAAGCCATGCCCCCCCCACCAAAATCCAGATACACCCTGTACATTAGAACCAGATATTTCAGCATTGCTTCTGCGTGCTCAGGGTGCTCGTGCACTATGACCCCCATATAAATCAAATATGTGGGAAGCCAACTACCCCATGCCTGAAGAGGCTTTTTCTTCTTCAACAACTCTTTTTTCCGTCCATCCATTTTATCCATATCTTTAAACTCTACCTCCCTGTTTAATATAGAAAAAAGGTCCCCATATTCCCCTTTCAAGATTTTCCCTCATGGCTTTGGACAGGTACACACTGAACAACCAGTCCTTCTTTACCTCTGTCCCAGAAGGATCCTTGGATCCCCTGACATCCCCATATGCCACTGCAACCTTAGGGGCCCCTTCCCCTGATTTCTTCGAGCCCTCAATCTCCGCCAGAACGCTGGCACTCGTCACTTGTTCTTCCAGAGAAGAGACCGCACCACTGCTGTAATCTCCTCCCCCCAATTCTGCCTGGGCCATCACTGCAAGCGCACCCCCAAAAACCGCACCTGCTGGCTGCCCCACATCCTGGCACTTTACCCCAACCCCTTTCCCCCCTAAAACTGAGGGAGGGGCCACCCATGGCCAAATGAAACTGGCAGCCTGTTGTCCCGTGGGCATCGAAGGCACCAACCCCCTCCTTCTCCCCGAGGCCAACCCCAAGGAAAAGCCCACGACCACGGTGGTGGCCCAGATGCCCCTTCCACCACTGCCACACTCATCCAGTGCCACTGCTGACGCCGACATTGGTCTCTCACCATCCACCCAAGCTGACCCATCGCTCGGCCCACCAGCCAGTGATGCCCCAGCCCCAGACATTGCTCCAGTGGTGTCGCATGTCTCCGCACTAGCCCTGATCTGGGCAGCGAGCGTAGGCTCAGCACCCCCGTCAGCCTTGGCAACTGCCTCCATGAGTTCTAAGTCATTGACTTCAGTCAACTGGGCTGCCGGGCCTTCTTCCTGTGATGGGGGAATAAAAGCCCTGTTGGCCTCCAGGAGTGCCATCCGGGCTTCTAAATCAGCCAACACAGCTCGCACCGATGTCTTCCTGCCTTTTCCCTTTTTGCCCACTGCCCCAGCTCCCTGGAACTGCAGCAAAGGTAAAGGCCTGCTACCTGCTTCTTCCAAGGCCTGCACTGTGGCCGTGAGAGGGATCAGACCTGAAACTATATCGTCATCCGACGATTCAGAAACTGAATCCTTGCTCACCCCTCTCTTTTCTGGGGCCAGATCTTCACCCCTAAGCTGCACTTGCGGCCTTTTGCGGGACATTGTGCACTAAAATTTCGCAGACAAGTTACACACGTGTCCAACTTGTTTTCCTCCCAACTACCCACAGAGAGTTCTCGAACTCAGCTCCTATTTAACACTAACCAAACCCCACCTACTAGGAACTTCAACCAATGGGGGACTTCCACGTTGGAGACCTAGGCACAGAAAGAAGGGGTTGAGGCATAGCAAAGCCCCCTCGTCCTCCATAGTCATGGGTGCGAAAGGAACCTTGTCCCAGCTCCTGCCAAATTAGCAGTTTGAAAGCAAGAAATTGCAAAGTAGATAAATAGGGCAAAAGAAGAAGGGGGTGGCCAAAAATGAGATGGCTAGGTGGTATTGTAGACACAATGGGCACAAAGCTGAGCGAGTTGAGGAGGATGGTGGAGGACAGAAGTGCTTGGTGGACAGTGGTCCATGGGGTCGCAAAGGGTCAGAATTGACTGTGCGACTGAACAACAACAAAAAATAGGGACCAATTTGGTGGGAAGGTAAACAGCATTCCATATTTTCCAGTATCTAGTCATGCCTGCCACAGGACCATGGAAACATCTGCAGAACCAGACAGCACTGGCTCGTCAGCTATGAAACAGAGATGACCACTGAACTCTAGAGTTGGATATGACTGGCTTTTGAGCAAGAGTGACCTTTACCTTTAAGTATTGTTAGTCCATCATTAAGGAAAAAAATTTGTTTCTAATTACATTAGTGGGATCCTTTATTGAACAACAAATTATCCTGCAAAAATGTAATAAGCAAGATTAGCTACCTGAACAAATTATTTCTTGAATATAAATCTCCAAATCTATTATCAAATATTGTTTGTATCTAGTTCAGGGTTCCTCAAAAATGGCTGAAGGTTCATGGATTTCAAATCCCAGAAGCCCTGATCAGCAGTTGTGTTGACTTGGGCTGAACACCTGGAGATCCAAGTTCGAGGAACCCTGATCTAGTTGACCTGTCAATGGTTGTTTAGGAGGAGGATCAGTGATGGGCAGCAACAGGTTCCCACCAGTTCACTAGAACCGGTAGTAACTTTCCCCAGTGTTCTGGAGAACCGGTAGCAGCTTTAGGGGGAATCACCTTGGGGGCTTACCTTTTCACTGGTTCCCCCACTGCACATGCGCACCAAGTGCTTGGTGTGCATGTACGCCTACAGCGCTTGTCACACATGCACGGCCTCCTTGCTGTCCTCCCAAGTGGAGAGGAGGAAGAGAAGCTGTTAGCCTGAAGCTCCCCAAGGTAAGTGACTCACCTTTGGATGTGGTGTGTGTGTGTGTATTTTAATGTGCATTTCATGTGTATTTATTTTTAATGTATATTTTATGTGTTTTTATGTCTATTTAATGTGTACTTATTTTAATGTGCATTTTATGTGTTTTATGTGTATTTTTATGTCTATTTAATTTGTATTTTATGTGTACTTATTTTTATGGGGGGGTTTACATTGGCTCCACCCACATCATTGGCTCCACCCATGACATCATGATGTTGGCTCTGCTCACTATGTCTGCTCCGCCCACAGTGTGGAAGTAAATTTTTTGGCTGCCCACCACTGAGGAGAATGTAAATATTCCCAACATAAGAAACAACATCATGTGACACATTTACTTTAGGAATGTCATATATATGTGCCTTTTTAATATGGAAGAGGCTGTGCTCTGAAAACTTGCCAGAAATTATGTCATCTGGTTGTCCATTTGCTTATTATGAACCCCATCAAGAAGGAAAGAAAAGTGCATTGTTAGGTCTTTGTAGATTCAAACAAAATAAAAAATGTAGTTTGTTTGATCTAGATGTGTCTTTGGGGGTTGATTAAAGTCAGATCTACATGGTGCTAGTATCCTTGTGTGTATTTCATCATCAAAGGATTCTCATTTAGCTCTTTGAATAAAATATGAAGATAACAGATACCTGCTCCTATATCACTGCTAAAATCCTTCAAACTAGTACAGTATTTATTAAAATTGAAAGCAGAAGGAAACAAATGATGACTCCTTTGCATTATCATGAACAAATAAATCTGACCTTGTAGGTTCTTTGGATTATTTGGAAGATTTAGGTTGCTTATTTAAACAGAAGGTGGTAAAAAAATGTTTGTGACATGTATTGGAAGGATGAGATTCTATTTCAATAAGCTCTCAGCTAGCTGCATATGCTACTATATTGGGGCAACTACCAGGGGGAACTAATTTGGGGAAATGAATGAGTATGCAGTTCATTGAAAAACTGTACTGGAATGAGGGTGAACATTGGAGGGGAACAAAACTGATAGAATAAAATATACTTGGGAGCATTGCAGCTACAATTCCATTGCCGTGTCCCTGTATACACATGTGTAAAATAACATATATACAGAAGTAATACTTCTGTGGATCTTGACTGTAGATTCAAGGGGTTGATTTCGAAGAATCAAGGCTTGCAGAAAAGGCTGATGGATAAAAAGTGTAAAATAGGTCCTGGAACATAGAGTATATAAGAAAACCAAATTCATTGTACTAGGGAGTAAGCCAACATTCAGAGACATCATGGGAAGGGGAGGTTTTTATCTCTTCTGTTGGATTGCCATATAAACTAGGAGGAAGCAAAAAGGGATTAAAAACAATAATACGAATATTATTCTAACTGTAACAAAGGTGAGTCACAAAGAAATTGCTGGAAGAGAGGGATAGCTCCACTGTCTAGACAGACCTGTCACATGACCACAGAAACATCTGCAGATGCTGACAGCACTGGCTCTTTGGCTGTAAATGGAGATGAGCACTGAACCCTAGAGTCAGACACAAATGGGTTTTGAGCAAGAGAGATCTTTACTATAAGCTTCAGAAGATGTTTAGACTACATGGAAAAAGCCTTGATCAGTGATGGTGAACCTTGGCACTCCAGCTGTTCTTGGACTTCAATTTCCAGCACTCTTGCCAATCAGGGATTCTGGGAATCGAAATCCAAGAACACCTGGATTGCCGAGGTTAGCCATCACTGGCCTAGATAGACTAAGGGACAGCAACTTTGGGTTCCTGACTGGAAATCTCCAGACAAGTATCAGAATTTAATGTCATAGATGGGTTCCCTGGGGGGGGGGGGAGAAGACTATTTTGGCACCACTGTAAAAACAATTAGGTGACTCAGGTATGATCTAGATAACATATCTCATGAATATACGGTGGAGGTGAAGAATAAATTTAAGGGATTAAACTTTACAGACAGAGTGCATGAAGAATTATGGACTGAGGTTGAATAACAGGAGGCAGCAATTAAAACCATCCCAAAGAAAAAGAAATCCAAGAAAGTGAAGTGGTTGTCTGATGAGGCTCTACAAATAACTGAAGAAAGAAGGAAGGCAGGAGACCAGAACAAGATGGCAGGGAAGTAGCATACAGCAAAACAGACTGTGAGATAGATGCTTCAAAAAAAGGTGAAAAAACAGAGGTTGTCAGAGATAAACTTGAGAAAATGACATATGAGAGTTGTTGGGGGTGAAGATGGTGAAGAATTTAGGGGAAATAGGAATTCAGGGCAACGAAGAGGAGTTGAAAAGTTGAAAGATGCTGGAAGATGGTGAGAGATATTGAACAAACAGGCATACACACAAACAGACAAGGAGTGAATGGAATGTTTAAGCCTGTGAGTTCCTTATAAGTTCCCCTTGTAAACCTCCCAAAGTTTTTTCTTTTTGGACTATACTGTTTATCCAAGTCTCAGCAATGAGAAGGGAGATCTAATTGATCAGACTGAAGAAAAGATAATACTGCTAATCTCCCAGTGTAGAAGTCTGAGGAAAAATTGGAGTGAAAGACCGGATTTTAAGAGGCAAGGTCGAAAAGTGAGAAAAGTTTTGAAACTTTGAATACCTTTAACTTACCTTGAAAGTGCTGGTCTCAAGACTTGATAAATGGAGAGATGATAAAGTGGTGAATTATTACTCAGGGACTTGGTGTGATTTGGTATGAGAGACTGACTATTAAAGTGGAACAGCTGAGTCTTGATAGTAGAGAGAGAAAATAAATTGAGAAATACCCAAGAAAAGTAAGGGAGAGAAGAAGATTTAAAGAGGAAAAGAAAAACGGGAGTCAGAGAAGTCATTAACCGAAGAAGATAATTTAAATTTAATGTAAAGCATTGGGAAATTTGGAAAGTAATAATGAGTCACCATCACATTAAAAAATCTAGAGACTTCAGCTACTCCAGCTACAGAGGATTGGTACAGTCGGAAAAAGAAGGAAAGGGTGTAGCGATGAAAAGAAAGCAAGGAATGACAAAAGAAAAAGATGAAATGGATAACCTAGAATCCTTACAGTGGAACAGTTACACACCGTTGTACGCAAAGATGGGATGACAGATGAGAGCAAGGATGGAACAACCAGGCAATGTTGAGGAAAGGTCTCAAAAAAAGTTTCAAGAAGTGACAAATAAATATCTTTTGAAAGAGGAGGAAGAAATGAAATCTGTAAAAAGAGAGTTTAAAGATACGAAGGGAATAGAAAAGGCTATAATGGATAAACAAAAATTGGTACACCTAGAAAAAGAACAAAAGAGAGTAGAGGCAGAAAAATTGAAATCAGTAAAACCGGAAGAAGAAAAGCAATGTTTTGGAGTAATGGAGAAAGAACTGGACATTTGGAATAAAATTGAGAAAAAGCTGGATAAGATGAACGAGATAAGGAAGCGAGAAATGAATGATATTATGAAAGAACAACAAGATTTGAGGAATTTGTTGGAAAATGTTAAGATAGTAACAAATGATAAATTTGCAGCAATAGAGACAAAATCAAAACTTGTGGAAGAATCGATTAAAATATTCAAGGTAAAGAGGGAGATAAAAGAAGAGACAATCAACTTGCGGCAATAGAATTAAAAATCAAAATTTATGGAAGAAGAGATCAAAAATATTAAGCAAGAAATGAACGATATTACGAAAGAACAAGATTTAAGGGATTGGTTGGCAAATCTTAAGATAGTAACAAATGATAAATTTGCGCCAATAGAGACAAAATCAAAACTTGTGGAAGGATCAATTCAAGATATTCAAGGAAAAGGAAAAGAGGGAGATGAAAGAAGAGACAATCAAGAAAAAAGACTGTATATGTTGGAGGCAGAGGCAAGAGTAATCCAGACAGATTGAGGGGGAAAATTATCAAATGGTTGAAAGAATTGAAGATGGGGAGGAATTTTACACAGGAGGATATATCAGCAGCTTACAGACTGGGGAAGAAAAGAAATGGGACATTTAAAAGTATCTTGGTAAAATTTGTATGTTTGGTAAAATTTGTATGTTTGGATAGCAAACTAAAGTTGGTGGCTTATCTAAGAAGAAAAAGTACATGGGTACTAAAATTGGATGGTGAACAATTGGATATTTATCAGGATTTAACAAAAGAAGAAATATTGTGGAGGAAGAGAATTTAACCAATTACTAATTTGTTAAGAGATAAGGGAGCGAATTATAATTGGCAACAATCTCAACAGTTGAGATTCTTCTGGGCAGGGAAAACGGTGGTGATAAGAAAACAAATTGACTACCTGGATATATTAGAATCATGTAATATTATTAAAGAAGGATCAAAAGAATGGAGGAAACTTAAAGAGGAGCTCTTAATTACAGGGTTCCATAAAATTTTGCAACAGCAACAATATTAGCAAATAAATTTTAAGTAAAGAAAATTGATATGATTTCTTTTGAATCAAAAGAAGTTTGGGGTAACATAGTTGATAGGAAAAACTGATAATCTAGTTTTCAAGTGGATGTAACTTTTAGATTGTTATGAAGTGTTCATTGATTAATTTGTATAAAGTCTGACGTAGACTCTAAACTGCCAAAATGAAGCCACCTTGTGGTGAGTTCATTCTGTAGTTCCTTCCATCTGACGTTGTGTGAGAAAGATTAGCCAGATTAAGCTTTAAGCTTTGGTTTAGAAAAAAATCTAACTCAGTTGATAATAAACTCATATATCTCACTAAAATACTCTGCAATTTTTCAACAGTTAAATATATTAGGTACCAAGTGTTTGCTTAATCAGTTCTTTAGGATAGTATGCCTTAATGTAAAACAGCTGTACCTCCTTAAGGGCTCTGGAACTGTAACAACACAGGTGTAGTTTATTGATTAGGTAACTCTACGATCTTAGGCTGAATTGAAATGCCCTTTCTCCATTTTCTTCCTGTTCTGGGATATGTGGTTATGGGTTTGACATGGTGGCAGTTGGGATGGGTCATGGAAATTGGTTGGAGGATTGGTCCAGTTCTTGTTACCTAATATTTTCAAATTCACCCTTTAGTTTAGAGATTCCTTTCACTCCTAAATACCTCCAACAAAAAGACTGCACAGTTTGTTTCAATCATCTATTTTTCTTTAAGGGTGAACTGAAAATGTATATTGCCCATATCAATCTGAATGCATACACAGGGTCCCATGTTGGGTGGCTGATCTGACGGGATAACCACCCCTCTTTCTCTCTTACTCTTTTAAACTTTTTAAAACCTTTTTAAACTTTTAAATCTTTGAGGGTGTTTCTTTTTTTTTTTGCAAATTTAAAGTTTAATTATTATTTTTTGAAGTTGATTTGGTTTCTGGGTTTGTGGGGATGTGGTGGGAATGCTTGGAATTTTTGATTTTGATTTGTAATTATGATTGGGGATTGGGGATTTTTGATATGTTTTTGATGGAATTATTTGAAGTGTTGTTGAAATGTTTTAATAATGTCTTGATTTTGTAATTGTGATGAGGTTTCATATATGTGTGTGTGTGTTATGTGACACTTTGATATGTGATACCTTAATATGTTTTGTCATGTGATACTGTGATACTGTATTGTATGGTTTATGTTATTAGCCGCTCTGAGTCGCTTCGGCGAATAGAGCGGCATACAAATCCAAAATCCAAATCCAAATACAAACACACACACATTTATGAATAGTGATATATGTTTACTAGTATAAACATACCATATACATATGTAGTAGGCAGTCCTTTGTAGCGCTTGGCCAATGACAAAGCGAAGGAAGTGGCTTCATTTTGGCAGCCCAGGGTCTGATCAGGACATGAAAGAAGAAGCCCTCTGTTAAATAGTCAGGGTTCACTTTAAAACAATTCAGGAAGTTTCCAACTCTTCTTCTTGCATCAGCATCCCTGGCAACCAGGGATGGCAAACCTTGGCACTCCAGGTGTTTTTGAACTTCAATTCCCAGAAGCCCTGATCGGCAGGAGTGCTGACTTTAGCTTCTGAAAATTGAAGTCCAATAAGACCTGGAGTGCCAAGGTCAGCCGTCATGGCTGGCGACCATTTATTTATTTTATTTATTTAAATTTGTTTAAATAATCAGCTATCAGAAAGAACATTTTCCCAGTATGATTAATTAGTGT
The DNA here is from genome assembly GCA_030440675.1 of Furcifer pardalis. NCBI lineage: Eukaryota > Metazoa > Chordata > Lepidosauria > Squamata > Chamaeleonidae > Furcifer > Furcifer pardalis. The sequence goes on from CP126891.1 coordinate 129,338,828, forward strand.
GGAATTGATGTAAACAAGTTTCTCAGCAACTGACAACCTATAGAAATGTCCTAGAAATCTGTATCAGTGGCAGTTTTTGCATCTAAATTGCCTTATTATTTTTTTAAAAAATCATTTCCGTTTGATTCTCTAAACATACCTAGATTTATATGTGTGCCTATAATATTATTTATATATGACCTTTTGGATATCCAGAATACAAAGCACTAAATTTTGGTTATTCAGCTGAAAGAAAAATGACAGCACTTGATGCTTTTCATATTGTTTTCTGTGGTAAATAAAATATTATCAAGGGAAATATCTCTTTCACCAAGACTTCCCCGAAGACGTTATATTAACTTTTGGAGATGATTGACACTGGAGCAATGAAACAAAAAACTACTTCCCATCACATAGCTAGTCTCCCTCTGCCACTCTTTCTTATGTTTATCTGTTTGTTCCATTTTGTGAAGATGGATTGGTTCTAGAGCCACTTGAAAGATGCATTTTTTCACATCCATGTATCTTTAGGGGAAAAACACCCTCTGGTTTGCTGTTTGCACTATAACAGGGTACATTCCCTCCATTTCAAACCTGTAGTGCATGGGAATACATTTCATTTCTAAAAGAGAGGTACAGTAAAACATCGGATAACGATTAGACCGTATAGTGCTAGAATCGGATAACGATTCTATTCAACAATCTTTAGTGTTATTCAAGTCAATCGTGTGTGTGTGTGTGTGTGGGGGGTTGGATTGGGTAGAACATCTACCCAATCCACCACCACTACCACCACCACCACCACCACCCCCAGTGATGGATCGCTTCTACTGAACTAGGGTTGGAGGAAAGGCATGCAGGTGCCTGCCTTTCCCCCTACCGTAGTTCAGTAGCTAAGGGGCCAGCACTACAAAGCGTGCCAGCGGGTGCCTCTTCCATCCACCCCACTGGCCCCTTAGCAAGCACTAAGGGGCCAGTGGGGTGGACAGAACAGGCACCCGCTCGTGCGCTACAAAGCGCACGAACAGGTGCCTTGTCTCGCCACCCAACACAAGCCTTAGCAAGCGCTAAGGCTTGTGTCAGGTGGCAAGAAGAGTTTCCCAATTGTGCACCACAAGGGACAAACTGTGCTGTTTGTCCCTTGTGGCGCGCAATCGGGCACCTTGTCTCGCCTCCCGACACGAGCCTTAGCGCTTGCTAAGACTCGTGTCGGGTGGTGAGAAGAGGTCTGCCCACGAAGTCAAGCCTACCCTAGGCTAGCAATCACTATCCTAGGGTCAGTTTGACTTCAGGGACAAACCGTGTGGTTTGTCCCTGACGTCAGGGCTTTTTTTTTTTTAGCGTTGTTCGATACATGCATCGGACAACGCTAAAAATCGGATATCGTCATGACTTGTGGAACCAAGTCATAATGTTATCCGGTGTTCCACTGTATATGTCTAACAGACCTAGACAGGTAAACAGAACAATAGCTATTGACTTTGCCTCTCCCTCCCCAAGTAACGAGTCACACAAAACTTGGGTTTAAAAATCAGGGCCACTTTATTAACTGAAGAACAATAACTGGGAATCACATTCCCCAATTGCAGAAGGGCCAAGTGTAGTGCAGGCAAAGGCTGAGCAAAGAATGGTAACTCTACCCTTTCTTCCTCCAGAGGTGATACCCCATACAGGTAGCAGTCTACTCCTAGGCTGCACTACCTGTAGTCCTTTTGGGAACTGCTTCCAGACCTTCCAGCCTGTGTAGGGAACACCCTACCTATACCACTGATGCTTTCCCCCAGCCACAGGCTGAACCTTAAGATTCACAGTCGCATCTGTTGAATACATGCTGGCCCTTACCCAACAGGGATTGGTATTCACCTATACCTTTTCCTGCACTACCACCAGTGACCAAAATAGGTGACCCCACCCAAGTCATTAATTTCCCAACCCATACATATCAGTGTGGGATGGGCAAAAACACCACAACCCCAAGAGTCAATCAGGGGTGTGTGCAAAAATTCTCATCCGGCACCGAGGCGATCAGCTAATCTCACACTGACCACAAGGTGTAGGCGGGGGCACTGCTCAGCCTGCTGCAGTGAGCTTCTTAGTAAAGGTTTTCCTTGTTCGAAAGCCAGTTGTATCCGACTCTAGGGTTCAGTGCTCATCTCTGTTTCAAAGCTGAAGAGCCAGCACTGTCTGCTTCTGCAGACATTTCCATGGTCATGTGGCAGGCATGACTAGACACTGAGCCATTGCTGAGTGAGAATCACAGACACTAGGGAGAGAAGCTGAAGACTGTTGCTCCTTCACTGCTCTGGAACTTTCCGAGTTATCTGCACAAACACAGGATTTAACCCATTTCTGACAATTCAAAGAACTACAGTTATAGGTAAGCAATCTGTCCGCCTTCCGTCCTTCGGGCATTTGATTCCCAGTCAGCGATGCCTCAGTGATGTACCAGGAGAAGATGGGTGGGATGTGTGAATTCACAGATGACCACTTGAAGAACTACATTTACAGATAAGCAACCTCTCCTTCTTCATGATCCCTGTGAATGTACATAAATGGGTGAGTAAGAAGCTCACTTACTGGTATAAAGTAAAAGTTTCCGTTGCTTGAAAGCCAGTCGTATCCAACTCTAGGGGTCAGTGCTCATCTCTCTTTCTAAGCCAAAGAGCCAGCGCTGTCTGCTTCTGCAGACATTTCCTTTTTTAAAAGTATTTTTATTAGAGTTTAACAAACAGCAAGGAAAAAGTATTAAAAAGAAGAAGAAAAAAACAAAAAACAATTACAAATCACATCTTTACAATACTGAAAATAAAAAGAAAATACAAAGCAATATAACATAATACAATAACATAATAATTCAATTATTTTCAATGCAATCAATATCTTAACCATACTATTTATATACATATATAGTGTATACTTTCACATTTTATATCCATTGTCCTCTTCAGCATGGTATTACAACTTTTTTTTTTAAAACATAATACATATATCACCCAAGTGCACTAAGGTCCTTGAGTCTGCCAGCCATCCCTTTTACAACTCAGTCATACTGACAAAAATACAATGTATTCGGTGCAGGTTTATCCCCTTTATTTTCCCTCAATGTATATTGCAAGAAAGGTTTCCAAATGTCCCAAAATCTATTTTGCTTTATTAAGCCTCTTTTTATATTCAGTTCCCATGTAAGTTTTTCATTAAGTGCCATATCCCAAACATCAGTATACCAATTGTTAAATTCTAAGTTCATGGCACCTTTCCAATTTCTGGCCACTTGTTGTCTTGTCAAAGTTAAAAAAAATAGATAATAACTCTTTTATATTTTCCTTTAAATTCAATTCCTCTAAATCTGTCAATAAAACATTTTTTTCATTCAGCTTTAAATTGAAGTTTAAAATTTTTGCTATTTCTTCTTCTATTTTATGCCAGAAGTTGGAAATAATTTTGCAATCCCACCACATATGTTTGTATGTTCCAATTTCCTGATGACATCTCCAACACTTTTTTGAGTTGCTACTATCTATTTGATTTAGCCGAACTAGCGTCATATACCACAGCCACAAAATTTTGTAATTATGTTATTTAACTTTTGTAGACAGATTTCGCATGATCCTATTTTTCCATTTTTTTCTTCCAGTTCTCGTCCGAGATATTAATACTTAAATCCGTTTCCCACAATCTTTTAAGAGCATCCTGCGTTTGTTCGGTACAATTTATCATTTTATGTAACTTGCTTACTACTCCTTTTATCCCCATTGAGCCTTTTCTTATCTTATATAACATTTCCCCAAAATCTGTCATCTGTCTTGTAGGTTGTAATTTCTCTTTATATTCTTTATTCCACCTTTCCAGCGTTAGTATCTGAAGCCAGTTCAACCTTAATTCCTTATAAATTTCTTTTTTAGTATCTTTATTCTCAATCTGCTTCAACCAATCTTTTAATAAAGTTATATCATATTTATACATACTGTTTTTTAATAATTCTACATTTTTAATCAGAAATGTCTTAAGATCTTCCCACCGAAGTGGTCCCTATTTATCTACTTGCAATTTCTTGCTTTCGAACTGCTAGGTTGGCAGGAGCTGGGACAGAGACGGGAGCTCATTCTGTCCTGCAGTACTCAGGAATCGAACTGCTGACCTTTCGCCTCCCAGTCAGTGTCTTAGTGACTTGAGCCACTGCAGTCCCACTTACTCATATATATGTACTATATATACATTCTAGAAGCATATTACCTAAATTTTGCTTAATCAGTGGCTAAATCTCTATGAACGTGTCACAATTATCAACCAAGAGAAACATAAAAAATGCAAAGCTCACTAAACAAAATGGAACAGAGGTGAGGGACATGAAGATGGAGACAATTCTGATAGCTGATGTTGGCTGTTTGTCAAGACAAACACCCTGAGTAATATATTATGCAGATTAAATGGAGACATGGTTAATGACAGCAAAAAAGGAAAGAAAGAGATAGTCAAATTGTCACACAAATACAAAAGAAAGTTTTATTTCATTAGGCATTTATTTTAAAAGACATTTGAACAATCCACCTTTTTACCCATCACATTAAAGTATGACAGAAAATATTCTTTCTCTCACAATATCCTTCCATTCATAAATAAAAACCAAAAATATTAAAAAAAAACCAGAATGTTCTGCCATTCATCTATTCCTGAAATAGAATGGAGAAGATGAAGACTTCAATGAAGGCTGAGTTGCATAGCTGAGTGGGCGGCATACAAGTCCAATAAATCAAATCAAATCAATCAAATCAATATACAACACAGGTATGCAGAAACCTTTTTAATATTTTTTTAATGAAAAAGAACAGTCTAGTGGTTAAGGTGATTGATCTGTATGAGAAACTTTCTAAAATGTGACACTCACATTGGGAGCCAGAAGAACGTGAAGGTGAACAGTGCAGAGTGCTAGACTGCTCTGAATGAGAAATGCATTGCAGTGTACATTTGGATGGGCATCTTTACCTTCTTGATGAATTGTGCCTAAAATATGTTGATTCCAACTGATGATGGTTAGAGTGACATGTTTGACTTATATGAAATACTTAAAGAGCCACTTTACCATTGCCACTTCCCAGTCAGGTTCCATGGTCTAGCACAGAGTTGAACCCATATCTCTGGAGCCACAGTCAGATATTTTTGCACCACACTTGCCCTGGCTCTCCTTTGTTAAACTAGAAGCACATTAACACCTTGTTCTTATTATGTCTGAAATACTTTTCATTTTTATGCTGTTTTGAGGGGAGAGGAGTATTTCGATTGCTACAGATTTCAATGGGAGCATCATCTCAAAGAGGTTTAAAACTCTTGAAAGTGCTCAATTTGATTGGATCATGGTGTGTGCATTTGTGTGCAACTAAAAACAAACAAAGAGAGAAGGAGAGAGTGAGATCGAGACGGGACTGTCTAAAATGTCATGAAAACTAGACTGCTTCCTTTTCTTCCATGTCTACGCTAGATGTGAAACTGCCCAAATGAAGCCACCTTATGGAGAATGCATTCCATAGTTCCTTCCACCTGACCTAGTTTGAGAAAGATTAGCCAGCACTTCATAGTATGCCCGATTGTGGTTCAAAAATACCACAATCTTCGAGGAGACTCTTTCTGTGTACCTCAACTAAACTGCTGGAAGACTGGCAAGTAGATCTTGGCCTTTTTCTTGGTGCTTGAGCTCAATCTCCTTTACATTTTGACTGCTTCATTTTGTGAAAATATCACTTTTGACACCCCCCTTTTTTAAAAAAAATGCAGCTTCTTAAACTGAAGTGCCAAAGCAATATTCCTCACTTTGGAGAGCCCCCACTTGATCTGAGAACCTCTGTGGGCTTCCTCACTTTGCTTTGGATTGATAGAGAAAGTGTCATATATTTCCACTCAGCTTCAGATTCAAAATAATTTATGTAAACAAAACCATAATACCTATGTAGTCATAATAAATTTTAGGGGGCTATGGTGGCTTAGTGGTTAAGATGCTGAAAATGATGACTGGAAGGTCAGCAGTTCGAGACCCGAGTACTGCACGATGGTGTGAGCTCCCGTCTCTGTCCCACCTCCTGCCAACCTAGCAGTTTGAAAATAAGAAATTGCAAGTAGATAAATAGGTACCACATTGGTGGGAAGGTAAAAAATGTTCCATGAACTCCAGTGTTTATTCATGCCTGCCACATGTCCATGAAAATATCTACAAACATAGACAGTACTATAAACAGAGATGAGCACTGAACCCTAGAGTTGGATACAAATGGTTTTCGAGCAAGGACGACCTTTACCTTTTACCATTACCATAATAACTTTGGTTTCAGATTAATTACATACATCACACACACATATTTGATTCCATTTGAGGCATGGAAGGCTGTATTTGCTAACTATGCAGTGATGGATGATATACCTAATTCAGCATAGTGAAAGGTTAATTCAACAATGTCATGCTTTCCATGTCTTCTGAGTATCTAGCAGTTTCAGTTCAGACTGCAATTGCTCATTTAGGATGATAAGGTAAATTTTGCCTCTAAACACCTACATTACATTTATTACAGCCACATGACCTGATGGATTTTTGTCTCCTCGTATATAGCACACCATAGGCCAAATGGTTTAGGATCTTGATATGTGCTATCCATATCTGTTAAGTGTTTAATAATGGGTTTTTTTCCTGGATTTTTCAGTTGATATTCTTTGTATTTATGCCATCCAGAGTAATTGTTGTACTAAAATGGGTGGGATATAAATTGAAATGAATGAATGAATGAATGAATGAAGGTTTTTGTTAGTTGGAATATTTTACCAACAACTGATCAGTAGGCATTTTATTCTGTCTCTCTGCATCACAAATAGGCTTTTTCTTTAGGGTGTCTTGGGTTTTGATGGATTTATATTAAAAAAGTAATATTTGTGTCTGTTTGTATTTATTTATTTATTTATTTATTTTCATACTTCTATACCGCCCTCCTCACCAGGGCGACTCAGGGTGGTCTACAAAACCATAAAAAACCACACGATACAATGCAATCTCATCATCCCAGGATCCCAACTATAAAAATTTAAATTTTCAAGATTTAAATTTTTTTTGAAATCAGTTAATTATCATAATTAAACGATTAAAAACTAAGTCCCAAAGATAAGATTAAAATTTTAAATTAAAAGACAAGGGGAGAGAGGGAGCTTGAACTAACCAGCGAGCTGGGGTCATGGTACTGCCAGGACCCCATACCTGTCCTACCAGCCATGTTTTAAAGTGTATATATTGAGTGTTATGTTGTTAGCCACCCTGAGTAGGAAAGATTTCCTAGAGGGGTGGGATAGAAGTTTAATAAATAAATAAATATTTGTTAGTCCTATTTTCTATACTTCTATGATTCCTCAATATCTACTGGTAGGACATTGGTGTTGCTTTGATGTTTTTGGTTTTAAAAAAGGAGCAAGAGAACTTAGGTCTGAACATAAGAAACATGCTTAGGACATTATAGACAGTCCTAGTGTCATATGATATAAAAAATCATATAACAGGTATCAAAACATCCGGTTATTTATGTTTAATGAATAAATTATTACCAAATCTATACTGAAGCAGTCATAAAGAGAGAGTCAAACCACAGAACTTTCCAATGAAATCAGCAACATCTACAGCATTCGGGGGGGGGGGGGACTTCTTTCCCTCATATCCAAATGTTGCCGAATTTAAATTTATAGACACATATGAAATATAGGAAAGAATTCAAAACAAAGTTCAATGATGAAATAATTGGACTATATCTGTTCAGAAGCAGGCTACTTCAATAGTGTTTTCTTGGCCATTTAACAGATCTTTTGAACATGGGGCAGGACACAAACTGCATGCACATAAGTGTTTCATTGAATTTCTCCAAACTCACAGAAGATTTATCCTGTATCCAAGTTGTACATTTTACTTGGTCCTTCTTTGATCTTCCGATTTCATTCTGAAATTCACTAAATGACTTCCAGTTTGTCCAGCCAGTATCTTATCCTGGTGACTCTTTTGCAGTCACCCATTCTACAAGGTGTTTTCCCACCCCACCCCTCTCTACATAGGTTTGGCCTTTGTTTGAAGGTGCCTCTTCTGGTTTAATATTTAGAGCTAAAGGGTGTTCAGAACACTTATCCTCAATTTTAGCTGTGGGTGTCTATGAAACTGATGAGTTTGGTGGTATATTACCTTATTTCATTCCTTATTTCCCTTCTTCTCTTTCTCTAATTCTGGAGGGGCAATGCTAGTCAAATAATAGACTTTGTCAGCGAAGGTAGTTTGTAGGCAGTCAGTAATAATCCTGTGTGATTCTTTAAGAGATACATCCACTTGTTATTCTACAGGGTGACCTGTAAATCCCTATTGAATCTTTCTCTAAATTTGCCACTTATTATATCCAGGGTGTCACCATGTACTTGTCACAATATGCTCTTCAAGTGTAAATGGGCTTAAATCGGCCATTGTTCCCTGGGGGGAGGGGGAGAGAGACAGAAAACAATTATTATACATATGGATGGGTAGGGAATTAAGGGCCACCCTGTACTGTGGAATAGCACAGGGAGAAAGTTGGTTTTTTTAATCCTTTATTGAAGTGCAGCCCAATCCAAACAAGCCAGTTTCCTAAGTATGTTGTTTTACTGACAATTTCTTTTTGGTATTTTTATAGGCCAGGTTTAAATCTGGATTGCTGCTGAAATACTGTGGGGCATGGCAGTGTTCCCAAATCTTGCTTTCCCAACGAACTTGTAACTTCATATCTGCTTTTTTGTATTTCAAATGGAAACCACAAAACTGTGATTTCAAAAGGGTTATTTTCATAATATAAGGAAAGATGTTTGTTGCTGCTTGATGAACTCAAAAGTCTCCCCCCCCCCACTTGGACTATCAAGGCAAGATCATCAACATAGATGAAGGGTCTGCAAACTTTGTTCTCTGGGTGTTCTTGGACTTTTACCAGAAACCCAAGTCAGCACAGTTGCCTGGCGTGCACGATTGGACTTGACTATGTGACTAACAACAACAACATCCAAGGTTGCAGACCTCTAGCATAGATGCAACTCCTGGCATACAGGAACTAGGATTATGGCTCAGGAGGTTGTGGTTTCTAAATTTCTCCACAATTCTGTTAACACAAATGTCAGTACTTCTGTGGAGGTTACTGCTGTTGAAATATGAAGGCTGGATTCAAAAGTGCATGCTGTCTACTCTGCTAGAAAACACTTGTATGATGCAAGACAGTTTGTACTGAATTTTCTCTGGATTGTTATTTTAAAAGCCCCATCTAAGGAGATAGGCGGAAGCAAATTTAAAGGATGAAGAGAAGGTCAACTTTAATGTGAACAGGGCTAGCCTTAGACATCTTGTTGCTTAAGGCAAAGCCCACTCATATGGGAGCATAGTCTTATCTCAAGATTAGCAGTGGATGTAGGACCCTCCATCAAAAATAAGGGCAGGAGGCTAAGGCAATCAATAGTTTAGGAACAATACTTTCCAGCATCAATTTGGGCTGTCCTTACTATTATTTGGATTTTTCATCCTCAGTACCAAAATTAGACCCAGCTCTCTCCTGATAATCTTTTGTTACACTTTAAATTCTAATTCTAGTCCATTCCAATTTACGTTTATAATAGTGTGATTTCATCTACTATGTAGTGCTTAAATGTGTCGTGCCATTGTGTGTGCACCGAGGCTGAACTTCGCTTCCAAAAAGTACAGATTGATTGGATACCTTTGGTCTTTCATGTAACAATTTTGACAGATTTTCCCTCCTTATAAATGTAAAGGTCTGCCATAGAGGGAATAGCATTTAATTCCATTGAAAGATAATTGTACAGAGAGTTTCAAGAATCACAAATAAGGATTTGGTCTTTAAAATCTCTGACAGCAGTAAGATATTTTTAGGCATTGAAGTACATACTTTTATGCAGAAATGCACCTTCAAAAGTTATTCTTAAGGACATTAAAATTTAAACCACAATAATCTCCTGGGGAGAAGCATTCAAAATATATGTCAATAGGATCTTCATTTTTTTAAAAAAAAAAGCATACAGAAATACTATTCCATTACCAAGTACAGTATACTGATATTCAGGGATGGGCATTTTAAGATCTATCCCAACGTACCAGGATGACCTTGAGATAAACAGTGGGGAGAGTGATTTGCAATGAATTGCAAGTAGGATTCATCCACTCACTATTGTTTGATTCTGAATTTCAAGGAAAAATAAAAATTTTTGACCAAGAATTATCCATGTTAAGAAAAGCTTTGTTTCTATACCTTGTAGACTCTGGCCATGTCAGTTTTCACAGTAAGGACCTTGAAGAGTCACCAAGACTGCCTACCTCCACAAAATCAAAAAAAAATCATAATTGGGTTTGTTTTGTTTGTTTCAGCAACAACAAGAAGCCATGTTCAGCTAAGTTTTGGTTTGTCATAGTACACAGCAGAATCTGGAAATTAAAATTGGGCTTTCAGGCCTGCTAACCTATTCTATCAAACCTTATAATAATGTGATGAGCCAACATGCAGCCTGAGGGGTATGTAAAAAACCAGAATATAGACGTATCTAATTAAAATATTTGGTTAGTCCAAATATACATATCTCTTGCTTTCTCTCTCATTTTTTTGCAAAAATTAGAGAAAAACTAAGTTATATTATGGGTATAACTTAATGAGGTGTCAAACACTGGCCGTCCCTGTAAGGGCCCCTCCCTTTAATGTTCCTGAGACCAGGCTCATTACTGGAACTTAACCCTTACCTTACACACTTGGGAGAGCCGGGCTGCGTAAAAAAGAACTCTTACTATGCTCAGGCAAGAGAGCAACACAAGGGAGGTTTCTGGTAGCGTAGCTCTGTGTGTGTGCTAATAAAAAGAGAAACAATCTTCAGAGAAAACAGCTGCTTTATTCTTCAGGTTCATATAGCATAGTCCATGGAAAAACAAAGATATAAAAGGTCAATAACATATATCAGTCCAGTTAACAGTCCAGGTTAAGTGATCATGATGAAAACAAAAGAATAGTCCCACACCAGAGCCAGGGTCTTAAGCCATTGAGATCCAAACATGAACTAACTAACTTCTCTGCAAAATGGAGATTCTGCAGTCAGGTGGGTTACCCTTGGCCAATCAGGGAACAAAGGAAAACTTTCTCAAAACAATAATTGTTTACACACATGTACAGTCAGTGGAGTCAAAACTTGCTAGCTAAAGATAAGAGCACAGGAACACTGAATGAAAACAAACCGTCTCGTGACACGTAGTCTGTGAGACAGAGAGAACAAAGGATTTTTGAGGCCTAGCTAAAACTACAACCTCACCAAGCCTTGAGAACGTTAGGAAATATGTCGTTTCCTGACATATGGTACTCCTTTTATGATATAAACATATTTTTAGTTACTTTTATGGTTAGAAGGAAATGTCTCCAATAAAATGAAGGAGGAATGCTTTTATGCTATCCTTCAGTAGACCTTAAGTGAGAGATTTATGGAGTAAACGCCCATCATCTGTCCCAGCTCCTGCCAAACTAGGAGTTCGAAATCAAGAAATTGCAAGTAGATAAAGATGTATCACTTTGGCAGGAAAGGTAACAACATTCCATGCACTCTGGCATTTAGTCATGCCTGCCACACAGTGGTAGGATTCGAAAAACTCTGTGGGTGTGGTCTGGTGGGCGTGGCCAGGGGGAAAGCCCTGTGTTGCACCCAAATTAGGGCTACTTTATTTCAAAACTTGGATGGGCGGGGCCAGCCAGAATTTCTGCTACAGGTTCTGGTGAACTGATGTGAACCTGCTGATGCCCACCACTGCTGCCACATGACCACAGAAATATTTGCAGAGGCAGACAGCGCTGGCTCTTTGGCTATAAACAGATATGAACCTAGAGTCAGACACAACAGGCTTTCAAGCAGACTTTTACCTTTGACTTTACTTGTGTCACAAACTCGTAGTGAAAATGTAATTTTTCCTTCCATGTCTAGGTCAGACATGAAACTGTCAAAATGAAGCCACCTTTGGTGAATTTTATTTCATTTTGAGAAACAGGAGATTGAGAAATGGTTTTAGAAATTCAAATATGAAGTACTTTTGGAACTGCAATAATAACTAATCACATACCCCCCAAAGTATCACTCAAAATTCTGTTGAATGTTACTAGCACCCCCTCAAAGAAACCCCAGATCACATGAGAGGTATTATCTATATGGTTTCTGTTACCACAAAACATTTCTACAAACCTGAGGAATGTTGGTGCATGAAGGAGCTCTTTCATTGACATCAACCACTTCATCTAGAGCTTCTGATATTGCTCCAGACCAGTGGGAGAAGGGAAGATGGTGCCACAGCTGTCATGACACTTGAGTAATATCAGTTATGATTACCTCTGCCCCATTGGTTTTATTGAGTCAGTAAGTGTGACTAATTTTCCCTGGATTGAGGCCATCTCCTCTGCAGCAGTCACCTTGACAACGTTGGCTGGAATCCCACAGAAAGAATCTGTGTTTGAAGAGAAAAACTAAAAACACAGCAGGATGCTCTTTTCAGTTTTCATAGCAAAAATAACCAATGTCAGAAAGCAACGGGTTAGGTGGATTTAATGACAACATTACTGTATGCAGAGCAGTAGGGATAACTTGCATATTGTGCCCATTTTATCCCTTTCCTCCTGTAGACCCTTTCCTTGAATTAATTTGGGAAAGAATACATGGAGTTAACCTGTTCTATCTGGTTAGGTAGATTTAGCTAAGAGAGGGCGACTTCGTGAAACTATTCAAGATAGACTTTATGGCTGAGGGGAGATTCAAACCAAGAGCCTTCCTCCTCAGTTCATGACTTGGGGTCACACTGGAGTATAGTGTGTTTGTACCAAGTAATTTACCCTTTCCACCCATGCCAATTTTCCAGTGAGACCCCTTCCCTTTGGAAACAGAACAGTCAATCGAGTCCCCTCTCCAAGAATCCTGTCTTCTTTCTCCGGCTGATAAATTTTGGTGAAAGGATTAACTACATCCCCACCAAAACATTACCAATTTAAACCTGATCATTATGTACCTATTTTAACTCAAGTGGTGGGGAAGGTAGTTGAATTTTACCTGTCACATCTGTTTTGACTTGCTCTCTATCCACTACACCAGACTGGCTTATGCGGCAAAACTGGTCAAGAACAGATTTCAGATTGGGTAGTAAACTGTAGACATTGCAATAAACATTAAGGAAGTCTTTTCATTGTTTGCCTGTCTTTATTACCTCTGCCTCATTTGCAGGCCACTGTCTTTTTGAGATCATATGTCACATATTATTTGTGAATAGGAAATCAACTCAAATTATGTATTTGACCTTTTCTCCATATTAAAATCCTTAATACATATTTTGATTGTTTGTTGAGATTTAGCTGCCAGATAGCTTGCATTAATTTGAATAATGAGGCATTCACTTACTTTCCATTTGGAGAAAAGTCTCCAGGGGGGAGAGGGGAACTATCCTGGTGCCATGACAGCTTGCATTAATAAGTGCAAAACATTATGTTTTCATCCTCAGCTTCGTTTGTGTGTTTGTTTCTAATTTGAATGTGCAGGGGGTGTTTCCTTGCCATTTAAACTTCATCTGCATTTTCTAGAGAGAAAATGCTTTTATCACACACACACACACAAAAATAACATGATTTCATTGTCAAATTAGGATTCAGAACTCGATTAAAATATATTTAAGCTTCTTGTGGAGATGGGAGAGAGATCCCAGAAAAGGTATTATGTATAGCCATTTCCCCTGCTTAGCTATTACTGGTAAAATGCTATAGGCTTCAAGAAAGCTAATAGCTATCAATTAATTTAGAGATGACTTCCACTCTTTATATAAGCAGTTTTAAGACTACTTACTATACGAATTAAAAAACATATTCTATGTTCTGAGCAGATGCATAAGATGTGCTGCACTTTTAAAAAATAAGTAACACATCTAAATACATGACTACAGTGGCTCAAGTGGCTAAGACACTGACTGGGACACGGAAGGTCAGCAGTTCGATTCCCAAGTACTGCAGGACGGAATGAGCTCCCGTCTTTGCCCAGCTCCTGACAACCTAGCAGTTTGAAAGCAAGAAATTGCAAGTAGAAAAATAGGGACCACGTCGGTGGGAAGGTAACAGCGTTCCATGCACTCCGGTGTCTAGTCACGCCTGCCACATGACCACAGAAACGTCTGCAGAAGCAGACAACACTGGCTCTTTGGCTTTGAAACAGAGATGAGCATTGATCCCTAGAGTCGGATACGACTGGCTTTCGAGCAAGGGAAACCTTTACCTTTACCTAAATACACAAACACACATGCACATGCAAGAATTAGCATATATGCTTAAAATAAGTGAATATTGTTGATCATTTTTTCAGTTATACTAAGACAGGGGTTCTCAACCTAAGGCCCTTGGGCCGGATCTGGCTCTCGACACACTCCCACTGCCACTGCCACCGGAAGCTATGCCTTGTGTGGTTCCTTTTTAATGTAAACAGCATTTCAAAGATGTTTACATTAAAAAGGAACCACACATGGCACAGCTTCTGGAAGTGGCCGTGGGAGCAAGGGTGGCAGGCCACATGGAATGATGTCATGGGGGGGGGGGACCAGAATGAACCATTGGGCTCCTGGTCTTGTTTCACCTGACCCCTCCCCTTCCAGGACCCCAGCCCCACAAGGAAGGACTAGCCTCTTAAAAAGCCCCACTCACCCTTTCCCCAAGCAGGCAATTAATCTCATTAGCGTCAGTGGGGAGGGGAGTGGGGACTGAAGGCTCCATTGATGGTTGGTGTGTCTCTCCCTCCTTCCAGGGAGAAACAAAATGGCTGCCTCAAAATGGTCACCCCCATCGTGCAGGAAGGAATAAATGTCCATCTGGCCTGATAAGCTGTGTGAGGAAGCATGATCAGCCTGCAACTTGAAAAGGTTGAGAATCCCTGTACAAAGAAATAGGCTTAGTTCTAATCATGAAAGAAATTAACTTGACTTACAAAGAAAGCAAAAATGTCACCCCAGAATCTAAAAATCACCTATTTATTGGGTTTTTTTACTTTTATTTTCAATAAAGATATTTCTCTCTTTATTTTTAATTTTCCACCCACAATAAAGTTAGGCTTACTTATGCACCAAAGCACTACACTGATTCACACTCATACACAGCACTTTACAGGTAAATAACTGCAAAGATCTATTTTTAATCATTTTTTAAAAGATCGTAATTGCAAACTTTAAATCCCATTCACTTGAATGGGAGTAAACGCTACAATGATTCTCTATGAGAGAGACTGCTACAGTATCCTTACTTGACCTACAAGCTTAATTATGAATGAGAATCCAAATATGGTGCTTCAAAGACAGCAAAGATTGGACACTTGTTACAATGTATCCAGTTAAATGATTCAGTCAGGATCAAAGGAATAGATGCTTTTCAAGGATTCCTCAACAGCACCGCAACTGAAAAATATTAGGAAAAAAATATCAGAGCGATGGGGGAAAACAGCGAGGGACCCAGAGATGAAGAGTTAACGCTTTAAATGCTGGAATAAAGTTTCAAATAATTGAAAATATCACATCTTCACTCCCTAAGTTTTGTTGAGCCCTGGGATCGGTCTGGCTGGCCGAGGACTGGTGGTGGACCTGATCAGGGAAGGTCTCCTCAAGAGTAAGGCAGTAAAAAAATCATTTGCTCTTGATTGGCTTCAACTTTAAAGTATGGGGTTTTTGGAAATGGTTTTCTCCCCTGCCTCTCCTTCTGCCTGAAAGTCAAGCCGTGGCTGCAGCGGAAAAGGAAAATTAGGCTAAAATGACTTTAAAGTATTAGCGGTTTGATTTAAAATGCATCCTTTTTGTCTTTTGAACCATGCTTGGCTACAGGCATGATGAACTTAACCCTTTGATACCTGATTGAGCCTCAATTTGCAGTTGCAGTTAAATATTCCAAAAATCACTAAAATATTGTAAAATGACTGTAACATGTTCTATTTATATTTCCAAAGCAGGAAACTCTTCTAAAACATTTTCCTCTAAAACTCAAGAGCTCACCGTGTCCCAGAGGAAAGAAACAATTAACCCCAATGCCTGGAGGGCCTCACACCCCTCTCCAAATTTCCTAAAGTCAACAGCAGGGACCAAATCTTAGACTGCCTTAGGGATTATTCCCTTGCATGCATCAGAGGGTCGGAGTCGACTGTGCGACTGAACAACAACAATGCATCTATCACATCTTTGTTTGCTGGGTCTGTAATTACCATATGTACACAATACTAGTTAGTCTTTTGTCTGGAAGTCAGGATGAGATTAATCAGGTGGGTAATGCAAAGCACCACATCTCAAGGACAGATCCAAAGTTGCCAGCGATGGTGATTGGTCAAAAAACCTCCCGCTTCAGACCTGCCATGTTCCTGACTGGTCCCTGCCATCACACCAAGCATGTTCATTGTGGAACCCTCACTGGCACTGATTATTGTATTGACATGTATCCCCCACCTCCTCCCCTCTATCTTGTCCTGGATGTTTGTAATCTTTTTTGTAATGCAACTATTTACATGAAAAACTTACCATTGTAACTTGAAGCTGACTAATTTATCTATGAATAAAAGACTGCTCCTGGACTATTTCTTTGTATCAACTTTATTGTAACAATAGATGGTAGGATTACATGTTAGGATGAGTGGAAATGTATAAAAAGGCTTTTTGCATTTTTACAAAGCTCTCTCTGAACAAATTGTATAGTGAAGCTCATGTGTAGATTTTTGTAGCAAGCAAAAAGGTTTTGATCTCTCTTTATCCAGCAGTAGGCCTCTGTTGTTTAAACGCACTGTCAATAAAACAATTTATTTTTTGCCTGAAATTTAAATCTCTGTGGTTCTTGAGGGGCTCCACCAGTAGACACACTTTTGACCTCGGAAAAGCATCTCCAACTCTCACAGGTTTGCCAGTGAGGGAGGAAAAGGGGGTTAGTGATTTGTAGGTAGCAACAACAGTGATTCATTCTCTCTGTTTACACTTTATAGAGATGGAAAGGATACTGCCTAAATTTCCTTTTTCTCATAGATTAGGCTTCCTATACCACAAAACAAGAATTTTAAAACTCAGCCAAGAGGGATAAGATTAAAAACTTCTCCCTGCACCCAAGTTCTTTGTAAATGGCAAAAAGTGTCATGAGTCCCATTTTCCTTTGAAGAGTTCTTACACAGCAACACAGTAGGACAGGTTGATTATTATTATTATTTAAAAACACCACAGACACATCCTTGTTTGAGTCAATCACACAGTTATGCAATACTGCATAAAATTGTTCTGCATCTATTGTTCTGCCACTGTAGGAAATGCAAAAAATAAACCATTTCTAAGCTTAATCATGCAGTGCTAAAACTTGTCAAACTAGCAGCTGTACCTGTAAAACAAGCATGATTTATGCACTCTTTGCTCTTAATCAATATTGTAAGGTGAAAGGTTTTCCAACACAATGGAGAAAAATTAACAGCAATCATAAATCCATCCTTCAGGCTAAATCTTCAAATTTACAGGGGTTAATGAATTTGTCCCATCAGTCACTAGACGAAATGCATCCCCATGGATGACGCAATGCTATTTCTTAATTAGGAACCCACAAAAGTGTCATGCAAATGTCCATAATTTATTCTCTCCATATCGTTGAACTGGGAATTTTGCCAGTGAATAAAACATCTTATTCTGGAAGAAAAAGAAACGGAAACTCATACTTTTGAGCTTGATGAGAGAAACTGATTCCTTAAGCTGGCAAGCTCATAAATCTAAATTAGAGTGAAAAGCAAAGTCAGGGTAATTTTTAATCAATCTTTCACTGCAGGGTTAGGCTGAGGCCTTCAAACAGTGATCACTTAATAAGGCAAAGTGTATGAAAGCCGTTAACAGCCAACCTATATATGCTTCATTGTCAACCTTCTTTTCTTTGTTAGAAGCAAGTTGGGCCATGATTAAGGCATGGCTTTCTCCTTATTCCAGAGGTGAATGTGACACTTGATTAAGGAAATTTAACTGGAGCTGAGAATTCCACTGCCAGTCTTCACTGAAAGCTAGTTGTGAATCAAACAGATATATTAAGCAGACAGACCTGCCTTCTTGTGAGGCCCAGTAATATAGGAAAGTTTGCTTGTGATCTGTTCGATTCCTGCCATTGAATCCCCCATGGAGCATAGTGTCAAGGATTTTTGGCCACTAGTGGTTAGCTAATGCGACAGCGGAAGGTTTGGGTGTAAAGACACACATACAGTCTCAGTGAATAGTGCAGTCTACTTCTGGGTGAGGGAAACACTCAAACAATAGACACAGAACTATATACACAGGTACCACACTGTCTTCAAACCCCACAGTAGAGTCAGGGCTTGGAATCCTGAGGGCTCAAGTCCACTGAGCATGCACAGAGTCCTGCCAACCAACACTGACTGCAGTTTGCCCAAGGCCATAGTCAGTGTGCTTTCCTCAGCAGTGTAGAATACCTGATAGTTCTTAGTAGTAGCAGAGCTTCCTGCAGCACATCTTCTTCCCTCATCTGTCCGATGTTGTCTCAGTCTCTTCCTCAGTCAGAATCTCCACAGAATATCCTGCTCAGAGTAGCCCATCTCAGGCAGGCTATAGTTATACTGTAATTCTGCTGACTCACCCTAAGATCACAGAAGTTAATATGACCCATCCGTCTATGCATCAGATGAATGCAACCATCATGGGGGAGCTTATTTGTGCAAACATTCTCAGCCAGAGTTGCAGTAGGTGCCTTGGAATGTATAACAAACAAATCATTCTACAACGAAACAGTTAGCTCCTTATCTTGTCCCCGGATAAGGCATTCATTCCCCTGGAAAGTTACCGTGTAACCTAAGCTCAGCAGAGATCTCACAGACAGCAAATTAAATCTCATACTAGGGACATAAAGCATATCTAACTCTGCATTCAGAAACTTGCAGCTTGCCCTTCCTTTCTCAAGGGCTCGAACTCGCCACCCATTTGCGAGTGTAACGGCTTGATTTGTTTTGCATATAGAAGTAAACAAATCTCTGTCTGTACAAATGCAATGCGAAACACGACTGTCTATTACCCAGGTGTCAGTTTTGCCATTACTAGGTACATCATTAGAAGACAGTGGGCTATAGTTATACTGTAATTCTGCTGACTCACCCTCAAAGTGGCAACAGCTGTCCTCAGTTCTGAATCATGTCTCCAAGTGGTTTCAGCTGTGTAATCAGTCTATGCCTCAACAACTAACAGCTGTGTCTAGACCCCTAAAGGTCTCTTAAAGGTACAGTGGGCAAGAATCTTACTACAATACCCATAAAATGCCCTAACACACAGGAAAGGAAATCTGAGGGAAATCTTTCCTAGTGATCTGGAGTGATTGTGGCCAATGATATGGGTTGCTTCATTTTTCCAATAGGTACCTGCTATACCACCAAAAAAGATGGAGGATGGTTCATAAAGAAATGAGTCGTTCTGGTCTGGGGTAGGAAGGTTGCAGAGGTTCATGGTTTGCAGGGAATGATGTAAAATTTGATTAGATTTGTCCAGGCATGACAATGAAGACAACTAAAGAATATCTCATTGCTGCTAGATGACTTGTCTTTGCTTAAATTTTTGGTCTCAGTGGTAGTCTGTGCATTTAGTCCTGGATGTTTGTATTTTTTCTGAAAATGGACAGAAATCTTTGCCACAAAAATGTTTGCCATATTGTGCAGACTATTAAATAGCATTGATATTGAATGGATGCTTTGCACCCTTTTCATTACTAGCTTGTGCATTTCTGCTTGCTATGTGTTGCTATAAAAACATAAACCACTTTTGTTCTGCAGAGTAATTTCATTCAAATTGCAGAAAAGAAATTGAAAAAAGCTGAGGATGAGGATTTTTTTTTTTTTGCAAGATCTGGACAATCTTCAACATACTGTTTAACTAAGCTGGTCCAGTTCAACTTGCCAGCTTTGACATGTTCTCACATCCCTGTTTATAGAATCTTAATACTGTGGTTATGCAGGAAGTTCTTGAATGTGATCACCATTATCGGCAATTTACCAAATATCCTTTGGATATCCAAGCCATTAGACTGTCCATGAGTCACGATTCTAGATGTTAGATCACTATATTCATGTTTTTGGTGGTAAAGACAAAACACCAAAAATATCAATTCCACTCCAAGGAATGTTCAAGCCTGCATTGGTTTCAACACCTAACCCTCTCCCAATGGAACTGTCTGTCACATTACAGAACGAGTTTTCCTAGAGTTTCTTGTGTCTGGGAGGGGTTAAAATGGTGGCCCTGCACCTTTTTAGAGTCTCTAGATGGCACAAAGAATCCTCTTTTCAGGAGGAGTTTGCTGGCAGCTTCTTTAGCAAGAGAGCCCAGAACATGCTCTGGGATGTTTGCCTTTTTTTAAAGGGTTGATTGATATCCCGGGTTGGTGAGCGGCTGCGGGGAAGAGGATTCCACTTTCTCTCACACACCTCGATCAATCTCACCAGCTAGAGGTAACCTGGATTCTCCTTTCTATCCTGCAGTTTGATTGATCTCACCAGCTAGAGGACGGCTGGGGGAGAGAAGAAGGGGAGATCTTAGAGGATTCTCCCTTCTCTCCTGCAGTTCAGTCGATCTCACCAGCTAGGGGTCAGCTGGGGGGAGAGGAAAGGGAGATCTTAGATGGTTCCGCTTTCTCTCCTGCACTTTGATCGGTTTCACCAGCTGGGGCTTGGCTGTTGGGGAGAGAAAGGGGAGATCTTCTAGGATTCCCCTTTCTCTCCTGAACCTCGATCGATCCACCCCAGCTGCACACCTCAATCAAGGTGTGGAAGAGAAAGGGAAATCCTCTAGGAACACTCCCTTTTCTCCACCCCAGCCACTTACCAGCTGGGGAGATCAACAGATGTGCAGGAGAGAATTGTGTCCCACAATTTTTTTAATTTTTTTAGGGATTTTTTTTTTTTTTGGATGGTCGGGAACATATTTTTAATTTTCAATGAATTCCTACGGGAAATTGTGCTTTGGGTTATGGAAAAACTGCATTATGGAAAAAGTCCTGGAATGGACTAATTCCATAACCTGGGGATTTACTGTAGAATGCTGCAGAAGTTTCTTTGGTAGGTCAATACTATGCACAAGATTGGCATAAATGGTTGTTTGGTTATTCCCAGAAGAGTATCTAGGGATTTCATCACCCTTAATCTTAGAAGACTCACAGAGCTAAAACTTGATTTGACAATGTGTATGGAGGATTCCAAGCATTAGCTATGACTAGAGTTGCAGTGGGCAACACACCCCAAAATTTGAGGGTGTCCCTTGCGGTGATATACCTATAAGGAGAGGCATTATTCAGTTGTTCTCAAGTGACAGGGATTTTTGGGCTTTCTCTGAGTTTGTAATAATTTTCTCATCCCCAACAAAACAACATGGAAAGATGGGTTATGGGTTTTTTTTTTAAATTCTGTACATCCTTTGAGAAGACTTGCTGGATAAGCCCATTATTTTCACTGTTTGCCATGAATGATTTCTGTTACCTTTTGCTCCCTTGCTGGCATTTTATTGGTTTTAATAACATTTTAACTTGTTTTCATTGTATTTTAAATTGACATTTTATGTGAGCTGCCTTAAGAACTTTTTGAAAGGGCAGAAAGGCATCCTGGAAATTAATAAATATAACCACCCACTCATGCACACATTTTTACAGCCCAGAAATTACTTTAGCTCATCAAAAAAAAAAAAAAAAAAAAGGAAGGAAAGTGACTTACAAAAGTGAAATCAGAAAGGCAATTTACCTGCCACTAAACTGCGGAAAAGATACCCTTACTCTCACACGGAAGCATATACATATCTGCTTCTTCTTGTGATATCATAAGACACTTTTAGTCAATGCAATAAAATGTTCATAAATTGTCGTGACCTGAAGCTTTGGATGAAAGACTAAGTCCTGGCAATATAAAGGGCTTTGGGATGATATATATATAATATCCAGCCTCCTTGAAACCATGAAGCTTCAGGCTGCTGTGATATTAATACATTACTGAGAGGGGGAGAAATCTGAATGCTTATTTCAGTCTCGCAAAAAAGCCAATAAAAAGGTTGTTTATGTTTCCCAGTTTAATTGCTTGTAAAACTGAATCAATATTAATCATATGAGCTGGCAAAGAGGTAAGTGGCATATAGCAAGCCTATGGTAAGAATGACAATCCAGCATTAAACCTCTACAGCTGCAAGTCTGACAGTAGTCACTGCACATCTGAACATCCATTTTGCTTCCTCTGATATGCATATGGTTACAGCTTGCTTTTCAAATAAATCTGATCAACATTTTTTGGTATGTGAACATTTTTTCCCATCTGGTAGATTGTTCATAAAACTCATTTGCTCAGATTTACTGAGGGGACAAATCAGTGTGAACAGCCAAAGCTTCTGATTTGGATATTAATTTATTCTAGCTGCAGAGGAGTGCAGCTACATTATTGTGTAACGGAGCAATGTTCTTTGAGTCAATTCTAAAAATGAGGGCATCCCAAATTAAAAAAAATACCTCTGAAGATGGAATTTTCATCAGCACCAAATTTTGTAAAGCTATAGCATACAGTCTGTTCTTGCTCAGCCAAATTTGGAGAAATGTGGGCAAAAGTTTTCTGACTCATTTTTTTTTAAAAAACTGCTTTACCCCACTGTGCTGAAGAAAGTGACCTTTTATGTTCCCAGATTTTAAAATAGGTCATATAAATTGAAAAGACGAATCTTGCTTATCTTGAAGGAGATTGGCTGATTCCACCCACTTATTTAGAAGGAATCTCGGCTGCGGCAGCAGCTGAAATATTGATCCTGAAAAGAGGATTATAACAAAGTAAAGGTAAAGGTCACCCTTGCTTGAAAGCTAGTCATATCCGAGTCTAGGGTTCAGTACTCATCTTTGTTTATAGTCGAAAAGCCAACACTGTCTGTGTCTGCAGACATTTCCATGGACATGTGGCAGACATGTTTAGACACCAGAGTGCATGGAACATTGTTTACCTTCCCACCGAAGTAGTCCCTATTTATCTACTTGCAATCTTTTGCTTTCAAACTGCTAGGTTCGAGAAAGTAATCATTTTATGCTTTAAATAGAATACTTTGCTTGTTATTTGTGTGTACACAGTGCTAAAACTAATGGCAAAAATTCTTACTTACTAAATAGCTGTGTTTAAAAGATGGAATATCCAGAGGAATGTTAAGCCATTTCATTTCTTTCCCACAAAATTAAGAAGTGTCCCTAAAAATTCTCTTTAGCAAAACAGAAAGTAACCAGGTACAGTGTTTTTGTTTGTATTATGACACGAAGGTCAAAAGTTGATCAGAGACCAGAATGGGCTTTCTCAGCAACCTTGAGATTGAAAGGGAGTCATTTAGAGATAATCTGAATAATATATTGTTGCTAATGGCTGTGTGAAGCTGTATTGTTGTGCTTACTTGTCTGTCATCTTGCTTGACCACACCCATCTTCCTTTGACCCCCTGAATTTGGTGTATAAAAACCATGTCTGTAAGTTTCACTCTTTGTCTGAAGAAGCGGACTTGATCCACGAAAGCTAACAATAAAAATAAAGCAGTTAGTCTTTAAAGTGCTACAGTGTTTTTTATTTTAATTTAATTTTATTTTGTTTTCTGATATGCCTGAACCACAGACTAACACGGCTACTATTCCAAAAAAAAAATCCCTAAAAATGATAAATACAGTTCTATACAAGGTAATCATCTTTAAGATGGCAGAAATTAACAGCTATGTATGGAAAGTAACTGATTTGTTGTTTTATTCTATGAATGCCTTAAGTTTCCCCTATGATTGGGACTTATTTTTAAAAATGAGCTACCATTATAGTTCTAAGGCCATGTTGTGTGCCATTTGACATTAGAAGAATAGAAGATTGTGAGTTACTTATGCAGCTCTGCTACATGGACCAGAGGTCTGACCATCTGTGGTTTTCTTGCAAGGATTTCCTGCATGTTTTTAACCAAGGCCACAATAGTGTGTGGAATGTTCTGAAAAATGTATTTTTATGTTCATGATGTTTCTGGCTTTTTGCTAGGACTCATTATTACCCTCTGTGAATTGAAGAAAATATACTCAACTGTCTCCTGATGTTTCACATTATCGGGGTAAATTTAGGAGGTAAACCAACTTTCCATCAAGAAAAGCAGTCCGTGTTTATTGATATTCTTCTTGACAACCCACTAATAAGCTTTTCAAGAAACCTTCACTTAACACAAATAGCAGCTGCAAACAACAGTAGGAAATTATGCTTGATGTACTTGTCAATAATACTCAGTGTGGTATACTAGACAGAGTGATGGGGTAGGATTCAGAAGACCTGAGTTCAAATCCATGCTTAGCCATGGAAATTCACAGAGGGTGTGGAACCTGTAAATCCATTCCTTAAACATGAAAGCCATATTAGGTTTGCTATAAGTCAGTTCTAACTTGATTGCACATAACATACTCACCAGTAAATTCAAACCTACAAGCAAAATCTAGTGCAGCATCTACAGGGGTAAAAATATATAGCTGAGCACTTAGGTCAACATCATTTTTCATAAAATGTCAGCACAACCCAGCCATAAAGCTTAACACTGTTCATTCTCATCAGCTTTAGAAGGCTATATTTAAGCTTCTACAGTATAGCTGCAATGCAGAATAGAGGAGACTGGAGCAAATTTGGAATAAAAGGTTCATATTTCAAATAAGTGTCTTCTAAAAACTTCAGATGAATGTGATTATATGAGTGTGTGGGTTTTTTAGGATTAAGATAGAAAGCAACAACTTTAAACATTCTCAGGTGTTGGGTAAAACCACTATGAAATTATATACTGTATAGTGCTTTCCCTACACCAGAGAGTATTTAAAGATTATGTTCTCTAGCCTAATCTCCAGGAGCTGGGTATCCTCTACTATCACTGTGTCACTAATGCTTGAAGCTCAACAGGAGCAGTATGAAATTTGGTGTAAAATAATAGTCCCATTTTAAGAAAAAGACAGAAGGGCTTCTTTCTTTCATGGAAGGGCAGTTGAAGGATAGGGAAATTTTTGTCCTAAATCTCACTTAATAGGCAAGCTAATGTGTTAAAGAAGAGAAATAAATCCCAGAACAGGGGTAATAAAGGTTGATTTAATTAGAAATCTGGCAACCAAAGTATGATTTTACAGCATCATCTTCTGCTAAATTGTGCTTCACCTTTTTTTACCCCTTTTGCATGGGAGAGTTCTGGTCTTGTATCCAAGAATTTCTTGGCATTGATGGACTTTAGAAAAAAAATCATATGTTCTACTCATGCCAAGACCTAAATTTATTTTAACTTAATTAAACAGAGCTGCAAGGAGCTGGAAAATGCAGAGAGGAAGAATACCATATATTACTTCAGGATCAAGGCCTTGTGTCTAAAACTTTGTCTACTGATGGAGTAGAAATGCATTTACCTTATCCATTGTGCATAAAAGTGAAGAGTGGATATTTGCTATATTTCAGCAGCCAGGACTTCTGACCATTGGTTGTATTGCCTGAAGCTGATGGGAATTCAATAATACTTTAAGGGCCTCATTTCTCCACCTCTAAAGTACATCAAGAAACAGAAATGGGGAACTTTGTTCATTTCCAAAGATGAAAGATAAGAAACATTCTAGGGGCTGTATGCTGTTGGTGAGCAGGGTGGGATGCCATTCATGGCCAGTGCCAGTGACAAAGGTATGCTGCTCAGATCCTGAAACTGAAGCATCTGTGCCATCCCACAGCTCTGGGTACTTTCTCCCCCACCCAGCCTTTCTCTCTCATACACAGAGTACCAGTAGCGTAGTGGGGGGTGAGCAGCACTTTTTCAGTGTATGTGTGTTTTTGGACTACAATTCCAAGAATCCCTAGCAGGATTGGGCACTGGTGTCAAATTTGGCTTATGCCCTAGGCGGCTGAATCCCATGCTATGCTACTGCAGAGTACCTAAACTGTTGAAAAGCCCCAATTGTGAAATGCAATTTTTGGGCAAGGTCACAGGCTAGACAAAGACTCCACACTGTTGTCCTAAAATGCCTCACCAGAGCTCAACAGAAACACTAAACTTCATTATATTAAAGCAATATTGCCAGGCCTCAGGACGCTGGCTGGAATCTCAGATATCTGCCATTTAACAACAGCAACAGCAACAGCAACAACAGAAGCAATGGAACCTCCAACAGCAACAACAACAGATTCTTAGAGTTCTAAATAAGGAGATTAATCTCAGGGTAAGCATCACCAGGAGTGGTGGAAGTCTGGTATGGGTGTGTGTGCATCCTTTTGTATGTGGGTGCATGTTTGGTGTGAGATGGTTTGAAAGTCTGGCCACTCAGTTTCAAAACAATTCCCAACTAGTGCCAGGATCCTGTGGTTGAATATAAAGGAAAGTACCATGTCAAGGTTTCTGAAGGCCAGAATAAGCAACTGGGGAGACTGAGTATCTGAGTTTATATCCATGAGGACAAGGAAGAATTGGTTGGCTGTAAGCAGTAGCTCCAATTCTACAACCTTTGTCTGTCTTGCCCTATCACATCCTTGTGACATCACAAGAGCCTATCCCCCTCATCTAGAATTTGATCCCTTCTCAGAGAGAATAGGATGCTGCTGCCTTGGAAACTCTGTGCCTATCCAATAGACAAATGGGAAGTAATCCTGGCGGAAGAGTAATAGTTAAAGCAGGGATGGAAGAATCATGACCCTCCAGGTGTTGTGGAGTACAACTGTATGTCACCCCTAACTGGTATAGACAATAGTGTACAATGATGAGAGTTGTATTTCAACAACATATGGAGGTTACACCCTTCCAAACCCTGATTTAATGGAATAGAGGCTATTTTGTCTGACAGGTTGTTGAACAAGAGACCAACAGACTCTGCTTTGAACAACAAATTGTCTCTTGGTAGAAATATTGTTTGATTCAGCCTTATGCTAGTTAACATACATAAAGAATGTTTCATATATGCTAGATGTAAGAACTAGATATTGCTATGTATCAGTAACACATCTCAAGTGGTAAAGCATCATGGGAAATGTAGCAAAATCTGTGCTTCCACACTTTTCTTGATGATGATGATGATGATGATGATGATGATAATAATAATAATACATTACCTTGGATAGCTTGGAGTTGTTATTCAGTGAAGAGTCCACACCCTGGTAGATGTCTCTGTGATGACATTCCACACATGCAAATTGACTTGAAAAATCAATTCCACCTGCATGTATTCTTTAGCCATTTGGATATCATGTCACTTGCTGGCTAGGCAGACCATGACATGTGGGCTTCGCTTTCACCTTGCCTAAGGGATCCGATGGAGGATACTTTTGGTGAGTTTTAGTACTGGTATAATATCATTGACAAGAGATGGGCAACACTGCCTATTAAGACTTCTCCCAAAAAGTTGTAGAAGATTAGAGCATTTAAATATGTGAAGGATTAAAAAAGTAACCATGTGATTATGATAATACCTGTAATACATTCTCCTGAATTAGATTGGTTGGCCTTTGGATATTTTTTCTCTTTAGACTGAACACCATTTTACAAATCAATTGCTGAGCATAAGCTAATACTTATATAACCTTTGATTTGCATATTTTGTAACACTGGCTTCTTTTCAGTATATCATGACATAGGGATGACACTCTCGACTGATGTATTTAGCTTTTTAGGAAGATAAACTCCACAGATTTTTATTTTTACTTTTGAATTTATGAAACAAATAATTTCTCTCTCAAGAGAAGAAATCCTCCACTTCTGTCATTCATTGTTGCAATACACTGAGAGACCCATAGTCTTACCTCACAGCAGTTTAACGTAATGCAACAATCATTTAATTACACTGCTTTGAAGTTAAAAAGAGTTACGTGCTAATAAAATGCAGGGAGCAGAATGCTGAAGAACCAAACTCAGTCACAAAAGACCAATAATTTCAAAGTGAGAAGGCATTACTAGATAAAGATCATTAAACCGTGTCAGCAAAGTAATTAAAGAAATCATTAGAAGCCAAGCGAATCCTGGGGATGGCAGGAGACCAACATAAATACTGATACCCCTGAATTGCTGTCAGATATGGCTAAGAACAGAGAAACATTCAAAAGCTTACAGCCAAAATATTACCTTTAGCATGCCATTTATTTGATGAGGGGATTAGTTTTGCTTAAAAAACCGAAAATAATAGGAATATTTACACATAAATAACTGCCAATAGGAAATAAACAGTAGCTAAGATGGCTGTGTTTATTCCACTCCCAATTTTAGTTTGGAGAGGCGTAGAAAGAAGCTTCTTACAAAATATTGGAAGTGACTAATAATTATTCATAAGTAATTTGTTACTTTTAACTAGCTCCCATTACATACATACAACAGAGAGGGAAAAAGAAAATTTTGTTTTACTGTCCCAATCAAAAAAGTACAAGAAGCAAATAGGAGGAAAAAGTAATTTTACTTTTCCTGTCCCTCTGCAGAGGAACAGAAGAAGTGTTTAATTTCAATTTCTAAAGCATCTATAGGCACAGGGAATAATATATATGAGAGCATACTAAAAAAATTGAATCCCCTGATAGGGGCTTAAAAGGCATTTGTTGTGGATTACTTGGACCACTCTAGCATCAAATAAATGTGAATGTCATTTTTAAAAAGTATACAAGCCTGGACTCCAAACATCCTGGATTTAATGTCTGTCTTGATAGACTCACAGTTTTATATTTCACCTGGAGATTTTCCCTGGGGCAAAGTAAGTAACAACAGTTGAAACCATTTTTTGATAACATAAAGCCCAGCTTTCACAAGCTCATTTATCTGTGAAAAACAATAAATGAAAACTAAGGTGCATTTTTTTTTTTACAATTCTGGATACGATTTTAATCATTCCAGATTATATCAATTTAGAAAGGTCTAAGTCTGTCTAAGGCAGATTCTTATATTCCTGTTTGTTATTCATTCACATAGCCAAGTCTGACCCTTTGCAACCTCTTGGACCATCGTGCGCCAGGCACGCCATTCTCCACCATCCTTCTCAACCGACCCAGTTTTGTGCCCACCATGTCAACAATGCCATTTAGCCATCTTATTCTCTGCCGTCCCCTTCTTCTTTTGCCCTCAACCTTTCCCAACATCAAGGCTGTCTCAAGTGAATCCTCTCTTCTCATTTGATGACCAAAGTACTTTAGCTTCATCTTTACCATTTGACCTTCCAAGGGGCAGTCAGAGTTGATTTCTTTTAAGAACAACCTATCTGTTCTCCTCGCTGTCCAGGGGACTCTCAAGACTCTCCTCCAACACCACATTTCAAAGGCATCTATTCTTCTGTTCCTAGTCTTGGCCTGTTTATTTTTTAAAATGCTTGTAAGAGTATTTTTTCAAAAGCTGGGTAAGGGAGGAAGTAAAATACATTATCATTAATTACTTTCAAAGAGCAGTGCAAGTATGTCAAGGTTGCGCATTGCCTGAAGGCTAGTTATTTCCCTCTTTGAAGCTAACCCACAATGGAATTTCCCCACCTTTCTCCAAAGCAAAATATGGACAAGCCATATATTAAGTTGTTTTGAAAATATGTGTCCTTTAAACACTAGCCATCTCTCTTTCATTGTTTTAATCAAACAAAAGTGCCGTTTAAAAAGAAGGTAGCTATTGTATGCTTATAGAACAGGGATTCTTAACCTGAGGCCCATGGGCTGGATATGGCCCACAGCACCATTTCATGTGGCCCACCAATACCTCCACCGCACCAGGAAGTGCCATGTGGCAGAGGAAGGGCAAAATGGCTTTCTGGCCCCCAAAGCTGTCTGAGGGAGCATGACCTTGCCCCAAGCTTTAAAAGGTTGAGAACTCCAGTTGTAGACCCACTGTGAGAGTCAAAAAATCCCTCCGGACCCTTTTAATGCTTTACCTCTTTTAGAGGCAGCCTCTCACCTTCAGATCTGTCTGTCTCTCACACACACATATGCTTAAAATGATGAAGGAGCAACAGGGCTAGCACATTCTCCTCTTCATATGGGAAGGACACACACTTTCAGAATGGCACGCATACTCACACCATCTCAGGTTTATAAAATCATGCCTTATTCTGTTTCCTTAAGAAAATGAAGGTTCCCACAGGATCACAGTTGAAGAGATTGATGCCAAGGCAAAGTGATTACCCAGAAGAGAACCGAGAATTTTTGCCTTGGAGCATTTAAACCTTTTGGATTTAGCATTTGCACACAAGCTTATTATTGCTAGGACATGGACCTTTGAGGAAATCCTGTTGTTGGAAAGAAAATGCTGTTAATCACAGGGATTAGATGTTTCTTTTAACATCTCATTTGAGACTGAAACTATTGTTAACATTCTTTTCTAAGGTGGATTGCTAATGTTGTCGATTGCTAATGCTGCCTATGTTGTTTTGTCTTTTTTAGAGTGCAATTGGAAGGGGAGGGGAGTTACCTGCATTATCAACTTCTGTGGCCTTACTTCCTGTTGTAGATATTTATTTATTTATTTAAAAAAGAAAGCTGCCATGATACTTCATTGGAGTTGTAGTTGTTTGGGTGCCTTCCTTTCAGGAAGGTCAGGGTCTAGGCAGACAGTCTGGAGTCAAGCAGGATGTCGGTCTTTGTACGAGAGTTGTACTGACGCTGGCAGGCTGCAACAAGTTTGCTTATAACCCTCCCAGCTAATCGGTATCAGATGGGAGCCTTCGTTGGTGCTTCACCCTAGCCTGCCTGCATCTCAGGTATAGGTGTTTCCTGGACCTCTCCTTGACTTAGGTCTGATCACTGTTGGAACCAGGTTCCTGATCTGACAAGTCAGCTGCAAGGGGAAACAGACTTGGGCCAGGCGCAGGCTGAGGTCCCTGACTCATGGCATCCTCAGGCTCAGGTGCAGGCAGAACTGAACAGGGCATGGGGAGTGTTCTCTGATCCAGCTCATCTTCAGAGTCAGAGGAGACCTGGATCACAACACCAAAAGAGAAATATTGAAACTCAAAGTCAAATAACAATCGAGAGCCTTTTAACAAATCTAGCTCTGATGAGTGAATAGCAAATAAACTTATTTGATGAAGTATAAGACACACTCCCCCCCCTCCTTAAAACACACTTGGAAAATAGAATGCATCTAGTACTGTATATAATGGCCTCTTGTGGGCTATTTTGGTAATAATGGCGTGTGTGTTTTATACTCTGATGTGTGTTATACCCTGGCAAATATAGTAAATAGGTGAAGTTAAGCACATTTCAAGATCAGGCATCAGACAAATCAATCAAAAGTAGGATTACAGGATACAATAACAGTTTGAGCAGGGACGTTCTACAACTTGAAGAAATGTTGTTTCTACTAGGCTAACCCAGAAGTTCAGAGACATCAGATTTCCTTTAAATAACAATTGTCAGATAGGACCCTTTGGCGACAAAAACCCTCAAGAACATCCTGTGCGTGTAAGAGTTAATTTAATCTCAAAGAGCCCTTCTTTACAGCCAAACATTTCATTTTGTGGCCTCAATCATCATCAACATCATTTTTGCTCCAGCAGTAAACTACATCTATGTAAAGGTGCAGATCCTTTGCCTCTGAGTGCCTAGAGCTGACGGAAGCAGCTAGATCCTCTCTCTTCTCAGGTTCTGTAGACATGGAGAAAAAGAATAGATATGTGAAGATAACATAGACTGGATGTAGAATGAATTGACTTATTATTTGGAATAACTCCACACCTCATAGGGCCATTAGCCTGGCTCTTTAAATGGATTATAATAAAAAAGACTTGAAATGGTGGACCATTAACCAGATCAAGGACTTTGCTATTGACAGTGAAAATGAACTTGATGTAATGATGTACATTAAAAGTTCTATGGAATGAAGAAGTGCTCAGCTACTTCCTTGAAATGGGCAGCGATAGAGTGTGAACCAGAAAAGATTAGCTGTGAAATATGGCTTATGCATCACAGGAACAGGAAACAAAGGAAACTTTCGTGGTGCCTCTCACTCAACTAATAACAAACTGCATAAATCCACAAATATTTTTAAAAGTGAAATGCTGCTTACAAATAGGGTGGTTTCCATTTTTACCTCCATAAAATTGAATGCATATCCACAGAGGACTTGTTGTTGTACAGTCATATAGTCAACTCCACCCTTTATGATCCCGTGGACCACCACACACCAGGCACCCCTATCCTCCATCCTCCTCCTCAACCCATCCAACTCTATACCCATTGCATCCACAATACCAACCAGCCATCTCATTTTCTGCCACCTCCTCCTTCTTTTGCCCTTCATCTTTCCCAGCATCAAGGCTTTCTCAAGTGAATCCTCTCTTCCCATTTGATGTCCAAAGTACTTTAACTTCATCTTCAATTTCCAAGGAGCAGTCAGGGTTGATTTTTTTAAAAAATTGGCCTATTTCTTCTCTTTGCTGTTCAGGGTACTCTCAAAACTCTCATCCAGCACCACATCTCAAGGGCATCTATTTTTCCGAGCTCAACTTTTCTTATGGTCCAGCTCTCACAGAGGACTACAAAATGCTACTTTAAAAAATGCAAGAAATATATTGTGTATGTGACAATGAGTTCACATGACTTTAATTTCATGAACAATTTGCACAGGTGCCCCAGTTTGTGCTGTACACAGATAGCATGATTTTTTGCAAAGCAACATCCACAGAAGCAGCAAAACGTTTCAGTGGTTTGAGTCCATATTGCCTCAGCAAAAACACAATGCAGAAAGTTTTCACAAGTCCCCAGGAAAATACAGTGTGATCCTGCATAATCAGTGCCTTACATTAGTGGCAGAGTTCTGTCTCCTAAGATGACGTGTTTTACATATTTTAAGCATTAGATTACAGCATTTCTATTTTCTCAGGCATTTCACCATTTATTTATTTGAAGCACATGCAGGTTGCCTTTGAAACTATGCAGATCTCTCAAGGTGGTTTACACAGTGAAATCAAACCTGAAGGAACAGGCAGAAATACAAAAGAAGTAGTAATAGCCACTAATATCCAGTATATCAGAAAACAAAACAAAACAAAATAAATAAAATAAAATAAAATAAAAAACACTGTAGCACTATAAAGACTAACTGCTATATTTTTATTGTTAGCTTTTATGGATCAAGTCCACTTCTTCAGACCAGTATCCAGTAATAATATCCAGTAATAATAGTTAACAATACTACATGCAACATGAACAAACCAACAAATATCTCCTGTTCCATGCACTATTTAAAAACCTGGCCCTCTTTCAAATTGATTCAGGATATATAGATGCAGAGAAGCTAAAAAATTCCCATTAACTAGCAAGGAACTTCAGAATCAACCCTCAAACCACATCTAAATAGTTGAATATGCCATTTTGTCCTGGGATGACTGAAGGCTGCTGTTCGACATCCATTGTTTTGATTGTCCAATTTTATTTCCTCTGTGATATCATTTGATTAAGGAGGAAACTTAGAGCTAAGGGAGTATTTGCTTTTGCCCATGGTTCCCATACTTTGGATATTGTAGAAAAGAAACTCCTCTTCATTAAGATATATGACATACAGGTCATGGATGTTAGTGACAATACAGAAAGGTACAATAAAGAAGACTGTTGATAATCTGGCTGCTGTCAGCTCTTCCCTGAACAAAGGATCTATTGAAAGCATGTAACAAGGACAATACTCTCAAATGCAAGAGAAGCACTGCAAAGTTTACAGGGCTAACAAGCTTCTGTTCTCTTGCCAGCCTATTGCTTATTTGTTGTGGAAACTCCTGGAAAAACAAAACATAAACGTAGAATTCTGTGCAGGTACTTGGATAAGTACATGACTAACTGTGGAGGGAGAAACTGTGATAGTACAGAAAATGGGTGAAATGTTTGGAGTGGTAGCCATGTTTGTCTGTGCAAGCATACCAGAGAGTAAACAAAAAAAAAGCAAAAAAAAAAAAAGGCAAAAATGTTATTGCACCTGAAAGACTAACTCTTGTATTTAAATGTGAGCTTTCATGGATCAATTCTGATGAAATGGTCTGATGAAGTGGATTTGATCCACAAAACCTCACATTTAAATACAGGAGATAGTCTTTAAGATGTCACAACATTTTTTGTCTTTTTTTTTTTTGCTTTATTTTGTTTACTCTCTGATAACATTAATAGGGTGTCATAGAAATGAAAATAATGAATAAAGAAAGATATAAATAAAACAAAGGTAGAAATACTTGGTGTTTTATTGGAGGGGGGCCTTTTAGGGAAACACAAGGCCTCTCGAGTTGTTTTTTAAGCAAGTACACTTACCACGGAGCAGAATGCTACAGGACTGCCCCCCTCCCCTGATTATCTCCATGCCTGAATTCAAATGGAAAGCCCCTAGAGAAGGCATCTGGAAAGAGCTGCTATATGGTGGGATCCTCACCACTTCAGGCCCCATAAACTTCCCCTTGAATGTCAAAACATTATAATTATTTCGCCTTAGTCCTAATCTACCAAAACCAGGGGTATGAGAATTTTAGTCCTGTCGATGTTTTAGATATCAAATTCCAACAAACCCCAAGCCAGCAGAACCAATGGATCACAACTAAATCTAATATGCCTGGATATTTTATCAGATTTTCTTGATAATATTGTAAGACTTATCAATTAATAAATATCTATCTAATATGCCTAGAGAACCAACAGCTTTAAGCCTGTATCTTATGAA
Source organism: Furcifer pardalis (assembly GCA_030440675.1). Lineage (NCBI taxonomy): Eukaryota > Metazoa > Chordata > Lepidosauria > Squamata > Chamaeleonidae > Furcifer > Furcifer pardalis. Next base: position 129,373,484 of record CP126891.1, read on the forward strand.
ACTTCTAAGGAAAATACAGCTGTGCTCCTTTCTTTCCTTCCAAATTGGCTTAAAAGTTAAGGAGGGGAACTGTTATGCCATTTTAAAAAAATCAAACATATGCATACAGACTAGATGGCAACCTTCTTTTTTGTATTGTGTTTACAGTAACCCAAATTTGCCACTGTTCTCACTGGCACCTCAAATACGAACATAAATTACCAAGCCAGCCAACGTGTTGAGGAGACAGACAGCCTTACTGAAAAATATGAAGAATATCTTATTCTAACCAGGCCCTGTGAGACATGTTGAGGACAAACATCATAAGCTGGCTAAACTGCAGAGCTCAAAGAGATGTCCAGGAGGAGGCTCAAAGGCCAAGCAGCTGTTGCTAAATTCTTTGCTGTTACTGTTGGCACGTCTGCTGTGATTTCTCCTCCTGTTCAACAGCTCCTGAGGGCAGGATGACAACGATTAGGCTTCATTTGGTCTGTCTCTCAATCCAGAAAGACAAAGCCAATTTTTAAAATGAGAAAATTGAAAGCACACATGCAGAAGATTGAGCTTTCTCCACCCGCCTCTGTTTGCTCCTTGTTTTAAGATCATGGCAATTCCCTGGAACAACCAGAGCTAAAAACCTGTTTAAAGTGTGAATATTTTTTTTCAATATCAAATGCCTTTCAAGAAAGGACCTTCACTGAGGTGTACCTTGAACTTGTGCATGGGTAATAATTTGAAATATATGCCCATTTGATTCCTAATATGAATTGCCTTTGTTTGGAAAACAAAGCAAAAGTGACCAGATGTTTCAATCTCACTCATTTCCTCCCTTAATAAAATGGCCTGCTGGTTGGGTGATTGTTGTTGAAATGTCCTTTTCCACTCGTTTGCCATGATTGTTGTCATCTCCTGAAAGTGCCTAAAGTACTGGAAACAATGTGGACAATGAATGCTGTCCTTCACAAGGGGTGTAAAGGGAGCAGTTCATTTTAAGTGAGTGCCTGCTGCCATGTTAAAGAGGACACTGAATATCATCAACTACTTTGGGTTAGATGATCATCACCTGTTGCTTGAAAAAGTCAATAGGTAAATAAGGCTTTGGGGGTTGGGCAAGCAAATAACAAATAAATCAGCTTTATAGTCTTCAGAGAGCTAATCTCTCTGTGTGTCAGCCTTACAATTTATTGTATTTCCTAGAAACCCATCAGCATCATTTTTATATCAGTCTGCAAAGCTTAGACATTCTTTCTATTAATTCTTCCCGATATATATACACTTACACAAATGTTTGAGACCAGAGTACTGTGCAACAAGGTAATCACCCATTGTTTGCCCCAGCAATCTAGCCGTTTGAAAGTAAGAAACTGAAAGTAGATAAATAGGTACGACTTCAGTGGGAACGGTAACAGTGGTCTGTAAACTCCAGCATCTAGTCATGCCTGCCACATGACTATGGAAATGTCTGCAGATGTAGACAACATTGGCATTTTGGCTATAAAGGGAGATGAGCCCTATCTCCTAGAGTCAGATGTGACTACCTTTCAAGCAAGGGAGATATTTACACCATTTTTATGTTTCTCCCTCTTCACTAAATCAGATTTGTTTGTATGGTTCAAAGATATACATTTGTAGTCACACATGCATTTCAAGCATACACTTCCTTACAGTTGCTATGTTCTTCTCAGTTTCATGGAAAGCTTCTCTTTCTCCTTCACTGCTATCGGTGTGTGTGTGTGTGTGTGTGTCAAATATAGTCTACCTGTGGGGTGGAAAAGTGGGATTGAAGACCCAAGACATTGTCCTTTGAAATGCAGCCAAAGAAGGAAAGCACAGATATGACAATCAAACATGCAAGCCTCCAGAAAACTCTATTAAAAGGAAGATCTTCTTGACCAAAGTCCTTGTAATTTGTAAGCCACTATTATGAATTTCTAAATGCTGCTATCAAATTTGTGTGTTAATATTTTGAAACACATTATCCCAGCCTAGTATACAAAACGTACTTGTTATTGTTTTCAGAAAGCCCAGGGGCTCCCATAAACCTGCCCCACCATCCTGATGGTGAATGAAAGAGAGAGAGAAAATCTGCAAAATATGTTTTACCTCTACTGGGGATCATTTCAACATACTTATGTCTTTTTTTATTTTATTTTAGCAGACCTCTTGTTGCTATGGGGCGGTCTTGAAACTCTATTATTGAAGCACCAAATGATCCTGAGGGAAAGTAAGCAAGCTGGTGTTACAGATGGGAGCAGTGTGGATGGAATGAACTATTAGCATATTTTTACCACACATACAAAAATGTTTTTGTTTAGCAGGAAAATAATGCATGCAACTCTGTTCCCATTCTTAAATTGTGTCCGTAAGAATATATTTCTGCAAATTCTATTTTTTTAACCAAGTGATCATATTTATTTCCTATGTACTGTACTGTAACTCACCCAGTGCCTCCACATAGCCACTTTAAGGAAGCTGTTACTCAATTTATTTGTATATTAGTCAAGACAATTATATGTTTCCATCTATATTTTCAATCGTCATTTTGTAAACTACTAAAAACATCTATAGAAGAAAGACTGGGGTTTAAAAAATATTTGGTATTATCCTGCCACTTTCTATATAGTCAAACCTCACATAAAGAGCGCTTCGCATAAAGAGTAACTCGCTTAAAGAGCAGAATTTTCTCTGAATGTTTGCTTCACTTAACAAACAAAACCAACCACAACTCACTTAACAAATAAATCGGGGTTCGCAATCCCCCCCACAATTGGTCACTTACAATGGTGTTTCGCTTAAAGAGTAAACTCGCTTAAAGAGCAATCTTGTGGAATGCATTATTCTCTTTAAGCGAGGTACAACTGTACTTGGAAAACAACTAGCAAAAAAAAAAGGTAAATCTATGGAAGCATTGTTAAAACATCAGCAGCACAAAAATGATTAGCAACAGCATCAGGCATAATTAGATGGTGTCTAATTACATCAGTCAGTCATTAACTAAAACTCTTGCAGAGTAAGGAGATTTGATGATTCTTTCCAAAAGTAAGGTGTATGCCTCTGGGAGATAGTTTCATAACCTTAGTGAGGTAAACACGAGTAGCATGCAAAATTTTAAGAGCAGGAAAAAGAAAACATGTGTTAGAGATGTTCTGCTACTGCAAAGCTGTGTATTTCATGTGCTACCCCCCAAACAATACCTTTCCCCACTTAATGCTACTTCTCAAGGCCAAACAGCATTGCAGCTTCTACAGAACAATTGATGCTTGGATGACTTTAGCTTCCTTAGGCTTCTGATGGACAATGAAGGTCTTACCTTCCCATCTTAGCCAATGGGCATTGAATCCATACTGGCATGGAATCAATGGCTCCAACTTGATACATGCAGTAAGGGAGGTTGTTAAGATTTTCTTCCCAAAGTAACCCAAAAAGTGGTCCCTAAACAGAAATCTCAACCAGCACTGCTAAAGAGAAGGGAGATGTTAAGCTCTATCTCCTAAAACAGCCCTTTAAAACAGGGATTCTCAACCTGCAGCCCATCGGCCGGAGGCAGCCCACAGGACCATTTCATGTGGCCCCCCACTGCCTCCACCACACCCTTAAGTGTCATGTTGTGGTGAAGGGCAAAATGGCCATCCATCCCCTGAAGCTGTCTGAGGGAGCGTGACCTGGCCCCCAGCTTTAAAAGTTTGAGAACTCCTGCCCTAAAACAACCTGGGAATCTTATGTCACAGCAGTAGTGTGACATTAAATACCCATGTATACATATGGACTTATAAACAAGTAAGACCATTAGTCAATGGCTTAATACCACAAACACTATTTGACAGAATGAACTTGCAGTGAGTTTCCTGGTTGGTTCATGTGTAGGGCCTTGCAGAGCAGAATCAAAGGAAATGTGAAGGTCAGGATTCCAAGAGAAGCAGAAGGTTTGTGCTAATGGAATTACTCCACTGGATATTATTATGGATTCTCATAAGTAAAATCTCCCTCTCTTCTCACAAGGATAGAAATAGAACAGATGCCTACCAAAATGTCTGTCTTCTCTTTCCCACAAGACCAAAGGAAGCTAGCTACATGACAAGCATTTTATTTTCTCAAAATCTGTTCATGATAGTGTAATTTGGTTAGCATAACTTTCATCAGTGAAATTACTGCAAGTTAGAAAGTCAATGCAGGTTTATCATCAAGAAGGTAGTTCATGGCCATATTTTCAACAGTAGAGATGTTTAAAAAACAAGATAATCTTTTCACCCAAAGAGATACCTCTTGACATTTCACAATAAAGAAATGATCTCAGCAAGGTTCTGCAGCTCATAATTGCCCATCTTTGCTCTTAGAAGACTTAACCTGAGGCAAAATTATTATTCAACCCATATTCAAAGTCAAGGTTGAGCCTAGATTCTGGTCTGTGAAATAACAGGGCCACTGAGTACCTAAAAGTACCTCCTTAATGAATACTTAAAAGCCTCCCCCCCCCCCATGTAAAACTTTGAACAGAGAAATCCTGGGAATAAGTTTGTTTCTTTTGTGATTATTTGAAAGCATGCAATACAGGAGACAGTGCAAGCCCCAACCTTGCCATCATTACTTTCATAACACAAAAGTAACTGTTTGAAAAGGCATGTAGGCTGACTGTGCAAGCGAGAATCCAAAAAATGGCTTACATACAGAATCTGTATCGGTAGAACAACTTCTCCTTCTTTGCTTATCCTTCTACAGTGAGTCACTTTTGTGTGGTGTGAAGGTGGACAGGATGAGCAAACCCCACACCTTGCCTTTGTCCTTTCCCCCACTTCAGTAAGGACAGGTGAAAGCTTTGGTTTCTTAAAAACAGTGCTACCTGCAGTGGCTTTTGCGAATACAAAGAGCTAATAATTTGCAAGCCTTCACGTTTCCTTTCTTACCAGTTCTCAATTATGCAGCCCCAGGGTAGCGGAAGATAAACAGGAGATCATGCTAAGGCTGCCTCTATGTCACAGTGGCAATTAATGAGCCCCAATTAGATGCAACCGTGGAAACAGAGCAGCAGACTGTTCAACAAGAGAGTTCTTCAAAGAGGAAGGACCTGCTGCTGTATCAGTTTGTACTGAAATTCATTTTATTTATTAGGAAGATAATCTAAGGAAAAGTTCAGGGTGTTCTAACCTCTTCCTCCACTCATCTTGGAACTGACATCCAGAAAATTCTAGGCTTCCCAGCTTTTCTTCCAATGGATTCCCATGTTACAATTTCTGCTGGCTTAATGGAACAAATTAGAGAATTAAGCCAGTATCCACTGATTCTTTCCAAAAAGTATCAAATTGCAGTCCCTCCCGCAGATGCAGCACCATAAACTCTTAAAAACTCATCTGGACTGGTGGGAGAATATCTCTCCATGTTGCTTCTTATTTATCTGTATTTTTTTTAAAAAAAACCCTCATACCTTTTCTGTCCCTAATTTCCCTGACAAATTTCTCAAAAATGAACTGTAACAAATAATTTCAGCTACCCTCATTCATCAAATGCTGTAGGAATGACTATTCCCACCATGAAGAGTGCCATTTTGTATCTGTCAACAAAGTAGTCATTAATGATGAGCCCAATTCACAGCTCATCACATTCCACAGCTGTGTCCACATAAATTCAAACTCTGATTTTGATTATTTATTTGCTCGAAACTATCTGGCCGGGTGGGTTAATCCAACAGTTTCATTTCCTCCCACACTCAGGTTCAAATTTAAGGGTTTTATTTTGTTTATTCTGAAGAGTGTTCTTCCCACTCCATTCTGAACATGAAGAAAATTGCACTTTTTTTGAAATATATATATATAAAACTGAGCTGCACTGAAATTCTTCCCTATTGCTGGATGAGTAATCCTTCCTATTGTAACCCTAATTTTGAATACAGTAATACCTCAGATAACGCTAAAATCGCATAACGTTAAGTAATCTGGGGAGGAGAATTGGATAGAATAACGTTAAGGTCCTATGGGATGTATCGGATAACAACCGCTAAAGCCTGTGCGGTTACAATGTATCTCTATGGAGCTTTAACGTTATCCGATCCATCCCACAGGATTTTAACATGCATTGGATAACACTAAAAATAGGATAACACCAAGACTTGTGGAACCAAGTCTTAGCATTATCCGAGGTATTACTGTATTTTCAATAAAATATGCTTCTCTCATTATTTTAATTTGCCATCCACTTCTAGTTTAGCCTTACATATTCACAAGCATGTGATTGCTAGCAGGTGGAATGGCTGCAAGGGTTGATTTTTAATGAATTTATAAAGATCTCAAACTGATTTCCTTTCAGACCAAATGGGCAAACAGGAAGCCCTATTCATCAATACAGTGGACTGTCCTGGAATCCTGTTTCCCTTCAGACAAAGGTGTAAATTGCCTTAGGAGTCAGCTATTAACATTACATAACTGGGTAGGAGAACTGAAATTCCTGATGTCCTGCAGATCATGATTGGTGGCTCTTAAATTGCCCTTTATACAAACGTTAATAAAAGGGTCCCTTTTGGTATTTCCCTTGCTGTGTAATATTTTGGTATTCTTCCTATAAACTAACATGCTCTGTTCTATATTTTCAAAGTAGGACAGTACTCAAAGGTATTTCCTTTAAAAAGGATGCTTGGACACCCCAAGGACACTGCACCTTCTCACCCAGAAACCAATTAGCATAATCACCTGAAAGTATCAAACCCTGCCAAAGCACTGAAGGAAACTGCCCAGAGGTTTCCTTGATTACCATAAAGAACATCCACCCTGTCTGTATCTCCTGTGTTATGTCTGGTCTGCCATTAACACGTGAGACAAAAGACAATTACTTTTTGTTTGTCTATGAATTACTGTGAGAAGGAAATAGAGTAAAAAGCCATAACCAGTTTTCAAAGATCCTCCAATACATGTATCCTTTATCCTTTTCCAGACTTTGTAATATTTTCCTGCAATCATTATTTGCATACAAGCTTGTCATTGTAACTTGAATTTATTGTATGAACTTTATTAGCATAGGTGATAGGATTAGTTGGTGGGAATGTATAAAAACTTTCAGCAGCTTTGATGAAGGAGCTCTCTGCCAATTTTTAGAGACACTCGTGCGTAGATTTCATTTCAGCTAAAACGGGTGAGATTTGAACTTTATCCAACAGGGGGTCCACTGTTGCCTAAATGCCATATTGATCAAGGGAATTGTTTCAGTAGACTACATGGTTACAATTTATGTTCACAGAAAGCCAAAATATACACACACATATTCAAGTTAGGGGTGGATATGATTTATCCCCCCCCCCCCGTAAATCTTACTATATGAACTTACTACCATGTGCAAATTTCTTTGCAAGCATGATGAGAAGAGGTTAACAAAATCTGACAGTGTGAAGAAGGAAAACTGGTATCTGTCAATTTCTACTTCAGATTTCAGTTCTACATCCCAAGTTTAAACACTGCCTCAATGCCTGTCCCATACTCTTTATGAAAATCATTGGGGGGGAGGTAAACAGAAAATAAATACAGCCATGACAAAATATTTCTTCAGCAGTAAGATGTAATAAAACTAGAATTTATGACTATAGCATTATTTTCCACCCAAAGTTTCAAAATCATCTCATGGAGAAGCAATAGTTCCATTGTAGACAGGTGTATCAGAAACAAAGTTAGTACAGTAAAACCTCATATAACACTAAAACCTGGTTCCACAAGTCTTGGTGTTATATGATTCTTAGTGTTATCTGATGCATGTTAAAATCCTATGGGATCCATAGAGATACATTGTAACCACACAGGCTTTAGCGGTTGTTATCTGAAGCATCCCATAGGATCTTAATGTTATCTGATGCAATTCTTCCCCCCAGATTCCTTAATGTTATGTGATTTTAGTGTTATTTGATACTAATGTTATATGAGGTATTACTGTATCTTAAAACACAAATTTGTATCCTTCACAAAAATAACATGGTTGTCATCATTTTCAACTGCAACTCTTATCTGAGATTACATTTTTTTTTCCTGAAGCAAGAGAAATACCATTGGCGTGAATTTGTTAAAGGTGGATCCCAGCTTGCCATAAAGTGACCCACACACTATGATCATGGAGCCATCCCCTGTGGCACGCATGAAATGAGAAATGCAGGATTTAACACTGGGACTGCCACATCCTTGAGGATATTATCAAGGTGAGCTTTCACAGCCAGTCCATCGGGCACGGCCTCTTCCGCCACCATGACCATTGTGAATCAGAGTTCCTCCTCCATTCATTTTGTTGTTGGGCTCAATATGATGGTTTCCAGTGGTATTTCCTCCACTATCACCCCACCTAAAGGGGCTCATCCACCCTGACACTCAGCACTCATTCACTAGCTGTATGGTCTACTCCAGTGTTTCCCAAATGCTGGTTTTTGGACTTCAATTCCCAGAAGCCTAAGTCATTTCCTCAAAGCACTGATCAGCCAATGTACTGACTGAGGCTTCTGGGAATTGAAGTCCACTAGTGGGCTGTGTGCCCCTTATTGGGAACCACTGGTCTACTCCATTATCGTAGTGGGATGTCCAGCCAGACAAAGAACATGGTATTTCTGGCACAACAGGTGTATGATGGCACTGTGTGTATGATGCATGCTGAACGTTAATACCTCAGCCTATGTTGCTCTCAAGTAGTTCTTAACAAGTAGGAGATGGAAAAAGAGAAATGGAGTGTCTAGTTCAGAAACTTAGAATCTACTTGAGACAATCTGACACTTGATAGGCATAGTTTGCAATTGTTTTGATCTTTGGGAAGCATTGCAGAGGTGTCATGGATTGTTTCCCTTTAAAAAAAAAACCCATTAATCTTCATTGAAGTGTTGGCCCAGTCAGTTCCTTTAGATCTTCCTCATTAGCCAAGAAGGCTTCAAAGGCTTTCACTTATATCCATCTCTTCCACTCCCCCTTTCTAATTTAACGGCTGGACCCTGATATAATCACTGCTCAGACACTGGACAGCATTTAAAGTTGTAGTTTATTGGGTGACTTTGTTTCCATTGCTGAATCTGGCCACTTTGTTGTTTTCATATAATCTGGCTAACCTGGGGAGAGAATGCAGGGAGTCTACTTAAATGAATACAGTGCCATCTTTTGAAAAATCTGATTAATTCCCAGGGCACAGACTGAAGTGTTCTGGCAGATCTCCCTACAAAAATCTATAAAGTACACGACACTTCTGAGGGCTAAATTTCAACTTACATTAACTGTACTTTTAATAAAATAAACATTTAAAAAAAACATAAAAGCTATTTTCTCTTTAAAAAACAAAACTACATATTATCCAGTGTCATCATGTTGTCATTATTAGGCAAAGGCCATATTAAATTGATCACAATTTTGCTTAGAGAAAAATTAAACATAGCTATTCTTAGTTTGTTATTTAGTACATTTTCATCCCAATTTAAGATAGTATCCAGTGCATATACTCCTCATTTTATCTTCACAGTAAGCTGAAAGACACCAAAGAGGGATTTGAGGTTGGATTGTCTTGATCCCACCTCAAACTGTCTGACCATGGGACTGAAATTCTTCTTGCATTCCTTGAACAGGTATAGGCAACTCACTATCCTCCACAAATCTCCAACTTCAACTCTCATAAAGCTTGAATATGGATGTTTTGTATTGATCTTTTTGGAGCTGTAGTCCAAAATGTCTACACAATACCAGTCCACACACACACCAGTCTTGAATTTGCATTTTTGACCACTGAGCAGCCGATTCTCCTTATTTCTGGTGGGAATGTAAGCAAGTGCGTGGATTTTAATGCTAGGCAACCATACAGTACAAAAACCACCAGCTGGTTATGCTTAGTTTGAACAAAGCCACAGGTGATTATGCTTATTCTGAACTATCAATGTATTATAGGTTAATCATAACAGTGATAGAACATGCTAAGAAAGGTGACTTCTTTAGATTCATGAAGAGTTTTCCTTAAGTGTTGTTATGCACTTTCATCTCACTTCTTACTTATGTGGCCCACCTCAAAAAAAAATCTTATCAAAAGATTGTGCTAAGTCGGCCTTGTCCTGTTTTGGCAGCAATGAGAATGCATTGTAAATAGTGAGCAGATGGGGACAGTAATACAGAAAATACATTGTTTTAATGATAGCTCTTTGTAATAACAGACATTCTGTATTGATTATCACATGTAATATGGTAAGGTAAGAAGCACTTTTATATGATTAAAACCACAGGAGTCAAGAACTGAATCTCCTGATGAATTATAGTTTATTAGTTTGGTACAGAAGTCTGCCTTACAAGTTCTACAATTCACTAAAACATAACATAAAACAATTATTGCATTCCCCCCCCCCATCAGTATAGCATTGTTTAATATTTAAATAATTGAAGAGTTCTCACCAATCTTCAAATTGCAATGAATATAGTACTTTGCAAACAATGATTTTGGATGACAAATATCATCCATGGCAGAAACACAGACTAGACAAAGTTATGTTACAGATGTTAACACTTACTGTATGTACCCAAGTATAAGATGATCCAAAGCCAAGGTACTTAATTTTACCTGAGAAACCAGGAAAACTGATCGATCCGAGTATAAGCCTACAGTGAAAAATGCAGCAATTGCTGCTGGCACCGGGGTGAGGGTGTTTCACCCACTGTAGAAATGATCAAGGCTGCCTTTAGTATCAACTTATACTACAGTATGTACAGTACAAGTTAAATTCATACAATTTTTATAATTACTACTACCAAACATAGTTTATGACACAGCTTTCAACAATTAAAACCCTTTGGATATTTTTTTAAATATAAAAGATTAATAAAAATGATAATCTCTTTCTTTAAAACATGATACAAAGTTGAAGTAGGTACATAAAATTATTTAGTCCATTAATTTCCCCATTAGCACCTGTAGTGAGCTTAACAACATTTCCATAAAATTTAAAAATAGAGTATAAAGAATGGATTAAGAAAAATATGTTGGTAGGTTAAAAGCTTGGTTAAGGAGGAAGGGTAACAAAGAACGATTAAGAGGTGCATTGGATTTCATGGTTTAATGTTACCCAGTTGGATCTTTGGACTGAAGAATGGAACAAAACATATGGTAATTATGGAAAGATGACAAAATTCGAAGAATAATTAAATGAGACAATAAGAAAATTGAAGAGGATACTATCTCATTGACAGAAGCAGAAGACCATCACTAAAGTCTTAAATCTATATGGGAATAAGATTTAAGTAAGGAAATAAGTAACAAGGAGTGAAAAAAAATCTGTCAGGGTCCAGGGCAACGGTGCTTGGTAGGACAACCAGGCCAAACAGTAAACAAATGTCAGTACAGAGTTCAAGTCAAACCAGAGATGTAAAATTAATCCAGATGACAAAAGCATAACCCAAACAAGCCAGAAATCAAATGACAGGGAAAACAAACACAGCCAAGCATACTCAGGGACTGGAGCAAGGCAAGGACAGACTTCCAGAAGCAAGGATCAAGGCAAGACAACAGTCCACAAAGCAGGGAGTCTTCAGGAGATTTTCAACTGAGGAGCCAAACAACTGTAAATCTGTTGAAATCTTTTGTTAAGGCAGTTTCTGGAAGGAAGGGCCAGTTCTAATATACCTAAGCCATCCATGGAGTCCAGGTTTAGTTTTTGGAGGTTTGAAAACTTTCCCAGGACTCTCAGGTGAGGCTTAGCAGCTCCAGCAGGATGAAGCTCCAGTCCTGTAGGACTTAGGGAATGTTGTACAGTAATACCTCGGATAACATTTACCTCGGATAATGCTAAAATCGTATGACATTAAGTAATCTGGGGAGGAGAAATGGATCGAATAACATTAAGGTCCTATGGGATGGATCGATAACAACCGCTAAAGCCTGTGCGGTTACAATATATCTCTATGGAGCTTTAACGTTATCCGATGCATCCCATAGGATTTTAACATGGATTGGATAACACTAAAAATCGGATAACACCAAGACTTGTGGAACCACGTCTTAGCGTTATCCGAGGTATTACTGTATATAAACTGTATTCTTTATAAAATATATGAAAAATGTAATTCATATATTCGCTTAATGCACTGCAAACAGAAGTAAATAATATTCTGATCTTATTTTCTAAGTTCACTTCCACGGTAAAAACTCTTGCAATCCAGCCTCTTTTTAGTCATACAGGCTTTTTATCTTAATACAATCACATAAAATTGCAGTTGCACTAACAGTCACATTAAATTATACAGAATTGCATTTACAAGGATTTGCACTCAGCCATAATACAATTTTCTGCAGAATTCGTTACCAAACATTTACGAAGAGACTGCTAGTTTCATCAGACTAGTTTCCCAATCAGAGCGCTAGTAGTTTTGGCTCATGTACTTCATACAGGATTATTTTCCAAATATTTACAAAGCCACTGACAGTTTGCATCAAAATTATTTTCCAATTCCATCTCAAAAGCACTGGTAGTTGACAAGCCTCCAGATATTCATTTGCTTATCACAACATTGCTCATTTCATGATTTTCTTCAGAAACGGAGTGCTCAACTCTTCCCTTTGGAACTAAAGTACAAATTCAGTGTCATGAATCGTTAAGTCAAAAGTGTTTTCAAATCAACATTTTCTTAATAATAATATATACCCCATATTTATTTTATCAAATAGTCTAATCTTGTCCTTTGCAGCAAGGCCTCACCCTCCATAATACCCTCTACTGAACTCAGGTTCTCTATACGATAAACTGAATCAACTAAAATTACTTACAACCCATATTCTATTTTTCAGCGTATTGTTTTACTTGCATACCGCCTTAAAGGCATACCCATTAGGACCATGGTTCGCAATGTGGGGCACACTCTTCATAGGAGGGCAATTAGATTTCTAAGGGGGACAATGTCCAAGTTAATGGCCTTTTAAGCTTCTTTCACATGAATAGGAGTTCACTTTTTGAATAATAAGCATTTTATGTCGGGGGTGGGGGGTTTAGGTGGGGCATGGCCCAAAAAAGGATGGGAACCACTGCTTTAAGGCTACAGAAGTAAATCTGTAAATACAAGAATGTCTTCTTAATTGCCAAATATTTTGTGCATTTACTCCATTCTGGCATTGAACATATTTAAGTTCCTTCCAGTAGTCTACTTCTGATTTCCTTTCATTAGGGTTAAGAACCCACAGACGATGACAAATCAAAACTCATTGTCATAACTTATGGGGCTACAGTATATAATTTGTGGATTCAAAAAGATTCCTATTGTTAAAGATTTTTTTTTTGTACATTTACTCTAGTGTAATTTTGGAATCAAAATTGCTGGGAGAAACATCAACAATTTGAGATATGCAGATGATACCACCCTAATGGCAGAAAGTGAAGAGGACCTAAAGAAGCTCCTGATTAGGGGGAAAGAAGAAAGTGAAAAAGCTGGCTTGAGAAAACCAAGATGATGGCAACAGGCCCTATCAGTCTCTGGAAAATAGATGGGGAAGAAGTAGAAGCAGTGACAGATTTTACTTTCCTAGGATCAAAGCTCACTGCAGATGGTGATTGCAGCCATGAAATAAAAAGGCGACTGATTCTTGGGAGGCAAGCAATGAGAAACCTGGGGAACATAGTGAAAAGTAGAGACATTAAATTGCAAACAAAGATTCGCATAGTCAAAGCAATGGTATTCCCTGTGGAAATGTATGGTTGTGAGAGCTGGACCATTAGGAAAGCTGAGTGCAGAAAAACAGACGCCTTTGAGATGTGGGCACATAAATCCCATTTAAGTGTGTTGTGTGTGAGAATAAAATGGATGGGGACCAAGGAAGGGATAAATTCATAAATAATGGGGGGGGGGGAGTACATTATATTTAAACTTAATAGAATTACAGAGTTGGAAGGGGCCTTTTAGGCCATTGAATCTAATCCCCTGCACAATGCATTTCTCAATTGCTACTGCAGTGAAAAGTTGGGTAGGGGCAAGAAAAGGAGTGCTGTCATTCAAATAAGTAGAAGTGATTTGTCTGGACCCTTGGTACAGAAAAATAAAAATCTGCAGTGTGAATGCTAGGGATGCTCTGATGATCCTCTAGAGAGGCAAACTTGAACACAGTAAAGGTAAAAACCTTTTCAGAGCGACCCAAATTTCCCAGTCTGGTTATGCTCTAACACAGGGGTTCACAACTTGTGAGCCAGACCCGGCTCACAATGGCAAATCATCCAACCCATGGTGATGACCCTGGAAGTAGAAGCGGGAACATTTATGACAGCCATAAACATGCCCACATATGTGGAAACATGCCTGTGCATGGATTTATGATGGGGGAAACCATGTGTCTGGCCCATTCAGCTGTCTGAGGGGGAGTGGTCTGGCCCATGGTGTAAAATACTTGAGAAATACTCCTCTAACATGTTTAAGAACAAATACCCAAATAGTCCTGCTGATATCTAGATAACAAATACCAAGTGATTTACTGGTATAGGCCAGTCAGAACGTGTACAACCACCTATAGGACAGAATAAAAGAACAGAGTTTAAACATTCAGCAATATGGCTGTCCTGTTTTCCAGGGCTTTATCTTCAGAACCACCTCATGTAAGAATAATCCTAAGCAACCTTTCTTTCCACACATTTATTTTGGTGACAACTCTCATAGTTTTGACTAGGTATTCACAAGTTCCTATAGACCAGCAATGGCAAACCTTGACACTCCAGGTGTTCTTGGACTTCAATTGCTAGAAACCCAAGTCAGCACTCCTGTTGATCAGGGCTTCTGGGAATTGAAGTTCCAGAATGCCTGGAGTGCCAATGTTCACCACCATGGCTATAGACCCAGTTCCTGGCTTTTACCTTTTATTAGTCCCCCACACACACACCAGCCTATATTCCATGCTTTTGTCCTATGAAGGAAAGTGTCTTTCTTAAATCAGAGGTTCTGGTCACTGTTGAGAAATGAAATCCCTTGATTCTTCCATCCCACGGCAACTGTTCTAGGATGTTGGACTACTAGAAATCTGGTTTTTTAAGACAAATTCTACTTGAATAAATTTGTATGTTTTATTAATTACTAGCCAAAGTCTTACTGTATTTAATGCATCAACAGAGCATGACAATCCCTATACTCGAGATCTGATTAAATCACACAATATGTTCTGGTTAAAACTTGCATGCCTCTAAACCCCATTGATTGCTAAATGTCTCTCTTTGAAATCAACAGGACCCTAAAGCATTTATCTAAGGCTTGATGGAACCCATAATCAGGAAGGCTAATTTGCACATGAAATCCTCTTTTTCATTTCTGTGCCTATATAAATAAAAGTGAAGGGTATCTTTCCATGTGTGCTACATTTTAGTTTACTGTGACAGATGCTGGCTCTTGCAGAGCTGTTAGAAATCTGTGCACACATCCCCCCTCCCAATGTATGGTTTATAACTTCGTTCTATCTAAATTCTGTTAACACTTCTGGAAATGTGTACATTTTCCCCATCTGGTGGAAAGATTGTAAAATTCATTGCATTGATTTAACAAATCTGAAAACAGCTGGAAAGTTGTGTTTTTTTAATTAAAGTTATCCAGGTTCATATTTGCAAGAAATGAGGCTTTAGCAATCTTTCTTATGGGGCATAATGGGTTCTCATTTTTCAACTATACAGTTTCTTTCTAAATGCTAATAAACCAGATAGTATAATGTTTAGTTATCATTCTGCCCATTAACCTCTCTTGCTTTAAGCAGTTATAGTCTGATGACTCAAAAGACCTTTCTCACATTATTGCACTGTTTTTTGTTTAATCCTAAACCTACCTGTTTTTCCCTGCATTATCCTCTAAATCAAATGCCTGAAAACTAAAGATCTGGCAATCATGAAAATCAAGTACAACATACCATATAATTGGGTTTTACTATTGTTTCCAATTGGGATTTACTACAACCCATCTTCTTAACAGCACAGTCCTATGACTAGGTGCTCTATAGATACCAAAACAGAAAATGGTCCCCTTTTGCTTCTTCTGATTGCCTTGGTAACAACAGGATTTCAGGACCATGTAGAACCAATCACAATGAAGCATACAAATCAATTGTCACCTGACCACAAGCAGGATTTGATGAAAAAGACCTAAATGGTTTCAGTTTTCCAAACATCACACATTCTAGTGTAGATAATAGCAATACAATATAACCATATGTAAACAATAATATCCACAGGTATTATTCATTAGTAGGGCTGTGCGTGGATTCCCTGATTTGGTCTGGATGACAATTTGTTGTTTTGGATCAATCAGGACCCTATTGGATTCAGCATGATTCTGACCTTCCATAAACCAACCCAGATACCAAAGATGAAACATGCTTCAGAAATCTGAAGCTTTAGAGACCCCAGTCACTTGAACACTGAAATAGCTGCAATTCTCAGAGGGTGTCTAGACATAGCCCTGAACCTTAGCAACGCTTTAGACCAGAAATAAATATTTCAATCTGCCAAACTTCAGACAAAAAACACAAAAAGCTCTGCAGGTTTTGGGGCCAGTTGTTTCCAATATTGCTTATTTTTGTTGTTCAGTCGCACAGTTGATTCCGACCCTTTGCGACCCCATGGACCACTGTCCGCCAGGCACTCCTGTTCTCCGGCATCCCCCTCAACTCGCTCAGCTCTGTGCCCATTGTGTCCACAATACCATCTAGCCATCTCATTTTCTTCTTCTTCTTCTTCTTCTTCTTCTTCTTCTTCTTCTTCTTCTTCTTCTTCTTCTTCTTCTTCTTCTTCTTCTTCTTCTTCTTCTTCATCATCATCATCATCATCATCATCATCATCATCAATAATAATAATAATAATAATAATAATAATAATAATAATAATAATAATAATAATAATAATAATAATAATAATAATAATAATAATTCAATTTATATGCCGCCCTACTTGGTGAAAACCAAATCAGGGCAGCTCACAACATACAATCGAACACAATATAACAGTTCAATAATACAATATCATAGTATCATAAAATGCAGTACAACAAAATAAATATAAACACAATATAATCATAATACAACCCATAAACAATACTCAGTACAGAATAGACAATAAATAATATACTCACAATACAATCAGTATCCAATACAAAAATTATACAGTAATTGTTTCAACAATGGGCGGGCGGGCAGGCAGGCAGGCAGGCAGGCAGGCAGGCAGGCAGGCAGGCAGGCAGGCAGGCAGGCAGGCAGGCAGGGTCCATTAAAAATTTGTATGTCAATTTAAACAAATATATGCAGATTTCATCACAATTAAACACCATTACTATAATGTAAGTGGAAATACACTACTGTTCACCATGTTGCATTGCATTGGGACTAGGCAACTAACTTAGGGACACAGCATTGAGAGAAAGATGGCATGTAAATAAATAAATAAATAAATAAAGGTATAGAGGGAAAATCCTATATATATTTAAAAAATAATAAATCATATATGTCTATGTCTATGTCTGTGTCTGTGTCTGTGTCTATGTCTATGTCTATGTCTATGTCTATGTCTATGTCTGTGTCTGTGTCTGTGTCTGTGTCTGTGTCTATGTCTATGTCTATGTCTATGTATATGTATATGTATATACATAGTGTTAAACATTAAATACTGAGATGGGGGAGTTACAAAATTTGGAGAAATGATTGCTCAAAGGAAAAGTATAGAAAGAAATAAAGTTATGAGAGGTATAACAAGTAATATTTGTAAAATATTATTGGGGCAGAAGATCAGCAAGACTATCTAAAGTTATTTTAGGAGCATGAGCTGGGTGAAAAAATATGTAGTCAGGATTGGAAGAAAATATAGAATATGAAAATTTTCAAACCTATGTTTGTAAGGATAAAGGAAAATGTTTACAAATTGGAAATGACAATGCTGGTGAAATTATAATAGATAAGAAATATTCAATGATATATAGGAAAGGATGCAATGAAATAGGTACATATTTTGAGATATGGTGGAGTTGTGAGCATGTACTGTATAGAGATTTTGGTAAATGGTTTTCAAGATTATAAGTAAAATAGCTAGACTAAATGTACAAATATGTCCTAAAATGTCTTTTTATCAATATATAATATCTACTATATATAAATAATTTAAAATTTGGAAAGTGAAAGAGGGTTTAGACAGATGTTGAAAATTGTCAAGTACCTTTTTTTGTTTTTGTGGATGGAGCATCTTTTGTATATTTGTATTAGTAGTCTATAGCCTTTTAACTTAGCTTTTGGGGTACACAGAAAAGGACTCCTTGAGGATTGTGGTATTTTTGAATCACATTCAGGTGTATCCCAGGCAACCACAACCTTGTGGTGCTGGCTAATCTTTCTCACACTATGTCAGGCAAAAGGAACTACTGACTCAATTCACCAATGGTGGATTCATTTTGGCAGTTTAACACCTGACCTAGACATGGAAGCAGAACTTAGCTTTTAAAGTTGTATGTTTTCTTTTATTTTTATAAAATTAAAAAACAATAATAAAGTAAAATAGGGATGATTGCAGTCAGACTTTAAATTTCCTTTCTGCCAATGTACTTTGAAATTCAGTTTTATGGCTACAGATTGTGACACAGCTGGCTAGCAGTCGAAACACTATCAATTCCTTTTCCTCCCTACATAATCAGTGCATCTGGGCACCTAATGTTAATACAAGCTGTGCAATTCACATCTCACTGAGTGCCTCTTTTAAAAAAACCTTTGCTTATTCCAAATGTCTGCAGCAATATCTTAGGAGTGTATTTCAATTCAGTAACTGGGCATAAAAGCCATGTGACCTGCACCAAAAATCCTATTTGTCTGTAGGTCATTGGGAGATGGGACCAGGAGTTTAACTGTCCCCATTTTTAGATAGATAACAAACAGTTGTGGCTTACTATTCCCTTCCTCTGGGGCACATAGAATTATGCAGCTTGTTGAAGGCCACACGGCTCTAATCCAGTGGTACCCAAACTAAGGGCCAGGAGCGGCCCCTGATGCCAATTCATCCGGCCCACGAAGCCCTCGTCGCTCCTGGAAGTGGAAGTACGGGCACGTTTTACTTCCACTTCCAGGAACGATGAGGGTTTCGTTCCCCGGGCCTTAGTGACCAGCTTCCCAAACCACATGATCGGCCCTCGTCCCAAAATGTTTGGGTACCCCTGCTCTAATCCTAAGAGACACCTTGGAGAATCAAACTCTAAACTTCCCCTGACTTTGTGATTAGAAATCTTTGAAAATCTTCTAATTGAACTAGGTGCTAATTTACCTGCTGCTCTCTCCCATTCACTGTAAAGTCTTGCTGAGGTAAGCTAATGAAGGATAGAATAAAATTTTGTTGTTAGTACTTTTTCTCTTTATTTTATGTAATTATTGGATTTATGCTGGTCACAGGTAATTGACGCAGAGACGTAGACTATAAATTCTTGCCAAATTTCCATTGGTGATGCCTGCCAACTGAAATCCTTATCATATCAAAGCAGTTTAGTGGAAAAGGAAGTAGGGTAATGTAGCAATTAAAATTTCATCTTTACAAAGCTCTATGAGATAAAAAAAATTAATACCATTTTACATTATAATTTTATTGATGCAGTGTGCCACAAGTACATTTAGTAGAAGAGTAGTAGAAGATAGATTATTCAAAACATTACATCTTCATGAGCACGAGTCACATTTGTATGCCTATTATATCATATCTGAATATTCATGTAGTCTGCAAATGCATGTATGAACTATGTCACAGTTACTGAAACATTAAAAGTTCCATGTGGGATGTTCTATCTGCAGTGGGCTATTCCCACATACAAGTCATAGCTTAAAGACACAATGACAAACATACTTATGGGAATTATTGATAGAAAGGTATCACTCTGAAGGTGGTACAGGAGGTAGTTGTCATATATTGGTTAAAAAGGGATCTACAAACATATTCACATTTCATTTTATCTAGTGTCAGGGTCAATGTGCACTTTTTTGCAATTCTCAATCCTAAATGAGAATTCCAGTGTTTTTATTTGCTCCAAAACAAATGGCCAGGGATAATTTTCACCCTAATACTTTATGGTGTCTGGAAAAAAACAGTAAAAGCCAAAGATAGTAGCTTGGTTGGGATGGTGTTGTATTTGTTCAATGGGACATATCTTATCTTATGCCCTGCTTTCAGAAAAAGATGGTACAGAAATCACCATAACTCTGAAAAAAGTTTAACTTGCCAAATTTTTGCATTTAAGGCTGGTAAAAGTCCCGCATTAATATAGAGCAGGGTTTTGCAAACTTGGCTCTCCAATTACCAGAAGCCCAAATCAGCACATCTGCTGATCAGGGCTTCTGGGAAATGAAGTCCAAGAACATCTGGGGAACCAAATTTGCAGAACCCTGATATAGAGAATGGTCTCGGGCAACTTTGGCAGGTCCAGGAACCAATGTTGAGATTGCTTGCAGTGTAACAAAAGAAAGAAGAAGGAAACTGGAACTTCAGTTGTGAAAAACAGTATCCTGTTCTTTCCACCCACCTTCATCCTTTACCTGAGGATACAGTGGCAAGGGCTGCATATGTACTCCCTCTTCTCTTTTACCAAAGCAAAGGGGGGAAAACCAAGAGAACATGTTTTTTGTTTGGTAGATGGGATATAGAATTTTGTGCTGTTCTTCCTTTGCTTCCCAAACTCAAAACAACACAAATCCTAGAGTAGGATGCAACTAGCTTTCCAGCAAGGTTGACCTTTAATGTGTATTTTCTTCAAGGATACTGTCATCTCTTGAAAATGGACTCACTGGAATAAAATTTGATGTAGATATTTAAGCATGAATCATAGCTTCAGCCATGGACCCCTTTCAAAGGGAGTCAAGATATAATGCAATATGACCACCCTAGAAAACTGAGAGATCCCTGGGGAGCTTCCAGATTATCACTAAATATTTTGAGGTTGGATTGTCCCATGCTGGCACAATCCATTTTCTAATGAGAGAAAAATATGAATCTTCAGATAACACAACACAATTATTGGAAGCATTGTGCTTAACTAACCAGTGCTGAATAGTTGTAGAAATAAAAGGGAAAGGGAAAAGATAAGATATATCATCTTATTTTTAGCATTATTGGTGAAGGAATAAATATGCCACAGAAATTGTTCAAGTACTGTTCAAATAATGCTGACTTAACAGTCTTCTTAAAAGACCACAAATTCATATTAAGATATTAACTGAAACACACATACTGTAAAACCTACCCAATGAATTTGAAGCAACCTATTAATTTTGCTCCATGGTTTACATAAGCTTCTTTCCATACTGAAAGAAGACTGTCAAAAGAATATAATATGTAATCAAAGTAACTTTAATACACCTGCTGGTGGAAAATAATTATGATCTCCATTGTAGAAATACAGTCTGATGTCTAGCTAAAGCCCTCATGTCAGGTGTTTTAAAATTATCTTCTAGGTGCAATAGATTAAATACTGTTTCCTGTGGAAAGTTATATTGGATTTTTAAAAAAATATGCATACATACTTGGAAGCTGATTTAATATATTTCATGCTATAAAACTTAACTTAATCAAGGTTTGTTATGCAAATATCTCTTTTTTTATTTGAAGTTGGATCAGGGAGACCATGGCCAGGTTAAATTTGTAATTTACATTGTCAATCCCAAAGGCTCTCAGGACAAGGAAATGAAAGACAAATTCATTTTAAGAGTTACACAGAAGAAATAATAAATGAGGCCATTGTTGCCCCTGCTGTTGTAAGAAACAATACTATATTGCAGTTTTCCAGCTAGTTTGATCTCTAGTGAGAAAAACATTCCATTTCAAAGGGGCAAGAACAAATATCCACCTAAATCTTCCATATTTTTCAGCAGTCTGTTTCTTATGAAATGAACAGAAAACCGTTCATCAAGGGATCAATAGGAAGCTAGTGTGATTCCACTGGATATAGAAATGGTGTCATAATGTGAAACACATGAAATATAGATACACCCTCATCTTTGGCTAGGGATTTTACTAAGCTTCCCTTCTAGACATTTATGCAATAGAAATTTAGTTTCAATCTTGTTTGAAGGAATAAAAAAAATATTTTCCTCATGCATAAGCACAAGGAAGCTACCCTTATGAGAGGGTGAAATGTTTTTTTGCTTAAAATCCCCATCTACAGCAACTTAGTTTCACTGTCAAAGGCCATCCACCATTAGTTGAATTAAAAGGTCTGCCTGATTGCAAAAGAACAACAAAGATTTATCTTAGCTAGCAGTGGGTGGCTTAATTTACATATTGGTTTCATAATATGTAGGTTACCATTCATCAAATTTATAAGTCAATAAAATGACAAATGTGGAAAGTATTCTTCATATCCCTACTAGCTTCTTTACAAACTTTAGCTCATTTAATCAGGGTGTTACAGTCACTGAGCGTACAGATTCAGCACAAAAACGTACAGTAAATCCTTCCATGTCTCATTCTTGCATACAAGGATGAAGTTCTATAACATTTGTTTCCTTGCTGACAAAGTGTTAAGAAATTTCATGGTGCCGTTGACAGAGTTGTCATATTGGTAAAAATACTATTTGTTCCAAAGCTACTATATTTTTTGGGGGTGCAGAACAGTTGAAATGTTGAAATTGCTCTTAACTTGCATGGCTGCAAGTATCATGTGTGGCCCAGTGGATAGAGTGACAGACTAGGACTCTGGAGACTAGAGTTCAAATTCCCTCTTTACCGTGGAAGGATAATGAAACTTAAAACCACTGTATAAAAAAAGTGTCAAACCCCCCCCCCCAATGCGGATAAACCTGGTTATTTATGTTCCTAGACTCACAATTTTGTATAAATTGTATAATTAGGATAGAAATAAAAATAGCAATTATTCTTACATACTGTCCCATAGTGCTTAGCACACTCTCTGAGTGGTTCACAAGTTAATTAGAATTTTGTTCCCAACATGCTGGGAACTCATTTTGCTGACCTTAGAAGGATGAATGACTGAATGAACTCCGATCCCTGGTCAATATCAAACTCACTATTTTTTTTGCTAGTGTTCTAGGCTCCAGGGTTCAATGTTGGAGGAGAGTTTTGAAAGTAACCTGGACAGCAAAGAAAACAAAAAGAAATCAACCCCGACTGCTCCTTGGAAGGTCAAATATTGAAGATGAAATTAAAGTACTTTGGATATCAAATGAGAAGAGAGGATTCACTTGAGAAAGCCTTGATGCTGGGAAAGTTTGAGGCAAAAGAAGAAGGGGGTGACAGAGAATGAGATGAGATAGATGGCATTGTTGATGCAATAGGCACAAAGCTGGGTGGGCTGAGGAGGATGGAGTGCCTGGCATGCAATTGTCCATGGGGTCGCGAAAGGTTGGAATCAACTGTGCGACTGAACAACAACAACAACAACAACTTTTAGCTGCAGTATAGCAGTTTAACCACTATGTCACCGGGATGACGTCTTAGCCAAAATTTAAAACATTAGATAATTTGAGCCATCTTTTCCCCCAATGAGCCAGTCATTTTGTGTCTACTGTGTGTATGCTTTGCTTTTCAAAATAAAAGAACACTAAAGCAGCTTCTGTATGTTACAGATTGAGGGGGATGGGGAAGACTCTTTCTGATTCTTCCCTAGAAGTTAGTGTTTTTTCCAGATATTTCTGTGAACATGTGGCAAGCATGACTAGACACCAGAGTGCATGGAACTCTGTGTACCTTCCCACTGAAGTGGTACCTATTTATCTATTTGCAATTTGTTGCTTTCAAACTGCTAAGATGGCAGGAGCTGGGACAGAGACGGGAGCTCATTCTGTCGTGTAGTACTCGGCTATCAAACTCCAACCTTCCAGTCTTCAAGTTCAGCAAAAATGGTTAAAATAAGTTGACCCACAAACAAATCCAGCTGAATAAAATCCTGAATATTGAGCACCAGGGAGCAAAATATTGTGGAATGTGTTTCTGTATAGTTCAGCCGTGACAGTTTCACAAATTCTCAGAGAGAAGTGGCCAGGTGGCTGTGCATTGGAAGAGAGTTCCAAAACATTGTGGTCACCACCAAGAAGGCCTGGTTCCTTGTCACAGCCTTCTGTCTCTCCCTTGGAGTGAGGACTCAAAACCCTAGCATGTGGGAAGACTTGATGGTCTGTGCTGAATTTAATAGGAGAAGATGTTCCATCAAGTACTAAGATCCCAGCCATTTAGGGATTTATATATTACTACACACAGTTGTAGAAGCTGGAATTAATGTCAAGAGTGAAACACTAGATGAGTTGAGTAACAGTCAGAAAATGCTAAATCTGTTAATTACATTTTTATTCTGTGCAGGTCAATTCACAAAGTGCTATACCTGACCTCCTAATGAAGTGGAGCTCAACAATCTCCAATCAAGGCACAGGAGAGATAACTCACACAAGGATAAGCCCAATTACATTACAGATACCTGTACTCTGATACTGAGTGGAAACTCCTTTACTGCTGCAATCATTTTATTGTTATAGAAGGAGGTTTTTATGCCTCTCTTAGTTTACAAATTGCCCTGCTTTGTTTTTTGACTGATCTTCTGTAGCTGTCCAAAATTCATTTTAGCAGTCTGATTTCTCAGACACAAAAATCTTCTGCAATTGCACTTGATGTGGTTTTAGTAGAATAATGGACTGTGTGTAACATATAGTTTGGCTCCTAGAGAATATATATCTCTTCATTCTCCATTTTCTCTCTCAATACATCACTTTTCTAACTAAAGGGAAGTTTAAGTGGCACCATTCAGTTGTTGGGCAATTTAGGATGGCTCTTCCCACTGATATAGCACAGAAAGAAAAAGCTGAAATATTTCCTACTCCTCTTATTGGCAAAAAGAAAAACAAAAGAAAGCCAAAGGTTTTTAAAAATCTGTTTATCTCCAAGTAAGGAAAGGTTTTGCCTGCTCAATATGTACATCACAGATGATTGCAAAGATGCAGGATTGGTTGGAGGGAGGAAAAAAAAGAGTCATGCCAGCCCGTAGATCTAAAAAAAAAAAAAGATCCCTAATATTTCTTAATTTTCTGTTTTATTACCTGAATCCAAAGAACAGTTCCCTGATCATATCCATCTACCTTATCTCATTAAAACAGTCTGATTGAAATTGCTTTCCCTGTGGCTTTGCTCAGTCTGTATATTTATTTTGCCAGCAGGGCTCAGAAGTTCAAGGCTCCCTCCCTCCCTCCTTCTATTGCCTTCTACAGTTAGTTTATTATAAGGATTTAAAAGTCAGAGATTCTCTTATCTTTCAGGAACTGGTTGGCTTTATTTTACCACTCACTGAGGCTGCCTACACACAAGCCACACCTTTTGCGACAACAGCTAATGTAAATATAATTTTAAGCAAACACGGCTCTCTTGCATGCCAAATAGGAAGAAACAGAGAGAGTTACAGGAACTGTATATACAACTATTAAATGATAACACAGAATGCATAGCACATCTGCAAAAACAGAGCACATGAGACCAGTAGATGTATTTGCAGTCTGATCTGACAAATGTTTACTCAGAAATAGGTTCTGAGTAATGCTTATTATTCTGGCTTCAAAATGGATCGATCAAAATGCAATAAAGACCTCTGTAAAACTTTATTAAGCTTTTGTTTGTGCCATTCAAAGTGGGACAAGTTAAAATCTGAAATTTGGATTGGAGGGACAGATGAGATCAGTTGCACCAGATGAAATATTTGTGTACCTTTGAAAAGTTTTCTGTGCCAAAGAAAGAAAGAAAAACAAGTAGCACAAACGTGCAGGAATATCTCCAGATTGTTACTAACTTTATCCCCAAGTGAAAAAAAGTGTATTTAAAAAACCCTCTACTCAGAAAGTATTCAAGATTTTCTGTTTCGCAACACTGGGAAAAGGTTTCTTTCCAGATTTTTCTCCCAATGTCTCATACTGTTTTTATTGCAGTTGCCATTCTTGTCACCTCATGCCACAGAAAGATGGAAGGTCCAAGGGTATTATAAAGTGCTCAAAAAGCATGGCCAGCCTTTCAGACTCCCAAGGGTTATTCTGGGCATGCATTTTGGGGGGTGCTAGCATGCCTTAACTCCCCTGTGAGTTATCCTTTTAGAACCCCAACCAGAGATTTTCTGCTTTTATTATTATTGAAAAAAATGAGTCATTTAACTGATGCAGCAGTTGTCTAAGACTGCTTCCTCTGTCAACATCTGGTTTGTTGATGGAGCTAATAAGAACAGTCATCACACCAGATATTTTCAATTTACACTTCCTCACCTTCTTTATAGAGGGAGGGAAATGTAAATTTTATTTTTATTGCCAACCTATTTAATTAACTTATTCACCAATCAAAAGGGGCTGGAGTTAGATGTTGGAGTTGGAAGTACCTGGGCAACTTTGACTAGATCCAGCTCCTGCCACCTGCAGGTATACTACAACAGCAGACTAGCCAGAAGAAAAGACTAACCCAGTGGTTGTGATGTTGAGTGAATCCCTTTTGTTTATTTAACTCTATATTAAATATTCACATGGTCTACAGCCCTTTGTCAAATAAATGATACTCTCCATAAAACCTATGGGAGGAAAACAAAATTAAGAGAAGAAAGCAACGGTTAGACAAAAATGTTATTTAGGAACACTTGGCAGAATTCTATTGGTTATTTACACATATATATTTGAAATTGTCTATGTTGTGTCAACAAAACTGCAACTAATTAGTAAGATGACAGCTTCAGTCTGTGCTGTACAAGTGACTATAACTAGAACCTCATAAATTAGTGATTCATGGTAAATTTGACATAATGACTCAAAATAATTTCACTTAAACACATGTAAATTGCCAATAGGTTTCTGGGAATTATTGTGTCTCTGATCCATCCTCTACACAGGTATGAAAACTGTCTACTTTTAGAAACCTAAATTGTATTGCTGTATGTAGAAAATTAATGAGCATAGCCATTTCCTTTCCTTCTTTATTTCCTTTAATTTTCATGGAGCACCATTAGTTAGTTGAATATTTCCACTGGGTCTTTCGTCTAAATTGATAAAGAAATCTTTGTGATATGTACAATTACTGGTGCATCCTGAGTAAATGATCCAGTGATTTGATTTCTGCTCATAATTATGGACTGTGCGCGCCTTCTATTTAAATACCTTTCCACCTGTTTCTTTTGCCTCTCTGTTAGAGTCAATCTCTACATATTTTCTGAGATCCCTTTGTTATGACATATTAACTAAAATAAATTCTGTTGGTTGAGGACTCTCTGGGGAATGGGTTACCTTTTGCCATGTGGCATATCCTCCCACAGTGTCAGCAGATACAGTATATGATTGGCTGTGAGGAGGGCCCTCCTTATTGGCTTTCCCACTCAGGAAGAAATTTGAACTACTTTCAGTGGGGGCCTTTTTGGTCTATGCAATGTTCCTTCAGACTTCACAAATACTCTTGGAAACATAGGGAATTGCAATACAAGATAGATACAAAAGCATCAGTGCAGAAAGGTGAAAACCACAAAGACAGAGAAAACGGAGACTTCCAGCTATTTTAATGCATGCAAAATTAGAAACAAAGGGCTAGGCTAGCAACCATCCTTCACACTCCTTCCATAGCATTAGATGGGTCTTACTATTTTTCCTAACAATCAGCCATGTGTGTGTGCATGTGTGTGTGTGTTGCTTTTCATAATTATTGGTTGGAGGACTAGAATCATGCAGAAATTCACAATTCATCATTGAAGTTTCTTATTGTATCCAGAAATCCCTAACTGATGAGGATAAGGAAGTTAGTGAATATTCTTTCAATTTATTTCAATTTCTACTGTGGAGTTACACTGACTGAACATTTCTGATAATGTGGAATACAATAGGCCTGCTATGATGTCATAGAAAAGAAGGTGTCTAAATTCTCTAAATATGCCCAAACATAAGTAAATGGGAAATAATTCTTCAATGAATTTGGGCTGTCTAAGCTTCTCCAACCAAAATGTTAGAGAGAATAACATTTAAGCCCTGCTGGAATTACCTCTCACTCAATCTTTTAATTTTAATTCTTTACCTTTACCTTTAATCTTTAATCTTTTAGTTTTAATTCTAAGTAAACACATTTTAGGATTGGACTTTTAGTGCTGAGAACTCCCAGATGTAAGTATAGGAAGCAAAGCTTACGTCTGCTTAATGTGGCAAATAATGCTATTATACCAAGATTTGTTGCTATATGACATCAATTTACTTCCCACTTACAGTGACCCTAATTGTGTTTTTGAAGTATGGTAGATGTCCAACAAGGAGCTTTTCTATTACACTGTACAACAACAATTTTGCTACTGGGAATAACACATGTGATTTACATGATATTGCATGTGCTGATTCCAAATCTGAACTCAGAATTTGCCTATCATGAACAGATTTTAAGGCATCTATAGCTGTTCAAATGGTTGGCTCAATCATTCCATAGCTGAACAGTTGAACCCAGCTCTTCTGAGTCATGGCCTGACATTTTATCTGCAATATAACACCAGCTCCACAATGCTAAGATAGCTTACTAATAACAAGTCAAAACTGAAAATGTAAGCCGGATCTTGATACATCCATTCAGTGGTGGTCAGCAAAAAAAAAAAAAATGCTACCACACCATGGGCAGAGCCTAGATCATGGATGATCTAATCATGCCTGCCATATGGCCATGTATACATCTGCAAACAAAGACAGCACTGGCTCTTTGGCTGTAAATGGAGTTGAGCACGGTACCCTAGAGTCAGATATGACTGGCTTTTGAGCAAGGGAGACCTTGAACCACTTGCAGGGACAAAACCTGATGGGGAAGAGAAGAGAGGTGGGCGTGGCCACCTAATTTCACTACCCACCCCACCCGAAGGCCAACCAATTTTGCCACCCCCTGGCCAGAGGCCACCCAATTTTGCTACCCCCCTCCCAGGGGGTGCAAACATGTTGCTCCCCACCACTGTATCCAGTGGTGGGATTCAGCCAGTTCATCCCAGTTTGCCAGAACCGGTAGCAGAAATTCTGGCTGGCCTCACCCATCTAAGTTTTGAAATAAAGTAGTCCTAATTTGGGTGCAACACAGGGCTTTTCCCCTGGCCATGCCCACCATACCACGCTCACAGAGTAGGTAGTAAAATTTTTGAATCCCATCAACGGATACATCTCCCTCCTTCTAAACTTTCCCATCTGTCCTCTTCTCTTACAGTTAGAAAATGCACCACCACCACCACCACCTCCACAACAACAACAACAACACACACACTCTCTCTCTCACACACACACACATGCCCAAATGCATATGGTTTGCTCTCACATCTATGCACTGCCATAATATGGGATAACAAAAGAGCTGTAGCACAATTAACAACTAAAAACTATTTTTTTCTTTTCATACCTACTAGAAAAGAATTGTTACTGTAGTCCGAGTGTCACATCTGCTCTCATATAATTGTCTGCAGCAATTTATGACAGGTGGAATAATGAAAAACAAACAAACATGACTGTGACTTTAGAACTCAACTCTAACTCTGGTTTCTCAGAGCTGAGGCCTTGGATAATGTCTATGCCTAACATAGTGAGGTGAATGTTATAATGAAATATTCAGTATGCACCTGAAATGTCAAGGATTGTGGCATTTCAACAGGGGAGAGAATGGGAGGCAGAGGAAGTTAGGTGTATCTTGACAGCATTATATATTTTCAATAGGAAATATGACAGAAGAGTGTTGCTATTCTGCACACAACATGTGTCTATTCAAAACTGGCTCTCCTTTTGTAACCTTTAGAAAGAAGTGGAAATAACTTGTTGTGGATTTGTTTTATTCTGGTCATAAAAATGCAGATAGATCTGCACTATTTTGTCAAAAACTGCTGGCAAGAAACTACGGTTATCTAGTGAGAGTATTGCTATTTACTTGAAAAATGCATGGGCAGTTATAATAATAATAATTTCATGTCAGAAATTATTCTGGGTTGAAAGGATTTTTGTGGGAGAAATGCCACTCAGAGGACACCTGAATGAGGCTCCTTTCATATCCCCAAGAGGTGGGACAAAAATGAGCGCTCAATCATGCAGTGCCCAGTCTCAAACTGCTGACATTCTGGCCTTCCAGCTAACAAGGCAAATTTCTTAACCACTGAGAGACCACAGTTTACTTGGTTTCACAATAACCCTATAAGTAGAAGCTGGGTGAGGGTCCCCCAGCAAGCTTTCTGGCAGGAAGAATTTGAACTTGAGTCGCTCCAATCTGAACATAATTCTCTAAACATTTCTTTATTGGTCCTCATCAAACAGCTCTTACTTTTAAGAGTGTAACACAGTGGTAGAAAAACAATGCAATAAATACTGTCTGTTAATTTGCACTACATGCCAGTTTCTATAATGTATACATAATATTTAAACTAGGCCACAAAGAGTGATTTAGGTCTAACAAATATCAATTTACAACCAATGTATAATATCCTTTGTTTAAAAAGACCACACAAACAAGTTTCACAAATTACAAGAAACCACAACAGGAGATGAAAAAAGCAACTTCAGATCCATCAAATTATACATTTTACAAAACTCTTCCTAAAAAGTCATGTTTTCTACCAGCTAGTGACAATCCAACAATGTCAAAGCCAACAATAAATTATTTCATAAGTTTGCAACAATTGTAACAGTCCTCTCTGTTATACCTAGTCCCCAAATTGTAGGTGGGAGTGGAGGTTGCAATAAGAAATTATCTTCAGGTATCCTGCTTGCAATTTAAGAGTTAGATTGTAAAATGTGAATTTGATTAGATTTATTCATTGGTAGAGCCAGTGCAATGAAATCAATGTGACCTACTGTATTTTAGTCATGACATGACTAACATATATCCTACTCATTTCTGGGGAACACAGAAAGAGACTCCTTGAAGACTGTGGTATTTTTGAACCACAATCGGGCTTACCCATTTAACGGCTACCTTGTGTTTCTGGCTAATATTTCTCACACTGGGTCAGGTAAAAGGAACTGCAGAACTCACCAAAAGGTAACTTCATTTTGGTAGTTTCACATCTGCCCTAGACATGGAAGAATACTCATTTCCACTAGATCTTCTCTAAATATGTCTCTGTGTGTTCATGATGCAGTAGATCAACAGTATCTAGAAAACTCAAATTTATGTTCTCATAGGTACTTCCAGAGGTTAACCTAAGGCACAACCTAAGTAAAGAAAGTTTGAGAAGAAGGCAAGCAGCTTGAGCAGCTTTTAACAGCATAAAGGATGTGCTAAGTGAAGCTAAAATGAGAAAATTACAGGCCGAAATTATCAACACCACCATTCTGCCTACTTTATTATATGGCAGTGAAACATAGGCATCTACAAAAGCTGACACCGAGAAATTGATGAAATACAAAAAACAATTGAGTGTGGGATGCTACTCATACAATGGGGTGATCAAATATCAAATATCAAATGAAGAACTGCCCATAAGATCAGGTGAAAAACAAGCATCAACATTGATTGAGTTTACAAGGTATCTGTGGGCCAGACATGTGTGCCGCTTCAAAGATGGCAGGTGGATGAAAGCTACCACAGAGTGGATATCACTTGACATAAAGTGATCACTAGGAAGGCCAGCAACCAGTTCAGAAGACCAGTTCATAGCAAAGTTCCCGAGGTTCTGGATGAAACTGGCATGGGATCGGAAACAGTGGGAGAGGATACTTTGATCCTCCATATTAAAATGACATGTGAAACACAGATCAACCAATTAAGTAGGTACTTCTAGCTCTAAATGCAGAAGAGAAGCATAAGCTGAGAGAGGAGACTATCCCACACAGCAGGTGGGAGCAAACAGAAGTCTTCTATTGTCTTCTAATTGTCTTCCAGTCATCTAGTTGTTTTTGTGAACTGTTGGAGGACAAAACAATCTTTAGGAGACTCCCAGACCTCCTAAAAGAATTCACTGTATCAAATGTGATAGAGATATTATTCCATCACCACTGTTAACCATCCATTCAGGTTTTGTACATGGAATAGATTGAGGGATCAAGCAACTAAAGAAAAAAAATCAGCATGTCCTTGAAGGCAAAACAAAAGGATTACTTTTTTGCAGAGTCAATACAATTCAGAACAGGTTGTGTCACTGATGTCAGTTATCTCTTGCTCCTTTCACTTCAATCCCTTCTGGTATTCAACTGTTACAGCTATCCAAGGATTCTGCTCAGAAGGAAACAATTTTTGTACTCAGGAACTGTGCCATATTAAACATGGTCCTCTGAGTGAATGCTGATAGGATGAGTGGTGGCCAAAGAAACCTAATTGATATGCCCCACTTGTTGAAAAGTCTCAGTACTGTGCATAACAGCCTTGGCATAATTATACACACTGGACATGCAGATTTATCAGTGAAGTGAAAATGCAAAAGGCAATTAAAGAAATTCAGTTCTCTTGCTCCATTCCATATGCTAATTCACTGTGTACTTTAATTCCTTTCTGATGCCTTATTCACCACATGTTTCTAGCAATGTATCTGTTCTTCTTTTGGCACCAACTGCAACTTTGTGTTAGCCTCCAACACTTACTAGATCTTTTTCCCCCAACCTCTGCATATGTCCTTCCTTATCTTTGTTTTGTTTTTTCATGGGAGATCAGGTTATTTACCTGTGACATTATCTATACAGCCTACAGAGCCATGCACTGCTGGTTCCATGTTTAAGAACATCTTGGACAAATGGCCACCACTGCAAATTCTTCCTCTCCTTATCTTTAGATGCTTCAAAGTTTCAAAAGTGGGGGTAGTTTCATAAGGCAATGTATGCTGATGTCCCCTCATAAGTATCCATTCTGTTTGTGAGGTGGGGAAAGGAGCAGAAATTCTTCAATAATCTTTTGTGGAGAGGGTTCACTGTTAAACACTGAAGTAGCACAGGTCTTCTTTTTCCTTTGCCTTAGTCATTCGACCACTAGTATGATCAGCACTTCCTAGGGCAGTATGAGGAAAGAAAGACAGAAAGGAAGTTATTTTCTGTCTGTCTGTCTGTCTGTCTGTCTGTCTGTCTGTCTGTCTGTCTGTCTATCTATCTATCTATCTATCTATCTATCTATCTATCTATCTATAGAGAGAGAATCTCAAGAAATATCTGCAAACATTCCTTCTATTTCTAGAAGAGTGCAAAACTAAGATATCCATGGAAAATTATAGAAATATGTGTTCTTACAATTTCATCTTTGTTTAGCTCCTATACATATATCCTGCTACTTCAGCGATTACCATTCGCTCTACACCACTCAGTGTTTAATGTACTGATATGCTTGAAGCATGGAATCTGAATCAGAAATCAAATATAAATTCTTCCAATAGATGCCTAAAGACACCTCAATAACAGCTAAGATTAGTTTTCAGGGACCTTAGGCCATCGCTAATTCTACTCTTGTTTAATTCTTACTGAGCCATGAGGCTAAGAAAGCATGACCTAGATTCAACAGTGCGGGGAAGAATCCTCCCAAGGGACACTTTGATGTCTGCATGCTAATTAGACAAGGAAACAGTTAATCAGAAAGAGAGTATATTTTGCTCTCCCCAATCTACATGATGCACAGCATCGAAGAATCATCAATCATATATTCATTTTGAAAGGGTGAAATGATAGTGGCATTTTTTTTACATTGAGTTGGTACAACAACTTTTCCTTCCCTGTCCAGAATACAACAGCATAATTTACCCAGACGCTTTACAAGTCCACTGAAGTTAACAAGGAAGTCTGAAATTTAAAGAAGATTAAAGCTTTGTTGTGGCATTGACAAACTATGAAACAGACTGGCTTTCTGTCACAATTATCATAGCTGAGTGCAGCTAAAAATCTTCTTGAAACAGAATACTGAACACCAAAAATCATTTTTGCTACCTGCAACATTAAGCAAATTTCCACTTACATTGCATGAATCCCTCCCCCCAAGCATTGTCACTGTTGTGCAGAATTATATAATTTTTTCCTCTTTGTGGGTAAAACAGAGAGCTACCCAGATTGAGAGCCAGTGAGGTATAGTGGTCTGTGGTTAGAGTTCTACTCTGGGAGGAACCTGGGACTAGTCCCCACTGAACCCTGAAAATTCACTAGTTCACCTTGTGCCATTTTTGTTTCAGGCTCATCTACCTCACAGACCTGTAATAGTAAAGTGTGGAGGAGAAGGAGTCATATATATGGACTTGATCTGATTAGATGAAAGGTAGGAATTATGTAGAATTAATAAATAATAATAACAACTGGAAACCTACAACATAACTGGCTTCCATGTTTTCAGCAGAAAATGCCTGTACAATTTCACATAATGTCCGAATAATAAGGGCTAGAAGCTTTTTTTCTTTTCAAAAATAGAGCACACATTCTCAGAAAGTCGCTTCCTCTACCAAATTCTGCAGATGGTTTTTCTGTCCTCTCTCATTATCCCCTGCCAGCCTGTCAATTGCTTTGTGCGCAGGTTATGAATGCAACTCTAGTCAAACGGTGAGATTAAGTGCACAGTGACAATTTGACAAATCTGGCAGGTCAAGGTAAAATCTACAATAAACAACATAAGTATAATGTTTTTGGGGGAGAAATCAACAGAGTCTTCAAAGGCTAGCAGATTTTTTTTGTTTCCTTTACACTTTCATACTTGAATAACACTTCTTCAAGTGGAATCCATGCATGCATATGCCAAATAAAGCTAATTAGTCTCTTAACTATCACAGAACTCCTTTGCTATCTTGACTGGAAGAGACTACTACAATTGCACCCTTGAAAATACTTAGAGTACTAAGGTACAACAATCCTACTTAGAGTTTAGAAATACAACAGAAAGTCAATATACAGGTAGAAAAACATCTGAGTCCAATCCATCTCATTCCTCACATCTGTTGTCCTTCTCATGTGGAAAGTGGCTATTTTTAATAGAACTCAGATTATGTACAGAGGTTTTAGACAAGACTGCCAGCTTGGTAATGCATAGGGGCTGTCCTCCTTCGACTATTACCTTCATCATATGGAGAACAACAAGAGCAGGAGACTAGTAATGTGTTCCCCTTTTTGTGTGCTTATATTTCTAAACCTTAGAGTGGGTTGTAATAAATGTGGCCTTCCTGAGCCATTTTGAGAACGTGGGGGGAATTTGCCAGTTCCCCTTTCCCTCACTTTCCAAGCTTT
This sequence comes from Furcifer pardalis, assembly GCA_030440675.1. Lineage (NCBI taxonomy): Eukaryota > Metazoa > Chordata > Lepidosauria > Squamata > Chamaeleonidae > Furcifer > Furcifer pardalis. Next base: position 129,408,524 of record CP126891.1, read on the forward strand.
ACAAATCTCAAGTTCCTTTTCTTTTAAAATACTGTATGGTAAAGTCTGTGCCTGTTGACAAACTATAAATGGGTGAAAATAAAATTCTCCTTCATGTGTGATTGCCAAATTCAACCTGTGTAGCCATTTCTCAGAAAAAAACTATGTTGCACTTGCCTAACAAAGAGGAGTTGAAAATGGGGACTTTCTTATTTTAAAAAGAGGTCGGAACCTCATTTTAACCCCACAAATATATGTAATATGCAGAGTCTTAAAGTCAGAGCCCAAAATCCTATTGATTTTTCTTCTTGGAACTTGGTTCACTACATACACAGTTATCTTCTGTGCCAATAACATATGTGGGACACCTTGTTCTGTTTCAAGGTGATCTCCACATTCCTTAGTTGCAAGTAAGAGATCACTGGGGGGGGAGGGACAACAGAGCAAACCATTTAAGGATCAGTTATGTTCAACAATTAACAGGTTTTTGGCCTGATTTTATGGAGCAAAGCACTTCAAAATCTCTGTTTGGTTAGGTAAATTTGTTGTTTTCATTTTTGTAATAATCTGTATTATGACTTTTAAAAAACTTTAATATTTTCCTGGAATAGAAAGGTACATTTTGTAATGTACTTATCAACTACTGGATGGTGTGAAATTACCGTATATGCCAGTGTATGAGGTGACTGGGTAGATAAGACGACCCCCCAACATTTCCACTCAAAATATAGAGTTCGTTATATACTCGCTATATAAGACCACCCCCTCTTCCACACACCTTCCACACACGCAAAAGAGTAAATACAAGATTTACCGTAGTCTTTAAGGTGCCACAAGTTTTTTGATGTTGTTTTGTTTAGTCTCTGATATGCTTTGCTCAGAAAATATTACGGTATATTTTCGCGCAGGAAGACCTGTCCTTTCCCCTGATTGGGCGAAGGGGAGCTTGGGGCGGGATCTTTCCGAAGAGACGGAGGAGCCAATCAGTTTGCTGCGGGTGCGAGTTTAATGCGGGTGAGTTTGAATGCGGGTGAGTTTGAATGTGAGTTTGAATGCGGGTGAGTTTGAACATGGGCGAGTTTGAATGCGGGCAAGTTTGAATGTGGTCGTGCGGGTGGTTGCCGTGGGCATGAGAAGCAGCCCTAGTCGTGCAGGCGGTTGCTCCGCCGCTGCACAAGAACCGCAACAAGAAGGTGGCGGAGAAGGACTCGATGGTCTCCCCGGAGCTGCTGCCCAAGCCTCGGTAAGTATTTGGGAACCCAAATGACGTGCACCCGGTAGACAAGACAACCCCCCACTTCGAGGCATTTTTTTCGGGGGTGAAAAAATCATCCTGTATGCTGGCATATACGGTATCTTCCTTCCCTTGTGGATACATTTTTAGAATTTTGTCTGAGAGAACTGAACACATATTCTTTATCTAACATGAACTTTTGGCCACCTTCCAACCTAAGAGGTCATCTTCCAGTGCAGGTGTCACCAAACTTTCTAACTTGGGGGTCAGGCCATGCTTTCTCAGACAGTTGAAGGGCCCAGACTTGTGCCCCCCCCATTTACAGCTGCCGTAAACACATCCATTCAGTGGTGGGCAGCTAAAAATGTTAATACCACACTATTGGCGGAGCCGATGTTGTAGGCAGAGCCAACATCATGATGTCATGGGAGGAGCCAATGATGTGGGCAGAGCCAAAGTAAAAAATAAAATAAAAATACAGTACACATAAAAATAGAAATAAAGAACACATAAAAATACAAATTAAATACACATTAAATAGAAATAAAAAACATAAAAATACAAATTAAAATAGACATTAAATATACATAAAAGCACACTACATAAAACACCCACCCATCCACCCCAAACACAAACTCGAGTCATTTACGCTGGGGAGAAGCAGGCAGCAACAGCAGCGGTGCGTTGGCCTGCCAGCACGGCACAGCCTAGCCCTGCCTGGTCAGGCCTGGCAGTGCAGCCTGGCCTGGCGGCACGGCCTGGTCCGGCCTGGCCCGGCCCAGCAGTGCACTGCACCCTGGCTTGGTGCAATGGCACAGTGGTGGTGAGGGATGAGTGTCAGCAGTCGGTGGCGGTCAGCGGTGTCAGCAGTGATGGACGAGTGGTGGTGACGGATGAGCAGTGGTGAATGACAGCAGTGCAGGGCCAGAGGTGCAGGGAGGTGGTGTGGCATGGCTGCATAGCATGGCTGCATGGTGTGGGGCGGTGTGGGGAAAGGGCTGAGTGAGGGCCGCCACCACTGCACGTCTGAAAAGGCCACTGAGGGCCGCAACAGCCACCCACCACACCCTTCACTGCAGCCCAAAATGTCTGCTGGTAAGTGTGCATGCGCCTAAATACCAATTGACGCATGCACGCTGAATACTGGAGGTGTGCATGCATCAATTGGTATTTTGACACATGCACACTTATCAGCAGACACTTTGGGCTGCAGTGAAGGGTGGCCAGAGAGGCGACTGAACTGGTCACCTCCAAAAATAAGTAACCACCCTGGGTTGTCTCCTGGGAGGGTTGCTATCCCCCCTGGAGACCACCCGGAATTGTTACTAACATTTTGGTAGAACCGGTTCGAACTGGCTCCTGTCCACCACTGCCCATAGCCTGATTGAATTACACAAGCCCCCTCACCATGGCAAAGCAATGCACATTGGAGCAGAGTATTCTAAATAGGGATTTGCATTTCTTCCTCTTCCTCTGTCTTGGCCAGGCATTATAATTTTATGCCAAACAGGCATTCAAGCAGCGGACCAATTTCATCTCTAATCAAGATCTAGGAATCAGATTCAGCTCAATATTTCTTTTTTGCTAGTTAAATGTGAAGGCCTACAATGCTTTGTGTGATTACCAGATGATTACTGATTATATTTGAAAAATCAGTGTGAGCTGGGGGTGAGGGGGAGTTCTTCTGTGTGTGGTTTATTGCAGAGCTTTTATACTGCAACCTGTTTCTGATCATACAAGGGCTAAAATCCAATAGTAATTTACAACTAGAGTAGACCTACTGAAGCAATGGAATTTACAGAGTAGGTCCCTCTGATTTAAATCTCCCCTGGTTCAATTTGCCTTTTCTAGTTGTAACTGACTACTGGATTTCCCCCATTGAATCTGAAGGCTTCTTTGCATGTCTTTACTGGCTTATTCAAATGTGTGGAGAGGGAACAGCAATGCAGATTTATCACAGACATCCTTTTTTGAGATATTCCCTTTCTTTCTAAAAAGGATTCTCAATCTGTGGCCCATGGGCTGGATGTAGCCTGTGACATCATTTCATGCCCACCCCACCACACCAGGAAGTGCCTTGTGGTGGAGGAAGGACAAAATGGTTGTCAGATGAAGCTTTCAGATGGAAAATGACCCAGTCCCCAGCTTTAAAAGGTTGAGAAATCCTCCGCTAAGGGATGGTGATGGGATATTTTCCCCTCCTTTAAAATTATATTAAAGTAGAAATAAAATTACAATCATTTTTCCTTTTTTGCTAAATATTTTTTTTAAAAAAAGCATGTATTTGTGTTTTCCAAAAAAGTCAATAATACAGAAAACAGAGAGGGAGAATAAGAGAGAGAAGGGAACTGATAGTTTCCTCTCTCAAACTTGGAGAAAGTGGAAGCAACACCTTGTTAAGATTACAAAGGCAGTTTTCTGGGCCGGCTATAGGATTCAGGACAAAGGAAGAATCTATGCCAACCACCAATGCTTACAGGCTTGTAGGAAAAACTGTGATCTTTGGATTCCTGTTAAAATGACAGTTTTGAACTTCTGCTTCAGAGGTATGAAGTCAAAACCTTTCCCAACGGCAATTAAGAGATATAGTGTGTGAGAGATTACTGTACTATTTATATTCATGCTATTCCGATCAATTTTTTAAACAAGTCAAATATTAGTAGAGAAACAGTTGGTTCATCTGAGTATTACAAGAATCTCCCTTATAGTAAAATATTGTCAAATACTCTAAAAGTATGGGTGAGCTTAACTTGGGCACAGGCACAAAATGAACAATACTTTTGCTTTCTACTGTTCTTAAACTCCATTCAGTGAAATGTGGGACAGTCTCCAGTACCGTTTGCAATGTTAAGGGGGGGGGGGGGTGAGAGGTAATGGACCAAAGAAGCTAACTAAAATGTCTCGATTCTGTTCCTTTCCATCAGCTGCAGTTATCTGAACCCAGTGATGCTGGTCTTTTCCCTGATCATTAGAAAAATCTGCTACAAGGAGCTTCGTCCACTTTCAACACCACAGCAAATTGATTGTAAAGCATGTTTCTCAAAGACTGAGGGGAACTTTATTTTTGCTCTGACCCTGGTGCTTTTGGGCAGGAAATCCTAATTTATTCCAGGCAAGCACATTGATATATTATTCCCCCCAATCACATAGATTTTCTGATAACAGTATCAGATAACAGTGTTGGCCTGTTGATGAAGCAGAATGTTTAATCTTGAATGAGGGAGGCCTGTGCTGAGGATCAAAGGTTTTCAAGCTGGTTTTGGAAAGATTGTTCCCCTACCCCAAATTGTTGGAGAGTCTCCAAGCCACATCTTTAAAAAAAAGCCCTAGTTTTGCTTCTATAGGCACATAGCCCTTTAGGACCTGATAAGGAATGCATGGCTTTTCCAGTTATGGTGCAGAAGCTTGCTGCTTTAAGGCATACTTAAGGAAGCTGTGGTCCTCTCAAAATTTAATGAAAATTTCTAGAGGCATGCTGAGGAATCTATGAAAAATAGAGTTGATGTTCACTCTGCACAGAATTGAAACTGAAACTATGCAGTTTAGAGGGACTGAGAATTTGGAAAAATGTTTTTTCTTTCTTTCTGGAAAAAGAAAATAGCTGACTTATTTTATTTTTTAATTAGGAGTCTACATATACCAGTGACTTGGGTTATAAATCCCAAAAAACTGAAATGACTTAGTGCCACGTACCAGACATAAACTACAGGGTCTGTGCTGAAGAGCAGAGAATATTAGAAAAGGTTTGGCCAAACATTTGTTACAGGATATAGATTGGATGCAGGCAGCCAATTTGTGAAGAAAAACATGACTCTCCATAACACATTACTGTCATGTGTTATGAAGAGGAAATAAATCCACTGGGTTCACATTTCATGATCCAACCATCATTTCATACTTCCCAAAACTGGTAGCAGGAAGTTAACACAGAAATTTATTTATTTATTAGATTTGTATCGCTGCCCCATTCGCCGGGGCAACTCTGGGCAACTTACAACACATATTACAAGCCCAACATAAAAACAACCACATAGAAATAATAAAAAGTATCAGGTTAAAATCACTAAAACCTTAAAAAGTCATTAAAAAGTCCTCTACCTCCAGTTTCCCATTAAAGCTAGCTAGAACTAGGGTAAGGAAGCTAAAAAAAACCCCACCCCGGAAAGCCCTTATATCAACCAACAAGAGGGGGGGTGCTGCCACACCAGCAGCACACCACACCTGGTGAGCTAACCATATTTTTAGTCCTTTTCTAAAAGGCAGCAGCTCTGTCTAGAGGTACAACTCGATTGTTAAGAGGTTCCACAGGGCTGGAGCAGATGCAGAGAAGGCTCTCCTTCTAGTGCCAGAGAGATGAGCCTCTCTGGCAGATGGAACCCTTAGGGAGCTCCTCCAATCTGCTCTAGTGGGATGGGCCGATTTCCTTAGGGTGATGCGGTCTCTTAAGTATCCTGGTGCACTACCACATAGGGCATTAAAGGTCATTACCAGCAACTTGAATTGCACCCAGAGGCACACTGGCAGCCAATGCAGCTCCCGCAGTAGCAGAGAGGCGCGGGCATAATGCCCACATCCCATCACTAGGCAGGCAGCCACATTCTGCACCAGTTGCAGCCTCTGAATGTTCATCAAGGACTTCCCCATGTAGAGCACATTATAATAGTCTAGTCTGGAGGTGACGAGAGCATGTGTGACCATGAGCAGGGAGTCCCGGTCCAGGAGTGAATGTAACTGGTGGATTACACAAATTTGCACAAAAGCCCTCCTGGCCACAACTGCCACCTGCTCATCTGGACTTCTCTTGCCTGAGCGCGGATTGGGGCCATGCGCGGCAGCTGTTGCAGGGCGGCCGGGAGGCATAAAACCTCACTCCCGCCGTCCCAAACACCACCGGACTTCTCTCGCCTGAGCGCGGATTGGGGCCATATGCGACAGCTGTTGCAGGGCGGCCGGGAGGCATAAAACCTCACTCCCACCGCCCCAAACACCACCGGACTTCTCTCACCTGAGCGCGGATTGGGGCCATACGCGACAGCTGTTGCAGAGTGGCAGGGAGGCATAAAAACTCACTCCCGCCGCCCCAAACACCACCGGACTTCTCTTTCGAACCGGTAGGACTTCGAACCAGGAGGAGAGGACGCTGTAACCATGGGCATCAGGGCCACTCCACCACGATGGGCGGCTATCACCGATTTATATCACCACCCACTCGCCCCCCTCCGGACTTAACATCTTACCAGAGGAGACGCCGAAACAGCTGCGGGCAGTGAGGCAACACTCCCCCCCGGCCCCATCATCTTGGCCCGGCAGCGGATAAAAGTTTGTTGGCAGCGGCAGTGGAGTGAGGATGCTCCCACCCCCCTCCCGACTCACCATCTTGCCGGAGGAGATGCCGAAACAGCTGCAGGTGGTGAGGCAACGCTCCCGCGGCTGGGTGGACTGGTTTGTCACTTATGTGGGATTTAATAACTGTTTGTGTTTAGTTTTCTGCTTTTGTAATTTTTGTGTAAACTGGACTGGTATTTGGGATTTTTGACTGTTGCTTGATACTGCTGCTTTTGGATTTTGATGCTGTATTGATTCATTATAGTACTGTATCTGTTATTTATTTCTTAGGATGTCCTGATGTTTTGTAATTGCAATTGTTATTGGAGATATATATATACTGTATATGTGATATTTGTAATTTACTATGTGATATTTGAAATTGTTTTTTATGCTATGGAATGTGCTATGTACTGTAACTGTTTCTTCTGTAAGCCGCCCAGAGTCGCTAAGCGAGTGGGGCGGCATATAAATTGAAAATACAATACAATACAATACAATCTGTGGATTAAGATATATTTCAGGAAAGAAAGAAAAACATAATCTTTATTTGGGTAGAAGTATACATAAGAAATATGTGCAGATATACTTGAACCAATGGGAAAGCATGTATAATAGTAAAACAAAATAAGGTGATGAAATAACAAGATAGAATTAATATGCTACTATTACATTAATTATCTTGAGGATCGACAGTGAGGAAAGGTCTTTAAAATTAACGTTAAAAATTGAAATGTAACATTAGCATACTTCAGTGAGGACTTAACAGCACATAACCATTGACAACTATAGCATTAGTATAGGGTTTGTCCCATTAAATATTAATGGGCATTCCTTTTTCAGATAGCACATGCCATTTGATATTCTCCTTTTTGAAAGAATAGAGAAGTAAATCTTTAGTAGATTTACAGTTCTATGCAGTCTTCTTTTTCCGTGTCTAGGCTGGATGTGAAACTGCAAAAATGAAGGCACCTTTTGGTGAGCTCATTCCACAGCCTTCACCTGACTTAGTGTGAGAAAGATTAGCTGGCAAAACAAGGTTGCTGTTACCAGGGTAGGCCCGATAGTGGTTCAAAAATACCACAATCTTTGAGGAGGCTCTTTCTGTGTACCCCTCTATCCACAGTAAAATATATGCATAGCAATCTCTTGTGTTGGTACAATTGTTCCTAAATTAGAGTTTCCAATTAAATAATTAATAACAATACCAATAACTGGGGTTTGCCTTGGCAGGAAACCAGAAATAAGACACAATATTTGCTGAACTAAGTCAATTTATTTTAGCCAAAAAGAAAACTACAGCAATGGTCCCCTTTCTAATACAAAAGAAAGGACCTCAAGATATAATTAACAGCGTTCATTTATAGACAGTTCACACAAAGGAAAATGTTATTTTTACTTTATAGGTCAAAAGACAATTTAGTTAAGACATCCTACAATGAGATTGGTTAATTACCTAAACATTCACAAAGTTCACATCATTAGATATAGGGTATCATTAAAAGAATTCAGAATACTCAGGGCACCATAAAACTGACAGAAACGGACTCTTATGTATGATGAAGTGGACTTGATCCACAAAAGCTAACATTAAAATACAGGAGTTAGCCTTTTAAGTGCCACAAACATTTTTTTGTCTTTTTGTTTTGTTTTGTGTCTTTACTCTCTGATATACTGACAGAAATGTTACAGAAAGCATAATCTGCAGCAAAGCATCCTCCACGTTAAGCGGGATTTATTGTTATTGTCCCTGCTTAGCACCTCTAATAGATAAACGTCCTGGTCTGTGTCCCTTTTGATATACATCATTCATAGGAACAAACTGAGCCTAAGCCTGAGACACAAAGAAATGCCTAAGGGTGCTAGAAAAGAGTTTGCAGAGCCATTGAATTGAAGTAAATGTTTTATGTAGAAGTGTATATAGAAATTAATTGTGCATTGATGCCTGTATGAATTTTTGTGAGTGCACTCAGTATACACTGTCATGAGGCGACATCTCATTCCTCACGTTCCCAAAGCCTGGAGGGGACCTAGTTTCACTAGGCCTCAAAAATCATTTCCCTTCTTTGTCTCACAAGACTGCATATCACGAGACAGATTGTTTTCAGTTCAGTGTTCCTATTTCTTATCTGTAGTTAGCCTTATTGTAGCTAGCACAGAGACACTGTCTCCACATGTTCCCATGTTTTGAGAAACTTGCTGCTTCAGTAGAAGCTATTTCTGATTGGTTGGGGGTATCCCACCTGACTGCAGAATCTGCATCATGGGGAAAACACAGAGAGTTCGCTTTTTGGATATCTATGGGTTAACATCTTTCCCTGGGACTACTGCTCTTTTACTCTTTAAAAATGATTACCTAGAATGATTGGACTTTCTGGACTAGTCTTTACGCTATAGGACTATGCCACAGAAAGTGAATGAGAAAACGTAATGATTCATTTTAAATATGATGTTGAGGAAAAGCTATGCAGATACCCTGGACTGCAAGAAAGGCAAACACACAGGTCCTAAATCAACTGAAGCCCAAGACTGTCCTGTTTTAAACACGTCATGAGAAGGAAAAACTCTCTTTAAAAGATGCCAATGCTGGTAGGAGAAAAAGGGGGAGAAGAAACATGGACAAGCCACCAACTTTAGTGTGCAAGAAGTGAACAAGGTCATTGGAAACAACACATTTTAAAGGTCTCTTATTCACATTCACAATAACCCACAGATGACTTAACAGCACATAGAAAGCATAGATGACTCCATGGCCTGGCAGGCAGCTGAGGACCTTGCCCCCTCTTCTGGGCCCACAAAAACGGCCTGAAGGACAAGACTCCATGGCCTGGCAGGTGGCTGAGGATCTTGCCTCCTTGTCTGGGCCCACAGAAACGGCCTGAGGGAGAAGACTTCATGGCCTGGCAGGCGGCTGAGAACATTGCCCCCTCCTCTGGGCCCACAACAACGGCCTGAGGGGAGTTAGTCTGTGTTCTGCTTTGGCTGTTTTGTGAGGTTGTATTTTATGATGTTTACTGTACTGTTGCTGTTTTCACTGTAAGCCGCCCTGAGTTACCTTGGTGAGTGGGCGGCAATATAAAGCTGAATAAATAGATAGATAGATAGATAGATAGATAGATAGATAGATAGATAGATAGATAGATAGATAGATAGATAGAACACATAGGCTGCAGGTGAAAACCAGTGGTGAAATTCAGCAGGTTTGCCCCAGTTTGCCCCAACCAGTAGCAGAAATTCAAGTTTTGAAATAAATTAGTCCTAATTCAGGTGCAACACAGGGCTTCCCCCCTGGCCCCACCCACACTCACAGAGTAGGTAGTAAAAATGTTTTGAATCCTACCACTGCTGAAAACCCAGTCTCTTGCTAAAAGCTCCAGCTGATCTAGAGGTGGTTGTAAAAATGCTGTTTGAATGAAACAAAGGCAAAATAAAATGATTACTGAACATGCAGTCACAACAATTAAAAACTAATAAACATCTGAGGCCACATGTTTCAGCTGTACTGCCAGGTTTACTGTTCAGTGACCAGAAACTGAGAGATCAGCTGCTACCTTTTGAATCCAGTTCTTTCTAGCCTTTACTGAAAAAATTCTGATCATCTTTTCCATAAGGTACAATTATAGGACAGAGTTTCTGTGTAGCTTTCTGTGGTAGGGTTTACTACTAAACTTTTAAAACATCTTAAATTTGCTTTGGGTAGGTACCTAGCTCAGACTTAAACAAACTACAGAATGGTTAAATTGCTAGGACAGAGGGAATTTGGGATATGTTAATATATATGACTAGATCTCTTGGATTTTTAAAAAAACATGTGAGGACAGGAGTGTTACATTTCCATTTATAATTCTCTACTCCTTTTAGTGAGCAAATTGGTGCATACCAGAAAGTTTTTTTTTTTAAGGAAGAATTCAACACACCAGGAGAAAAGACTTAATCTGTCTCTCAAACATTGAAATCCTAATCAGATTCCCCTCGTTTCTTTAATACAAACACTAATAGGTTATAGGGATGTTTTTGGCTCAGGAATTTATTCATATCCCAAAGCAAAGCTGGAGGTATGTGTCTGTTCTGAAGCAATCCAAAGCTTAGTAAGGTAGCCGAAAGCAGCACTCAGATCAAGCAAACCTTTATGAAACATTGAACACTGCTTTGGCAATGGGGAGACGGTGTTTAAAAATCTTTTTAAAAGGCACTTGCTGGGAATATGGATATAATATTGTAATAGGCTCCCTATAGAACTTGAGTGAAGCAAGCAGTTGCTACTTAAGCCTGTTGTTTTGTAAGGACAAAAGAAGATGTCTTTTCATGCAAATAGCCAGCCTGTGAAGCCGTACACATTTTAACAGGAGATTATTGGTCCTTACAGACCTGCTACAGCAGCGATTCTCAACGTTTTCAGGCTGTAGGCCTGGCCACATCTCCTGGGCAACTGATTGGGCTGGTCACATGGTTCCTCCCACTCGGAAACGGAAGTAAAACATATGCCGCACATACACAGGTTGCATTTAGCTGTATTCTGTGCATGCACAGTGCACAGTTTCTTCCACTTCCTGGTTTGGCAATGGCATCGTGGGCCTGATGAAATGGCTTCAGGGGCTGGGGCTGGCCCATGGGCCATAGGTTGCAAATACCTATGCTACAGTGTTTAGAAGGCAGGTAACCCATGACAATAAATGCTGAGTGGGGAGTTATGGGAGCTCATGTCTACAAAAGGTTCTTTATGCATCTTACTGCATTTCTTGATTTGGCAAGAGCATTGGGGTCAGTAACTCTGGGGTTAGTTGTCCAAAATCATCATCATCATAATCATCATAATCATAATCTTCTTCTTCTTCTTCCCCACCTTTTGATGAATTCATTCCATAGTTCTTCTGCACAACCTAGTGTGAGAAAGATTAGCCAGCACAAGGTGGTTGTTGCCTGGGTATGCCCAATCGTGGATCAGAAATACCACAATCTTAGAGGATGTTCTTTTATAATCTATTTCAAACAGGGATTTATTTATTTTTAAAAATTGTGTTTTCCTAGTGATCTAATGGAGCTGGGGAGGTTGGTCTATGTTTAACCATCAGGAACTGAAGGACACTTAATGTACTTTATCCAGTTTGACTTTAGTTTAATAAATGATGAATAAAAAATGTTTTTTACTCTCTACCACATGGCAGAGGAAGGGGTACTACAGAACATATGTGTCACAAAATATAGGGTCAACTACAAATCAGAGAGAAGATAAAATTCCCTCAGAATGAAGAATTCCCTCAGAATGGAAGACCAAAAAACCCCTGTTGATTGGCTAATTTAGAATAAGCAAAGAAAGAAGTTAGGTTTCCTAGATAAGTTTTTTCCTTCTTCTTTTAAGAGGGTCATCTGACAAATGGTGTTAGTATTTTAGTCCACACATAATATGCTAGGTTGCAACATATTTAAATAACCAATTTTGGATATTGACTATCATCATGAAGACCGTCCTGGGGATATAATGCAATGTTCTTCCATCTGTCTTCTACATCACAGTGTGACACCAATACCACTGATCCAGTTCCACAAGTCACTTTCGGGTCCTGAGCCTTTTTGACACACAAAGTTCTTATCAGCCCCAGGCTAGTATTGAAGAAGCAACTGCCCTCCATCAAGATGGATTCAAGTGGGATTTAACCCACTTGGGGACTATCATCCTTCACTGTAGCACCCAAGGCTTTTCATCCTCAGGTTAGTTAACTGCCAACTGATGATCGGTGTTGAGTCACTGGCAGTATGGTCTACTCTATTACAATAGCAGGAGAACTAAAAAGTTGCTTGGTAAGTTACCAAACATTAAAATCCTATTTGGTAAATTACAACTCATAGTTTATATGATGTCATCATTTGCTCTCATGCTGCAGCTATTTTGGAGGGCACTGAATGCTTCTTCTCTCCTTCCTCAAAATCCAAGGATGCCAAGGACTCTCCTTTAACCAGGGATAGACTATAGGTAATATGGAACAAGGCAGTGAACTCTATAGTGCCCGTTTTCTCATGCACATTGTTCATATTTAAACATCTGTTTTCAATGCATTGCCTCTCCAAATGTGTATTTTAAATGCCTTTTGAGAGGAAAATGTACCTTTCAAAAATAACTTTGATTCTTTTTTTTAGCTGACAGACCCAACTGCATGTCATTACCTTTGGAAAGCATGCAATCCAATAAATAATCATTTTCTAACTGACACATCAGTTCAAATCAGAATTCTCAACCCTCACATTTTGTATGAATTGCCATGTGTGAACCTATGAGTACAGCTAGGGATAGATGAGAACTTCACATGATCAAGGTGTTTATTTTAAATAAGGATTTTCCAAAATTCAGAAATGTCTTCAAGTATTCAATAAGAATAATAGGAGGGTTTTAAAAAAATTGCTTAGAAAGAGAAGCTGAAAGTTTCACCCAGTCAGAGAAAGGGCTTTGCATCCTTAGCTATGAAATGTTATGTATTCAGGCATTTTGTGCGATCAAATCTGGGTTATCACTTTTCTTTACTTTATGCTCCTTATCTTTTATCTCACCTCATATTAATCACATATGACAGACAGGTACAACAAATTCCTCTCCATGTTGGAAATAATGGTGACTAATGATATTGGCCAATGCAAGGGGAAATATTTTTTTCATTTAAAAAACAAACATCATCACACATTTTGATGAGGGGGTAGGGGTCTTTTTGAATTTTAAAATTGTGAATGTGACAGATTATGCTATCTCTTTATGCAGCGGGCTTTGTATGTTCAATCACAAATTATATAGTCCAGGTTTTGATTCTGAGTCAGAATCTGACCTTTTTTAAAAAAAATTTTTGGAATAGTAGCCATGTTAGTCTTTGGTTATATAAAGATATAGCAGTTAGTCTTTAAAGTGCTACAGTGTTTTTTTATTTCATTTTAATTTAATTTTGTTTACAGTAATACCTCGGATAACATTTACCTTGGATAACGCTAAAATCACATAACGTTAAGTAATCTGGGGAGGAGCATTGGATCCAATAACGTTAAGGTCCTATGGGATGGATCGGATAACAACCGCTAAAGCCTGTGCGGTTACAAGGTATCTCTATGGAGCTTTAACATTATCCAATCCATCCCATAGGATTTTAACATGGATCGGATAACACTAAAAATCGGATAACACCAAGACTTATGGAACCAATTCTTAGCGTTATCCGAGGTATTACTGTATTTTATTTTTAATGACGATGAAACAAGCAGTTATTTTCCTGTTTCCCTCCCATACAAAAAAAGTGTGGTGGCCTGTTTACTTCTTTTGCCATATTTCACATGTGATTTGAATTAGGACAGCCATCACAAGACAGCTGACAAAAAGGCTTTTTAGTACTCATGTAAAAATTACTGCTGTGATGGATTAATTCCTCATCCATATGCTCATTCCAATTCCTCCTCATGGCACTTGAGGAGCATTACAATTATTTTGCATTACTCCCCCCACCTCCCTCACTACTGCCTTTGTGTTAAAACTAGATATTCAGCTGTTCTTTTAATTAAGCATGCTGTAGGCAAAGATCTGTCTTCATATACCTGAACAGAAAAAATATAACTTTTCTCAATGACTAGCTATGGCTTGAAGAAAGTGACTCTCAAACCAATGTAAGCCGAAGCTCACTTCAAGAGTACATGGGAACTGTCATTTTACGAGAGCTCTCTTCCCTGTTAATATATTGCCACCACAAATTGTATGAGTTTAGTGCTGTTGTTTAAAATGGTGCCACCTGACAAATAATGGTAAGACAAACTATTTACATTCAAGTACTTCCTGGGAGCAGAATTATTGAAATCTTGACACTTCTTTTATGTCAGGGAGTGTATAAAATGAGAATAGCTCATTATTTTCAGAGAAGAGTGGTACCATGTATTGGGAAACTACATTATCTAGAATTATTGGGAAGTGTTTTTTTTGTTTTTGTTTCTGGTCAACTGTATGATTTTTTTTTCAGAGATAAAGAATTCTTTATACATTCCTAAATACTGAATTATTTTAGACAGTTTTTAAGTAACTGAAAGAGCAGGATACCTTTTAAATGGAATTGTCATTATATTTTTTACTAAGGAGATTTTTAAAAAGCTACCTCTGGAGTTTGTTCTTTAAGCAAGTCAGCCAGTTTATATCCAAGAAAGCTGGCTGGGTCAGAAGGTAGATAGACAGCCAGATGAACGGATGGATGGATGAGACAGGTGACAATTTTTCAGGGAGATAAATTTCCCATTCCCACAGCAGATCCATAAAAACATGAATTCTGGTTGTGATTCGCACCATTTGCTTCTTGGCAAGGTTGCCTGTCCTGGTGAGAGGAATAAATCTCTACACTGAAATGGATAAGCTAGGGGTCTCCTGCTTTCAGACTGCAGCTCCCATATTTGAACATTGTAGTCCATATTGATGAAGAATTAGGAGAGTTGAAACAACCTAGCATCATTTGGAGAATAGCATGTTGGCCACCCATCCCCTACAAAATAGGCAAGTCAGTCAAAAACTACTCTTATTTTCCCACTGAATTTATCTAAACCAACAAATGAGCTTGTTGGCTCATACATTTAAAAAAAATCTGAGGAATTTGGAAAGAATAAATGATAATTTTGCTATAGTTAAATTTTGGAAGTGGCTTTCTCACAGTCTAATATAGATCCAGTGAAATATAAAACTACTGCTGCTGTACTACTACTATACTTAACCATTACAACTCAAGTCTAAAACTACAATTTTAATGGTATTACTTCCTACCGGGAAAATTCCTTCCTTCTTGTCAAGGATTTTCCATCACTCATTGGTTTTTTATATTACAACAATAAGGCAGGAGTTCTCAACTGTTTTAAGCCAGGGGCCAGGTCACACTCCCTCAGACAGCTTTGGGGTCCAGATGGCCATTTTGCCCTTCCTCCACCACATGGCACTTCCTCCACATGTGGTGGAGACAGTGGGGGCCACATGAAATGGTGCCATGGGCCACATCCAGCCCATAAGCCACAGGTTGAGATGAGAATCCTTGGTGTAAAGAAATGACAGATTTTCAAGGACTGTGCATTATTCCTCTTTAAAGTTTAATGCTAATCTAAACTCTTGTTTTTACCCCTGTACTACCCTCTGTAGGAAATGCACTGTCTTTGTGGTTAAGACACTGAACTTGACAACTAGAAGGTCAGCAGGTTAGCAGTTCGAGACCTGAGTGCTGCATGACGGAGTGAGCTCCCATCTCTGTCCCAGCTTCTGTCAACCTAGCAGTTTGAAAGCAACAAATTGCAAGTCAATAAATAGGTACCACTTCAGTAGGAATATAACAGTGTTCTGTGTGCTCTGACATCTAGTCATGCCTGGCACATGACCATGGAAATGTCTGCAGATGCAGACAGTGCTGGCTCTTTGGCTGTTAACAGAGGTGAGCACTGTCCCTTAGAGTTGGAAATGACTGGCATTTGAACAAGGGTGACCTGTACTACCCTTTGCCACTACCACATTCTGTTTTTAAAGTACAGTAAGTGAGGTTAGACAGAGCATAACTGAAAGTAATAGAAATCATATCAATTTAAGTAATTTAGAGTACTAGCATTACATGAACACTACTATCTACTATAAAGTTAACTGAGAGGATAGTAAATCAAGTCATCTTCAATTAACACAAACAGACTCATGGAACACCTAGGTTTTAACCAGCTACTGAAACTCCTCCAAAATACTAGCTAAATATAGGTTATCTGAAGAAGGCCTCGTGGTATGAATGAGACATCTGAGATGTAGCCAACACTGATTTCTTTGGGTACATTCTAGGTCTACTACCATTTGATTTATCCCAATAGTCAGCATTTAGTATCACTCATAATGCTCACAGAAGTGAAGAGAGCTCCTCTGACCCTTTAATTACCCTACTTTTACCTATTTTTGTCTCACATAGGATGACAGACTACTATTCCTTAATGCTTCTGACAACTCCCTCTTGGTGACCCTATTACATTTTCAAAGACTGCCCAGCACAACACCTAGAGCATTTTGGGAAAATAAAGTAGAAACAACTGCTAAAATCAGTTCTGCTGCCAGTGCCACCATCGACAGCAAAAGCAATAGTAAAATAAATAGGGGTTGGTAGGTTAACAATAAAAGGAACACAAATTTAATGGATGGTTAATGAACTGAATTTAATTTTAATGAAGGAGAACATAAAATACTGAAGTCTTTACTAATGAAAACAAAAGGCATTAATAAACAAGCAAATAAAATCTTACCCAGCCATAAAATTCCCTGCAACACACCCTTGTCAACAGGCAAGCCACAGCAATTTGCAACTGCTTCAGCTTCTGAACAGTCTTTAGTGACAGCCTAATTCAGAGAACAAAGCTACTGTGTTTCTCCAAAATAAGACACTGACTTATATCTTTAAAAACTCCAAAATATGCACAAGGTCTTATTTTCAGGGGATGTCTTGTTTTTCCATGACAAAGAAGAACACAGTACACATTTATTGCTGATACAGCGGATTGCCAGGACAAGATTTAGGTGAGTGCCTTATTATTATTATTATTATTATTATTATTATTATTATTATTATTATTATTATTATTATTATTATTATTATTATTATTATTATTATTATTATTATTATTATTATTATTATTATTATTTTGGGGGGCTTATATTTCTGAGGTGTGGAAAAATAATGGGGTGCCTTACTATAGGAGGAGGTCCTATTTTCGGGGAAACAGGGTAGTAGTCAAGGCTGCAACACCAAAACTCGTAATTGTGGCTAGGTCCTTGTCAGTCAGAAATAACACTAGTCAGCTCACCAACCTGGATCCAGCAGAAGTGATAGTCTGTGCCCTTTCTCCTTGAGGAGCATGCCCCCTCCCCCCCAATTTAATTCTGAATATACCCAAGATTCAACCATTACATCTTCCAACTGATCAATCAATTTTTTTTGCTATTAGTGATTATTAGGAAACCTCCTAGTTTAAAAAAAATCTGAGGAATTTTACTCTATTGACATCTCTTAACAGTGAAATGCAAAATAAGGGTTTTGCCTTAATATAGATCCTTGAGGAACAAAGGATTATGAAAACGGAGCTCAGAAGATTACAACTACCAAAAATTCTCCACACTCCATGGCATGAATACCCAACTTTTTCAAGCTCTTTTTCTGATTCTGACGTGAAGTTCCTGTGATTTCCGTTTGGCAGCTGTAACACTTCAGAGAGGCTCTAAGCCCTAAAAAAATTCATTCTCCTTTATTTAATTTATCCTCTTTCCCGCACTAAGAGAATAATTTGAGTGGTTAATACATCTGCAAGCTCATGTTGCTCTAACTAAGCTTCCATGGTTTTGCACTGCATTGGCTAATTCGCTCTAAATAGCACACCTGCTTGACAGACATTCGTGCTCATACGCAGCAAGGATTCCACTTCAGCTTGGTGAAGTGATTCTTGAGCACTGCTTAGATGAAGGAGATGGCCATAAGAAATAATTGTACTAAAATTGCTTCTTTGCTAATTGTTCTTCTGACGCTCTTTCCCTACACCTCCCACACTTTAAAAGTAAAATTTATATCTCATTGGGGTTTTATGTCTTTATAAAATAATTTACTTTTAAGTAGTTTCAACCTTTTACATTGGCACCCTTTCCCTACAAGAATAACTTAAAAAGACATAATTCAGACTAGGCAAATCCATGGCTGTTTCTCTATCTTCCAGACACATTCATCCAGCATTTAAGAATATGTATGCTGTATAGTAACTGGTAAGTTGTGAGCCATTAGTGAACAGAGGTCAGAAATTGAAGAGGACAGGCATATTTCAATTAATTGCAGCATGATTTGAGTAGAGACTGGAAATATCTAGGCTTGAAAGACACTGTCAGGAAAATCCTGATCCAACCAGCAATTACTCCTCTCCCATTACATGATGTCAAACATTATTGCTTCTCAAATGGATCCTAATCTGGTTATTTTTGCATGAGATTTTATGGACACATTCAGTGGTGGACATCAAAAAGATTTCCTACCACACTGTGGGTGTGGCCATGTGACTGGGTGGGTGTAGCCTGTTGGCGATGTGACTGCTCTTCGCTATAGAGCTATGAAAATAGAAGCCTCTTCTATTTTCATTCTATTTCCATCACTCTATAGTAAACCTCTGAAGCCATTTCCCCTTTGTCCAAGGCTTTTCCAGGGCTCTGTTTCATGCCAAAGCCCCTCCCCAACCACTCCAAAGGTGAAACAGAGGCCAGGAAAAGCCTTTGATGAAGGGGGAAATGGAGCCAGCCCCCTCCGAAGCCTCTTCTAGGAGGTGGAGGTGTGTGGGGCCAGACATTTTTACTACTAGTACGCATGTACTGGTGCGAACCTGCTGATGCCCTCCACTGGAAACATTGCAGTTCAGAATATTACCACTCATACAGGGCCACCTCCCCCCCAAAAAAAAAAATAATAATCATCTGCCCACCTCTTTCCTACTGCATTTATTCACCACTCACGTGCTCATGTCTCTTTAGGGCTATTTTCAACTTAATAAAGGTACATATTTAGGATTTTTAAAAATGAGGAGAGTCCCTTGGTTTTCAGGAGTCACTCTGCAGAACCACCAGGGAGATGGAGATTCAAGGTTATGGACTCAGCTCTGTCTACTCTTGTTCCCTTCCTCAACCACCATTATATCTTCATTTTTTCATATATATTTTTTTCCATGCTGGTGTACAAGTCCTCTTTAAAATTTCATTATCAAATTGCACAAATAAAGATGGATGTAAAAACGTTTCTTAAAATAAATAAATAAATAAATAAATAAAAGAGGCAAGAGTGGGGCATCGTATTCCCATAATGTGACAGCATGCCCACCCCCCCGATATAATCATGACAGCAATGTGCACATCCACCCACACCAGATTAAAATCAAGAAAAAAAGCTCTGCAACTCAGGTATGTGTTACAAGAGATCTCATGCCTTTTGGCAGCCAACTTTCAGAAATGCATTTTCTCTAGATGATTGCAAAGGTGTTGTTCCAGCCATAGAGAAAATCAATCAACTTCTTCATCAGCATCAATTGTGCACATGTTCATTCATAAGCCCATTCCATCCCATTTTTTGCATTACTGTTGCATTGTGGGGTATTTTGTGTGTGAAAATTCATGAAAGTGTTTTGTGTATGTGCAAAAAGAGACAAGACAGACTAAAACAGAGATGTATTTTGCATCCAGCAGAATAACAATGAAAACAATATTGCCCCAGGATTTTGCACAAACCCCTGTACTTTTTCCTAATACTGTTGTTGATGAAGAAAGTGCTGTTCGTTTCCCCTTTGATTCCTATGCATAAAATGTCATGTCACTTGAGAATCCATTCGGTGAGGCATCCCTTTTCAATCAAAGATGAGAAAATGTTTAAGTATTCATTACAACATACTTAATATCAAGTGACCATCTCTCGTTTCTAAATGGAATGTATTATTCCATTTCATTTTGTTCAGTGAATTTTGTACCATATTCCAGTCTGTTTGGAAAAATGAGATATAAGCTGGAAGTGGATTGCTTGGCCTGTCTGTTCCCATTATTCTCACTGGGTCGATTTAATTGAATAATGTGAACGCAACTGCCCTCCTGCTGTGTTTCCTGCTTGATGGCTCAGCAGGTTGGGGTACCTGAGGCAAGGGACAGACGTTTGATTCCCCAGTGGGTTTGCCAGAAAAGGAGCCGGTATGAAGAGCCTCAGGCAAGCTCCACAGTCCCAACCTGCCATCAGAAGGAAGGACTGAGAAGCCATCTGTGAATACAGTGCTTTGTATCTAGCAAACTCTGGGAGGGTTGCCATTAATCAGACTGTACTTGACACTGCATAATTAGCATTAATTAATAATTTAATGCATGTTTTATGATGATATTACCCTTAAGTGGGAAGCATAGAATGCTTCCAATTTTTGCAGCTTCATCCTCAAGACAAGATAGCAGAGAAACCTTTGAGGGAGAGGGAAGAAGTTAAGATGGCAACTGGCCGGTAAAAACAATAGCCTTCCACATTCTTCCTTGGTGTTTCATTTGAAAGCTGTAACCGTGGACATGTGGGAGACATGACTAGACCTAGAATGCTCTTTACCTTCTCCCCAAAGTGGTACCTATTTATCTACTTGCAATTTCTTGCTGAGTGAACAGATTTTTGGGAGGGAAGAGCAAGGAAGCAACTGACCAGACAAGGAATTTAAATAAGGTGCCAACTCTTTCCTTTACTGGCAAGCATTGCCACAACCCCATATTCACCTAAGCCCCCCTTTTTTGGGGGGATATCCTCAAAGTCTCATTGCTGTCCTCTGGAAGTGTCAAAAATGTAAAACCTTGGACAGTGCAACACCTTTACCCTTAGAATCGGCATGCAAGAGTGTCATCCATAATCATTTCTTTGGCATAATGTGGATTCATCTCTGGATAACCACAAGACCAAAAAGGTCAATGATCTCATTAGTCACATCTGAACAGAGAGAAAATAATAAAAAGGGGAAAAACACACATCTGAGAGGTTGTAATGAATAAAATTGATGAAGGCATTGAATAAGTGAGGGTTACATGGTGGATCAGCAACAAATGAGGACCCATTTTAAATAGCCCTTCATCCCTAGTCACTGCATTCATTTCCCCTCAACTGCTATTCCAAACACAAAGAAACATCACCCAAGCCCTTTTTTAAAATTTACCTCTTGCTCTCCAGTTCTTCTCTGATACTTAGAATAGCTGGTTCTGGCAAAGGAAGGAAAAGGAAGAAAAACTTAAATTGGCATAAAATAGAAAGCAATGCCGTACATCAGGATTTCGGATGGAGTCTGAAGACTCGTGAATGAAAGAGTAGAATCTCCAGTTGGTCATATCAGATGAAGGGAAAGAAATGGTATGCTGGCAAGCTCATTATAAATCAGCAAGCTTTACTTGCCCTCTCACCTCCATGCTCATCCTTTTTAAAAAAACACCAATTCAAGTTGTTTCTACTCCAAATATGAAATTTGCAAATGATAGTAATTCATAAAAAAGGGACGAAATACCCCATCCCATCTGTATTAATACATTCAAGAAGTGTGGCTGTGCCAAGCTTAGAGAAGTTAAACATGCCTGCTATTTATCTGTAAAAAAAGATAGCAAGTGTCTCCATTAAAATAAAATGGAATTAAATTACCCTTCATTCCTGATATGTACCAAATCAGAGGTAACTCTACAGGAACATTTTTTAATATGTAGAAACCTGAAGAAGATTGGAATATTCCGACCCCTTATAAAGGTGCCTAAATCAAGCCCAAGGACCAAATGTATGATATTCTCCATTGTGGCTCATTCTTTGAGAAGAGTCTGGGATTACCAGGCTAACATTAAGTCAAATATTTAACTCATGATTTTGTTTGGTACAAGTCAATTGAAGTAATTTCAGATTATTTGTCCCTTCCTCCCTGTGTAAAGAAAAATACTCATTTAAAAATGAAGCTGAGAATTTTTTAATGAGGAGGAAATCACTGTCTTGTGACTAACCTTGATTGCTACTGAGGAACAGGTGTCTATGTTGTATTCCCAGAGGTCAAATCCTGCTGTTTCCCCATTTTTATAAAATATATTAACAAGCTTCGTGTTTTGTCTGCAAGCCTGTACTTGCCTTTGAATTGGGACATCACAAGCAAAACTTAATTCAGTAGCTTTAGCTGAGCTCTTTGAGATGCTGTGTTGAAAAGTGTTCCATCAGGCCAAAATTTATTATTAATTATCATTAGAGCTAGATGGATTTAATTCATGTTTGATGCATTGCCACAGGGATTTACATTTAACAGGAAAGAGAATCAGGAATGTGGATTACAAGGAGATTTTTTTTTATTGCTTTCTTTCTCTCCTCCGCAAGCTTTGCAAATTTGAAGCTTAGAATAAGTTTGCCTTTTAATAAGATATACAAATCTTTTTGGTAGCTAATACTTCTCTCTCGTGGACCCGTAACTCCATCAGTAGCATATTATCTGACTCTCCTAATTTATCAGAGGCAGCCCTCATTTCTTTCTGCTCATAAAGAACTGTTTGTTTGTTTTGTCATGTCAATCTGCTTTGACAATAATGTGTTTTCAGGAAATTATTCTTCAGGCTTTAGCTCACTCATCCCACCATTTTCTAGTATCACTAGGCATAATGGAAGCTGGCTATCAGGAACATGCAGTGCTGCCCTGACTCATCTTAAAGTCACCTCACTCCACTTCACCCCACCAAATTGGTAAGGGGGAGGAAATTATTGTGTGAATCCCTACTGCCTTATCGAGAGAGAGAGAGAGAGAGAGAGAGAGAGAGAGAGAGAGAGAGAGAGAGAGAATCTAGTATGCTTGCTTGTAGTTGTATGCAGGTACATGTATGTATGAATGTCTACTTCTACCCATGATTCTGCCTACTATAGGGTACTTCTGTCCTACCAACCACAATGGGTACAAGCCAATGGGGACAAGCCAGTCTAGCATTCAGAGAATTGTGCCCAATTTTCCTTAAGATCTGAGTCTGCATTTTAATAAAATGCCAATGTGGTACATGTCTGGAGTAGGATTCTTGGGAGGATGGAAGGCCTGGAACAGAGCTAAACAAAGTTCCCTTTCTAGACTTCAGCTCAAGAAATCTTCTAGCCAGCATGGAATTCTTGCTTTAGTCACTGACTTTCACTCAGAGGGGGAAAACAGTAATTCTTCTAAGATTGAATAGCACTGATATAGTAAGGAAATTACTACACAATAGTTCTGCTAAGTTTAATAATACATCACAGAATTGTGGAAACTTCCATATTTCAAAGTGTGGCAAATAAAAATAGTATATGACAATTCAAATGAAACAATTGTACCTGTCAATCAAGGAAACAGGAAGCTGCCAGCTATGTCACTTATCGTGATAAAAGGAAACCTAACCACCTTTCAAGAGCTGCTGAGAAGTTCAATGATTTGAAGTTTTTATACATATACCATTATATTCTTATTTTGAGCTAGGAATGTTGGATTTTAAACTATAAACAAAATACTGTCGATATTGTGTAAAAGATGCAGTTTTATTACGTTGGTAATGTAATTAGAGTATAAACTAAAGCAAAGTGATCATTGACATTAACATCTTCTCCCTATGTCATGGAGTGTTTCCTTTTTGTAAGAGCATAGTGTACTTTCGCCTGCAACACCAATTTAACATAATTGGATGCTCTCAAAGGTAGCAGAATTATTCGAGTATGTTTTAAGTGGTAAGTTGTATCATTTTTTTAAAAAAATGTTTTAATATGTTTAGAAAGCTGGTTCCAAAAATATGCTTTAGCTAAGAGGAAGAAGAAACAAGAGACATGTCTCTAATACCATCTTTTAAAGAAATGAATGAACACAGATACTGATTGCAAGGTTTCAGTCAAAGTTTTGACTAGTCCGTTCTAGTTGGTAACATGTCAAATTATACATTTATTTGTGCTTGACATGCATACTATCCTCAGACATATGTGCAAAAACAGACCAAATCAGGGGTATTTGTCCATTTCTGAAGTTACAAAGAACTGTTGTTCCTCCCCCAGGGTCGAGGAACAGCATACCAGACTTTTAGTGTTTTAGCCACTATTTGTAGTACTAAAAGTTAGTCAGTGATGTGGTAGACTGAGCTGTTTATACTAAAAGAGAAGTCAAAGGTGTTAGGCTATGTAAGTGCCTGCCCAACACTCTGGTGGATTGCAAGGTGTATTATGGCTATGTTTCTTTAAGGCCTGGCTAAAGGAGCACGCAGGTGTTCTGACACTGCTTAGCTGTGTGCTATCGGCCTGTGTATATAGTCAGGAGCTGTTGTCTCCATGAGCTGTTGTCTTCAGAAGTGGTTTTGACACCATATGAATAGCTGTTCCAAGGCTGATGTCTAGAGCTGTGTTTGAGGGACTGCTTCATTGCTGTTCAACCCTACAGCTACCAGCCTACCATTTGCAGATGTTGTTATGCTTCCTTCAAAGCCTGCACTGATTGTCGCCACCTACTGACTTGGAGACTGGATTTCTGGCTCTACCTGGCAGGCTATCTTCACTGAAAGGACTGGGTAAACCACCAACTGAGGAACTAAGGCTGTGGAACTCTGTGATTGTTTCTTGCCCACAGCTACTGAACTGAACTGAACTGAACTGTGAACTGAACCAGTGAATGTAACCGAGAGACCTTTGTTTGTTGCACTGTAAATACTTCTGTACTTAGAACACTCACTGGACATTTCACATGGTAATTATCATTTTGTCTGAGACATGCTAGGTACTCATTTTACCACTCTCAGAAGAATGGAGGGCTGAATCAACTTGTAGCCCATCAAAGTCAGATTTACCACATCAAACTCAGATTTACCACTTCATTTATACCTACCACTCTGCTTTCCTATACACAACTCTTAACATTGACTATTTAGGTTCTTGTCCCCTGGATTTCACTTCCTCATTTGTGTCTGTAGCCAGTGGCGTAGCATGGGGGTGGGGTGGGGATGCCCCGGGCAGCGGCTTTCAGGTGGCGGCAAAATGTCCCCACCGCTTTGGCCTCCCTCTGCCTGGGCTTAGGAAGCAGGACTTCCCAGGCAGAAGGCGGCCCTTTTGCTGCGCCGGCGGCCAGGCTGCCCCCTCTTTGCCTCCTGCTGGCCGTGGCTTCCCTTGCTCTTCCTCCTCTGCCACCTACCCCTGACAAGCACCCTGCGCGCGCGTGCGCTGCTCACCTCCGCCCGCTCATCCACCCACCCACCCAGCTAGCCGTCAGGGGCTCTCCGCCACCTACCCCTGACGAGCACACACACCCGCCCGCGCGCTGCTCACCTCCGCCCACCCACCCACTCACCCAGCTAGCCATCAGGGGCTCTCCGCCACCTACCCCTGACGAGTGCCCCGAGCATGTGCACGCGCTGCTCACCCCCGCCCGCCGCCCACCCACCCACCCAGGTAGCTGTCAGGGGCTCACCTTGCCCTATCCAGGCAATTGGTGGCAGAGGAGGCAGAGCAAGGGCAGCCATGGCCGGCGGGAGGCAAAGAGGGGGCAGCCTGGCCGCCGGTGCAGCAAAAGGGCCACCTTCTGCCTGGGTCCTGGGGGCGGTGGCAGCGGCAGCGAGCTAGGGGGGAGCGAGTTCATTCTTCACCCCAGGCGGCTGAAGTCTGTGCGACGCCACTGTCTGTAGCATTTCTTTAAATCTGCAGTCTCTATGTACTCTAATCCTGTATATCTACGTTTACCTGATATAATACATTCTGATCAAAATTCAAAACAACACTCCCCACGAGGTGAGATTTGCTGAAGGAAAATGAGGCTCCACTTTGAACCAGATTTGAAACATGTTCTGGATAAGAAGTTCACATCTGTTTTTCCTGCAATATAACCAGCTATTTTAAGTATACTTTCCTTAATTCAGCTCCTTTTAGAAAGTCTACCTTTTATTTCTGCCCATCACACACTTCTCCTTCATCTCTTTCCTTCTTACACATCATGTCATCTTTGTCTGGACCCTGAGGGATATGATCAACATCTCAGACTGCTGGCTCCTTTATTATGGAGGATTGTGCACAGTTTGGCAGACCTTTTTTAGATTTCATATTCAATCAAAACAACCTGATTTGCTCTTCCTGAATTAAGATACCAATCAGAATAAACCTTTATCCATTGCTATCATTAGTACCTTTTCCTGTGCTCTGTTTCCCCATCAGGGGCAGTGGTAGCCAGATACACCTCTTCATCTCAGTCTATTCCTATGTAGAATCAGGGCAAATTATCTAACAATTGCTGGATGTTCCTGGGTAGGGCAAAGTAGGTTAAACATACTGCAACAGTCTTTTTGGTGTTCTACAAGGCAGGATGCCTCACTGTGGTTACTTCTCATACATTCAATTAAAAAAAAATACCATGTAAGTTCTGGGATATTTTCTGACCACATGAGAATTCTTATGAACTGAGTATTATTAGCAGCAGGGTTTACACATTATGTTATGTTCTGAATTTACTGTGAATTCCCATGGGCCCCCTCCCAAACAGGGCCACTCTGTGCAGCAATGTTGTGTGAATTCTGAAGCAAAATGTGAGTCTGGAGGACTAATGTCCCAACCCTGGAAAAAGTACAAGAATACACAAAACAACCATAATAAAAAAAGGGGGGGATAAGAAATGTCTAATTTTTTCCTCCCTCATTGAGTAAATGTGTTGGAGCTTCTGGCTACAGCCAGTAGTTAGGAGTTCAGAACTCCAGTGTACATCCAAGGCCAGATGAAAATAGTTGATGTGTGTTTGACAAGATGGCAGGATGGGTTCATCCATGGGAGATGAGACACATTTGGCTTTCATTCAGTGAAAACCTGGAAGGTGGGAGACCCATCTGGAGGAAAAAGTGCTGTTCCTTCAGATACTGTACCTGCCTTCATTAAAATGCTTCAGTTATTTCAAGTGGTGAGAACATTTTGCCCTCGCATATGGTTAAAAAAATGCTTAATACCAAATGTTTGTTGAAATTCTATTCTGGGAAAAAATAGCATTCCTTTTTTTCCTCTTAAAACTTGGCATTCTGCCTCAATCATTATTTTGGCATTACTACTAATAAATCAGAAACATATTTGCCCTTGGAAGTGTGCTGCCAACTGCCTTTGACGTGAATATTCAGAATGCAACACTGAATTGTAACTCAGAAGCAAAACATTTACAAATACTTGTGTAATTCCTTGGGGGAAATCTGCATAGATTTGTCACTGTTTTGACATTAAACAGTTTAGAAACGCTGAACATTTTTGGTACCTTTTAAAGCATTCAGTTGTAAACGGCAGTAGATTAATCTAAGGTACTTATGTAATTTGTAAGAAGTTGTGTAAATTACAGGCTTCAAGAAATATATACTTTATGTTCCCTCAGTAGTTTTGTCAGATACATTACTGGAGTGCTCCTGCCTTATATAAGCTTCTCTTGGGTATAGATACTGAAATACTCAAGTGCCTTCCTACAGCTGTCTCCTGAAGCAAATAATATATTTACATTTTCATTCCAGTAAATAATGTCACAGATTTGTGTAAGCAAAGAGCTTCCAGGGTACCTTATCTCTATGACAGGGAGTCAGAATGAATCACACATTTACTTCTGAATGTATTCAAGCCTTCCTTTTCATCTAAGTAAGCACATTTAAAAGAATAGCCTCAAGAAAGCAAGCATTATCAGGTTTGAACTGAGCACACTATAAAACCAAGTATGTTGTTGTGTTCAAAGTTATCATAAGATATTATAAAAGGTGTCATACTTAAAAACAGTGCACACAATCCCTGGCAATTTCTTCGACTGAAGGTCCGAAATATTTGTCATACAACAAATTTATTTTTCTTCAAAGCCTTGAGCTTAATTCCTTCATCCTTCGCTTCCAGTGGCAACAAAGATCTAGTATATAAAATGCAGACATAACCATTTGGTTGTGTGTGCTACTTATAAACAATAATGACTGTACAATAGTGTTCAGCA
This sequence comes from Furcifer pardalis, assembly GCA_030440675.1. Taxonomy (NCBI): domain Eukaryota; kingdom Metazoa; phylum Chordata; class Lepidosauria; order Squamata; family Chamaeleonidae; genus Furcifer; species Furcifer pardalis. The sequence continues at coordinate 129,436,539 of CP126891.1, forward strand.
GGCTTTTGGACCAGTAAAAGACTTGGAATTTCAAAAGTATCAAGGATGTCATCACAAAATGACGGCAATGAGAGCAACCCACTAACAAAATAACTGCTGTAATAGATGTAGCCATTCAAAAGTAGAAATTCTTTCTAAGTAAACACAAGCTGTTGTTTTTTCTCTGTGCTGCCAAATCATTGTCAGCATATGTTGAGTCTAATAGTGTTTTCCTGGTATGTATGATGCTCATGAGGAAGTTTACCATTCCCACTGTTTCCATGGAAGAGTGGAGATCTGAACCCACCTCATCTGAGTCCTAGTCTAATACTTTGTACATTGCATCACACTGGCTTTTGTATGTGCAGACTCATGAGGCTTAAAATACTATTGCTCACCCAAAAGTATAAATATGAGGCAACAATTTAGTCTGAGCTCAAAACACAAAACCATTCCTTTGATTTACATTCAATCTCAAAACAGAGACCTGTTTCACACGAAGGCAATTAATCAATCAAACAAACAATGAGGCTAAAAAAAAGGTTAGATTATGACCCAAACCAGAGGTGGAATCAATAAACAAAATAAGACCACAGTTTTCTAAATGTGTACTCCAACTTGACTGAGGCTTCCCTAGGACATGATTCCATTCTTTTAGGTTTTTTTACATCATTATTGACCAGAATAAGCATGATTCAATCCAGAAGCGTAGCTTACCTTGGCGGGGCCCCGTATAAAAATTGTTTGGGGGCCCTTTATATGCGGGGCGGAGCTAACGTCATGACATCATGACGTCGTGGGGGGAGCCAACGTCATGACGTCGTGGGCGGGGCCAAAAATAAAAATAAAATAAATAAATAAATAAATAGAATAAAATTAAAATAAACAAACAAACACACACACACCTCAACCCACCCACCCACCCAAACAACCACAACACAAACCCGTAAATAACTTAAATAATTAAAATAAATAAAGAAATAAAATAAAAATTTAATAAAAATCCACCCACCCACCCAACACACACATAAACCACCCACCCACCCAAAACACAAAACCCTCACTTACCCTCCTGGGGCCGCATGGCAAGGCGTGCTGCCCTCGACTGCAGCCTCCTCCTCCTCTTCCGGAGCCGCTTGCCGCTGTCGCCGCCGCCGTCACCACCGCCAGACCAGGAGGAGGCAGTGGCGCACTCTGCCAGGCGTCCCCGTAGCCCGGGGCCCCCGTATAATTGATACGGCTGATACAGCGGTAGCTACGCCTCTGATTCAATCCTATAGTAATTGAATATACTTCCATTTGTGTTCAACTTTAAATAACTACCTACTTTAACTCACTTTTTAAAAAAATAGCAGAAAGCATAAATTATCCCTATTTCACCAACTAAGGGGCACAGAACTGCATTTAAAAAACTTGAGACTTTGGCCTTGCTCTCCCCACTTTCCAGTTAAGATAGATAGTTTGCCTTTATTCATTAACTAAGGGCCTCTTTTACATACGAAAAGTACACTTCTGTCCTTAGGAAACTGTAATCATTAAAAAATAATACCTCATTAGCTACACTGATTGATTTCTTTCAACAATAACTAATCACAAATTAACCAAAATATAAGGGAAACATAATGCTTTCAAGTGTGTATTAAGTTCACTTATCTCCTCTGACTAGCCATGGTCTTTCAAATGGTAATCTTCAAATTTTGTCAATTTTTGATGTTAAAGTATAGTCTGTATCTGTATATAAGCTAACGTTTTCCAAGCAAATGTGTCCTTGCTGAATTATTTCATTAGTGTATGCCATGACATTTAAACTAGCTGGGTGAAAGGAACATTCCAGTGACATTGTGTGTCTTACATATAAGGTCACAGCATAGTTATATCAACATCTCAGTGAAGAGCACATATAAGTTAACATTAAAGTTCAGAATCAGAATAATGTAATGCAGAATATATGAGATGCTCTTTGAGAGGTCTACCTGACACTGTCTGTTTTGTTTTTCTTTTTTCTTCAATGAGATCTTTCTACTTTCCTTTGCCTTTTACAATGCAAACATCTACATCCTGTGCATTCAAAACTTAAATCACATTGAATTCAAACTTGGATATAGCCTAAGGCAGGGGTGGCCAACCTTGGTGCCCCAGGTATTCTTGGACTTCAGTTCTCAGAAACCCAAGTCAGTATACCTGCTGATCAAGGCTTCTGGGAATTAAAGTCTAAGAACACCTGGGGCATCAAGCTTGGCCACCCCTGGACCTCAGCTCCCAGCATTTATGATCTCTGTTTATGTGACCAGGTTTCAGGTAGCTGAAATTTGAAATGTGGAAGGTGAAAAATTAAGCACCATTGACCTCGGGCACAAATTTAGCCCTGTTGGTTATTTTGAGCAAAAGTAGTTTATGTTAATTTTTTCATCAATATATTTGGTATGCACTTAAAAATCAATAACCCCACCCTGGATTAAATCCTAGGAGAAGCCTGCTCTACACTGGCAACTATCACAACAGATGTAAGGTAAAGGTCGCCCTTGCTCGAAAGCCAGTCGTATCTGACTCTAGGGTTCAGTGCTCATTTTTGCTTATAGCCAAAGAGCCAGCACTGTCTGCATTTGCAGACTTTTCTGTGGACATGTGGCAGGCATGAATATACACCAGAGTGCACGGAAGGCTGTTTACCTTCCCAACGAAATGGTCCCTATTTATCTACTTGCAGTTTCTTGCTTTCAAACTGCTAGGTTGGCAGGAGCTGGGACAGAGACGGGTGCTCACTCTGTCATGCAATTCTTGGGAATTGAACGCCAAACTTCCAGTCATCAAGTTCAGCGTCTTAATCATTTTACCCACTACAGTCCTTACAGACGTAGGGTGCCACAAAAGGAAAGCCAGTTGTGAGTTATTTCGTTACTCATGATCACATTATTACTGATAGGGATGGTGTGAGATCCTTGTGGAATTTTTCTGCCTCACTTGCCAGAATAATGTACTTGAGTTTCAAGACTATGCAGCTTGACTTTGGGTCGTGAGGTCCACTTGCCAACTCTGCTTCAGGCCACAAAATGTCTTCAACAAGCCTTACTGACCAATCATTATTGGTGTCTCTGTACCTTCACAGTGTTTAGTCTGTTTATTCTGCTTGCTCCAAACTGCAAAAATGCAGTCACTTGGCACTGGAGAACCAACAGATGGTTTGGTACATCTAAAGCTGTGCAGGGCAGGATAAAAGCCATAGGTACTCTCACTCTCTCTCTATCCTGCCCCACTCCAGGCAGTTTATAACCACAAAAACACCAAGCAGTATCAAACAATAGGGCATTAAAACAACAAATGTATAAAATAGTAAAACATGCTACACAGGTGCCAGGGCATCATTACAGCTTGGACAGGCACCCAAAGCATATCCTTGCTTGGTCAAAAGTATCTGAAAACTTGTTGGGTCCATTAAGCTGTCTGTAATGGTGGCTCAGGTGGTGAAGAAGCTGAATTCGAAGTCTGGAAGGTCAGAGTTTGATCCCTGAGTACTGCACGACGGAGTGAACTCTCATCTCTGTCCCAGCTGCTGCTAAGAAATTCCAAGAAATTCCAAGTAGATAAATAGGTACCACTACAGTGGGAAGGTAAAACAGCCTTCCGTGCACTCTGGTGCCAAGGCATGCCTGCCACATGTCCATGGAAATGTCTGCAGATGCAGACAGCGCTGGCTCTTTGGCTATAAACAGAGATGAGCACTCAACCCTAGAGTCGGATGTGACTAGCTTTCAAGCAAGGATGACATTTAACAGGATATAGACTCAGAGCCTGGGTTTTTTTCCTACTTCACAATAAGGAACTATAAAAAAGGAAAATACTTAAATCATGTTTACAGTACACTGTTGCTTAGAGCTGATGAGAAGAAATTGAATGTTACATTATCTTACTAGGAAAGCTAGCACATAAATTAGACTTTAATCAGTTCTCCTTGTGATTGGGTGATTAATACAATCTTCTGTCTAAGAGTGTTTATCTGTGGCATGATTTCCGAATCAACATAATGCTTGTGATTATCAGGTTTTTAAAATAAACTGGAGAACAGATGTAGGATTTTATTTTAGCCCTTATAAGAAAACTCTGGTAGGTTCGATCCTGAAATATGACCCTTCAACACATTACCATAGTCTACTGTTGTGCATATGTATGAATGTATATATCCATGAGTAGGTTCTCCAGTCATGTTAACTGTTGAGGATGACATCTGGCTTTTCAATGGAAAAGTCAGTTTGATCCTAGAAATCAAGCATTTCTCATGCAAATTTGCCTATAAAATTAATTGGAGGGGGGGAGAGAAATGTAGATCAAGAGAGACAGATCAATACCCAGAAAACAAATCTGGGTCCACATCTAGAAGAGAGAACAGGAGAACACAGGAACCAGATTCTGTGTTATATCTGGGTAATGGTTTTGTTCTATTATAAAGACTACTAAAGGATACAACAGTAACTTTTAAAGGCTATAATAGTAAGTATAATATGGCATTTCATCACTGCACATGTGTGAATGTGCTTATCTTTGTGAGTGTATCTCTATCACCTCCCAACAGCTGTTAAATGACCACTCTTCTGATAATCATCAATGTTTCTCTCTTTTGCACGTTCATTCCCACATACCTCACTTTCACCAATATATCACACACACACACACACACACACACACACACACACACACACCTACTTACGAATGCCCCTACTTACGAATAATTCAACTTATGAATTAGTTCTGCACTGAAATCCATGCCTCAAGTTATGAACATGCCCTGATTTATGAATTAATTTCTTTTCCTCTGTGTTGCCTCCAGTAAAGCAAAAAAAAAAAAAGCCATTTCCCCTATGGGTTTATATTTTATACACATGCAGCCTTTCAGAGCCCTGGAGTGCTTAGAGAAGAGTTATTTGTCAGGAGTTTCAGCGCCAAAATGGCTGCGCGTTGCAGTTTATTGTATGAGTTTTCTGTCCATTTTCAAAGCTTCTTTAAGGTAAGGAACAGCGTTTTTGCTTATGTATGCTTTCCTTCCAATGCCTTTCCTTTCAAGTCACCACGGCGAGTGGGCGGCAATATAAATTTGAACTAATAAATAAATAAATAAATAAATAAATAAATAAATAAATAAATGCTGGTGTTGATTTTGGGTGGTTTGATTTATTTTTGGAGGGAATTGGGCTAATGCTACAAGCCCTTTCTCCCTGGATATTCGCCATGAGCACATAGCTTGAACAAAGAGAAGTTCGAAAATGGTGGTAGACAAGGAAACATCGACGGGCTTTATCTCTGGAAATCTTAATTATGGTAACTTAGAACAGATAGATTCTTTTTATTTAGGGGAAGACATGTCTGAAAGCATCCTTTCTCTAAAATGAAATTTTTGATTAGGTTATTTTTCTATGCTGAGATCTGTAACCAGATTCATCAAGAACAATGCTACAACTTAAAGAAAACATATTTTCTTCAATCAATGTGTGTTCATTAGAAATGGGATCCAGGGTTAAAAGACAGTAAGTCCTTTTGGCGCCTTTTAAGCGCTACCAAACCTCTCATAAAAGTAAATGGGCTAGCCTCTGTAGACAGAGAAGCCCCAAGTTTTATTCAGCCGGGCGTGGCTGAGAACAAATGGTGAACATACTTTCCTTGTGTGAGCTTTGGGTGAGTTCTAGAGGGAATTGAGGAATATTCCACCTTGGATTGAATGCCTGAGAGGTCTCAGAGCAAGTGATTAAGTGGATTGCAGGCCAGAAAATCTTCTGCTAAATAAAACATTTTACTTTTTAACATGGAAACAAAGCTCTTCAATCTTCAGATTCTACCTGCCTTGTTTCTTGTCTCTGTTTAATTTTAGGTTGTGAGATGTCATTCTTTTATCTTTCTTCACATAAATTTGTGCACATTTTAAACTCCCCCCCCCTAAAATATGCATGTTATTTAGGTTAAACAGTCGCTAACACCACCACCACTGATTAAGGAGTCCATGTCTTCCCATTTTATACATTATAGCCATTTACCTTTCAAAGTGTACATACAACACTGTTTCATAATATGTGGACTCCTTAAGTGATGTGTGCTTCTTAAAAATCTCAGAAGGTGCAGAAACACAGCTTTTGCTGAAATCACCAAATCCAGCATTTTTAATATTTAGTTCAGTCCAAACCTAAGGATGCATAGAACAGAGAAATATAAATCTTTTGACACTTAAATTAACCACGACTCCTTTACCACCACCCCCAACATGAAATGGGTGTACTCACGTAATGACTATGTGAAGATTCAAGGCATGGCTACAACAATTATTCTCAGTGGTAAGGTAAAGGTCACCCTTGTTTGAAAACCAACCATATATGACTCTAGGGTTCAGTGCTCATCTCCATTTATACACAAAGATCCAGTGCTGTCTGTGCCTGCAGATGTTTCCAAGGGCACACGGCAGGCATGACTAGACATAAAAGTGCATGGAGCACTGTTTACCTTCCCACCAAAGTGGTACTTATTTATCTACTTGCAATTTCTTGCTTTCAAACTGCTAGGTTGGCAGGAGTTGGGACAGACAACTGGAGCTCATTCCGTCATGCAGCACTTGGGTCTTGACCTGCTGAAATTCTGGTCATCCAGTTGAGTGCCTTAATCACCAAGCCACCAATCTCTAGTCTCAGTGATAGAAGTTTGCATTATGAACTTTTGCAGCCCTGGAAATCATTCCTTTCTTATGCGACCTTAAACTCTAGTGCAGTGATAGTGAACCTTGGCACTCCAGCTGTTCTTGAACTTTGATTCCCAGAAGCCCTGATCAGCAGGAGTGCTGACTTGGACTTCTGGGAATTGAAGTGCAAGAACAACTGGAGTGCCAAGGTTTGCCATCATGGCTCTAGTGCAATGTTTCCCAAATGCTGGTTTTTGGACTTCAATTCCCAGAAGCCTAAGTCATTTTCCCAAAGCACTGATCAGCCAATGTACTGACTTAGGCTTCTGGGAATTGAAGTCCACTAGTGGGCTGTGTACCCCTTGTTGGGAACCACTGCTCTAGTGTGTCTTGATTTATGTGTGCTGAATATTCATATTAAGAGGGGAGATGCACTAGCTTTCCTTGTAAAAAACCCCTCTTTTCTGTGTGAGTTACCATTACAAATGTAAACTTTCTCTCTTCTTATCTTTGTAGGTAAGATCAAGGAAGTGCAGAATTATTTCCCTAGCCCTGAAAGACAACAAGGCTCCCTGGCTGTTGACCTCTCAGTAAGATAAGAGAATGTGAGAAAAAGTGTATTAGATTCATTGTTTTTGCACAAATTAAGCAAAATGAGAAAAGTTTGCAAATGACTGCAGTGCTAATAGCAGCAACAATGACTGCTGCATTAATAGACAAAACTATTTTCTTAGGATAAGAAGCATCAGAGAGTTTATTGGGGCACTTAAATTTATCAAGCAATTGTTTGGTGCTTGCTGTGCGTGAGCTTTGCTTCTTAAAGGGAAAGACAATTATAGAGAACTTGATGTGACGAAACAGCACCCTTTGTCGCTCTCACCTGTTGGCAGGGAATCTCATGAGGGTTGAAAACTCCTCAAGAAGATATCTTGTCAAGATACAACAGCCTGAATCAATGAAAATGAATGATTTACAATTAAGACCATCCCTAGTTAGAACCTGGATTGCTCCTCTTCAGATGTCTTCCATTTATGGGGAATAATGGAAGGAATTAGAGACAAAAAGACACAATCCCCCACCCCTAGTATTGATTATTCACTTTAAAATCAGTGCTGGCTAGGGTTTCATGTGCTCCTTTTCAATTGAAAGAGTCTAGCCATACTTATTTGTTTATAAGTAAATCTAGTCTGCAACATAATGACAAATGGGTCAGGCCATGTGTGCTGGGAGTTGCCAGCCATCTGTGCAGCCTCTGGGGCAGGAGGAAGTGTCCTTGTGGTCACTGAAGCTTCTGTGCAAACAAGCCCTAGAGTTGCTGAAAGATTTTGGTAAGACAACCCGTAGCAATAAAAAGATTTGTATTGCTCTTAGACTCTTGACACAGTCAAGGCACTTTGGAAAACTTCCGGAGAGATCACTCTGGTTTGTGCACTTGAGTGACCCGGGAAACTTCTGCTTTCAACATTTCAGGAAAGTTAGAACATCATAAACAAAAGAAAAGCTACTCAATAAACTGTTGACTGAGCAGAAGACAAACTATGAGGCGCAATTTAAAATTCTCCTTTGAATATGCCCATCTGTTCTTTATGAGATATATGTGGAGTGTAGAGCTGTATTTCTTTCACATATATAAAAATAGTCTCCAGATTCCAACTGAAGAACCATTGTGGGTCCTTATGATTGACACCTTGACTCATTCCCAGCAAGGGTCCTCTAATTAACATGACCTTTTGATAAGGTAGGAGATGTGGGCTAAGACAAGTGCTCTCATGAGTACTATTAATGACTTCTGAGCAGTTGCTAATGTTAGAGAAGCTCCTTCTGTGTGGTTTTATTTTTTGTTAAGATAGGAAATTTAAAACTCATTAAGAATCCTTGCTTTTGGTTATATCTATTTATATATGAGTGTTTGTAAATTTTCCACTATATGTAAAATGTACATTCTTGGTTGTAGTTCATCACTCTACAAAAATGCAAAGATAAAATCATAAAGTTTGTGTGGACTTGAAAAACAATCAAGATATTGCATTGCCTACCTTAAGATGACTTGACAGGTGGCTTTATTGCTTCATGTCAGACAATATTTGTACCATGAGAGTTCTCATCTCCCTCACCATCTGCATCCTGTCCATAGTGGCTTATAACAAAATTTAGAGATGACAATGTTCTGTTCTGTAATCTGGCCAGGTTATCCTGATATGGTAATAGAGTAGACCAGTTATGGTGAACCTCAGTACTCTAGGTGCTGATCAGGGCTTCTGGGAATTGAAGTTCAGGAACATCTGGAGTGCCAAGGTTCACCATCCGTGGAGTAGACCATACTGCCAGAGACTCAACTCTGATTCTCAGGTAGTGATTAACTAACCTGATAACCCTAACAGCCTTGGATGGCCAAGACCACAAGGAAGAATGATGGTCCCGAAGTGGATTTAATCCCACTTGAATCCATCTTGATGGAGGGCAGCAGCTTCATCAATATTGGGCTGGGGCTGATGAAGACTTTGCATGTCAAAAGGACTCAGGATCAGAAAGTGACTCATGGAAATGGATCAGTGGTACAGGTTTCATGCTGCAATGTGGAAGGCAAATTGAAGGCCACTGCATTATATTCTCAGGACAATCTTCATAGCTGATTGCGGTACAAGGGGAAAAAATAATGTTCTGTTAAAGGTACTTGACATTTACTTTGCTAACTGGGTGGTCACCTTGCTGTGGTATGGTGTAAGGATGTAAGAAGGTTTCACAAATCTTCTTAATCACAATTTTAAAAGGTTTCTTAAAACATCAAAACATTGTTGGGAAAAAAGCAATCAGCAGCTGTGAGATTTTTCATTCTCCTGTGAGAACAGATTTTTAATTTTGTTTCGTTTTTTGTCATCAGCAACATTTACAAAAAAGTGATTTCCCCATATTTTGCATTTAAAAATAGAGACTTCCTGTAAAATATAAAATCTTGCTGGAATTTTTGGTGTGCAAAAGAGGAATCACCAACATTGTTGTGACTAATTGCAGTTAACAGATAAGATGTCTTGTTGGCCATGTGCACAAAGGATTGAGACCATTAGCAGGTACATAAACAGCATACACCAACCACCTTGCCAGTTACCTACAGCAATTGGCATAATTCTTGTTGTGGTGGTGTGTGAAATCACAACAGTTTGATGAAGTTTTTGTGCAACATGAAAAGCAGTTTGTATCTCACATAAAGTTTTGTACTTTTTTGGGGGGTGGGGAGGTGGGAATGTGGATTTTTCAGGAAAAGTCCAGAAATGCACAGGAAAATGCAAAAAAACCAAACCCAAATAACCTTCTACTAACGTATATTGATGCAACTGGAGGAAACCATACAATCGCATAGAACAGTATTTTTTCACCTTGGACCCCCAGATGTTCTTGGTAACTGAAATCCAAGAACACCTGGGGGCCCAAGGTTGAGAAACCCTCGTGTAGAATGTCAGAGTGGTGGGACTTCATGATATCTGGATCAAGCAAATTAAACAATTGGTCAAAACACAAATGAATGGCTCCTTCAACCCCTTAATAACTGCTGGATGAACAAACAAATCTGAAAATTGTGGTGGAAGGGGGAAAATGCTTTATTTAAACTGGGCAAAGAACTCTCAGGCCCCAGAAGATGCAGGTCAATCTTCCTACTATGCCACTTATGCAAAGTATATGAATTAATTATATTAAATTGTCCAGCCCTAAAATTGATCTTTTTCTAATTCCAGAACAGGCAGGCTTTAGACCTGGCAAGAAATGTATGGTTCAAATCTTTACTATACAACAAGAGTTAATCATTTTTCTGTACATAGAAGCTAGAAAAATGATTGCTCAACCTTGGAAAGCCATGATGGTGAACCTTGGCACTCCAGGTGTTCTTGGACTTTAACTACTAGAAGCCCAAGTCAACACTCCTACTGATCAGAGCTTCTGATAATTGAACTTCAAGAACAGCTGGAGTGCCAAGGTTCACCATCATTTATCTAGAGTATGGAAAGTAATATTGATGGGAAAACTTGCTGCAGGTTCACACTTAATGTTCTAGAATTCCAGCACAGACTCATTAAGTTAGTTCCCTTTTATCCAGCATTGTAATAATTATATGAATTGTTTTAGTAAACCCTCAGTCTCTTCTGTTGCCTAATGAAGAAAACGAATTTAGTAAAACCTTCTGATGCTGTTGTTTTGTATGTTATTTTGGAGAATTGTGATTTTTATTGTTGTTTGTTTAATGTATTCTTATTTAAGTATTTTTTAAATAGAAATTACATACTGAAGTCAAGAAAGAAATGCCTATAAAACATTTTGCAGTCTTGTGCACTCCCTAGAAGATCTTTTTCCAATGATATTAAATTTTGATATGTCTTGGAATAACCATTATTATTGTCTGTCAGTTCAGGATCTCCAGTGAATAATTTTGGGTTGAAGTGATTTGGCAGACAGTATTCTATGTGTCATGCTGAAGAAAAACCCTAAAAGAAGTCTCATTCTTACCTCTTGAAATGGCAATGACATTTCACAATTTTTCTTCTCGGCCTGCTGTTTGAATCTCCATGTTTCAGTTCCAGGAGTGATTTAATACACCTTGCTATACTGCTAGGTAAATTTAATAGATGAATATAAACTTTGCTAAATGTCATAGTAGAGGAAAGGTCAGAGTTGGCAGAGGTTGTCACATAAGGGCAAGTGGATCTTTTAAAATGAATTGGGCATGCTTGAATACTTAAAATCCATGTCCTTTCTGGGAAAGTGTTCAAAAATGCTGTTCCCAGTGAGAATAAAAACATATTCAGTGGAAATTAAAACAAGTGTTCTCTTCTTCGTGGCTCAAGTTTCCATCATATTCACAAGTTTCTAAATCTTGGCAGTTTGTGTCAAGCTGACCTGAACAACAACTCTTGAATATTTCTCTCTCTCTCTCTCTCTCTCTTTTCCCATGACAAGGTACAATCTTTGCTTTGGTTGACATATCATCTCAGTCATTTAAGAGGTGAGGCTCAAACCCAGATATTAAGTTGTCAATGGAGACCAGAAAGGCAGAATAAAGGTTAAGTGGCCTGCCAAGAAAATATAGTGGTACCTCGCTTAAAGAGCATAATGCATTCCATGGGGTTGCTCTTTAAGCGAGTTTGCTCTTTAAGTGAAACACCATTGTAAGTTACCAATTGTGACTTCTAGTAGGGGGAATTGTGACCCTGATTTAGTTGTTAAGCGAGTTTGGGTTTGGGGTTGGTTTTATTTGTTAAGTGAGGCAACCATTCAGAGAAAATTCTGCTCTTTAAACAAGTTTCTCTCTAAGCAAGGCACTCTTTATGCGAGGTTTTACTGTACTCTAAAAGCATAAAGGTTGCTGCATACTCAAAAACAAACCAAAAAGAAAATAACTAGGGGAAAATCTAAAGACAAATCATTTCAGAATAATAGTCATGATAATGTGACTCAGATTTTTTTAAAAAATGCTGAAATAGACTTGTATAGTACCAAGATTTGTGCTGTGGTTAAATGTATCCTCTAGTTTTCCTTCTTGCTCTGCCAAAAGGTTTAGATTTATAGGTGGGTCACAATATAGGTTTGGTTCCTCAAAAATGATCATATGGCAAGTCTTGTTTAATTGTGGCAAATATGTTTCAATAATTGAAATAATAGAGTGTCACCGTATCTGGATCTTTTTGGCACAGCATTGATATTGCTTATTTTACTGCTTGTTTACTTGTTATCTTTTGGTTGTCACTGAAGTTAATATGGATTTGGAAAACATGCTGCTGCATAATTATGTGTATTTATTGATAATTTAATTTAATTAATGCTTAATTGTTTAATGACAGCTAAAATGTATTTGATCTCATAAGGATGGGTGTATCAGAAAATGCTACTGATGTTTATGTTTTATTCTGGAAAAAAATTGTTTAGTATTATATTGATTCTAATACGAGTCACATTGAGGCAAAAATGCTGTGCCTTAGTGAAGTGAATCAATAAGGATTTGATGAATCAACTTCTTTGTAAATACAATGAATTAACTACGTATTGGCAAGACACCATTTTATTCCAATACCACAAATGCTACTAGTACATCAGAGCCAATGTTTATCATGACTGGCATGTATATTTCAACTTACCCCATCCATTTTCTAGTGGGAATGATACACCCATTTACTTGACACTGACTTAGTATACACTCATCTATTCACCTGCAGTCACCATTCTAGGAAATACTTCTTCAAAAAGAGCCCATCAAATTGAGGAGATTGCTACCATAAGATCTACTATCTACTAATTTGGGCAGTGGTAAAAATGAGACAAACTCCCAATGGATAAAGATATCAGTTTGCTATTTAGCATGATGATGGCTACCTATTCCTAGAAATGTAAATCCTCACTTGTCTCCTTCCCACATGGAAATATGAGAAACTGCAACATTATTTTCCTCACCACAAAAGACATTGAGGAATTTCTTGCTGCTCTTGATCCAGTTTAGAATTGGCAAAAATGTTCTGAACAAAATTGCCTGGATGCTTTTGTACAACACTGACTTCCTTGTGCTAAACCATCATGACTTAAAAATAAGATGACTGCTGTTTGTTTTTTGTTTTTTAAAAAAGAGAATTTGAACTTCTTGATGGGCTTTGATGCATCTTTCTTAACATCTGCCAGTGCTGTGCAAGTTCTCTCTGTGTATGCACACATTGATTTTTTTTTAAAAAGGCACTAGAGAGTTTTTGCACAAATTATAGACCCAGGGGGTTCTCAGCAAGAGGGAAGGAATATCATATGGTTTTAAATTTCCTTGCCAAGTTTATTTTTACCCTTCTGAGAAGCTGCAGCAAAATCCAAGTCAAATGAGTTGATTTTTCAACTCAAGGGTGGAAACCAAAAAACCCTAGGCTGCAGGTTAGACATTTTCCATCTTTTTGGTTTTTTTCTTCTTCAAGGGTACACAGGTCATGCCCACAGTACCCACATCTGTTTCAGGTAATGGGGTGCTTACATGTTTTGCCCACGTCCTCTTCCTCTGTTGTATTTTCAGCATTTTATGCAGTAAAGAAAGGTCCTTGGTCTTTGGTGGCCTGCTTGTCATCTTTACATCCGCTCCTCAGAACTTGTCCAGGCATGCAAAAGGCCCAACCTGTTTCAAAAGGGCCATCTCTGGGGAAGTCATATAGGTTATAGAGGGTATCACATGTCCCTACACAGCCAATCTGTGCTAGGGTTGCCCTGCCATCATTTCCGGAGTGGCAAGCCACATGTTCTCGATCTGAGGTATACCTGAGGTTGGCCATTTCTGCTCCAGGGTGGCCTTTCCTACCACGTGGCATTCGCCGTACTGCTTCCAGTAATGTAGGCTACCAATGAACATCATTTCTGATCACGTGGGTAAGTAGGGCACATTGCTACTACAGTAATACCCCGGATAACGCAAGTACCGGATAGCACTAAAACTGCATAACGTTACAAGATTTTCGGGAAAATCTTGTATCGAATAACACGATTTTTAATGTTATCCGATATAGTCGTTCTTAGCAGCAGGGTGGCTGGAAAGCTGAACGGGGTTCTCAGTTCAGCTTCCCAGCCACCCTGCAGCTATGGAAGCAGGGGTGGGGAGGCTGGAAAGCTGACGGGGGGCTCCCCCGTCGGCTTCCCCAGCCACCCCACAGCTGCGAAGGCAAAGGGAAGCCGACAGGAAGTTCCCGTCAGCTTCCCCAGCCACCCTGCAGCTGTAGATCGGGTCCTCTGATCTCTCTGGAGCAGGCAGGGGACACGATCCAAGCTGTTTCTGGGCTTCCCCGACGTCCTCAGCCAGTGCAGCAAGCCAGAATGTCGGGATTCGAACCCTGACATTCTGGCTTGCTGCACTGGCTGAGGATGTCGGGGAAGCCCAGAAACAGCTTGGATCGGGTCTCCCCACCTCCCTAGACCCGGCCCCGGGGAGGGGGGGTCAGAGAACCCAAAATTGGTAAAAAAAAAAGTTCATTTTTTTAAACAAATTTTGGGGTCTCTGACCCCCCCTGCCGGGTCCAGGGAGGTGGGGAGACCCGATCCAAGCTGTTTCTGGGCTTCCCCGACATCCTCAGCCAGTGCAGCAAGCCAGAATGTCAGAGTTCGAATCCCAACATTCTGGCTTGCTGCAGCCTCAAAGAGGGTGGAGGAACTTCAAAATTAGCGTGCATCGGGTCTACCGACCTCCCTAGAGCCGATGTGCGCTATTTTTGAAGTTCCCCCACCCTCTTTGAGGCTGCAGCAAGCCAGAATGTCGGGATTTGAATCCTGACATTCTGGCTTGCTGCACTGGCTGAGGACGTCGGGGAAGCCCAGAAACAGCTTGGATTGGGTCTCCCCACCTCCCTGGACCCGGCAGGGGGGTCAGAGACCCCAAATTTTAAAAAAATATTGAACATTTTTTTTACCAATTTTGGGTTCTCTGACACACACACCCCGCTGGGTCCAGGGAGGTGGGGAGACCCGATCCAAGCTGTTTCCAAAGTTCCCCCACCTCCCTGGAGGCTGCAGCAAGCCAAAATGTCAGGATTCAAATCCCAACGTTCTGGCTTGCTGCAGCCTCCAGGGAAACAGGGCTTATTTTAACATTGTGTGATCAATGTATCGCACAACGTTAAAAACCAGATAACGACGGGACTTGTGGAACCAAGTCATAACGTTATCCGGGGTACTAGTGTATGTCATTTCCGGCGTACATGGCCATGATGCCATTTCTGACCATGTGGGTAAACAAACATGGTGGTGATGATGTCACTTCTGGTCATGTGGGTAAACAAAAGCACATGGTGTGACATCACTTTCGATCACATGGGTAAACAAAAACACATGGTGATGATGTCACTTCCAGAATCCGATTTTGACAGCAAGTAGGTCTATTAAACAACTTACGAGGACCCATCAAAGTGTGCACATTTTGCTTAGCAATTTGTCTGGATTTGTCTACATCATAAAACTTTAGATCAGCTTAGAATTGAGGCCATTTCCACTGAATGCTATATTTCCTTTGGCCAGGCCTTACATCATTTCGAACCAGCAAACTGGAACATAATGGTATATATCACTACATGATTAAATCTCACGATTTCACCTTGCTTCTGTTCCTGCATGCAGATAATGCTGGCATGTAGACTGACAATCAAACTGTGCAGCTACCACCAACATGCTCCAGACAAAGATGTGGTTTAATGTAATTTCTCTGGAATAAATAGGTTAGAGGATCGGGATGAGGCTGTTTTTGTGCCTATTTAATTCAATTTAAGAAAATCCTCTCCAATGCATATATCTTAAGGTTTACAGGGACTGCATGTTCATTTTTATATACTTTTGCCATGAATTAATTTGGACAAATATTTGATTAAAGCTCTCCACCAAATGAAAGCTTGCATGAAAACCAGTACAAGCTTATTTTATCTTCGAACACCATTTCTTCAGTTCAGAAAATGAAACAGATTAAGCAAGGAAATAAAGTGATTAAATGCTCAGTATTGGAACATTGTAGAAAAATTGATAAAGTAGGTAGCAGGGTTTGGTATTTTTCTTTGGGAAGGACTGTTTTATTTATTTATTAGATTTTTATTCTACCCGACTTAGTGTAAAACAGCTCACGGTATACAAGAAATAACCATACAAAAATCAAATTCATCATAAGCAATACAACATCATAACTTAAAACCAATAAAAACCAAATAAATATAACCAGTAGCAATAACAAGACAATTAAAAAAACATACCTAATTGACACGACTAATCAAACAATGTGCTTGATATATGCTCCAAATCAGCTTTTATCACATCAGAAATGTGCTGAAGAGACATTGAGCCCGATCTCTCCAAAAGCAGGAGATCCATAGCTAAAGCTCCTCTGATAGATGGTCATCCATCCCATGTTTTAAAAGCTCCAATAAAAAGAATCCTCTAACTTGAGGTAGTCAGCTTCTTTTTCCTCCTGTGTATGCTTCTTGAGACACATTCCAGCCTGTAAATATTCTTCTGCAATGTGAATACCCAGAATTGGACACTGCTCTAGGAGAAAGCTGACTAAAATGGAATAGAATGTTACTAATTACACCCCTGATTTGTACATTTTGCTTCAGTTTATGCTAATGTTATAGAGATACATTTGGAAATGCAGGGATTTATCATGATTGTCTCCACAGCCAGCTCCAGGCACCACCACCATCAGGAGTGGAAAAAGTGAGACAGCGAGTGTTTCCTAACCTTTGGTTTTTGGACTTCAGTTCACAGAAGCCTAAGTGAATGCCCCAAAGCACTGATCATTCAGGGGCTTCTGGGTATCGAAGTCCCCCTGTGGGCCCCACATTGGGAACCACAGGTCTATATGAACAATTGATGAGTAGATGTTTTATAATGTAGATAGTTCCTATTTGCCCATTGAGACCAAACCATTCATGGATCACCCACAATAATGTACAGTTTTTGGGGAAATGCTCTTCATGTCCGCCTCTTATAAGGACTAAAGCTGAACTAACAGGAAAGATGGAAACCTGCCATGGTAATGACAGATAATGTGATAGTCTCCCCCTCTAAGAATTCCCATTCCTTTGACTCTGTGCATTGTGTTGCCATATCATCACTAAGTGATGCAGTTGAGAACTGTACTGAGTTTTGATTTGATTTAGTTTGGTTCTTTGCTGCTGAATCACATTATCAATTTGTATTTAGCTTGTGGGCTATTAAGGCCCCAGGGTACTTTTCACACATACTACTGCAAACCAGGTATCATCCAATTTATATCTTTAAGATCTTTCCTGCTTAATTATATAACATCCTATGAATCTAACTTTGTTTAGAGCCAGTTGTCCAAACTTTTAGGTTCCTCTTGAATATTGATTCTGTCTTAAAGCAATCAATACATAAAAAACCAAAATACATTTCTGTCACACTATCTACCATGAGATCTGAGGGTGGAGTACTACAAGCACAGTATAAAGATTGGAATCATACAACACATATACATTTATTTAAATATGAGCAGTTAAATCTAAGTAATTTAACATCATGTAAAACATTAGAATAATAATATTTTAAAGAATAAAGAAAAAAACCTTGGTGGTCCTTGGAATCAATCCAAAGGAAAGGGTACTAATAGAACTCTCTTGCTTGAAAGCCAGTTGTGTCCATTTCTAAGGGGATTGTGCTCATCTCCATTTACAGCCAAAGAGCCAGCACTATTTGCATCTGCAGACATTTCCATGGTAATGTGGCAGGCATGATGTTGGAGTGCATGAAGTGTCATTACTTTTCCCGCCAAAGTGTTACCTATTTATCTACTTGCTATTTCTTGCTTTTGAACTGCTAGTTTGGCAGGAGCTGGGACAGACGACGGGAGCTCACTCCATTGGGTAGCACACGGAACTCAAACTGCTGACCTTCCGGTTGTCAAGCTCAGCGTCTTAATCACTAAGCCACCGCAGCCCCTAAGGAAAAGGTAGATGAAATCTTTATTAGGTCACTAAAACCAATCATAGACATAAGCTTTCAACCCAGTAGAGGCCTTCAATGGGATGGGCACTAAGCCCAGACATTAGGGCAAGCCCTGTTTCCCTTTGATCCACACAAAGTCTTAGAATTCCAGGCAGGCAGATATTCAGGTTGGTCAGACACTCTACCTTCTGGATCTGTTGTGATTAGGTCTCAGTACATCATTGCATGCCTAGCTCGTCTTTCTTAAATACAGTATTTGGAGATTAACTTGGAAGACTTGAAAGACCTTCATGAAATAAATGGTTTTCTGTTTTAAAGAAACTGACATTAGACCATCTCTAGGTCAAGTAGCACTTGCATTAGCAGTGCATGACAAGTTGTTCTTGCTGGAGCTAACTTTGCATGCATAATTAATCCTTTCCCTCCCCCAACCACCTCACCACCCCTCTAGGGTTGTACTCATTTGCTAAAAGGGAGAATTTATTCATGTGTCCCAGTTAACATCCGGGGAATTTATAAAGCTAAGATTACATTAACTAGCTACAAATCCTCTAAACCTCCACGACTGTCACTTACATGCTCTGCATTTGGAAATACTTGCTGTGACACTTAATATTTTCCTTAAGGGGAAAAAAGCATTAAATCTTTACAGAAGGGCCGTTTCTTCTTTTTAAACAAAAATTGACAGGAAGTTTGAGGCGGGGAGTGTCTTTTTCCCCTCAGAGGATCAGACAAGTGATCTCTTTGGAAGGTCTGTGGGCCTGGAATTTGGGCAAGCTTTTAGAAGAAATTCCACAGGGGGGGGAAATCCCTGCATGCCCAGCATGTGTAAGGATTTTGATCCTATATGTCTAGAGGATCATTCATGCATAGTTTGGCGCATATATCTGCTGCCAAAATTTATATATCCAGGAGCACAGCCCATACCAATGGCCTTTAGGATCCAGTCCAGTACAAGTTTACCTACAAGTGACCCCCATTGAATATAATGGGTGGAGTCGTGTGTCACAAATTATACAGCGTGATGTGTGACAGCATCATCTGCAGCTGGACCACAACTTTTTCTGTGGACTGAACAATGGGGCTGGGACTGGCAATGGTTATTTTCAGGCATTAAAGAGCCCCCCCCACCCCCAAATTAATAACCTTGGCTGCAGTGGAAGACAACATACAACATACAATTGTGAAACAGATTTTTGGCCAATTAGATCAATGCCTAGGATTGTTAGCTGACATGTGAGATCAAAAGGTTACATGCAGTTGTGCATGCATGCATGCAAGCGTACACGCATGTGTGCGTCCACCACAGAGAGAGAGAGAGAGGAATGCAGGACTTCTGGCCTGTAGGCTAGTTGCACATAAAGGGCAGTGGTGGGATTCAGCAGGTTCGTTCTAGTTCACCAGAACCGGTAGCAGAAATTCCGACTGCCCCCACCCATTCAAGTTTTGAAATAAAGTAGTCCTAATTCGTGTGCAACACAGGGCTTCCCCCCTGGCCATGCCCACCATACCATGTCCACAGAGTAGGTAGTAAAAACATTTGAATCCTGAATGCTGAACGAGGTTCTTTGTCCAGTCAGTGATTTTGTCTGTTATGTTCAACCAGTGGGCAGAAAGAACAGGTTATTTAAATACCTTGATTAAAATAAAGCTTAGCTTTGCAGGCAGGAAATCTGTTCCATTGATGGATAGAACTTTGCTTTGTAGGAGTGAAAGCTGACCGTTTTGGAATTAACCAAGGGGAGTAGCCATGCAGAATATGAAACTGTGTTTAGCATGCTTGATGACAAAGTCTCCAAATGTATAAGAATTACTTCTGACATATCCGCTTTCGTTTGGTTCCACCCATTGTTGCAGCATTGTTTCTGACACCCTATTGAAAATGGAATTCACTCTGTGAGCAAACAAGCTTTTTTCACCTCTAACAAAGGATAATAATTAAAAAAAACATTCAAGATTGCACACTGAGATCAAATGTTCTTAATGGATGGAGTGCTGAACTATCATTTGTAGATTCATGTTTCAGTCTCCGATTTACTGGTTGATTAACTTTAAGTCTAACTTCCCAAAGCTAGTTTTCTGAAAATATAGTGGTGGTGATGGATAGACCCTGTTTGCTACCTTTGTAGAAAGAGTGAACTAAAATTGCAATAAAGAGAGATAATATTCAGTAAATGTTAGATATAATTAATCCATTTTATGAAACTTTGCATGTGTATTTTTTCCTTTAAAATATTTGAACATAAGAGGTGCTATATTCTCCAAATGTTACTTTTTTCATGTTATGATCCATTGTGTGTGATCTGTATTATGTTATCCAGTAGACACATGCCAAGTGAAATCAATTCATAAAGATTTTTCTGTGCCACCGTATTAATTATTTGATTAAGATCTAATTTGTGCTAATTCCCCCACCCTTCAGCATCTTAATACAGAGGTCACTTTCTCCTCATCGGCTCCAAGCAACAAAGTGCAATAAACATAATTTAGCCATTTTACTGTTCAAAGTATTTGACTGCAGTGGGGAAAAGCAGATGTGTGAGACTTCAATGCATCTATTTAAGAGTTTAAATACCCTTGACTTTATAAAAGATATCCATAGCTTTTAGTTTAGCTTCTGGGATACACAGAAAGAGCCTCCTTGAAGATTGTGGTATTTTTCAACCACAATTGGGCGGGCATACCCTGGTAATGGCAACCTTGTGTTGCCAGCTAATTTTTCTCACACTAGGTCAGGTGAAGGGAACTGCAAAGAAGCTAAGCTAAAAGCCATGGATGCCTTCTATAAGGTCAGGGTTCCTAGAAGTGGACTGCTCGATAGTGAGTTGAAAGGACAATGAAAACTCCTTCCACTCTTTATGTTTTCCTCTTTCCTCTACACTGAGTTGCAACCTCTTCATTTGCTTAGGAGATGAAACATATTTTCCCCCAGCAACACATTATTGGTGGAAGCAAAGCACTTTGAAATGGTCTGGTGTTGGATGGGCTGTTAACACTCACAAGGTTTACAAATGTCCTGCTGTTATTAAAGATGAAAACTGCCAGACAGGTCTGTTGATGTGGTTAAACAGAATTTCGGTCTGGCCTGGTTATCCTGCTACTGTAATAGAGTAGACTGTACTGCCAGCAACTCAATGCTGATAGTCAGGTGGTGGTTAACTAACCTGACAATCCTGAGGACTAAATGCCTTAGGTGTCAAAGTCCACAGGGATGGGTGATGGTCCCCAAATGGATTAAATCCCATTTGAATCCATCTTGATAGAGGGCAGTAACTTCATCAATACTGGCCAAAAGGGCTTAGGC
Organism: Furcifer pardalis; assembly: GCA_030440675.1. NCBI lineage: Eukaryota > Metazoa > Chordata > Lepidosauria > Squamata > Chamaeleonidae > Furcifer > Furcifer pardalis. The sequence continues at coordinate 129,457,919 of CP126891.1, forward strand.
CCAGAAAGTGACTTGTGGAACTGGATCAGTGGTACAAGTATCATGCTGTAATGCCTCCTCTATCACTTTCAGCTACCACTGCTTCCCAGTAGCTGCTGCCCTCATTGCCTTTGGAAACATCCGTTCTCTTCTGGTGTATCTGTTATCTTGAATAGAATGGATGTGTCTAAGTTTGGTGTCTCAGCTGTAACTAGGAGTCCAAACTCATTACAGTGTCTAGCTTCCTAAAAATATTGCACTCAGCTTCACTGACACACTTAAACCCTTCACCACATTAAGGTGCATATTCACAATATATTTTCTGAATCCACCTATGATCTGTTTTCCACAATACGAAATAACAAACCCAGTAGTGTGGGGGATGGGCTGCCCTGGGTGACACTTTCCAGGGGGCGGCAAAGCCTTGGCTCCTTCCCCTTCTCCTCACCTTCCACCACCTGGGTGAGCAGCAGGGCCTGCAGGAGGGCCTTGAGGACCAGGAAAGGGACTCCTCCATCAGATTTCACCACCGCCACCATCACCATCTCTCCCAGGGCTGCAGGGCAATTGCAGGAGGTGGTGGGAAAAGGCAAGGTGGTGGGTGAAGGGCATGGGTGGAATAAGAGGGGCTTCTGGTGGCCTCAGCCAATGGGAAAAAGGCACAGATGGTGAGTCATCTGTTGCTGAGTGAGGCTTTCCCAGGCTGTTCTTCGACGGACTCTCTGAAAGCGAAATGCCTTGGAGAATTTATTTATTTACCCTCTGCATCCCTTCCTCCTCTTCCTCCTTGCAGCACCTCTGGGCAAACGTGGGCCCCCCAGTCCTTCCCACCTGTCCCAGCTCCTGCCAACCTAGCAGTTTGAAGGCAAGAAATTGCAAGTCGATAAATAGGGGACCACCGGGGGGCGAGTCTAGAGGGGAGCAAGTCTAGAGGGGGGCAGCAAGTCTAGCTAGGGGGCGGTGAGTTTGGCCTGGGCCCCATGTGGCTGAAATCTACGCTATGCCAGTGAACAAACCTTAATGTTTCCATAAGGCTTCAAATAGTTGTTGTTATTCCTACTTATGCTTCTGCCAATATTGGAAAGAATAAATGGGAAACTTGTTCAAAGTTTTGGTTTGTTTCTCAGAATCCCACTAGCATTTAATCCTGGACCAATTCCCATATTATGTTGCAAAATCAACACTCCCTGATAAATATCCATGCATTTTTGGTACAAACATTTCCAAATAATAACATTTTAATATATTTACCAGTAATGTTGTATTGTATCATACTGTATTTTCTATTATATTTAATTTCAAATTTATTGTGTTTATGTAATATATTGTTGATTATAGTGTTGAATGTCATATTTTTGAGTTTTGTGAGCCGCCCTGAGTCAGTTGCACCGAGTAGGGCGGCATATAAATTGAAGTAATAAATAAATAAAATAAATAAATATATTTAAAACTTATAAATTTCTTCATATCTTCCCGATTAGCTAAAATGTATGTTTTCTTTCAAAAATATGTAGCATTATTTTTATGCATCAATTTGCATTTAATTGGGAATAAATGAAGAAAAAAGAATCTGGCACATATGGTTTCTGTCCAATGATGAGAAATTAAATGTGTGTACAATGTTGTTAATAATCTCATTACGAACAGAATACATTCATATTTTCCCCCAAAACTACTAGTTAACATTAATTTATTTTCCATTCACAATCGACAGCCTCTTTGTGGCTCTCTCAGAACTGTCAACTTTCATGGGCCAGTGTCTTTCATCAAAGGGGAAGACGGAACAGAAATTAATTTCTTCCCCTCTAGAAAAAGCCACATGACTCTGGAAAGCAAATGGGCAATTGGCATTGGCCAATAATATATAGAAAAAGTGTCACTGCAAGTGGTTATAAAACCTACAAGACCTGAAAAGTTGCAGTGGAAATATGGCAGCCACTGTGAGGCTTCATTAGAAGTTAGGTTCACTGACTATCAAGAGCAAATAGAAGTGATCTAGTTTGTGTTAAATAGTACATTTGCTTTCTAATGTGAAGATTCTTATTCACTCACTTTCTTTTCTCTAGTTTAGAAATATGTGGCTGTTTTAGTAATTAGAGGGTGACTAAGAACATGGGTGAAACCCAGGTCTCCTGAGTTATAGTCCATCACTTTATCAGCTACCCTAAACTGGGTATCCAGGAATAATTGGTCTAGTTTTAATTATCTGGTTCATAAATCTATTATATATAGATTTATATAATTTTATTATAGATATCCCTTCATTTACTTCCAAAAGCAACTTTAAGTGTAGGAATATCACAGTTATTGCTGACTAAAGGATGAGGAAGAAAGATTTGCATTGTTCACTGCTTCCAGGTGTTTTTTTTTTTTTTGGTTTTTTTAATGTTCCAACAATTACGGAATAACCCTGAAGTAACACAATTTGCATGTGTGTGATGTTTACATTTTCAAAGCTCTTGCTTTATTTCTTCTTGGCTCCCTTCAGCTTCAACTGTGCCTTGTAACTCCCTGAAGGTCAAAAATAGAGAATGGAAAATTTAAGTATGTAAATAGATTTAGGGCTTGAAGTCACATGTAGTTCATAGATTTTGAATAATCTGCAACTGCACAGTCTACAAATTATGGGTTCCTTTGGAATGAAAATATTTTTAGCTGCAGCTTTCAAATTCTATTTGGGGGGTATTGTTCTTGAAATGTCAACACAAATTACACAAATTATAAGGTTAAGTACAGCCACTTTCAGTTCAATGAGGGGACGGCTAATGTATCAGAGTGAGATATCCCAGGTGAAGGGCAATGGTCTGAGAATCTGTCATAAGTGGTTGGCATATTTTTACTGCTGGGGAAGGGTAACTAGAGTTGATGGGGCACCATTTCCTGCTCAGCTTCTGGACAATATAAATTGGTCTGGGTTAGGGATCAGAATGATCATCATGAATATGTCTATGTATGCAGGATCACAAGATCACAACCTGCAAACCATTTATCTTGCTATGCCTGCTTACTTCATTCCTTGTAGCTTTAAAGTCAACCAGATGTTGTAGGCAAAGACTATCACTGGCATGGAGTCATGTGATAAACAAGTATTCATAACATCCAGTATTTTCTAACATGGGAGATCCTAACAGATTAGCAGAATGAATCATTAGTTTTCATTTGGTTGGAATAAACCTAAGTATATTAGAATAACCTGTGATGATTTGGAAATAAAGTATTTTTGCATCTAATCACTTTATTCATTCATTCATTCAAATATTAATTCAAATTTCCAAGGCAACTCAGGGTGGATTACAAAAACATGTCATATAAAAACATATAAAATCCCAAATTAAAATACAATTTAAAAAATCTAAAAACAATGTAAAACAACTATTCCTTCATAAAATAGAGACAGGGTGGCTATAAGATATTAAATAAGCCAGCAGGGAGGGGTTAGTGAACCAACACTACCCCACACTTGCCCCACCAGCCAGGTCTTCACACTCTTCCTAAAGGCTAGTAGCTCCATCTGGAGATGCAGCTCTAAGGGCAGGTGGTTCCAAAGGGCTGGAGCGGACACAGAAAAGGCCCTCCGTCAAGTGCCAGAGAGGAGAGCTTCCTTAGCTGATGGGAGAAAATTAGGCTGTAGGAAAATCAGGAAACACCAAATTATATATTCTCATAATGCATAATGCATTCCACGGGATTGCTCTCTAAGCGAGTTTGCTCTTTAAGCGAAACACCATTGTAAGTGACCAATTGTGACTTCTGGTGGGAGGGATTGTGGACCCCGATTTAGTTGTTAAGTGAGTTTTTGGTTGGTTTTAGTTGTTAAATGAGGTGGCCATTCAAAGAAAATTCTGCTCTTTAAGTGAGTTAGTCTCTAAGCGAGGCACTCTTTATGTGAGGTTTTACTGTATGTATTCAATTAAGCAAAGGAAGAACTTCATGAACAGAATGAAGAGATTGGCTGGAACAGATCTGAGGTCTTACAATGTTTCTTTTATTAGCATTAAAACAATGGTTATTTCACTTTGACCAGAAATACAGGTGCCACACTATGCATACTTTCACTGGTAAAACCCGCTTATGGTAAGTAATGGTGGATGCAGACAACAAAAGATGTTCCCATAGAGAGAGTTAGACTTAAAGTTGGAAAAGTAGGTTTGAAGGACAATATCTTCCAGGATCTCTCAGCTAACATAGTTACCTGACAGGCTAGTAGAGGAATTTGAGAAGTAACAATCCCCCTCCCCTAAAAAGAGGGATAAAGCATTTCCACCCATCTCGAGTTATAGTTTCAAGTATTGCAATGTTGTCTTCTTACTGCTATTCTCCAGTAATCAGGCAGCACAAGATCAGAGGTACTGCTGTCATCACCACAGGCAGAAGCAAAAAATTAGCCTAATATTAAACACCAGAGACTCTTATTGGTTTATATTGCCTTCAGAACCAAACACTAAATAATCCCCAGTCAAATTAAATATTGAACCTAGAGTTCTAATTATTCAACACAAACATGATCATAAGGCAAAATGATACTGTGGAAATATTTTCATCTCCTCCAGACACTAAAATCAATTTTATTTTTAATTTCTGTATGTCTCACTTCTTCTTTGCTTCCTCTTTTACACCATCGGGTATGTCTCACTACATTCCTTAAAAAGAGTATTTGAAATTAGTAGAATCAGGGCCTTGAGATGTCTGTGAGCAAACTATTGTTTTTGGTATGTCCTATTCTGTTCCTTGTGACACCAACAGGGTTTTGAGGTAAGTGAGATGCTCAATAAATTGTTTTCCATTCACTTCCCTACAATTGTACAATAAATCAATTATATTAATCAATTAAATTAGTTAATTTAATAGACTATATTTTGCACACTTAAATGTTGGCCTGGAAAAGAAAGTTAACCTTTTAAAAATACCAGGCTTTTAACCTAAAATTAATTAAGAATCCTTCTACGCAATGACTTAATTTTCATCTGTATCTCTTGTGGTGGTGACAGAAAAGGGGTGTGCAAAATAGGGACTTGTTTCCTAGACAGATTTGGGGAGCAGCAGTGAACAAATCACATCCATGAGTCAGAGATTTTATATGCCAGATAAATGGTCTTGCACTTGAATAGCAAGACTTTTCTAGTTTGTCTTTGATTTCCTTCATTAACTGGTTAATACAGAATAGCTGGAACCACCCAAGATTTATTTCCATTCTGACTATGATAGTACCTTTGAATTTCACATCAAACTTTATTTTTTGGAATGTGGTTCTTAAAACTAGGTCACAGTGACTTCTAGAGGGCTTAGCTCTAAGAAAATCACTTTGCCTGCAGGAGATACAAATCTTAATGAAGAGAGCCAAGAATGTCTTGCTCCATACAATAGGTTTATTACTGATTTATCAGTCCATTATCCCACTAATTTATAAATCTGGAAAATCTGATTAACTCGTCTACTAACCTTATGTCATCATCCACCAAACACTGCAGTGAATTCACTAACAAATTATAAGCATATTGAAACTTTGCAGAGATGAAGTCCAATTTAAAGAGGAAATAAAAGGCCCCAAATGATCAGTTGTATAAATGAAAATAAATACTGCAACAGGTAGGAAAAGTACCAGAAGATTAAAAGCTCTGTAGTAATTACCATAACCTGTACTTAAGATGGTGGTGTTTTCATTTGGAGAGTAGTTACCAGAACTTTAGCTTGGCTGTACCCCTACCAGAGACTGTGGTGGTTTAATAGTTAAGTTGCTGAACTTGACAACCAGAAGGTCGGCAGGTCAGCAGTTCAAGACCCGAGTGCTGCATGATGTAGTGAGCTCCCATCTTACGTGGTAATGTGGCAGGCATGACTAGACACCGGAGCACAAGGAACATTTTTGCCTTTCCTTCTGAAGTGGAATCTATTTACAGTAATACCTCGGATAATGCTAAGACTTGGTTCCACAAGTCTTGGTGTTCTCTGATTTTTAGTGTTATCTGATCCATGTTAAAATCCTATGGGATGGATCGGATAATGTTAAAGCTCCATAGAGATATATTGTAACCTCACAGGCTTTAGCGGTTGTTATCCAATCCATCCCATAGGACCTTAACGTTATTTGATCCAATTCTCCTCCCCAGATTACTTAACATTATGTGATTTTAGCGTTATCCGAGGTAAACGTTATCCGAAGTATTACTGTATTTACTTGCAATTTCTTCCTTTCAAACTGCTAGGTAGGTAGAAGCTGGGACAGACTACAGGAGCTCACTCTGTCATGCAGCACTCTGGTCTCGAATTGCTGACTTGCCAACCTTCTGGTCATCAAGCTCAGCATCTCAACCACTAAGCCACCATAGTCCCTCAATGTGCCTACTGTAGTACCATTAGCTACACCAAGCAGCAGGACATTGCCCAGTATCTTTCTGTGACTGTCTAGTGGTGGCCTATATAATGTTTTAAATGTTAAATATGGCAGAGGCTTTTCATTTGAGCAACGACACAAGATCTGCTCAACAGTAGTGTTGTCTTAACATAGCAGTAGAAGCAATTCAAGCTGCTCAGCTGCTTATTTATTTAGCTTCAATTAAAGGACGGGGGAGTGCTTTGCCAACTTTGCCATTTCCATCAATATGAATAATTAATTATTTTAAATGCCACTTTGATTTTTTTTTTATGAAAAGCAACCCTTAAAAATTCATAAATAAGCATGCCTAATGTCTGGTTCAATTACTTTAAATACAATCTTCCTGAATGTTGCCTAATGCATCCCTTATGTATTTCTGGTCAATATTTTTAAAGCAGATGGCTATATAATTCCCCCTCCCCTTTCACTGGAAGATTATATGTCAGTCTTGTCCCTATTCTGTGATTGCAAATTAAAGGAAATAAATTGCCCAGCAAACCTAATGGGTTGTCCACAAACATTTTGAATCACAAGATCTGTGGCAGAAGACTTTTTAAAATGTAGTGCTCAGAGTCCATTGTTTTTAGTCACTTTAAAGTACTTGTTCAAATGTTTGATTTAATTTATGCCCACCCCTGCCAATTCGGTTTAATTTGTTGTTACTAGAGTCAAACCTCGCATAAAGAGTGCCTCACTTAAAGAGTAACTCACTTAAAGACCAGAATTTTCTCTGAATGTTTGCTTCGCTTAACAAATAAAACCCATCAAAAACTCGCTTAACAAATAAATCTGGGTTCGCAATCCCCCCCACAATTAGTCATTTACAATGGTGTTTTGCTTAAAGAGCAAACTCGCTTAAAGAGCAATCCTGTGGAACGCAATGTGCTCTTTAAGTGAGGTACAACTGTAAATTGAAGTGCAAGCAGAACAAAAAAACAAACAGACAGAAATGTTGAGTGATTTGTCACTTGTATATAGTGTAATGTGCTTTACACAAGCATTACATAGTCTCTGGGAATGCAGTGGCTTAGTGGCTAAGACAATGAACTTCATGACCAGAAGTTTGGCAGGTTGGCAGTTCAAGACCTGAGTGGTGCACCCTAGCATTTGAAAGCAAGAAATTTTAAGTAGATAAATAGGTACTATTTATATAGTCATGCCTACCACTTGTCCACAGAAATGTCTGCAGATGCAGATATTGCTGGCTCTTTGGCTATAATCTGATGAGCACTGAACCCTAGAGTCAGATATGACAGGCTTTTGAGCAAAGGCGACCTCTATAGTCTCTAGCACAGATAATGCTTAGTAATTGAGAAAACTTCAAACATCTACTAATATGCAATGTTGGAGGTAAAGAAATAGTGGCCCTTAAGAGGTTAATGATAGAACTTGGGAAGCTAGTTCAAAAAGATATTTCCCCCTTCTTTCATTTTATTTCCCCATTCATTTTCTTTCTTTTTTCTTTTTTTTTCTTTTTGGTATATTCAAACATAAATAATACATAGTGTGGGGGAACTGTAAAAATAGTTTAACATCCAAAGCACTTCAAAATCTTAGCTACATACTATAAATATTACATTTTTTAAAAGTATCTGTTCAATTTCACATTTTTAAAAAGCAAATAAAACTATCAGAAGATTACAAGTGACGAACATGAACAATCCCCCCCCCCCCCCCCGTGTTATATTTCTTAGATCAGATAGGCTGTTTCAAAACTACTGAGGAATCATTCTTGGGCAAAAGTTCTTGCCTTCAATATTAGAAGGGGATCAACATGACTTTTTCCAGGTTTAGTGTAAATTAGAATGTCTCTATGTCCCCTCCCTCTTTGTGCATCTAAGTCTGCAGTCACAAACATAGCAAGCACAGAAGGATAGGCTGATAATTGAAAGCCACAAACAACTCACCTAATGGTCGGGCGGCCGCGGCAAATGCTGTGGGCGCGCGCTTTGCCCCAGTGCCTGTCAAAGAGACGGGCCTGGGGACGAGCACAGGGGGCGTGGCTGAGCGCTGCCCTTATAAGGGTGGCGCGCTCCCTGTGCTCGTCACCAGTCCCATCTGACAGGTGAAGCGAGCGGTCGGGTTTTACCCTTTACTTTGGCAGCCCTAGTCCCGTTTGCCTGCCTCGGAGTCCTTCCCTTGTGCGGAGATCTCTCCGTCCGTTGGGTTCCTCTTCATCCGAACTTCCCCTTTGTTCAGTCCGGGCCCGCGGGAGGGTTACTTCTTCTTACCCGAACTCTGCAGCGCCATTTTGAGTGCTCCGGAGTTGCGCCCGCCATTTTGGCTTTTGGCGTTTTTTGTCCTGTTTCTCCTTGCTTTCGGTTCTCCTTCCCTCGCTGGCAGGGCCTGCGGTACGGACATCTCTTTGTCCTCTGGCCCATCTGCCGGGTGCCCACGGCTATCATAGGCCTTTTTGGCGGGTTGCGAGTCGCGGCCGCCATTTTGCTCCTTTTTGCGGCTTGGTCATTTTATCCATTAGCTTAGTTGTTGTGCTTGGTGGGGAGTGTCTCCCGCCTGAGGTGCTGGCTTTATAGGTTGCTAAGTTGCCTGGCTTACTCAGGCCTTCCAGCTTCCGAGTCAGGCTTGGTCCGGAGGGCCCAAGGTTGTCTCTTTACCAGTACTTGGACCCTTTCTCCTTTGGCCCCCCTTTTAGAGTTGAGTTTCCCTTGGTAGACATGGCTCCTAAGAAGCAGGCCGTGCCTCGCCCTCGCCGCCTCCCCCGTAGGGTTAATACCCCAGGGGGTCCCGGCCACCACACCCAGGGGGCAGAGGTTGCCCCCATCAGCCCTGCGGCCCTCCTTGACCGTCTGGCAGCCTTGGAAAGGGCCGCTGGCCTGGACCTTGTGCCGGATACCTGGCGGTCGGCCCGGAGGGCTGTGCAGACGGTGGCTGACCCGACCAACGTTGACTGGAGTGGGCTGGTGACGGTTATCCACCAGCGGCTTGCTCAGCTGGAGGCCAATATGCCTCCGATCCGGCCCACTGACTTTCCGGCAACGGACAAGGCTGTGGGCCGGATTGAGGATCCTGCTCCTCCGGTTGAGGTGGAACCTGAGGCCGGGCCCAGCGGTGTCCAACCGGTCCTCGTCGCTCCGTCTGTTCCGGCCGCACGTGCCGGTGGTGAGTATGTGGTTGAAACGAGCACACCTACCCAGCCGTTGCCTCAGCAGCCGCCACCATTTACCCCGCAGCCTCCGGTGCAGTGGCCTTGGCCGTGCCAGCAGGCGCCCGCCATGGCTTCCCCTTGGCCGGTGCCTGCGCCCGGACTGCCATGGTTACCGCCGGCGCCACCGGTGCAGGGAGTGACTCCCTTGTGGCCGGTGGTTGCTCTGACGGCGGTTGCTCCGCCTCCGCCGGTGCAGCCGGTGCCGGCGAATTGGCGGGCGCCCTACCCGCCCCCCGTTGCCTCTCCTTTTGGTTCCCCCCTCTGTTGCGGCCCCGGGTTGGCCTTGCTTCACCATTGGGGACACTGGATATAATTCAGTGTCTCGGTTTGCAATGCCGTACGGTGACCAATCGTTGCCGCTAGGCGACCACTTGGTCCCTGCCACGAGGGATAAGATCATCCGCGGGGAGTACATTGATTTCTTCTCCCTCCTCAATCGTGACTCCACGAAGGAGGAAAAGGAGAAGGAGGATGACGCGGACAAGAAAAGGGCCAAGAGGAAGAATCCTCCCCGCACTTGGGCCAATTGGCTCCCGGGTTTCTTAATCTATGCGGGGGTTCTGTCTAGGGCATTCCCCCAGCTAGCATCTTCCCTATTCCAGTACCTGGATATAATTTACAGGGCCTATGTGGACTTCCCGGGTCTGGCATGGCTGACTTATGATGAAACATTTTGCATGCGCGCGGCCATTCGCCCCGGCATGCGCTGGGATGAGCTTCACTCCCAGCTGTGGATGCAGCTCATGACCCCGTCACGCCCAGCCCTAGGTGAGAGGTACGATTGCGGACACCTGATTCAGCGCCATACTCCCTCCCAGGCACCCCGCCAGCCGGCGGGGCAGGCGGTTCCAGCCCGCCTGCTGTGCTGGGAGTACTCCGCTTCAGGTCGCTGCACCAAAAAGCAGTGCAAATTCAAGCACGAGTGTTTCCGGGGAGGTGCGGGGCGGGGCAGGGGCAAGGATACACAAGGGGCGAAGCGGGCCGGGGCCGACAACGCCCCTGGAAAAGGGTCCCAGCCCAATTAGGGTTGAGGTACTGGACCGCCTGCTGCTGGATTACCCTTCTCCCACTGACACCAAGTACCTCTCTGAGGGTTTCACCTTTGGTTTCCGTATCCCAGTGGTGGGGGCGCGGGGACCTCAGGATGCACCCAACTTAAGATCTTTAGTGGGTATGGAGTCAGTGGCCAGAGCACAAATTTTTAAGGAGGTAGCGGCAGGTAGGGTGGCAGGCCCCTTCGACAGCCTGCCCTTCCCCAACCTTAAAGTTTCCCCGTTGGGATTGGTCCCGAAAAAGGCCCTGGGTGAGTTCAGGTTGATTCACCACCTGTCTTATCCCGCCGGGTCTTCCGTCAACGACGCTATTCCGGACATCTTGTGCTCGGTCCGGTATACGTCGTTTGACGAGGCCGTACGCATGGTCCGCTCCTGCGGTCCGGGTGCAGTCTTGGCCAAATGCGACATTAAGTCCGCATTTCGGCTGTTGCCGGTGCACCCTGAGGACTTCGAACTACTGGGCTTCCGTTTTGAGTGCCAGTATTTCGTGGCCAGTATTTCGGGTGTTCTATTTCATGCGCCGCGTTCGAGCGCTTTAGTTCTTTCTTGCATTGGGCCTTAGTTAGGAAGGCAGGTTCTGACAGGGTGGCACATTACCTGGATGATTTACTTTTTGGGGGCCCCGTAGGTACTGGGGATTGTGTTCATCTGCTCCAGTCGTTCCAGCACCTGGCAGAGGAGTTGGCTGTCCCGTTGGCGCCTGAGAAGACTGAGGGTCCGGCCACTACCCTCACTTTTCTGGGCATCGAATTGGACACGGTGGCCATGACCTCTCACCTCCCCCTGGACAAGGTGCAGCGCTTGGTGGAAAGGATAGAGGCGCTCCTGCCCAAGAGAAAAGTCACCTTGCGTGAATTGCAGGAGTTTCACGGGCATCTCAACTTTGCCTGCAGGGTGGTGGCCCCCGGCCGTGCCTTTGCTCGCCGTTTGTGCGCTGCGATGGCCGGCCTGACCAAAAAGTTCCACAGGACTAGGCTGACCCGTGGGATGCGGGAGGACTTAGAGGTCTGGTTGGCGTTCCTTAAGGACTTCAATGGGGTATCCTTTTGGCGCTCTGACCTTTTCCTCTCTTCCAGTTTTCAGGTCCATTCCGACGCATCTGGGTCTTGCGGTTTTGGCATCTATTTTGATGGCCGTTGGTGCGCTGGCACATGGCCGCCACACTGGCGGGACTCCGACGTCGTGAGGGACCTGACTTTTCTGGAGTTCTTTCCCATTTGGGGGGCTATTAACATGTGGGGACGTCACTGAGTAAACTCTGTTGTCACCTTTTGGTGTGACAACGCGGCGGTTGTCCAAGTGGTCAACTCCCAGACGTCCCGCTCCTCCCGGGTTATGTCCTTAGTCAGGCCGTTTGTCCTGGCTGCGCTGAGGCTTAACATCGTCTTTCGCGCATGCCATGTGCCGGGGGTGGACAATTCCATTGCTGATGCCCTGTCCCGCTTTCAGATGGCGCAGTTCAGGGCGTTGGCTTCCGGTGTCAGGGCATTTCCTTCGGAGTTGCCGGATGCGGTCTGGAACATTGGAGGGCCGAGGTGAATCGGGCCATTAGCCTTTCGCTATCAGGTCACACCCGCCATGCTTATCGCCTCACGTGCGAGGCTTTTACCACCTTTCGAAGCCAGCAGGGTTTACCCGAGGTCTGGCCGCTCCCGGTGGATCATGTGCTGCAGTTTATGGTCCACCTGCGGCGGTCTGGCCTGGCCCCGAGGACGATTAGGGGGCGGCTATCGGCCTTGGCCTTTGCCGCCCGGGTGAATGGTGTCCCCGATACCCTTGGCGATTTTTGAATCCGCCGGGTGTTGGAGGGATGGTCTAGGGAGCGTGGTGACTGCCCGGATGTCCGTCAACCGGTGTCGCTGGCGGTGCTGCGGCGTTTGGCTGCGGCATGGCCCCGCCATTGCAGGGATGGTTTTGAAGCGGCCTTGTTTCACGCCGCTTCTTCCATTGCATTCTTTGCTGCCCTGCGGGTGGGTGAGTTGGTGGTAGCCTCCCGGTGGGACGTATCCGGCCGTGCGTTTCAGCTGGCTGATGTCGTGCTCGCCGCGTTGTCGGTCCGGCTGACGATCCGGATGTCCAAGACCGACCAGCTGCAGGGATTTCGACCTCTTGCACCAGCATTGGCTGGCGACCAGATTTATTTGGTCGAGTATGATACCGCGTGCCCGGTATCGGGGTGCGGTGGATGTCCGGGCCGTAGATCGTGCACGGCACGGTGTGAACTGCATGGTGGCGCGTTTCTTCGGTGCCCGCAGCCTGGGTACTGTGGTGGAGCATCCGGTTTTCCATCTGGAATCGGACCACCTGTACTGGGATGACGGGGTACATCTGTCACCCGATGGCCTGGCTTTGTTCCTGGGCGATTTGCAGCAGGGCCTGGTGACCGAGCTGTCGGTCTCGGGGGGGTGGGGCGGTGAGTAGTTTCACTCCCCCCGTGTGGCGGGTAGCACTGGTGTGGAATAAATTTGGTCCCAGGAGAACCAGGTAGGAACGTGTTTTGATTGGCCACTCTGTGAGCCTGATCAAAATGCGGACCGGGAACTTGGGAACTGCCCAGCTCGGCAGCAGGCAACCCCAATATTTGAGTTCGCCCGGATCGGGGTCAGAAGGAGATAACAACTGGTTACTTCTGACCGGGACAGTTAAATGATGTTTGGACATGGTTGTCCGATATCCAAGTTAAGTTTATGAATGGATATCGTGTACCTCACCAGTGCTACTGCGGCCTTGCTGCAGTAAGTTATTGGTTAAGATGGTTAAAGTTAACCAAGTTGATATTAAATAAAGTGGCCCAATTTTTATACCAACAATACTGTGGTCAGTCTCTTTTGTGCGGGCATGTGGGGGCAATGCTTCTGCATTTTCTGAGACCTTGCAGCAAGGGAGCAGGTGTCATTGAATCTGTATTACCAGAAAATGAATTCATTACAGGCAACATGCTTTTCCTAACTATTTACTTCCTGTCTCTGTTGGACTCAAGCTCACACCAGTTTCAGACAGATTATCCAGATCTCAGCAGTGAAGTAGAGGAAGGATGACATTGTACAAGCTTCCCAAACGCTTGTACAATGTTTCATCATAGAGCTGCCAGATGCCATAATTCACTGTGATTTGAGAATTAGTTCTTGTTTTGTTTCTTCATGCATTAGATCTATCACACCACTGAATTGTGTTCCACTTGTTTTCTTCTGTGACGGCACCTGTAATTGTTGTGCCTTCTCTTCGTGATCCTCCCTGAGTTGTTTTTATCAACATATGTGAATAGTTTTCAAAAGGGATTAAAATCAATATGATATGATTTCAGGTATAATACCTACTTTGTGTATTACTGGATGGAAAAGTATTCGAGTGAATTAAGTAAAGACCAACAAAGTAATAACTAGAATTAGAAAGAACAAGTAATACATTTTGTTGAATGATTGCTAATAGACTTCAAATATCTCACCCAGGGTAGATTTATCTCCTTTTAGCTTGAAATAATTGCCTCTGGCAAATGATCCATGATGAATGATCACATGATAACCAATGGTGGCAGTTTCCCATGTTCAGGTTAGCAAATGACAGCTGCAATTATCAATCAATTTATTGTTTCAGTCAAAGACCAGCATAAAAAACAAAGCATCCAAAACATGGTTGACCAAACTATAGCAGGACTACAAAGGAGATTTTTGAATGCTCTAATCAGACTCAAGCAGTAGGATTCAGCTAAAATCACATTACAGTATATGCAATTATATTAAAAATATGATATAGAAGGATGTGATATAAAATGTAATATCTACTAAAATTACAACGTGTAAAAATGCTGAGACAATCAATGTTAATAAAAAAATATATATACTATAGCTGCAATTATCATTTGAGTGGATCTGAAGAGTCCCACTCCAGAAGTCAGCCAGAGAGATAAGTTACTGGTGAAATTTCTACCTTGTAATGAGAGAGGAAAGTCAATACGCTTAACAATGTAACAAGCATCCTGTCTTGCAACATGCAATCATATGAAAATACCTTTAGCCTATTAACCATAACAACAGTCATAAATCTCTGTGGTGTTTTATTAGTTGACTCAAGACCATAATGATAAATGATTGATTGGATATTTAGAATATAACTTTATAGAGGTTCTTCTCCATTTGAGGTGAAGAAATACTGGATTAATACTGAATTTTGAACTATCTAGCAAGCTTGTGATATACCTGGTTGAAGCATTAGCACATCCTGGCTTAACAAGTAGACAATTTAGGACTAAAGTTAAATTTCATATATAACTAAATGCAACCCATCAGTGGTATGTGGAAGGTCATGCCTGCTTTCCTACCACCTGATCAGATCCAATGAGTTTATTCTCACAGATCTGTGAGGTTTTCTTCTCCTGCCTACATTCCACCAGGTATCCTCAACACCTACTTCACTCTGGGATTGGGGAAATCCCTAAACCAGATTTTTGAGTGGTACATTCTACTATTGGAGACAATTTCATCATGAAACAATCCCTGGAGATGTCCTGTTACAGCACCAGACAACAAAAAGTGTATTGTGGGATTTAAGCTACTGTAAATGAAGGCAATTGCTGAACAGCTGGGAAGGCACCAATGTAAGTTTGGGTGCTATGATGAGACTAGCAGTTGACATTTAGAAACATTTAGGAGTCACAAACCCAGACCCAGTTTCCCAGTAGTGAGAAGGTCACATAATTTAATATTTCTTAACTCCTTTAATGGTTTATTCATACATGGTGGTAGCCATGATGTATATTTTAGGAATGTGCACTTGAATTTGGAAATCTTTGTATTTCACTGAATAATGACATACAGTATTTGGATAGTTCTGATTATATCACAATCCAGATATTTGATATCCATAGGCTCTGATTCTACTGGCTAGATCAGGGGTTTTCAACCTTTTACGACTGCAGGCCAGACCATGCCCCTTCAGACAGCTGAGTAGGCCTTACTGGTGGTTTCCCCCACCATAAATGCTGCCGTAAAACCATCTGCAGCTGTTGTAAATGCATTTATGACAGCCACAGACACATTTACGGCTGTCATAAACACATCTGCTTCCGCTTCCAGTGGTGGTGGTAGCAGCAACACGGGCCACATGAAATGATCCCATGGGCCGGGGCCAGCCCAAATGAGAACCCCTGTGCTAGAGGAAGCAATGAAAGTGAAAAATATTTCTTAGGCATTATGGAGTTGTTACTTTGTAAAAATTAAAGAGAAGAACAATGGTGATGGAGTTGGATCATTCCTGCTGAGATTTAAGGTGTTGACAGCTACCCTCCCCTCTGAGCCCACACCAACGGCCAGGGAAGAAGCAGCCAGGGCAGGTTGAGGACTTCTCCGTCTCTGCCCCTGCGTTCACACCAACGGCCAGGGAAGAAGCAGCCAGGGCAGGTTGAGGACTTCTCTGCCCCTCCCCCTGGCCCCCATCAACATATTGGAGTGTAATGTATAGTTTGTAAGCCACCCTGAGTTGCTATTAGTTCGAACTAATAAATAAATAAAATGCCCCCTTGCTATGTGAAGCCTGGGCTAATTAGGATGGTTTGTGCTTGAAGGAGGCCAAATTTTCAATACATCCTTTCAGGAGAGTAATTCACCCTCAAGTTTAAAAGAAACTGTAATATGTAATCTTCTAAAAATATCAAATGGGTCTGCAGATGATGTCAGCCACTACAGACCCATAGCCAACCTTTTTTTTATGGGCAAGGTGATCAAGAGGATGGTGGCTGATCAGCTGAAGGTACACTTTGACAAAACCAACTGTCTGGACCCATTCCTGTCAGGGTTCAGGCATCTTCACAGCACTGGGCCTGCACTGGTTGCATTACATGATGGGGTCCTTAGGAAGAAAACAGAGGAGGATTTGACATTCCTGGTGCTCCTGCATCTTTCAGCATCCTTTAAAACCATCATCCATGGTATCCTTGTGAAGAAGCTGTTGGATTAGAGGTTGGAGGAAATGTATTATGGCGGCTTCAGTCCTTTCTCAGCTGCCACATACAAAGATTCTAAATTTGGGGGAAAGTGTCTGACCCTCGGACACACCATTGTGAGGTGCCCCAGAGGTCAACTTTCTCCATTGAGGGTGGTCATCTAGAGATTTGGGGTGCATTTCCACCAATAAGCTGATGACATGGAAATATATCTGTCCTTTACGTCAACCTCAGTGAATGCAGTCTGATGCTTTGATAACTGTTTGGCTTAAATAATGGAATGAATGGGGACAGAAAGGAAAGAAAATGTGTGTTTCTTGAATCATAGTTATAATCCTTGTTAAAATATGTTTTTAGCATGAATTCAGATACAATGAACCAATGGGACTTCTACTGAATGTATAAGGTACTATTTTAACCCACCGCTCTGGCAAGCTGAGCTGACTTTTTTGATCTTTTGGAGTATGATCTTTCTAGCTATTCAATGTAAATGTAATTGCTGACAAAATCCCTACACTAGCAGTGAATGGCTCTTTGATTAGTAACTACTACTAAAGATGGTCCTCAAAGGACTTCTGATTACAATTGTCACAACAAGGGAAAACTTTAGCTGGTGGGAACAATTTGACTATTCAACCAAAGGCTCAATTAGCTTCTCTCCTGATATAAATTACTAACAGCATAATCTCACACTGGGCATTTCACAATGTGTTATTTCTATCATTATACAAATCAGGATAAACATACATTCTATTTCAGAATTTAACTAGTGGGAAGTAGCAGTCTCTAGAATACAACTAATATTTTTCAATTGCACCCAAATTTAAATTCCCAGCAGATCATTTATGTATTTTGTTTTGGCACCTGTGTTCAATGTAGGTGGCTGCTATAGGTCAAAATAAATTGGAGTTTTATATGTCTATCCTGCAAACAAAGTATGAGATCATTCTGAGATTTTGATTTTCAGTTAACTACAGGAACATTTTCCTCTTGCTATTCATGGGTAATTCAGTCATGTTAATCAATATGTATCTAAAATGCAGGCAGATAAGCAGAAAGAAAACCTATTAGAATGTGATTAGCACAATTAGATGGAACTTTCCAGGGATATTATGCCTCTAGATAGAAGGCTAGATACAATTACTTTCTTAAAGAAGATATTTCATTGCATGAAGGACAAAAATGTTATAAGATCTTTTTGAAGTATTGTGGAGATATTTTTATGGGGAAGCTAAGTTGCTTGGAATGCTTACAGACCTTTATCAATGTAACTCACTGAAGGATAGGGAAATCTGGCCATTTTGCCTCCTCTCCTATTACTTCCCCAGGTTGTCTTCTTTCCAGGAAAAAAGAAATCAGCAGATGTTGGTATGATTCAATAGTATTCACAATGGAGAAAGAACCATGTTGTGTTTCCCTGCCAGAGACAATTATTAAAAACAAGGAATTTCTCAGAAATATAAAAGTGGTGGTCCATGGGGTCACAAAGGGTTGGAATCGACTGTGTGACTGAATAACAAAAAACCCTCATTTAGCACACATATGATAGAATGAGTCAGGAGTTCAAAGCCAGGCAGTTAAGGTTAAATAATCAAAATGCTAGGCCTGCCCAAACATAAAGAAATTTGAGGATTTTGGATAAGTTTAAGGTTCTTGTCAAATGTTAGCCAAAATGAAATTCCCACTTATCCCTAAACACAAGAGAGATTTGTGTTAAAGTGAATTTCTTCTTGCTACAACAGAACATCAATAGAATAGCCTGGTGTGGATGTACCACTTCAAAATGCTTTTGTATTATAATGACATTTAGATTGCACATTTCATCCTAAAGGCAAAAATCACCCTGACCGATAATCCATCACTAAAAGAGGGAATTATTTAACTGCTTAAAGTGCCTGAGTATACATCAGGAACTTCATCACCTTATGTCATTTGTTGGCTTTGTTTTGTGATTGGGCTTGAGAACAACAGTATGGAATTTCTTAGAAATCTCATTTCTCAATCATGGATGTCTGTCTGAATTGCATCTTTCCAACTCTTAACACACCTTCAACGCTAATTACAAGCTTTTGTAATGTACATTTCTCCCTTGGAAGCAGTCTGAGGAAACAACTGAAAGTTCCTACAGACTTATGCATGTTGACACAAAATTGTAGCATTACAATTACCATGTAAGGCCATGGTCTAGGCTGGTTTGAGGGCCCCTTGATACAGCACTGCCCTCAGATGGCAGGGAGTCATGGAGTGAGATGTGCCCATGAGGTCTCCAGAGAACTGCCACTCCTGGTGACACCTCCACCTGCCACCGAACGTTTTATTGGTTGAAATCTATCTCAGTGAAATAGATCCAGTTCTCCAACTCTGGACCACATACTGCTTCTGAGACCAATAAAACTGTGGCCTTTTCTTCTCTAAAGAGTTGTATATTGTCTTTTTGGCATATAGGTTTAGACAGCCGGGGGCTTCCTCAACTCCAAGCCAACAAATTACTGCACTTCTTGGTTAAAAAAACTGACAATAATATGGACCTATGTGTATACATACGCGCGCACGCGCGCACGCACGCACGCGCGCGCGCGCGCGCGCGCACACACACACACACACACACACACACACACACACACACACACACACACACACACACACACACACACACACACACACACACACACACACACACACCATAATGCAAATGATGTAAGGTTGCAAAATAAGTGAAAAATATTGTTGAGTACAAAGCTTTTCATTTCTTCCTGAAATAATATTGCACACATTTTCCAGAGTTTTGTATCAGAATGTATTATTTTGTCATGAAACTTTCATTCTAGGAGAATCATCCTGTCATCTATTTATCCTGCCGTATAAAAAGAGAAGAAAAATGGTAACAACGTTCCACCTTGGCCCACAAAATGCCAAATATATATATATATATGGGGGGGGGAGCATTACTAAGGAGCTTCTACAGTGCAGATTTGTGGATGGTGTATCTTCCGATTCTACTAGGCAGGATTATAAATCATGTGCCATAGAGATTAAGTAAGTCTCTCCAGACATTCTCTTCTGCTTTAGAGCATTTGCCAGCCTATGGATAAGATTCTGTAAGTAGCATAAGTTACTAGGATATTTAACAAAAATGCATTAACACACAGGATAAGGTGCATTTTTGATTCCATACATAATTGACATTAATGCTACAAACTCCATATCAGCCTAGCATACATCGAAAATTCCATTACTACTCTATAGATTAATTGTTTGAACTTCAGATTTTGCTGAGTGGTTTGAATAATATAAATACCACATCCATTTATTGTAGCCTATCCTGCCTGTCAAAATGAAGGAATCCGATAGCATTCTTAGAAAAATAAGGGGAAAAGAAAATCCCATTTTCTATTCCTTGCCCTTGGAAACAAGCAGTGTTACAAGATAGGCGGAAAGTGGTAATATCGGTAGATAGCTTTGCTTTATGTATGGTTCTCAAGGAGATAATAAAGTACCGGGGGGTGGGGGGATGACACTCACTATCAAGCATGTTTAAGGTGTGCACTGGATAATAATTATGAGATGCCAAGTCAGCTGCAATGTACAGAAACCCTTTCTAGTCTCTGGAGGGCTACTCACTGACCTAGCTGGCTGTTGGGACTTGATAGCACCGTAAGTAATACAATGTTGGCATCACATCTTTTTAAAAAATCTTCAAATGTCACACAGTGTAAAAATATGGCATTTGTGATTTTCCAGTTTGTACTAGCAAATCAACCATCTCTGCCCAGATTTTAAAAATCCTTAATCCTACTTCATTAGCCCTTTCCTCCTCCTCCTCCTCCTCCTCCTCCTCCTCCTCCTCCTCCTCCTCCTCCTCCTCCTCCTTCTTCTTCTTCTTCTTCTTCTTCTTCTTCTTCTTCTTCTTCTTCTTCTTCTTCTTCTTCTTCTTCTTCTTCTTCTTCTTCTTCTTCTTCTTCTTCTTCTTCTTCTTCTTCTTCTTCTTCTTCTTCTTCTTATTATTATTATTATTATTATTATTATTATTATTATTATTATTATTATTATTATTGCTTTCCTTGCAACTAGGTCCACCTGGTAAGGAAACTCTCTTGTTCCTCACACAGTTGTCATGTACAGTACTGCATTCTTGTCCTCATTTTGCTTGCTTTGTTATCCTCTGCCTCTCTACTTGTTCAGCCTTTACTAGCTCAGCATAGATTGGAAACTTCTTGATTATTCCCTAACCTAACACTTTCTTCCACTATGTTCCCTCTCTCTCTGTCTGTCTCTTTTTCATCCTCTTCTCTGCTCATCGTTCAGCCTTTTTGAACTGTCAAAATCCCCTCTAAACTCTTGTCTCCATCTTAATCTGGAACTAGGAGTTGCTTTCCTTCTATCATTTAGGGTTGCCATATTCTAGTTTTCCAAATCAAGAAAGCCACACTCACATATAGAAATGGTTTGTGCTTTATGCAAATCATGCAGTAGGTCACAAAAGGATTAAGTAACACACTGACACACACACTTATTTTTCTACAGAATCATTGCTTTATAAGAATAAGAAATCTAGATTTCATTCTTTTCAGGTAACACTGACTTGGACAACATACAGCTGGAGATGTTCTGTGTCCCATCCCATTATGCCTTTTTGGGAAGGAAAGAGAGAGAGAGAGAGAGAGAGAGAGACTGACTGACTGACTGACTGACTGACTGATTGTTCTATTTATAGGCATTGTGTGCCTTTAAGAATGAAATGAAAGTATTAAACAGGTATAACTTTTCCAGTCATTGTCATTCTGAAAAGGTTTATCAGAGAATAAACAAAACAAAAATGTTGTAGCACTTTAAGACCGTCATATTTCAATGTGAGATTTCATGGATCAAGTCCACTTCATCAGACTTGATCCATGAAAGCTCAGCATTGAAATATAACAGTTAGTCTTTAAAATGCTACAGCATTTTGTTTTGTTTATTCTTTGATCTGATAAGCCCTAAACACAGACTAATATGGCTACTATTCCAAAAAAAAAATCAACTATGAAAAAGTGTAGAAGCATGTTAAATTATTTACCAGAGCCTATGCTGTGCCTTATGCCTACATGTGCTCTTCAGAAATGAAAACAAACACACCAATCTGGCGCTGAGTTAGGGCTGCCATCAGGATTCCTCAGGTAATATACCACAGGGGGAAAAAGAATAATCTAATGGAAGAAAGAAAAAGTGGATTGTATCCTTAAAAACAAAACTTGGAAAAGACCTTTTAGGCCACAAAAGTTGGCAGGGAGATAACATTGTATTTAGTGGGCCTTATTCTTCATTAAGTGGGCATAGGATTGAACAATAATATGACTTTGAAAAATGTCCTTTCTCTTCATCCCATTATTCCTGTCCCCCAACACTCACAGGTGCAAATCTCCAAATACAAGCAAAAGGCAGTTAAAATACAGAAAGTTGCTATCTGGAAAAGAGGAGAAATAAAGGTATGTACAAGGCAGCAGGAATGCTCTTTCTACCTTTTTATATACTTATATCCATATTTGATCTATATTCTGTACATACATACTTGAAATCAAAAACTACAAAAGTTTACCAGACAACTTGTTTACATAGCAGTAGCATCCGTGTTGTTCCTACAATGGAAAGACCTGGAATGAATTTTTTTGTAGCTTGTTCCTCTATAACACCAACTGATACCAATGGCAAATATGTGGACAGAACTTCAGGTGTTCCTGCTCTGGTAAAGATCCCTTGAGAAACATTCTTTCTTCAGAGGAGGCTTGTGTCTGTTGCCTAGTGACTTAAAGGCTGAAATCTTGTAGCATTGTGTACTACAGGGGTGACCAAACTTTTTGTGCTTTGGGCCTGACCATGCCCCCGTAACAGCTGAGGTGGTCAGATCACGTCTCTGGAAGTGGAAGCAGGTGCATTTATGGCTGACCTAAATACACCCACTTCCACATTTACATCAGCCATTGGTGCTTTTGCACATGTGTGGTCACATTTTACGGATGACATAAATGTGTCCACTTCTACATCTGGGTGCGGGAGAGATGATGACGGGTTGGTTGGAATGGTGTCATGGGCCAGGGCTAACTCGTGGGCCATAGGTTGGGAACCCCTTCTATACTACGTACACAATGGTGATTATATCATCATTGGTAAATTGGCACTGCTTAAAGGTGAAGACTCAGGAATCTTTGATTCAAAACCCTGCTCAGCCATGAAAACTGACTGAGAGTATAGAAGTGTAATTATATTTCAATCAGGATTTATTTTGATTATTTGTTCTCTGGACCTTAGTTTCTGTTTAAGATTGGTTAAAGTGCTTGAGTTCCCGGTTCTATACAGTTCCCTGGAACCGGTAAGAACAATCCCGGAGGGTTCTCTGGGAGGAGAGTCCACTTTTGAGGCGTCCGGTTCCAGACGCCTCACCGAAAGATTTTTTTTAAAAAAAATTGGAGCTAAAATGGCTCCGATTTACTGCGCATGCGCAGAAACTCAATCTGCCGCATTGTGCATGCGTCAGATTGAGTTTCTGTGCATGCGCAATAAAATTGGAGCAATTTTTACTCCAATTTTACTGCGCATGCTTAGAAACTCAATCTGACGCATGCGCAATGCGGCAGATTGAGTTTCTGTGCATGTGCAGTAAATCATTTTAGCTCCATTTTTTTTAAAAAAATCGGCAACACCGGCAGTCCTCAAGAACGAGATAGTGGCGGCGGCGGCACTGACGGCAGCGGCAACACAGGCAGCGGCGGCGATGATGGGAGCGGCGATGACGGCGCCAGCAGCAGCAGCAACGATAATGGCGGCGGCGGAGATTGCAGTGGTGATGACTTTGGCGGCGGCGTGGGCAGGCGGCACCAGCCCTCAGAGGAGGGCACCTCCCCCGGGGCCACAAAGCCCCCACAGGCAAGTTGAGGCCTGCCCTGCCCTGGCTGTCCGCCCCTGCCGAGCCCTCCCAGGGGTAAGTGAGGGGTTTGTGTTTGGGGTTGTATTTTTATTTAATTTTAATTTAATTTATTTATTTAATTTATTTACGGGTTTGTGTGGTGGGTGGGTGGGTTGGGTTGAGGGTGTGTGTGTGTATTTATTTTATTTTATTTTATTTTTTATTTTAAGGCCCCGCCCATGACGTCATGATGTCATGACGTCAGCTCCGCCCATGACATCATGACGTCTTGACATTGGCCACGCCCATGACGTCATGACGTCATGGAGTGGTGGTGACAAATTTGTCATCCCATCACTGTTTGATGCTTACTGCCATGTTTTAATGTTGAAAACCACCCAGAATGGGATGATTTCCCAGATAGGCAATATATAAATATATAAAAATAAAAAAAAACTGGTAAAACCTCTCCTTAAAGATCTCATTTACCTCAAAAGCCCAATCAGGGTTGCTGTAAGTCAATTTGATGGAATACAATGAAGACAAATCACAACTGTTTAAGGGTCATTTTAAGGCTCATGTGACCCATATATAATGCAGTAAAGCAACAAAAAAAATCTCAAAGGAAACCATTAATCAGATGGAATTTGTCACTAATGAGGACAGATTTTGATCAATTAAAATTAATTAATCCATTCAAAAACATACTCCAAGGATGCACATGCTTAATGCCCATGTCAAGTTTTTAAAGTCAGTATCGTATTGGCTAAATGCAGAATTAAATGGCAATTGTATAAGTATTCATCCGGCTGTAGCAAGCTCCCTGGAGCAGACCTATTCTCATACTTTTTACATACATAGATAAAATATTATTTATTTATTTATTTACATTTCTATACCACCCTCCTCGCCGAACGTGACCCAGGGCGGTTTAACAATTTCTAAAAAACATCAAAGCAATACAGGCTAAAATTCTAAAAGCTCTCAAAATCCACAGTTAAAACCAATTAAAACTATGACTAAAACTTTGTATGATTTAAAAACTTAAGAACTTAAGGGAACAGGAGAGGAGGTCAAACCAGCCAGCAGGCTGAGGTCATTGTGCCTCCGGTATCAGCATAGAATGAGACTGGATGAAGATTTGGGGGGTTTTTTTTGGAGCAGATGCACAGTTACAGGTAAGACTTATGTTAGTCATGACTAGGGGTGTAAATTCTCACTTGTCCTTACACATAAAAGGCCAGATGCCTGAACTATATTTTAATAAATAGACATAGCCTTGGATTTGGTCCATTAGGACCTTAAATTTGTCCCTT
The DNA here is from genome assembly GCA_030440675.1 of Furcifer pardalis. Lineage (NCBI taxonomy): Eukaryota > Metazoa > Chordata > Lepidosauria > Squamata > Chamaeleonidae > Furcifer > Furcifer pardalis. The sequence continues at coordinate 129,482,626 of CP126891.1, forward strand.
TGGTCAATATAATAATAATTATTATTGTATGCCATCAGGTCTATTCCAATTTATGGATATGTTTTGCAGGAATATCTAGATAGAGAATACACAAAAGATTACCATTCCCTTCTTCTACTAGGAATAAGCAGAACCTGGGAATAACATGTGACATATGCAGCAGCAAGTGTTATCTTAATAAGAAGTAGATTTTTTGGGACTTTCTGAGGTTTGATGTAAACTTGAAATATAACCTATCTGCAAGGACAGTTAAGATGTGCAACATCAGTCTTTTCTCCTTTATATTGACAGTAAAGAATATTAGTCAAGAGATCTTAACCTTCCTACTCAGATATCAACACTCATTACTGAACACATTACTCTAATTTGACAGCTGACCTCAAGCGCTGAGAATAATCAAAGCACATGTTGAGATGACATGAAAGCAGTCCCTAAAACCAGCAATTTTAGATTCCTTCTAGAATTTAACTTCCTGCCCCCTTGTGCCCCTAAAAGATGAACAAAGTAGTTTTGTGCAGCTAAGGTGATAGTCCAGTGACGGCTAACCTCAGCACTCCAGCTGTTAATGATCAGCAGGCATGCTGACTTGGGCTTCTGGTAATTGAACTCCAAGAACAGCTGGAGCGTCAAGGATAGCCACCAGAGTGATAGCCCATTTCCAGTGTTGCTCCTATCATTAGTTAGAGTGAGGCATTTGCTTCAATGCAAAAGTTTTGAGTGTTATGGGAGGGCAGCAAACTGCTAACAACTTTCATTTGCTGTTAAGATAGTTGGAAAAGATGAGGTGGGCTGTTATTTGTCTTTTCTGTCTCATGGGCCAAAATGTAGATTTGATAGCAATTCAACTTGATGAGGAAAGGTTACCAGATTCTTTTCCACATGAATCTCAACCACTTTGAGATGTTAAGGCTTTCCTCCCTTTCCTACTGCATCAGTATTGTCTAGTATGATGTGGCTGCAAAAAAAGCAAATGCTATTTTACTCTCCATTAACAGAAATATAGTCACCAGGTCATATAAAGTGCTATTTCCCCTCTTTTGACATTCATCAGGCCTAATATCAAATTCTGTGTCCAGTTCTGGACACTACACTATAAGAGGACACAGGCAATCTGGAAGGTAACAAGGATGGTCAGGGCTGGAAACCAACCCCTATGAGGAATCTCTGAAAGTAATGATTAGCCTTGAGAAAAGAAGACTGAAGTGAGATATGATAGCACTGTTCAAATACTTGAAAGGCTGTCATACAGAGACATTCAAACTCACCAGGACACATTATAATGGGACCAAGCTACAGGAAATTAGATTTTGGCTCAATATCAGGGGGGGGGGGAAACACATTCTAACTGTCAGAGAAGTATGACAATGGAACCAATTAACTAGGGAGGTGGTGAACACTCCAACACTGGATACATTGAAGAGAATGTTATTCAGCCATCGTTGAGATATACTTTAATTGGTATTTCATTAAGTACGGTGGTGTTCTCAAAAGTCTTATAGACCTCTTCCAAATCCATTTTTCCTATGATTCTATGATATCAATGCAGGTTTTACTATTAGCAGGAAATAGGAGTTTGGTTTTGCAGGTCTTGAATAAGCCCTTCTTTCCATGTGATGTGAATGTTGCTCATTGAATCACAAGGCTGATTCTTGCAAATGACAAAATATGCCATTGATCTTGATTCATCAAGGGTTTTTCTCTGCAAAACAGTAAACATGATCAGGAATTCAGTGTCACAAATTGTTCATATTATGGTTGAAATGGCCTTGCTTTACTGATAAGACAATGTAGCAATGTGGAATAATCTATGATTGTAAATATGTGATAGTTCTTCCACACAAACAAGTGATAGAGTGATACAGATAACTCATTATGTAGAAAGCCATTGCCTTACTGAATATGTGAACTGAATGGCAGAGAGAAGTAGTATGTTTAAATCTTTATTTATACTTCAGTGAGATGTATTCTCCATCATCTTTTGACTGAGTCTCATCTTTCTGTGGCTTCCACATGCTAGTTTTAGATAACACGTGAATGTAGTGATGTCACTGTTACTAATTTTTAAAAGGGAAACAAACTGCTCGTTGGAGTAATCCAGAGACCCAATGGTCATCAGCAGATACCAATACCCATAACACAATGAAGTCTTACCATTTTCTCCCCAGTAACATTATTAAGATTTTTTGGACTTTCTACATTTTGTGGGTGGGGCTCTATTTTCTTGAAAGCTTTGGGAGCAGCAGTTTTAATTAGACCTTGATATAAAGGGAACAGAATGGGGTGATCTGAAAATCACCTGCATGGCTGTTCTGCCATTTAAAAATTGATAAACAACCTATTGAGAAAGTATTTAACTAATTAACAAAACTGGTAAAGAAACAAGTAAGATAGACTTCTGTCATTTGAGGCTGAAGATAAAAAGGCCATACTTTCAATGCTTCCTTATGTAATTTCTTTGGAATATTAGCCGTGATAGTCTGTGGTTCAGGCATATCAGAAAACAAAACAAAATAAAATAAACAAAACAAAACAATTTTAAAAACACTGTAGCACTTTAAAGACTAACTGCTATATTTTTATTGTTAGCTTTCGTGGATCAAGTCCACTTCATCAGTTAGTCTTTAAAGTGCTACAGTGTTTTTTTTTGTTTGTTTTTTGTTTTGTTTCCTTATGTAAAGTCACCTAAGGCCAAGAAAACACAGCAGATAAGACCCACTTTTTACTAATGTGCTAATCTTTCACTTACATGGAGCATCATTATATTGCAGGGAGAAGTGTAAAAAATTGCTGTCAGCCAGAAATGGTGCAATCCATTCTTTTCTGCTGCACTGTGTCATCTCATTATATTAATATATAGATTAGGATTAATTTCCAGTTGAAATTAGGTATTAGAATTTTTGAACCAATACCCAATATCAAGGACTTCAAAACCAGAGCCCTAATTTCAAAAAGAAATCGAGAAGGTAGTTATGTAATCTCCACTTGAAATATCTTATTACATAATTCCAAAAAGGCTACTGAAAAAAATAATCTTCTAATTTGGGGAGGAAGAGTTGATCATTTTCATTTTCTGAATAGTTTCCATACTGAGTATGAAGAAACATTGTAATTTCTTCATTAATAAACAGAAAACATGTTTTCTTTCATTTCATTTTATTATTTGTTTGTTGCATTTTTCAAAATTCTTTGTATGCTGCTCAGAGTGGGAAACATTCCCAATGGCTGGTATAAGTACATTTGCATGAGTCAAATTCAATAGCTATTATTCAGAAAGTGGGGTATGTTGCACCGGGCTGGCCTACAGATGTTTTTGATGAGGAATAATTCAGAATAAAAGAGGCTGCAACTACAACTCAAGATTTACATGGTTGAACACACAGTTTAAAAGCAAAGCATTAAAGAGTTGAGGATTCTGGGTAACCAAGGTTGTGAGCAACATGAAGTGATGCACTGTACTCAGTAGGCCTGAACAAGAAGATCTTATGAAAAATCAAGCCTGAACTATTCTCTGGAGGTAAAAATGATGAAAATGAGGTTGTGGTACTTAGGGCACATCACAGGAAGGCAAGATGTTCTGGAAAAGACAATAATGTTGGAGGGAAGTAAGATAAAGGCGAGAGGTCTGTTCTACCTCTATACTTTTATAGAATTCTGTCACAAAAGTGATGTCTACAATGTTTTTATGAAAGCAGGCCAGAAATACATATTCTCAGCAGAAAACATTTAAAAAAATTCTCACCTGTGGGAATCATAGAATTGAGGATTGATGTCCTTATGCATATCTGCATACTTTTTGAGTTTTGATTAATTCCACTTTGTCCTTTTGCTACTAGCAAAATTTTTCCAGCTTGTTTGGATGACTTGTAAATTTTCTTGTGAGATTTGTGGGGATATCTGGGTTTCTTTAAATTTATTTAGTAAACCAAAAAGAGTTTTAAGAGTAAAGCTCCTTAGAAAGGGGATTGCAGACTTATTGATGAGAAACACTTTGTCTCTAAGCCTCACATTCTCTTCAGTTCCAGTAGAGTTCACTGATAATATCCAAAAATATATTTCTGGATTATCTCTACTCATCATTTAATGTAAAGGTAACCTATGTCTCACTTATATAATCCTACCTGGAGATTCTGAATCTATTATGACTCATTCCACTGAATGGAAAATATTTAAAACAAAGGTGATGCTCAAGTCTGAGAATCTATAGATCCAGTTTTTCACCATTTAGTTTAAAATAAAACTATTCCTATTCCTGAAAAAAGTAGAGTGCATAACACTATTGTTGTGAAATGAAGCAGACATAAAAATCTGTGAACCAATTTTGTGGAAGCATGACAGAGGGCTTATATAAAAACAGGGGTCATGTGCATTTGTATGAGAGAGAAAGAGTTATATAATCTTGAATAGCAACAGAACAAGCAGCTGTCACCAGCATGTAAGTTTAGCAAAGAGCAGGGAGGGACATGTACATTCTGCATAATTTTGAGGATACTCATGAGGTTGTTGAGAGTGTTGCTTAGGCCTATCTTATTTAAATGTTAGGAAACTATCTTTCTTGGCAGAAATAATCTTTCTTGGAATGGTTAGCATGCTATAGTGTTTGGTATGTTAGACTATGATGTGGACTCTTCTGCCATGATGCTTACTGGCTAACTTTCCATTTGTTCCTCTCCCTCAACCCAACTAACCTCACAAAATAGTGGTAAAGGTAAAGTAGATGCAACAAGAGTTAGGTCTACTTGAACTCATTAGAAGGGAGGCAAACTGTGAATTAACAAATGCATAGTAAATGATACGCAAAAGTCCTTTTAGACCAGAGCCAGTAGGAAGAAAATTATTGGAAGTGGTAAAGACATTTGGTACATGATCACCAACAATTTAGCATCTTCTTAAAACCTCAAAAACTGACATTAATCTTCAGTGAAAGGAAATTTACCTCATTAATCCAATTTTAGGGTCAAATGAAGTCCAGGAAAGACATAAAAATAAAATCACTGATTATACCCGTTAAATACAAAAATATTTTCAAGCTGTTGTTACTCTCTTTATTCTTTTGACCAGGCATTTATGAACCCCTTTTTGGTGGGAATGGTAGAAAAAACAAGAGAGAATGAGGGTGTGCCAGTTGCCTTGAGACTAGTTATTTGAGCTATTTGAAGGGTGCTGATTATTATCTCCCTACTGATTTAATTGTGAGGGGAAGTTTCTACAGCTAAAAGAAAGTGAATGATCTATTTGATAATTTTGTTTAGGTCAATAACTACACAGATTTTCAACTTGACAGCACATAAAATAACAATAATTACATCAGTTACTTAAATGTAAATGCAGTACTCACGAATTGTGGGTTACTCATGATACTAACAGTGGTTTATGTTGTTGAAGCAGCCTATATGATGTTATAACATAGTGCAGTTTTATGATCTAGGGTAGGCAGATAAAATTGTTACATGACTCAAATTGTTGCTATGATTTTCTATCATTCCTTCATTACTTACAATGATACATTTTAAAAGGCAATGTCCAGTTTATATTCTTAAAATAAAGAATGGTCTCAAGCTTTTGGCAAAGATTGCTGCATCTTAAGGGTGCAAACCTTCCCATGCAAGAGTATGCAGCAACCAACTCCTTCTCCTCAGCACCAGGAGAGCATATTACTTTGTGATTAATCAAACAGAAAAAAAGTTACAGACCACCTCCTCTTCTTCCTCTTCTTCCTCTTCCTCCCTTTTCTTCAGTATAATGCAGTGGTCTTCCATTTGCCTTCCATTTTGCAGTGTCACACTCATATCACTGATCCAGTTTCACAAGTAACTTTCTGGTCCTTAGCTCTTTGAGCACACAAAGTCCTCATCTGCCCCAGGCCAGTATTGATGAAGCTTCTGTCCTCCATCAAGATGGATTCAAGTGGGACTTAATCCAATTGAAGAACATCAACTTCCCCTGTGGACTTTCGCCACCCAAGGCTGTTAGTTCTCAGGTTTTTCAGGTTAGTTAACCACAGCCTGATGGTCAGTGTTGAGTCACTGTCTGTATGGTCTACTCTATTACCATAGCAGACTAACCTGTCCAGAATAAAAATAACAAATAACAACCCTTATAGGATGTAAAATGTCAGCTGCTGCTTTCTTGTGTGGAATTTTAAAGATTAAAATCAGTGTAACTACCTGTTTGCCTCTACTTTTAATAACCAGGTAGTCTTTCAGTGAATTTCATAAAGGGAAAAGTCACTAACCTTGGACAGAGACTATTTACACAAATTACGGAGATAAATTATTTGTTTCAGTCTTGCCTGGTTAGGAATCTTGTGAGGCTTGAAAATTGTTGAGTGCATCTTATCAGGTTGCAGCAAGCTAAATAGATCAAAACAAAGGCTAGCAGACTGTTTGGATCAAATTGCTTGTGCAATGACCCTAGACTGAAAAGTGTAGCTTTCATGGAGCTCACCAAAGGAGGTATCCAGAATATTCTTCCACAAGCATATATTGACTATTCTGAATGGAGATAGGTGCAGAAACAATGCTTGTATAAATAGGAGATTCTCTATTACTATGCTGACAGCATTGGCTACTCTGCTAATGTAGAACACAATTCCAGCAGAAGAATCTAGTGAGTGTTTGTGTCCTGATGTGCCAATCAAACAGAGACATTTCTCAGATAATTCTCTGATCAGTGGTATATTAATGGTGATCCTTTAAATGTCTTGTCTTTCCCCACTAAAACAACCAGAACTGTATAAATTATTCTACATTCTTTGAGGGGGCTTTATCATCTCATGAACAACTTCTTCTGTGTTACACTACTTGTTATCAGTCATATGGTTTCCATACAGCACAAAGCAATATGAAGACTTCTGATAAACATTTCACCGGACACGCTCTTCCAAGCCCTTGCCACCGGCCGGGGTTGGAGGGGCCCCCGACTGCCCATACCATTGGCCGGGGATGGAAGGCAGCTGTGGATGCTGTCATCACCCTCCTGGGCTCACCTGACCGGATGGTTGAGGGGACGTTGGGGCTATCGGGGTTCTCTTATATTTTGTATCCCCTCCCCTGACTGGGAGGGGATAAAAGAACGTTTGGGCCTTGCGGTGGGCTGAGGAGCGCTGTTGTGCCACCACAGCTGCCTGAGGCCCCACCCTCTCCTGGCTGAGGAAGGGACAGAGAGCTACCCTATTGTATTGTATTGCATTTTTCCCATTTCCTCCCTTATTTTAGATATATTGATTTTATCAACTGTATTGTGTTATGATGTTATATTTATATTTTATATTGTAATATTGTTGTTTTATGGAATGTTATATTTGTGGATTCTGTGAGCCGTCCTAAGTCAGTTTTACTGAGTAGGGCACAATACAAATCAAATAAATGAAATGAAATGAAATTTCCCATTTTGTAGTGGTATTTCAGTATCAAACTCATTCATCAAACCGATGGTTTTCACCCTAAAGTAGGCAAAGGATATTGGATATTGCACACCTTAATATAAAAACACATCCTGTTATAAATGTATATTTGAATTCACCTAGGCTGACCAGTTTAAAAAAAAACTGCAAATCTTGACAACATACTTTGTGGAGGGTTTGTTCTAAAGAGAATGGCAAATCTCTTGACAATGTTGCAATGATATCTGGTTACTTGCTAAAGTAAAAATGTAGTTTACATGTAAGCATTGCTAAAATTGTTCAACACAAATTCTCCAAATGCTTATGAAGACACCTCCATGTTATTATAGTTGCAATGAATGTTTCAAATGGAGAAAAATGATTTAAAATTTAAGGTTCATACAAAGGCCACTATATACCTGTGGAACAATATTCACCCCTGAAACAGTTTTAGTGATACAGTAAAAAATGTGCATAATTTGTCTGCTATGGAAACAGATGAAACATAGTAGTTCATCTATTTCACTTCTGGTCTAAATATCAGTAGACTTTAAAAATAATTTGAAAGTTAAACAACATAAATGGGGCACTTTGCTTGCGGCACCATATCTACATGACATGTCAATATTAACCAAGTAACAATTTCCTAGAAAGTAATATTCTTTTTCAAACTGTCTTTCATCTTTCACCTTGCTACACAGGAGGATATCTGCCAATAATTTCAAAAGATCATTTTTATATCCCAATAAAAGCAATTCACCAGCATGTCCATGATGAGAAAACGTAGCAATTATTTGCATTTTTGCAGAGGAGGAATAAAACAATAGAGATATTGAGACCTCTCTATAACCTCAGAAAATATATTTACAAAGAAACCACCAGTACCTCAAAACACCTTTGTCCAGGGCCATATTCTTTATGTTCCTTGGATCCTGTTTTCTTGATAATCTCCAGTGGACTAATGATCTAAAGAGGGACAGAGGAACAAACAAAGAGAGTGATCCTAGACATCAGGCAAGTGACATATTCAGTGGGAAGAAGAGGAAGCTGGGAGATGGTGAAAAATCAGAAATGATGATTGGAACAGATAAGCAAGGAGTGGAGTTGCTAGAGCTTGGAAGTAACTAGTTGCAGTAAAGAATTACTTGAAGTTAATTCTTTTTCATAATTGGTAAGACTTGGCATATGTACCAACTTTGTACATTTCAGAGGCTGCTACAGAACAGTGTGTTGGGCCAAGAGGCATTGCTGGGGTAGAGCAGCATCTCTATGGCTTCCTCATGTTAAATCAGGCATCCACATATTCTCCATTAAAAATGGAAAAACAGATTTTTTTTTTTGTCTTTTGTTCAAGAGTAGTCTCATTTTGGCACTTTATTCTTTTACTTTAATCTGAAGGAATTTCAACTCATTGGTGATTTTTGCTGTTAAGATGGCGTCATTTACATTGTCTTATATTTATTGATGTTTCTTCTACCAATTTTCATGCCATCTTCATATGAATCTAGTCCGGCTTTCCAAATGACAAATTCTCCATATAAATTGACTAGATCAAGGGGATAAAATGTGCCCTGGTGTGACACCTCTGTCTGTAGGAAACCATTCTGTCTCCCCATATTCGGTCCTAATACAATGCAGGCTAAACATCAGGGCAAACAAGTGCTGAGGAATACACCTTTCTTTTAGAAAAAACCAGTAATATCATGATCCAGAAAGTTAAAGGTTTACCATAGTCTGTAAAGCATAAACTGATATTCTGAAATTGTTTGGTGTGGTCAAACAGTGAGCAGAGATTTGCAATATGATCTCAATATATATAAATGTGCTGTTTCCATTTGGAATGGCATTGGTTACCTTTGTTAATGAGGGAGATTGATGAATGTTCAATGCAGCCATAAGATACAAATACTGGCTCAAAATATATTTATATTCTTACTTGACCCATCAATATAACTAGGACCTAAGTTAGTTATGACTAAAGGTTTGTGATGGCCCCTTAATTTAATCTGTGGCCTGATTCACCCTGTGACTTTAGGGACATGCATCCTAATCCTTTACCTTGGTCTGTATTAGTATTTGTGCATAACCAAAACTTTGACAATACCACAACTGTACTGATATGAGAAAATAAATGGTGTGGGTGCTTTAGAAATTATCTATCATGGTGGGGCAGAATAGTGATATGTAAAATGAAAGTGTTATCAATACAGTCAAACCTCGCATAAAGAGTGCCTCGCTTAAAGAGTAACTCGCTTAAAGAGCAGAATTTTCTCTGAATGTTCACTTCGCTTAACAAATAAAACCAACCAAAAACTCGCTTAACAAATAAATCGGGGTTCACAATCCCCCACCCCCACAATTGGTCACTTACAATGGTGTTTCGCTTAAAGAGCAAACTCACTTAAAGAGCAATCCTGTGGAACGCATTATGCTCTTTAAGCGAGGTACAACTGTACTTAACTTTTTGTATGGAATGCTCTGAATAAAGATGGCAGAGACAGAAATAAAAAGTTGGTAGAATATGATAGATAGGTGTTATAATGGAAATAAAAAGAATAAACAAAAAGTTATAGTATGTTCCCTAAAAAGAAGAGGAATTGGGAATCCCAAATTTAAGAAGTTACTATATGGCTACTCAGATTAAAGGGATACTTAAGATTACAGTGATACCTCACTTAAAGAGCATAATGACTTACATGAGATTGCTCTTTAAGTAAGTTTGCTCTTTAAACGAGTTTGCTCTTTAAGCGAAACACTTGGAAAAAGCGCCACGGCTGCCATTGTAAGTGACCGATTGTGACTTCTGATGGGGGGGGGGGATTGCAAAACTTGATTTAGTTGTTAAACAAGTTTTTGGCTCTTTAAGTGAGTTAGTCTCTAAGTGAGGCACTCTTTATGCAAGGTTTTACTGTATAGCCAAAAAGGAATTGATATGAAGAGATATAGAATGTATGTTAAGGAAAAAGCTAAAAAAAATATCAAACCCCATTTTTAAAAATACTTGAGAAATATGGCAGTTGGTAAGAAAATGTTTGATCTAGACATTTTCCTGGTAATATATTCAAGTGGTTTAAAGAATTACCTGATCAATCTAAAAAGGCATGAATTAAAAGAATTGGGAGGAGGGGTATGGGGGTTATAAAAGATTGGATGGAAAAGGCTTGAAATAGAGAAGAAAGGGAAAGAACATATTTAGTAATAAAGTTGGATCAGACAATAAATTACAGATGGAAAAGTAGAATGACTGGATAAAAAATATGGACCTTGTAGGGAATTAACAAAATTTAATGAACTGATAAGTCAAGTAGAAGAAAACAATTCTAATAAAGGGATTAGTTGGTAAGATGTATACAGTAATACCCCAGATAACGATTGCACCGGATAACGCTAAAACCGCATAACGATGACAAATTTGGGGGGAAGATTTGCACCAGAGAACGTTCTTTTTAGCGTTATCCAATGCATCATAATAAAGAAGTAAAGGAGGCCAAAGCTCCTCTTCCTGCCACTTCCCCCCTCCTCCCCCCCACCCCCAGCAATGGGGTGCCGTACTACCAAGAGAATCCAGCCCAGCCCTGGCCCTGCTTATTATTATTATTATTATTATTATTATTATTATTATTATTATTATTATTATTATTATTATTATTATTATTATTATTATTATTTCGATTTATATGCCGCCCTACTTGGCGAAAACCAACTCAGGGCTTACCTTCAAGCCACCACAGCTGCTGCTCCCACCAGGTTCCCCAGGCACCCCTTTGCACTGGAACTCATGGCTGGCCCAGGCAAGGGTAGTGTGCACGATCAAGCTGGCCTCACCCATGTGGAGTCAGCCTAGCTGCTCTTTGCTCCGACTGAGCCAGGCTTGACCAGCCGATTGCAGAGCACAGAGCTATGCCTCATGGCAGGCAAAGGAAGCCGAGCGCCGATGCAAGAGATCAGAAAATGGAGAGGAATGGTTGCCAAGGCATGCATCGGATAAGTCTGAAAATCGCATAACGTTAAGACTTGTGGAACCAAGTCTTAACGTTATCTGATGTACTGTACATTCTTAATGAAGAGTGCATAAGTGCACAAATTATTTAGAGAGATATGGAAGTCTGATTTGAAGGTAAAAATTAAAGGGATAGAATGGGATAAAATATGGAAACAAAGGATTATTAAAAACATGTCAGTGAGTATTAAGGAGCATTGTTACAAATTATTATAGTGCCGATGGTACTTCACACCAGTTGGATTATAAAAAGGAATTTTGGAGATGTAAGGAAATGATTTGGACATATTTTGATTTATGTTGAGAGTGTAAGGTTGTGAATAAGATTTGGGTAAAAGTGTTTGAGGAAATAAATTATTAACCAAGCCATCAGTCATGGGCACCCTCAAGAAATGTAGTGGTGATTCTATAATTGCCAACTAACTGAATTAATATTAAACCATTTGCCTTCTTCCTGTGTAACAAAGCAACAAAATTTTAATCAATGTAATTTTAATTGTAATATTTATAATCACACAAATGTAGATTCAATATCTATTAGGCTTCAATTCTACTCTACCCTGTGTGTGTTTCAGGTTCTTTGTTTCACCAGTAGTTCACTATGGAGATGCAAAAAGAGCTCTGATTCTGTTAGTATTTTGATATTAAACTAGATATAGTGAAGAGATCTAGTAGTGACTAAGTTTAGTCTGACTGATTCATTGGGTGTGACTTAGCTTTAGTTCTAGTTTAGCTCCATGCTGCACCTTGTCAAATCAATTGTTCTAACAAGAGACAGGAGTATTTTCCCCACCTTCTGGGATCATCCAAGTCTGTATTTTTTTCACCTCTATAGAAGAACCAGACATCTGTGATTTTAATGGCCATATGGCCTCTGGTGTCTTAGTTCCACCCTTAGTGCCATACTTCTCCTTCTGAATTTGAGTTATGTTTTCCCTCTAATTATAAATAATTAAAATGCCAATGGAGGATGACAAGAACAACAATCAAAAAAGAGGTGAATACCATATGAATCTACTTTGACATATATTCTGTCATCAGGGGATTTGGGTAACCTTCCTCAAAAGAAGGGTTGAGAGACAGAATGAATATTTTAAAGTTCTTTTATTTCCTTGGGCAACATAACAGATCAAAGCAATGCTAGTTTTCTCTCCCTTTTTTGAGACAGCCTTCCATTACAGTTCTAAAGGAATCAAGCTGGATTTAAAAGTTTGTGATAGCTCCAATAGCCATGAAATGGCCACATCTTTTTTAACAGACTCATTTAATGCATTGTTCTTGTTGAAAATAAACACTTGATAATTGTCACCATCTCTTTCTGTCAGTCTTCCTCTGCTTCATGTAATTTCTATTCCCTCCTCTTGCAATTCAACTATGGATGCAAAATTTCCCTTTTCAAATATCATGAGGAAACTCTTCTACCTTTTAGTGAAACACACATTTCCTCAGAAATTCATATGACAGGGTAGAATTCATCAGTTAATTTTACAAGTAATTTATTACAGCCAGTAGTTCTAATTCTTTTGTAACTAGTTATAGTTTCCATATTTCTCAGTTCAGTTAACATAATGGATTTTATTTTAAATACAACAATTGAAAGCATATTGATACAACAATCAGGTATAACTTGGTATTCTCAGAGCTATGAAATAGCTTTTTTTTTAAATTCAGGCAGTGTAAATAGTTGAGTATTTTCTTTCCATTCATTATGAGAAATTTAGCAAATTTCACAAATGTTTTCATAATCAGACTGGAAAGACCTTAGAGTGTCAAAATTTAGATATCAGAGAAAGCAAAAGGATAGATTTTTCCATCCTTATTATGTTTCCCCTACACATTTTGCATTGTTTACTCAGAAAGTAGAGCACATTTTTAAAGATAAAATCCTCTGCAAGTCTAACATAAACCATCTGCATTCCACTATTATGAATTCATCTCATGTTCTAAGATGAATGCAACAGAAAATGACCCCAGTCAACCTGCCTTACATCAGCTCAAGTTATAGGTCCATCTGGACCGGTATTATCTTTTTTGGCTGGTAGTGTCTATCAGAATTTCAAAGGACTTTAATTTCTCATCCTTGTGTATATGTGCAGTTAATGAAATACAGATCTTCCTAGAGCTTATAAAACTCACTTTTCAGAATTAACAGCCATTAATTAATTAAATCAAAATTAACAGAATTGTCTGTGGTTTCCCTCATCACCACAATTTAATTTTGCTGAACTCCCTAAACCAGAGATTCTCAACCTGTGGCCCTGAAGCCATTTCATTTGGCCCCCCACCGCCTCCAGCACACTCAGAAGTGCTATGTGGTAGAGGAAGGACAAAATGGCTGTACTGCCCCCAAAGTTTGAGGGTGCATGACCCGGCCCCCAGTTTAAAAAAGTTGAGAACTCCTGCCCTAAATACTTGTTTCATAGGAACACTATTCCAAACTTCCTGTGACATTTTTTTCAATGTGTGAATTTTTGCACTCGGACAATACAATAGTGACAAATATAAAATGGGACATGGGTAGTCCTTCAGATGCTGGGGCCATACAACACCCATCAACCCCAGCTACCACAACCAATGGGCAAGGGCAATGGCTGGACTCCAGCAATTGTTGACAAGCATTTGATTTCAGAAATAGACTTTACCACTGGTTTTACTTAGCCTCTGCAAAAAAGTTCCTGCAACAAAGTGAGGAATGAAAAAAAATGCTTTTGGCTGTAATCTCATACACATGAGGCTTAAAGCTCAATTAAGTCAATGAGACATGGAAATCTAAATATACAATGGATTGCAGCCTGATGTCACCCTTGATCTTTATTAACCTTATGCAGAATGAGGACTATAATATGAATAACAAGCTGGAGATAATGATTATCATGGCTCTACTCTGCTATAATCAGTGTTATAACTTGATTCATAGAATATAAGATAATAATGTGTATTTTCAAATGATACACAGTAGCTTGCTTTATGTTTCTTCTCACATCATTAGCTGGGGCAATGAGAGCATCAAACATTGTTCTCTGCTATCCATCTGAGTTGATGATACGTGCACATATATCTATCTGGATTTGATTGAATGGCACATGCTAATGCACTATTAGCATTCACTCTGTTCATACTCTAATTGGCTTTCAAATCTGAAGGCTTTTCGAGAGTAGCGTTTTATTGAGATGAACCATAGTGCTTTGCAAGAAAAAGTCAGGGCTTAATTAAATGTAGGTTTCTAAACCTCCTTGCCATTCCACAATAATCAATACTGGGTTCCAATTTAAGAATTACAATTCAGCTCTACCCATTCTGAGGAATCTGTCTGCTCTGCTTCTGGGAGTCCATGGCAGAAGAACCAATTGAGAAGAGTAAAAAAATCTGGAAGGGGTTAATCATAGATGACTTGTGGCAGTGGTAGGGAACCCCCACCCCAAATAAAAACTAGGATCAGGCACCTCCTACACTCACTTAAGAACAAACTGTTTATTCAAAATTCAACTACAGTAAAACCCTGTATAATGATTGCATTGCACAGTGATGAAATCGTACAATGATTGCCTTTTTTAAAAAAAAATGTATCATACTGGGCTGCTTTTGCACTTTATTGGTTCTTTGCAACAAATAATATATTTCTTCTGTGAGCAATTGTTGTGCAGATTGCCACATTGATTTACACAAACTATGAAAAGTGCTGCTTTGTTGCAAGCACTTTTTAATAAGTTGAAACACTGAACAGGATACAGTGGTATCTCAATTTACAAATTTAATGCATTCTCCAGGACATTTCATATTGCAAATATATCTATCTATCTATCTCTATCTCTATCTCTATCTCTATCTCTATCTCTATCTCTATCTCTATCTCTATCTCTATCTCTATCTCTATCTCTATCTCTATCTCCATCTCTATCTCTATCTCTATCTATCTATCTATCTATCTATCTATCTATATATAAACCACAATGCCCATAGAAGTGCATTTTGCAGTTTCCCATAGGAATGCATTGAAAACAAAAATTTGTAAACTGAAACAGGATTTCCCATAGGAATGCAATGAAAACCAATTAATCCGTTCCAGGGAAAAATTGTAAATGGAGGCATTATGTTCTATGGATTTTCATGTGTGAACTGAAAATTACATTAACTGAGGTGTTCGCAAAGCAAGGCATTCACAAAGTAAGGTACCACTGTATATGTATGTATGTATGTATGTATGTATGTATGTATGTATGTATGTATGTATGTATGTATGTATGTATGTATGTATGCATGCATGTATGTATGTATGTATGTATGTATTTGTTCATCAAGAGATTTCTACTGTGTAGAAAGATGTTTTGCTCATATTTCAAAAGCACAGGCAGTGGTGGGACAAGACATTTCTACAGGTATAGTAGTGTCCTCGGACCTACAGCATCCCAAGTTGCCTGGTTCAACATTGTGTCTTTAAGCATGCCCTACAAAGTTCTCAGTGAGCTGCACACACTTAGCTCATCAGTAGCCATCTGGAATAATTAATTGATGCTTTGCCCCTGCAGCTGTACATTTCATTAGCCCATCACTGGTCATAAAGCTTGGGAACATAGAAAATGGTCATCATGAGCTGCATCTCTTCCTTGTTTAGTCTGGGACTTCCCGCTTGTCATGAGACCTTATAAGTGTTGTCCGCCTACTCTATCAAGCCAAAGACACAGATGTTCATAGTCATCATGTCTCCTTTCTGTTCTCTTGCCAAAGAAACTCTCTATATGGCTCTATTATATCTTACTCACTGACAAGGTTGATGAGAAAACAGCCTTTTCTAGTCAGCAAAAACTTTCCAAATGCATTAATTGCTATACAAACATATCCTAATACTTTAATATACAGTAATACCCCGGAAAACGATTGCATCAGATAACGCTAGAATCAGATAACGATGCAAGTTTTTTGGAAAAAACTTGCCCCCGATAACGATTCTGGATAATGATTCTTAGCGTTATCCAATGCAATGGTCTGTGGGTGTGGGGTGGTTTGGGTAGAACAACCCAATCCACCGCCCAAGCAGCGGTCTCTGCGACTGCAGTAGGGTCGGGGGAAAAAGACGCGATCGCGAACAGGGAGAGAGAGCTGCTTTTTTCTTTCTTTCCCTCCCTATATTTAAACTACAGGGAGGGGAAAAGAGAGAGATATGATTGGTTCTCAAGGAACCAATCACATATCTCTCTTTTCCCCTTCCCTGTAGTTTAAATGCAGGGAGGGAAAGAGAAAAGGAATCTCTGCGACTGCAGTAGGTCGGGGGAAAGGCGCTTTCTCCAACCCTACTGCAGTCGCAGAGACCGCTGTGCGTGGGGGGTGGCTTTAAAGGTAGGGAGGTCTCTTTCTTTCCCTGCCTGCCTTTAAAGCGGTTTGTCCCTGAAGTCAGGGCTTTTTTTTTAGCGTTGTTCGATGCTTGCATTGGACAATGCTAAAAATCAGATAACGTCATGACTTGTGGAACCAAGTCATAATGTTATCCGGGGTATTACTGTACTGTCATAAGATTTTAACCATTCTAGAGCTGTAGATGAGGGAAATGGGTAGTGCTGTATCACCTTAACTCCTTGGATGTACCATAGTTTTTCAAAGCCTATGTCCCAGGCAATATAACTGTATCTAGTGTCTTTTCTCCTTGTAAAATTAAGCATATGCATTCAGCAAGCACAGTAGAAATATCTTGGTGAACAAAATAAATAAATAAATACAAATACAGTGGTGCCTTGGTTTACGAAGATGCAGCCCTGCTTTCCATCCCACCAGCAGAGTAGAACAATTTTGGTGTGAACATGAGAGAGGCACTTCTTGGTGGCCAATCTCCATGTAAAGAATTCTATGCCAAGGAATGTTACATGTGCTCCCTGCCTATATTCCTATAAGCAGAAAGCAAGAACATGTTTATCTAGACATGCTTTTTGTTTGTATGCTTCAGAGTTATTTAAGGAGGTGGACTGGTTGGATGTGAGCTTTGTCTCTCACTGTTGCACTTTTGGTTGCTCCCATCTCTGTCCCAGCTCTTGCCAGCCTAACAGAAAACAAGGAATTGCAAGTAGATAAATAGGGACCACTTTGGCTAGAAGGTAAACAGTGTTCTGTGCACTCCGGTGTTGAGACATGCCTGCCACATGTCCGCAGAAACATCTGCAGTTGCAGACAGCACTGGCTCTTTGGCTATAAACAGGGATGAGCACTGAACCCTAGAGTTGGATACATCTGGCTTTCAAGCAAGGGCAGCCTTTACCTAGTTTCTTTTCATATTTTAATTGTATTTCATGCATTTTTTTAAAAATCAAAATTTCATTTACCATCTGTGTTTACTATTATTACAATTTACCTTTGGTGGAAATACAAAATATAATTTAAGCAAATACATCATTTTTCTTTTTAAAGCATGCACATTCTTTTCTCTATATGACATTTGTTGGCAAATCATTCACCAATTTGTCACTAAAAGTTAATCTTGGATGGTGACAATGGTGTCCATTGTTTCTACAAAATCATTCCATAAGAAGGTATTGTTCACAATGGCTCTGCCCATCCATAAGGTTTTAAGTGTTCTCAGAGATCAGCACATTTCTTACTCATGCAGTTTCTCACTGCTGTCTTTTGTATTGTCTTAAGGGTTTTTTTAAAAAACTTATTATGTGATTATCTGCTTCATATGTTGAAATTATTTGCCTGGCATTCCTTGACCACAGGCAGTAAAATGCCTTGAGGCCATCTTGGTTTAAAGGTTTGAAGATGGAGATGATGGAGGTTAAGGGGAAGAATCTTATATTTTCTTTTGGCTTAAATCAAATTTAAGCCAAAAGGAAAAAGAGAGAGAAAAAACAGTATTCTAACAGAAATGAAATATTCTATAGCCACTACACATCTGGGATCCCTTTGGCTGGGGCTGTGTTATTATGTCAGCAGGTATTGCTGTTCATAGTTAAGGTTTTCTTCTTTCTGTGCAAGTATTGTACAGGGAAGTTGTGAAAAAAATTCCAAAGATCCCTCCTGCTTTAGAAATGAACACTTGCTGACAATGCTGGGGAATATGCCTTAAATTCTTATTGGATAGCAGATGGCAAACCAGCATGAGTGCAGGTTTAAAATCACATTCATTTCATGTAGAGGTCTCCATCTGAGTTGTTGCTTTAATACTAACAGAGCTGAGCAAAAGCAAACCTTTGAGATTAGGCAGCCAGAATGGGATGTGGGAGGATGGTGAAGCAGTGGGATACAACCCATGAGTATGATGGTGCACTTTTTAGGAAAATGGAAATGGCTGCTTTGCAATGAACAAAAGGATCAAAATTAGTTTTGTAATTCAGTCTGAAAGTTGTTGGCCTCCATATTGCTACCATCTTTTTTAAAAATGACTTGTTGGTTGTATAACATGGAACCAGGTCTATCAGAAACAAAACTGCAGGATATTTGGAATAGAAGAGACAAAGACTTCATCAGTGGCTGCTTTCATATTTGTCCTGAATTAACTTCAGTCTGCAGAGGAGTTTGAAGCTAGGGTACAAGAAATACAATATGTGAGCTGTTGCTATTGCCATTCAAAACATGTGTGTATGATACAACAATAACAAGGGAATCCCAGAATCACTAACATTATCCATGGGCCCAGACAATATACAGATTTTTCTTCTCCTCCTCCATATCCAGGACTGACTGAGGCTTGTTCTCCTCTCAAGAAGAAGATAGGTAGAACAAGCCCTATATGGTAGTGGACCAGGTTAATTAAGTGACTGCATCACCCTGAGGATATCAGCCTGTCCCACTAGACTGTACAAGAGGGGCTCTCTAAGGGTATCACCTGCTAGAGAGGCTCACCTCTCTAGCACCAGATGTACAGTACTGCTCTGTTGCACAATATCATCATCAAATATCAGCACGTCATGTTAAAGAAATGTCTGTCTCCAATATGAGCCATGGATCTAGAATAGATTTTCCAAGAGTTTTGTACTTATTTGATCCAAAATAAGTCTCTCTCCATTTAGCCAGTGTTGTTCTGCCCTAGTGCTAATGTCCTGGCCT
Source organism: Furcifer pardalis (assembly GCA_030440675.1). NCBI lineage: Eukaryota > Metazoa > Chordata > Lepidosauria > Squamata > Chamaeleonidae > Furcifer > Furcifer pardalis. The sequence continues at coordinate 129,502,038 of CP126891.1, forward strand.
AAACTATAGACACTGGGTTGGCAAAAGTGATGAGAGAAAATCGACAGTAAAATTTTGATTTATGATGCATTGGAATGTTTTTTCATCTCTCTGAATAAAATACAAAATTTAAATCTAAATATAGTAAATCACCGGATAACGCTAAAACTTGGTTCCACAAGTCTTGGTGTTATCCGATTTTTAGTGTTATCCATTCCATGTTAAAATCCTATGGGATGGATTGGATAGCGTTAAAGCTCCATAGAGATACATTGTAACCACACAGGCTTTAGTGGTTATTATCTGATCCATCCCACAGGACCTTAACGATATTCAATCCAATTCTCCTCCCCAGATTACTTAACGTTATGTGATTTTAGCGTTATCCGATCCAATCGTTATCCGGTGTTTTACTGTAAAGCTAAATCACTCCCACTAGCCAAATCTCTTGCCAGCTCCCATTGCTGGGCTGGTGCAAAAAACAAAGATGCAGTGATATGAATTTGCAAGCTTATACTGTATTAAGAATTCTTCTTAAATCATATATAGCTATGAGATTTGCTTTTTCTTTTTAAAACACAATTTTAAAATATACCATGTCTCTGCTCAAAAATACCCATATATATGTGAATATAAGCCAACTCAAATATAAGCTGAGGTACCTAATTTTGACCTGAAAACCCAAGAAAATAGATTGACCCAAATATAAGCCGAGAGTGGGAAATGCAGCAGCTGCTACTTAGTTTCAGTAATAAAAAATACAAGAAAATATGGTATAATTAATTAAATTATTGGCACATCTCAGTCTGATGCAGTCTTGGGTTCCTCATTTTTGGGACTAAAAAACTAGGCTTACACTAGAGTATATATAGTATATAAATAGACTAAGGTTTTGATTGCCATGCAAAAAGGTGCATGCCTAACATGTGAAAAGGGTCACTTTAAAAGGAGCCATTTCCCTTACAATATCTTCTCTGGCTGGCTGAGAATCACTCCAGCCTGGCTTCATGAGGATTATGCCATCTGGAATTCATGACTTGTACACATTTTGTTGTACTAGCAAACATTCCTCACGCACATCAATTGTTGCGTTACTCCCTGGTTCAAGATAAGCCTCTGCGTTTACCTTTGGTGATGTCTAATTATGCTTAAGATTTGGCAAACAGAACCTTGTGAAACAGGGCAATCCTGAAATTCTGATCACAACTCTTCAAAATCTTAAGACATTCCAACTGAGAATACTTCTTCCTCCATCCACTTCCAGGTATCATTTTAGCCACGGATTTACATAACAATTTAAACAAGGTTTCCGTGACATGAAATGAAAAACAATTCTTGTGAGGATCAAATAATGGAGACTCTATTGCAATTTATATTATACAGTTAATTGGACAACAGCTAATTAAGTTTCTCTGACTGCAGTAACCAGGGATAACTTGCAAGATACATGGCTTTCTATAATTATTATTTTAGAATTGGAAACACTATATATGATAAAAGTTTAAAAAAAAACCCTCCTCAACAGCTTTTCTTGCCATTTTGCATGCAGTTTAAGAAAAGGGTAAGTGAGTACAATTCATGGAATTGCTCGGGGAGTGGGAAGAAATCTCCAATAATGTATCAGACTAAGCTTTACCAGTAGCAATAACCCAGACTCCAGACCACTCCTGCCATAAGAAAGGGTAATGTGGTCACCTCAGGAAATTGATTATGAGTGTCATAGCATAGTAGCATATTGTTGGGTCATTTATTCTTGCTGAATTTTTTTTATTCATTGCCAAGTAGAAGCCTTATGGGATTGGTTTACCTCAGTTGTCAAAACAAATTGGTTAGCATGGGGTACTCTATACATCCTGATCTGGCTGAACGGTGCAATTTGTTTTTCTCCACAGGCAGATTTCTTGCTCTTCAGCCAAGACAAAATGGCTTCAGCCAGCCTTGACAGCTTTCTTCTTTTTATTTTTTTATTTTTTTGTTTTGCTTGCTGCCACTACAACTGGCAGCGATTGCAGCAACAACTGTTCTAGCAACTTGCCCAATCTATTTTTTCCTCTACAATTCCCTGGACTTGGATTATGTCTGAAAAAACCCGTGTTTGGTAGGAGATTCGAGGAGACGTAGTGCAGAAAGTAGCTTTTCTATGCTTTGGACCTACTATTAGTTCAGGTCATTGAGGAGGGGAAATAGAAGCTCCCTTGGGGAATTTTTTCAGAGTGGCCTTCTGCTTCTACTTTGGTGAGAAAAGAGAAAAATGTCAGGAATGCTCTTAGTAGAGTGTTTTCTGAGAAAAAAAAATGTTTCAGCTCTTGAAGACCTGTAAAACCATGTTAGTGTGGACTGAATAAAGGCTTCATTGTGCAGTTGAACACAATTTTTACAATACTGGCAATTCTGCTACTAATTGCTGTAGTTCAAATTAGGATTGTGAAGGGCATTTCAGCTTTTAAAGTAATGAGAACATCTTCAAACCCTAATAAAATTTAAAATTAGTAGATTTACCAGGGAAACAGCACAAAAATCCCAGCAAATAACATTTCATGTCCAGCAAAACATGCTACAAAAATGATGGAAAACATAGCTCTACTCTTTTAAGTGATGTTGTATTTATAATGTTTGTGTTTAAAGAAAAGCATAAAGAACATTTAGTGGAATAGCTATTATTCTCATTCATAGAATATTTTTTAAGAAAATAAGCATTTAACAATCAGTTATACAGTACCTCTTATTAACAGGAACTCAGTGATAACTTCCTTTTACCAGGGCAAAAATGGAAAATAATTTAATTTAAAACATATATACCTAAGGAAAGGGCTAGTGTTTTGTCTGAAGGCATCAAATTAATCACCCAACAGAAGCTGTTAATATCAGGATCTCTTCAGTACCTAGCTTAGGGGTTCCCAACCTACAGCCCGCGTGCTGGACCTGGCCCACAATGCCATTCCTTCCGGCCCATCACTGCCTCTGCCGCACCTAGAAGTGGAAGTGGGCATGTTTGCAACAGCCATAAAACACACCTGTGCATGCATAAACATGATTACATCAGCCGTAAATGTGCCTGCAGCTGTCATGAATGAAGAAGCAGGCACATTTTCCTCTGCTTCTGGGGCACTTGGTCTGGCCCCTGACCTAGATGGATGACTGCTTGGTATGGATTTGTGGATTTCATTGATCATAAACCTCATAATTCTCCATTCTGGAAGTTCTATCTGACAAACATTTTACAGGAACCTAATTGTGGTTCATTTTAGAGAAAGGCCTCAGAATGCTCTGAGGCTTAGTTACACCTAGCTTTTTTTGGCTTCTTGTTTTGAGCTAGCACTGGGGGAAGAAATGGAAGCCTGGGCCAAACTACATTTAGTTATCTGTAAGGTATCTGTGGGATTGCATTGGCTCAAATGGTTAAAACACTGAACTTGCTGATCGTAAGGTCAGAGTTTTATTCCTTTTTTTAAAAAAAATATTTATAATTTTTCTGACAAAAAAACACAAAAATAACAATACAACAATACAACAAATACAGAAAATCACAACTTGACTTACAGATCAATTTTGATTACATTCTTGTTAAAAATACTTTAACTAAAAAATACATAAATCATCAAACCATCAAAATGGGAAAGGGTAATCTACCTAAACCTCTTCTCCAACAATTTATTCCTCTTATATGTATTGCTTGACCCTTTCCGTTTTTCCATTTTTATTCAACTCTACATATAGACCACCCATGTGCTATATACATTGTCCAGGAATTACAGCAATTCATTTTCCCCAAAAGTTGGCTTGTTCTGGTACAGGTTTGATTCCTTTATTTTTAACCATCACGTATTCCACAAATCTTTTCCAGATTCTCCAGAATTTATTTACATGAACTATACCTCTTCTGACTTTCAGCTCGCATGTTAATTTATAATTGAGTGCTAATTGCCACATTTCTTTGTACCAATCTTCTATTTTTATCGTTAACTCATTTTTCTATTTTTTCACAATACATTGTCTGGCTGCTGACATCATTATGATCAATAATTCCTTATCATCATTACACATCGTAAATTTATCCAGGTTTGTTAATAGGACTAGTTCCAGTCCCAGTTCAAGTCTCTGTCCAAACATATTTTTAATTTCTTTTTCTATTTCTCCCCAAAATTCTTTCAGTTTATCACAGTTCCACCACATGTGCATATATGTCCCCGTTGATTGCTTACATCTCCAACAAACATTACTTATCTTATTGTCAATTTGGTGTAACTTAACTGGGGTCAGATACCAGCACCATAACAATTTATAGTTATGCTCTTTAACACGTACTGACATGGTTCTCATAATTCTTCTTCTCCAAATTTCTTGCCATTTTTTTCCCTGGAATTATTATATTCAATTCTTGTTCCCAGTTATTTTTTAAAATTTCTTGTATATTTCCTGTTTTGTTTAAAATTTTGTATAACTTACTAATGATCCCTTTAATACCCATCTTACCTTTTCTAATCTGAGCTAACATTTCTTCAAAAGCTGTCAGTTCTCTTTCTAAGCTTCTTTCATATATAATGTTTTTATTCCATTTGTTTATCTGAAAGATCTGGAACCAATTTAGTTTCATCTGTAAGAAAAGTTCTTTTCTTTCATCATTTTCTTTACATATTTTAACCCAATCCTTGAGCAATGAGGCTTTTTTATCTTTTAGTATGGTCTTAATTCTTCCCTCTATTCTTATTGGGAAATTGTTGAAACCCCCTATTTCTAAAACTGGTGAAACACCAGGTGCCATATATTTTTTTACCCTATTCCATTCCTCCATAGTTGTCTTTAAAAGTTTGTTTTGTATGCCTTTTTTTACCTGTTTTATTCCCTTCTTTACTTAAAAATGTTGCCTTACCCATTTGAGCTATTTCTTTCATCTCTATTCTTTCCCAGACTACTTCTTCTTTCATTAATATTTTAATAACATTCCTAATTTGAAAAGCTTTATAATAATTTTGTATATTCGGTAAACCTAATCCCCCCCTCTTTTTGAAGTAAGTACCACAGTGCCTTAACAATCCTCAGCCTATAAGTTCCATTACAAAATTTGTTTATCATGTTCTGTTATTCCTGAAGTTCTTTAACACTGTGCTTAATTGGTAAAGCATTAAATAGAAAATTCAATCTAGGTAACAACATCATCTTGGAAAGGGCTATTCTACCAAACCAGGACAAATTCAAAGTTTTATAGTGTGTTATTTTCCTCTCCATTTCTTTGTTTACCTTCCCATAATTTAATTTTTTGAGATCTCCAAATTTCCCTGTTATTGTTATTCCTAAATATCTTAATGAACTTTTAACTTGAATTTTAGATCTTGTCCTGATTCTATCTTGTTCGTTTGTTTCTCCATTACAAAATATCATCTCTGATTTTTCCCAATTTACTTTCAAGCCTGTAATTTCTTCGAAAGTCTTCAAATGCTGACAGATTTTACCTAATGTCTGGGTTGGTTGTTTAACTATTAATAACGTGTCATCTGTATATACATTTATTTTATTACCTTCTAGGCCAATTATTTCCTTATCTTGACGTATGGCATTGGCTAAAAATTCCATTCCCAATATAAATATCACTGGGGATAATGGCCATCCTTGTCTTCTTCCTGCTTCTAATATTATTCCTCTGTATATTCCTCATTGACCTTAACTCTTGCGATTCCTTGCTGATATAATTTGGCTATTACTCCTTGAAATTTATTTCCGAATCCATATAAACTTATCATTTCCTGTATTGTCCCCCATTGTAACGAGTCAAACGTCTTGAATATATCTAATGCTAAGAACTCAATTTTTTCTTTTTTACATTCTGCTGAGTCCATTAGATCCAATACCTTCCTAATTAAATCTGCCATATATCTATTTTTCGAAAAGCCTGCCTGATCTTTGTTTATATAATCCCCTATAAAACTGTTCATTCTATCTGCCAATATCATTGTAAAAATTTTTGCATCTTGGTTTATTAAGGAAATCGGCCTATATGATTCAATTTTTTCTACGTCTTTTCCTGGTTTTGGTATTAAGGTTATTATTGTTCTATTCCAAGACTTTGGTATCATTTCACCCTCCAGTATTTTATTAAATAATTTATGGAGCTTCCCTACCACTATTTCTTTAAAATCTTTATAGACTTCTGCTGGTAGTCCATCCTCACCTGGGACCTTATCCGATTTTAATCTTCCTATCGCCTCCCTAATTTCTTTTTCTGATATTTCCTTTTCCATTATGTTCTTGTGTTCTTCTGCTATTCTTTCAATCCGTTGGTTTTCAAACTGTGTTTTAAGTTTATTTAGTTCTACAGTTGTTTTTTTAAATATAGCTCGCTATAAAATTTCTCTACAATTTTTAATCTATCCACACTCTTGTTACATCTTTTCCCTGATTTATCAATCAAAATTCCAATCTGGCTTTTGAGTTTTTTCTCTTTGGCTGCTCTTGCCAATAATTTGGAGTTTTTGTTACTGTATTCAAAACATTCTCTCTTTAATATATATATATATATATATATATATATATATATATATATATATATATATATATATATATATATATATATATATATATATATATATATATATCTTTCTTAACTTTCTCTATATCTTTACAATCTAATTCTTTTTTTTATTTTAATTATTTCCCCGAATAATTTCGGATCCCTACTTCTAGCATGTTCAAGCTGGAGATTTTTCAATTGTCTTTCCAACTCCTGGTATTTGCCTATATCCTGCTTCTTCTTTATACTTGCTAATTTTATCGTCTCACCCCTAAATATTGCTTTCATAGTGTCCCAGACTGTACTGTAATTGACTTCATCATTATCATTCCATTTCCAATAGTTTTCCCATTCTTTTGTCATCTGTTCTTTAATAGTCTGATCTTAGCCTTTTGGCTAAGGTCAAGTGTAGTATCTGTTCTTATCAGTTTAGAGATCAGAGTTCGATTCCTGGCTACTGCATGATGGCATAAGCTCCCAGCTCTGTCCCAGCTTCTGCCAACCTAGCAGTTCAAAAGCAAGAAATTGCAAGTAGATAAATAGGTACTGCTTTAGTGAAAATGTAACGGTGTTCTGTGCATTCCTGTGTTGAGGCATGCCTGCCACATGTCCACAGAAATGTCCGCAGACACAGACAGCACTGGCTCTTTGGCTATAAATAGAGATGAGCACTGAACCTAGAGTCGAATATGACTGGCTTTCGAGCAAGGACAACCTTTACCCTAAGGTATCTGTCTGTAAAGTGGAACTCCCAAAATAGAGAATTATGAGATGAAGAAATATCAAAATCCCATCCCTAACCTTTAATTTAACAAAATCCTATCTTTGCCAAAATTATGTTTGACTTTCCTACATGTGCCACAGCTTATTCAGCTGCAGTTTCTTTCCTGTTCTTTGCATAAAAGGAATAGATTGCCTTGGTGGATTCTCCCACATTGGGGATTTTAAAACAGAAGCTGGGTAATTATCTGGCAGACATGCTTTCACTGTGAACTTCCTGCTTTGGCAAGGAGTTGGGTTCAATGCACCTGGAGTGTCTTCTCATTTTATAGTTTTATGATCCTGTGGCTGAAATTCTGTTAGTGTAGTTAAATCTGTGGGAGGGTAATGATATCAGCAGCAGGGGGAGATTTTTAGCAATGAGAAACTTACTCTTTTTATCCTATGTTTCCCACAACTTCCACTTGATGAAAAGGATTATTCACAAGTTAGAAAAGCCATAGAAAAGGAAATTAAGTCTTTCAGTACTGAAAAAGTACACCAATAGTATTTCAATATATATTATATGAGATATTTATTCAGAAGGAAGTTACATTGTCAAACAGATCTGCTTCCCTGAACTTGAAAGGATCTCTCTCTCTCTCTCTCTCTGCGTGTGTGTGTGTGTGTGTGAGAGAGAGAGAGAGAGAGAGAGAGAGATGCAAACAAAGCTTCATCCAGCTGAGATGGGGAAGAGAAAACAAAACAAAACATGTGACCAGATATTTTATTCATAAGCTCCACAGTTAAACTCTGTTCTAACATGACATTGGTTACCGTAAAGGTATCAGACCACACCTAGTGCTGTATGGTACAATCACATCTCTGGAAACACAAGACTATCTAGAATCCAGAGCTCTGCTTGGGAAAGAGAGCTATAGCAAAAGTAAAATAAAATAAAAACACTGCAAAGTTGGAGAATGAATTTAAATTACCCCACTAGATGCTTTGTCCTGTCAAGACAGCCTAAATAAATGTTACAACAAATTTAATCATTCTTTCTACTTCAGAACTCTCCACTAGGCTTGGTGTCCCTACTCTTTTCTTGTTTTCATTCTGTATCTCTTGCTACTCATACTGATGAACTTGATGTCATACACTAAATAAATAAATAATGAACTTGAAAGTTTACAAAAACAAAAGAGTGAATCATATTTGCTCACTACCTTTACCATTAGTATGGCAGGTTCTTTCATTTAACTGAGTAATATTGCAGGAGACATACAGTAGCTTCTTTGTACCTTTTCTCAATTATAATTCCAAAACCTTACAGATCCCCAAGGATGCCATTGCAAATGTTAAATATACCTCTTCCAGCCATTTTCATTTTACTTAGTATGATGTTGCAAGAAAGAAAACTTCATTTTTAAATATCATGAAGAACTTAAAGTTCAGTGTAAAGTGAGGGAGATTAACTCTTTACATTACTGAAAATTATTGCTCATATGTAAAAAAAATGTATTTCCTCCTTTTACTGTACTTCACTTCTAGGCATGCAAATCTTTCAGCACTACACAGCTGACATAAATAAAGCTGTCCCATCTCCCAAATGACCAGTTAGAAAACAAAAGCAAGATGATTTCCCAAATACAGATTGATGTAATTTCATGTTAAAATATACAGTCTTTCATTCATGTTCTTTCATGCCATACTACCCCAAATGTGATGGACAATGGGGCAACGTAAGAAGGCCTATGGTGAATGAAGTTCCTGATGTCTCTCTGAATTGATGAAAATTTTTATTTCAAATTCAAATAAGGTGGACATCATGAGCTGTAACCAGCTGGGATCACAATAGGAAAGAAAAGGTATGTGCATATTGGTACCAAAGCTGCAGAGCTAGGCTAGAAGCAACATATAAAAAGATACCTAGGGATCATTGAACTTTTTATACATGCATTTCAAAATGCCCAACTTTAAAGTCTGAATGTTCATGAACAATTAATCACACAGTGTGAACTTCTTTCCTCCTAAGAATAGAAGAGAAAAGAATCCCATGTAGGAGAACTACCTGGCTTTCCATATTCATATCTTGCAATGTTTCTCTTCCCACACTTAGTATCTTTTATTTCATAACACATAATGTTCAGGAAGAGCTGAGTTGTGCTTATGTATACAGTACTTTCATTTAGATGAGTTTTTCTTGCCACACACCTTGAATGTGTAGTTGATTTCCTTTAAATATTATGAACAAAAAATGCATAGTAACCTTGCAATCACACACAAGTATCACACTTACACAGGGATCTGCAACAGAGTGTAACAGATTTTGCCTTTGTGTAATGTGTGAAACAAACCTGAGGTAGAAACTGTACATAAGTATCTGATGTCCAGGACTGCAGGTTAAAATGGCAAATGAATCTCATGTTTTCCTCTTTGCAATATGCAATTAAATATACCCCATGTCCTCATCTCAACTTGCTGAGCATTTACCACTAATCAAAATGAGAAAACAATTTCCCCCTCCCACCATGAAATAAAGAGGCAGGCACAAACTCCTGCGATTAAAGACTCAAGCCACGTTTATTGAAACTTAAAACCCAAAGACTTACGTAGGGGTGGTAGTGCATAAACTGGCATCAGAGCAAGGAAAACTAATTCCCCCCCCCCCCCCAGTCCAGACAGGCGAATCCCTAGCCCCCACTCAGTGCTTCTCTTGCTAGCAACTGGCAGGTTGTCTATTCATGGAGGCATCCATGCAAGCATTTCCAATTCTATTCACACAAATGGATATTGGTTGTACTGAATGTCTCTCTCATGGCAACCCCCCGAATTCCCACTGATTCACATGAATCAAGCAAGGAGTACACTTTCACATCATCCAAAGACACCCTTTAGGGAATCACCGCTGCCAACCTAACCCAACACTATGAGCCAGTGTTGTGGAATCAAAGTAGGAAAACACTTTTTGCAACCACATCTGAAGATACGCTGTGCTACATGTATGTGGCCTAGGAACTGTTGCAAAGATTTCACATGGAAGGGTTGTTATTTCCAGGCACAAACTTATGTTTTCTTTTTAAAACAACAACAGGTGTTTCTCTGCCTTCTCACACAAGCCTCCAACTATTTATTTGGCTCATCTGTAGACTCACCCATCAGCTGACAATCCCTGTTTATGTTTCAGAGTTGATGCACTTCAGCTGCAATAACAAAGATTTGTTTTTAATCCTCAAACTTTACACCAGGCACTTAACTATTCCATTCTTTCTCCAGCATTAGCAACCTGTTATGTGCCAGGTACCTCGTTCCACTTTTATACCACATTTCTCACACTCTTGGCAGCCGATAAACAATAATCTGAAGGTGCGTGCCAGCAGAAAAGAAAATCCATTCTCACTCCTAAAAAAGACAAGAGGTAAGATTTTTCTCCTTTCCTCCACCTCCCCTTCTTTCAGAAAGAAAGCAACAAGAACATGAATCATGTCATATCTCTTTGATATTAAGTGGCTTTAGTCCCACTTTTCACAAGTGGTCAGGGTAATTCTTCTGAATGCATAATTTATTGATGTCTGCAGAGTGCTTTAGCTTTCTTTGGGATGGAAGGTGCTATATAAATGTAGATGTTATGGTTCTCTAAGGAGTGAAACTGCATTAAGGAGCATTTCGTCTCCCTTAAGCCATGACATTCCAGCTGGCAGTCATTTCTAGGAGGCAACTAATGAATCATTTCAAAAATATTTTTGGATGTAATTATTATTCAGATAAGAAGTAGGTTAACTGAGACTTGTATAACTGTGTCTGGCGTTTCCAAAAGACTAACCAATCAATGATTTGTAGACTGAAATAACAAAAACTTAACTCAACTTTTTGTAAGGCAGGTTTGTAAACCTTGTTTTTTAATAGCAATCCTGCTAAGAAAGAGAACCACATATATGTTCAGCTGTCTAGCTATGGGTTTGCTAGCTAAATGTCTCTCAATCAAACCTTGACCCCAAACACTTAGGGAGTATTGTTTATGCAAAAACAGTTCCATTGTAAAATTGACATTATATTGCAAAGGGACACCTACAGAGATAGGTTTTGATTACTTTGCGAACTTCTGTACTGCCATACACTTATGTGAGGCTCATAGTTGTGATGATGGCACCAAGACAGCCAACATTATACAAATAGCAAACCTCATTATATGAAGTTTATTGGATTGCCATCAAATTACAGGGTATTTTGGGGAAGTAAATTACATAATCTACAAAACAGGTCTTTCTTATTTGAGACGGGAACTTTTTTCTGGAAGAAAGTAAGTCAAAGACTGAAATCAGAAATACTACATTTTTAGGAAGTATTGTGAAATTAATTGGTTAATCCCACTGTAGTATAAGGCAGTGTTTCTTAAACATCACTGTTTTCTCATCCTATGGATCAGATTATAAAAGAGTCTACACCTCACTGTGATGGTGGGGGCCTTTTCCAGAAGAAAACTTTATGTTTATTTATAGAGGCATTTATTATTGTATTTCTCACTTGTGAGAAGGGGAAAAAAAAGGGGAAAAAAAAAACATTGGAAGGGGAAAAAAAAACATTGACACCAAATTCCAACAAAAGAAAATATGTTCATGCATAGAAATTGTACAATGGTTTCCCATTTGTGTTGGCTTCCTTTTTCACAGTTGGTCCCAGCCCTGCTACCAATTGGGAGAATGAAAAAGAAATTTGTTAATCACAGGAAACAGACCCTTACATTGTCAAATTAATGAATAGTATTTTGGCCGTAGTGTCCCAAGTGGCTATAACAATATCAAAAGGTTAAAAATGGATAATCTGTTCTAAGTAGGTCAAAAGGAGATGAGACATAAGATTTAAAGGATGCATGGAGGAGTCTCCTCCTGGCAACTTGTTCTCCTCTCAAAGGGTTAAAGCCACTGTGTGGTGTGTCCTAGAACAGCATGCAAGAAGGGGCAGAAGGGTCTGAAAGTCCGTTTCCTGCCCACCTCTTGAAGTGTGCTTCCTTTTTCATTTCCTCCAAAGCCCTCTCTCAGAAGTTCAAGGGTGGGACTGCAGGTGGGTCCTTTTGGGGGAGCTTCAGTGGGGAGGTGAGTAACAGGGGAGGGAGGCGGTGGGGCAGATTGGTTGTGGGAAAGGGGGCAAAGGATGGTGGTGAAGGATTGGGGAGGGGAAGGAAATATGAGAGAAGGGAAACTTTGGCTGCTGGGTTGTCCCTGGAAGAGCCAGACACCCTTACCTCCTTCCCATGAAATGGTGCCAGGGGCCTGATCAGGCCCATAGGCCATAGGTTGAGAACTCCTGATCCTGACTGTGTTTCACCATTGGTATAGATACCATAGGTTCAGCACTACCAATACCATGTATGGCATGTATTATTGCTTGGTTCTTCAGCCTGGTTAACCAGGAGAACTTCACAGGTAATTGTCTTTAACATAAAGATATGACAGAACATCTATGGACCTAATTCAGTGATGGCAAACCTTGCTGTTCCATCTGTTTTTGAATTTCAATTCCCTGAAGACCTGATCAGCAAGAGTGCCAAGGTTCGCCATCACAGAACTAATTTACTTTTTCACACTAAAGAGATATGATTTTCAGTAGAATTTTCATATTTACCCCATATTCGATATCAAAGGCTTAATAGCAAAGTGATTACAGTAAGTACATGGCCTGTGTTCAATAAATGTATACAGGTGCCTGTTTTTGGGCTGCAACTCCCAGACTAGGAAATTCTGCATGTTGTCCTTCAAAAAACACAAACATATCTAATGTCTCCCTTATTGTGATTTGTTTTGTTGTTCTAATGTCATAGCTCCATTCATTCTGTTTATGTTGGGGAATGGTGATATGTGCCTTTATTAAGTAAAATCAGAAATCACATGCATTTGTGAAACAGTCTTCCTTATGCCCATACTACTACTATCCAAAATCTTAGTGGACCACTTCTGGTTGCATGCACTCTCCTTGGGTTTAAGCAGTTCCATCCATCAAATGCACACACCACATATGTGGCAATCACATTATTCCTAAAGCAGATAAATAGGGCCAGCCCTACTTTCAGGCAAAGTGGGTCAGTTGCATCATTCAACAGATGTCCAGTGATGTAAACAGGGCAGCAGTTGCATGCCAACTCCCAGCCACTTCCAGTTGGAAGACAGAGCTTGTCCTGCTTTTCCTAAGCTGAGTTTAACTAAGACAGAGGATGCTGTCAGCCCTGCTGAAATAAGTGTCAGCTGGCAGTGTGACACATTGGAATAGGAAGAGCTAAGGAGCAAAATGCCTATTAAGTGTGCAATATGGGCATATATCCTTGGAACTAAATCTCCATAGATCTCTAAGGACCTTATATACTTGAGAGAAGATAACAAGTAATGCTAGCTTACTGCAGCTTCTACATGTTTCCACAATGTATTCAGGAATATTCAGCTTGTTTTTACATTGTACATATTTGCTGTGCGCAATCAAATACTGGGAGCAAAAATCATTGATACACAAGTCAGAGAGGGATGTACCCTATCAATTTTTCTTTCTTATCTTTTGGCTATCTTTTGACATTCAGGTTCTTTCCATCTTACTCATCTTACTCAGGGAGAAATAGATAAATAGTGTAAGCTTTTTATTGTAGACAAAGTAAATAAATTACTCATCTATTTGCCTGGTTAAATTTAATAAGTATGGCTCTTCCCAGAATGGATATTGGACAGAGGCCATATATGGCTGCCATGTAGCTGCTAAAGTTAAAGAAACTGGCCAGGGAAAGTGAGGGGTGACAGCAACCCAAATTTAGCATCACATAGTTGAATACACTTTTCAGTTTCCAGTACTCTGCCTTCCTTCTCTCAAGATCTAAGTTTCTTCCTGTCAAACTTCTCAACAAAGTTGGAAATTTGGAAGAGTTCTATTTAAACAATGAGCTAAACAAAAGACTCGCCAAGCTGTGCCATGGACCATGAAGCAATTCTCAGTACTCAGTGCCAGCTTCTACACTTAATACAACACTTCTGAAAACTCTGGTGCTATGAAGCAGGCAGGGGAGAAAGATAAAATTGGCCTGGCATGGGAGTTTAAGCAGAATACAGAGTTATCTTCTCCACAATGGAGAAGATAACTACAAAATCCTGTGGAAATGAGCCAGCTTCTGCCTTCTTAGCAAACCAACATTGTCTCACCTTTCAAGCTGATCAGACTACTACTTATTTGGAAACCATAAGCAGGGAGAGAAGGAAAGAAAGCTCACAGGGTCAAATACAATGATGGGCGGCTGCAAAAAGAACAGCCATGATGAGGAGTTTAAAAGCTATGGTCTGTTAGCTCGAGACAGCAGGTAATTCGTTGGGGACACAATCCTGGATGAAAGCAGCTGAGAAGGTCACAGCTTGTAACCCAATTTAATAGCTAGATGAAGGGAATCATACAATTGACCTTGTCTTTTGAAACATGGGGAGGCTAGACAGTAGCTAAAAATATTGTTCTGTGAAGTGAGGTTACTAGCTTAGTACTCAAATGCTGGCGTTTATCTCCTCACAGTAGACGTTTGGATGAGGTTAAATGAACATTGCCATGATTTCCTGATGTACTTTTGCATTTTAAATGACCATTTTATCGTATTCTATTCTACTGCATCTCATTTTCTAATGCATCTCACCCCACATTTAATCTATTGCCCCATTTTATGTAGTTGTATTTTATTCAAATCAACTTATTACAATTTAACTTGATACAGCCAGCTGACTAATCATCTAATAAAGAATTGAATTTTAAAAAAAATTCAAACCGCACTACTAATTGCTGATTTTCTTCCATCTTTTTCCCCTATTTTGACAACAACAATACTTTATACAGAGGAAGACTGATACTACTCATTATCTCATCAGGTTAAAAAAAAAGTAATCTACATAGGAGAAAGAGCTGTTTTCCTCATGACATCCCAAGGACCTGAATGAGGCAGTGGTATGGTAGATAATGTGCTCCATCTTAGATAGGAATTATATCCTGTGTACTTATTTCTGACTTTTGGGTGTAGACTACTCATAAATGATTTGTCATTCCCTTCTTCTGGAGATGTCATGACACTGTGAAGCTGTACCAAGGCTCTTGAGTTGTACCATAGAGGATTGAACTCCCAACCTATGGCTCCACCGCCTGACAAATGAGATGTATAGTGAGGTATTCACTACTCATCTAACTTACTGTGATATTTAGTCAACATAATTATTCACTGTCAAATCAGTTCTGAATTGTGGCATCCTATTTCAGGATTTCCCTGGTACAGAGTACTCAGGAATGGTTTTCATTAAGATGGTTTGCTGGGAAGAGAAGTAGGGAGGGACAATGGATTACCAAACTTCTTCCTAGTCTCTTGCTGGTTTAATGGTTGCTAGGAAAAAGTCAATGTAGTGGTCAGACATCAGTTTTGCCTTCTTCAAAAATGCAAGTCAGTTGTAGCAAATGAAAAGAAATAAAGCACAGTTCACTTGCAGCTCAGAGAACACAAAAAGAAGCTGAGCAGAATGAAATAACATTAAAGACATATGATGAAAAAGATTGAAGATGTGAGTTACACCTCTTGTTATTTTCATATTCATGCCCATGCTGTTTTGTGAAGGTGATCTCTCTTCTTCCATTACAACCCTCCTTTCTGTTATCCGTAGACTGCTTTTCAAAACATTAAAAGTGGTTTACAATTTTAGCATATGTAATGCCATAATAATTCCAGTGTGATGAATAAGGGTGTGTTGAGTCATGTGTTTGTGCTAGGCAAAATAGACAAGATGTGTCCTTGTTTTTAAGTCTGGCTTGGTTACTGGGCAGAATGAAATTTAGTTGTCCCAAGGGTATAGAATGCTAGGCTGTAAGTAATAGCCTGAAATTGGTATTCCCCTTTAGCCTAAGCATATATACAAAGAGGGCTTTGGAGTAGAAAATATAGCAGTATTGTAAATAAATGCACATTTCTGCTTCACTTAGAGCTTCTTTACAGGACTGGGTGCCTTGGTTTGTCAGGATACCAAATTGCCTTGGGAGACTGAATGTGGTTTAGAAGAGGTTTTTTCTTTTTCTTTTTCTTCAGGCAGTCTCTTTCCAGAGACATAGTGACAGGCAGAAACTGGTGTTTAAACCTCCTCTTTGTTCATCTTTCCAGGTTGCCCAGTTATAATGACCAAATAGAACTTTGCAGTATCAACAAGTAGACTTCGAAGACTTGTTTAACTACTGCAGGATTGTCTCCCTATGGGTAGTTCTCAAAATTGTTACTCCAGATATTTATTTATTTATTGTCTACAACTCCAAAAAGGTCTAGGCATCTCAGGCAACAAAACAATCTAGTATCCTGACAAACTAAAACACACAAACATGAGGTGAAGCTCTATGTCAGGGATCCTCAACCTACAGCCCATGAGATGAATCTGGCCCATGGCACCAAATCATCTGGCCTGTGCCCTCGCTCCAGCTGCCACTTCTCCTGTTGCTGCTGCTTCCTCAATCCTTGTTTCCTAACCACCTCAATCTGTGTCCCTAATGGTGATCTGTAGCAGGGCAGATGCTGTAAGGGTTACAACATCCGCCCTCCTATGGAGCACAATTAGGGACATGACAAGCCAAGTGGAGGGGGCAAGAATTAAGATGGTGGTGCTGCCACAAGTGGCAGATGTCCATGTCTGCCTGCGTCATTTCCAAAGGGCTCTCTGGCTGAGCACATCTTTCCTGGCAGATGCACACACCACCCATGTCTTTACCAGGGGCTGCTCTGGCTGAGCACGGGTGAGAAGGACAGCCTGGACCACACCATGTAGTTCCTCCAGCCCAGTAAGCAGGGAAGCAGTGTGGGAGTGGTAGGTGAATCAAGGTGATCACTGTGGCAGTGGTGGCAGTGGAGGGAGTGGTGGGTGGCTTGGAGTGGTCCTGATATCACCAGTGGTGGCAGTGGGGGGCAGTTGGAGGACTCAGTAAGGTCCCACTACCAGTGGCAGCACTGGGCGCAGTGTGGGGGGTCATGGTGGTCTTGCTGCTGGCATTGGCAGTACTACCCTGAGCCCCCTACATTCCCCTCACCACCAGCAGTGGTGACAGTGGTGGGACCACCAGTCTGACCCCTCAACAGTCTGTGGGTGTGTGAATCTGCCCTCAGCTCAAAAAGGTTGAGGACCCCTGCTCTAAGTGAAGTGAACTGTTTCCTTGTCAAGTGATTCTTAAGTGAAGACAGCAACAGGCAAGTATAGAATGAGAATATTCTCTACTCTGGGTGGAGGTTCATTACACATTAGTGATTCTGATTGAGTAGAGTGCTTCGACATGTAGAAGGAACTGTCCTTTTCAGAGTGTCATTATCCACAAGTGGAAATGCAACAGTAGGGTTGGCTGAGTCTAGCTCTCTCACCTTCATAAATTCAAAGGATCCCTCTTTTAAATTATTCTATGAAGTTACAAAGACAGCATACAACTTTTGCTTCCACTTTGTGATGAGTTGAACTATTTGGTTCCTCCCAGTTGACTGGTTCTATAGCCCTTTTTGTTTGAGATTAGGGTCAGAGATGTACAAGAAATGGTTTATTTTTTTTTCAAAATGCAACAAACTGGGTCAGAGGGGATACTGACATAGCTGAAACATGGATATATAAATATCCCCTGCTGTTTTCTATTTTAGCCCACTGTGTTTAGCCAGAGGGAATTTGGGTTTGTGGCTACTCAAGGGTATGGTACTTTCAAAAGAAGACGAGGAGAGGAACACACTGGCACTTAGGCAGGTCATGAAGCATTACTGTCAGATGCATAGAAATGAGAAAAGAACCAGAAAATGGAATAAGTTCATACACCTCTATCAAGACTGCGAATAAAACAGCCTTGTGCTCAAATACTACAACATAAAAGTACATTTACTCTGACACAACTGAAATCTCAATAATTAGGGAAGAAATTTGAGTACACCAAAAGGAAATGTTTCCTAACAATAATTTCTGCCACATGGAGGCTTGTGGCATGCAATTTGCAAGGGAGAAAGAATTCCATCTGTGATCATCTTGTTAATCTGAAAAAAGCAAATAGGCAAAACTCAACTGTATGAGATGTAAAGAATAGCATCAGCCCTCTGGTTAAATTCCACACAGCTGTGTGATTTGTAAGAAAACATTATGCAAAAGTGGACAGGGCCAATGATAATGGACAAGGGCTACAGTTCTGTTTTAAAGGACACAGCATGCGGGCAGATGAGCCTGGGTTGAAAGCAGGGAGTAAGACAGGTCAGTGACTGGAGCTATATGTAATGATGGGGAAAAGTAGATGATGCTGAGCTAGGTAGCCCAATGGGCTCACTTAATAGGGTAGCTTCTTTGGTTCCATGTGTGTCTTTTGCATAAAATTTTTGAGTGAGATCAACTTCATTTCCACAGCATGCTGAGCAAGATAATAAATGCAGAAGGTATTTTGCAGCTCTGTGTGTGTCAAAGTGACCTAAGCAATCTTTGGATTTGGTGGTCACAACAAACATCCATTATTAAATTTCTATGTGCATGTGTGAATGAGTGACAATGCTTCTTGCTAGCACATTTCTTAAACATCATTAAAAAAAACAGTTTGCTACTCTTCGGTATCTAAATTACTTTGAACATATTCAGTGGTTCCAGTATTGTTGTTGTTTAACCATGATGACTATAAAGTACTGTTAATAGAAATATCTGTATGATCACCTTTTATCTTTATGCTCTAGGATATATGGTTAATTCAAGCTAGGAAGATTTGGTGGAGCATAACATTTTAAAGATGAGGTAGTGCTATACAATAATCTTTCCAGGCCATGCCCTACATCTTTTGAGCAAATGTTCTTCAGTTGATTAAATAATGTCTGTTCTTGAAATTTGCAGATTCTAGTAAAAAAAAGTGTATCCTCACCTTCATTTTCATTTTTATGTATAATCACTACTCACTAAAACAGGAGGAGGAGGAGGAGGAGGAGGAGATGGTGATGGTTATGGTCATCTGACCTAGTATGAGAAAGGTTAGCCAGCAACACAAGGTTGTCATTACCAGGGTGTGCCCGGTTGTGGTTCAAAAATACCACAATCTTCAAAGAGAATCTTGCTGTGTACCAGTTAGATTGACTAAAACTGAGATGGGGAAAACTATTGGACTAGCTGGGATATACTGAGAGTCATTGTCCAATTGAGACACTGTTCTTGCTTCTGCTAGAAGTAACATTTTTTAAGAGGAAAGAGTGTTCACTCGCTGATTATTCCTCGGGGGGGGGGGGGAACGGCATTGATTTAAGATACATTTCGGTAAAATTCATCTAATAACTATCCCAGTGTGCCATTTTTGATCCTTCCTCTTCTTTCTGGTATGTATTTTGGTCAGTTTCTCAACTGGTAGTTAGAGGTCAACTATAGCAGTTAAACATTATCTGATTCAAATAATGCGGTTAGATTTGGAGGTATCCGAAGACTAACTAAGTTTATATTTTGTTAAAAACTATGAACTAGCTTTTTAGAAATAAAGTAGAATTTAAACTGGTGTCCTATTTATGCTACCTTGTCACTCATGTGTGAGAGAAACCCTTAAAAGTAATTCTGATGCTTGCAACTTTCCACTGCTACAGTCTCCAGTGGCTCTCCACCCCACTGATTCCATGGCTCAAAGCAGCAGAGATGACATCCAGTCTCCCTCCAATTTCACTCCTAAGCAGTTCATCTTCATTTGGATGAGGAAAAAGACTGGGGTGGGGAATCACATGTGCTTTAGCTTTGGCAAAGAGACACAATTTTGCAGTTTGAATTAATTATGAGTCTTTATAAGGGCAAGAGGGAGCTGTAACTTCCATCTAATACAGAATGAGAGGGCATGAAAAGATATTCTCAATGTGTGAGGCTATAGCCATGCTATATCAGTTATTATCATCATGACAACTGGTATTATTCTTTTTTCTGGAAAGCAACCATCACAATAGCCTCTGAGCATCTATAGAACAAAATTCTATCATACATTAGGAAAAATATCTTTTCAGACAAAGTGTGGCTAGTACAGAAATACCTCGGATAACGCTAAGACTTGGTTCCACAAGTCTTGGTGTCATCCGATTTTTAGTGTTATCTGATGCATGTTAAAATCCTATGGGATGTATCGGATAATGTTAAAGCTCCATAGAGATACATTGCAACTGCACAGGCTTTAGCGGTTGTTATCCGATACATCCCATAGGACCTTAACGTTATTTGATCCAATTCTCCTCCCCAGATTACTTAACGTTATGCGATTTTAGCGTCACCCAAGGTAAATGTTATCCGAGGCATTACTGTACTTTAAAAAATCCATCACAGATCTTATGCTCCAGGGTTGTCACAAGGCATGTTAAGTGACCATGAATAGTTTGTTGGTGTGTCTAAAATTTGCTGTGATACTGACGAAGGAAAGGGAAACAACTTTTCAAAATGGAAAATAGTGAAAATTGTCATCCCAAAAACTCCAGGTCCATTTTGCCTTTTGGTGACTTGCTCAGTACTTAATTTTCTGATTTCTTTAAGAAAATATATAGTGAGAAGGAACTCTGCATAAGTTAAGTACTACTTATTTAATACCTCTTCATATGACACAGACTCAGGTTCTGTGGATCTGAGACCCGACCCCTAATTCAAACTAGTGCCTGTGAGGGAGCCAAAATCTACTCTTGCAAAGGAAGGAAAATGAGTTATTCTAACTGGAAGTTTTTGGACTTTACAAGAAAATAAAATTGGTGAAGACCTAAAAGCATTGAAAAAATGATTTGAATTTTTCTTGTGCCTTTGAACAGCACAGAGCAAAGATTTTTTAAAAATAATAATAATAATTGTGCATCCTAATCCAGCTATTTAGATAAAACTTAGCACTGCTATGATTAAAACACTTGAACAGCGCAATCTTAAGCAGGCTTACTCATAGGTTAGTTCTATTATATCCAGTGGAGTATTTTCCCAGACACAAAAGTGATGGATTGCAGTTTAGATGTGTTCTAACCATGACTTCTCTCTCTTCATTTAAAATATGTGTGTTTTATTGTGAATTAAATATGTTTACAAAAAAAGTAAAGTATTTAAGGAAAATATAGACACTGTAGGTTATTGATAAATAAATTAATAAATAAACAATCAATGTATAGGATTGAAAAGATGGCTGAATTTATTTCTGAATACATCTATATTGATTTGTAGGCAGTGTCATGCAACTGCAACTCGGTGAACACTTTTCTTGGTAGCAATAGTCATTGAGTATGGTAGGTCATGTCTGGGTGTAGAATGTAGCTGTCAAAAGAATGGCACAAACTTAGTAGACTTTGTTATTTAATTACTGTACTATTTTGTTTTTGCATACTGTCAAGTCAATTAAGACTCATGGTGATCTTTTTAAGGGTTTTCTAGACTGAGGGTACTCAGAAGTGGCTTACCATTCCATTCTTCTGGGGGTGCCCTCTTGGGACTATGCAACTTGCTCATGATCCCATTGCCTGGCTCATCTGGGAGACACAGTGTGGTATTGAACTCCCATCCTCTCATTCTGTGGTCAGACAGGTAACTCACTGAGATCCAACCAGCTAATTAGCCTTTTAGGGTTTGCATCTAGATGTTGGTCCTCCAGTGTTCAAAACTCCACCACATACAGACTTCTCATCCATCTCCAGAAAGGAAATATTGACTCCCTGAAATTACTGCTAGGATCCACTTGGAAATCATAAATTATAAAAAGGGGGAGGAAAAGAAACAAGATAATTATGGAAGGGAAGAGAGAAGCAAGAGAACAGTTTTTGCTGGGTGGATGGGAAATTTATTTTTTGGGGGAAAAACACCCATTTATATTGCATTCTGTCCAAACGTAAAAACAGGAAAGTGTGAGGCAGAAATGAAAGAATGGATGGGATTTTTCTATTTCCTTTGTAGTAACACTTTATTGTAACTTCCGCCCCTGAGTTAAATTTAAATAAACATTACCTGAACTATAAAAACTGTCCCCCTCTAACTTAAACAATGAGATTTGGGAGCTCATGCACAATTAACTAAATTGTTAATCCTTTTCTGCTAACCCTATTTTATTTTATAATATATAAAATTGATTCCAATTCAATCTACAGTATGTGAGATTAGTTGAAACAAGGATTGATCAGGTAGACAGGGTTTTTTTTTTTACAAAATGTCTTTAGATTTAACTATGTCAAGACAACTCCCAAAGATCTTTTGTCTTTTGACTTTGTCCAAGTGGTAATCCATTCTGTTACAAGTTATCTTCAGTGACACTTTGCAATTTGCCAAGCATAATGCAAAAGTTCCCCTGAAGGCCTGAAATATTCAACACTTCTATGATAGGTGACAAGCAGTGAATTACAACTGAGCCATTACCTCATGCTAGTTTAGTTCAGAGGAGACAAGTCTCTATAATTTGCAATCCTTTGGCTTGAAACATGCCATGAATCAACCTTCCAAAAAAAAAAAAAAAGACTTCTGCATAATACAAGAACTTTCTTACCTAAAATCAAGTGTCTCATTCACAATTGTTGTTACTGCTCAAACTATTTATGATGGTTAATAAGAAAGACTGTGCTTTTGCCATAAATTACAGGTGTCTGGGATCATATGGTTTTATGAACAATTTAGAGAGCAAAGTCACTTGCTTGTATACTGGTGTGAACTCCAAAATTGATATAAATTCATATTGGTGGAAATAAATGGAGCAACATCTGGTAATGGGTTGAGGGATTGTCCTTAGATACAAGAGAATTTGGAAATTTTGTTGTTTGCCATCACAACAGCAGCTAGATTCCCAACATCCAGGCTGAAGGAGGTTCAATGGATTAGCACTATTTCAGTGTCTTCTGAATAAGGTTATCACTCAGGATGATAATGGTTGCTTCCAGAACTGTACCTAGAATGAAATGAGCCTAGACAATCCACTTCACCTTTGAAATACCTTGAAATGCCACCAGGACTAGGGAGAGCTTTTCCAGGACAGGTGAGAAGGAAACATTCCTTTTTCCAGGTAACACATGTGAATTCTACATCAAATAATGATGCATGTTTCAGGTGAATTTTCACAAGACAAGATAGAAAGGCACTGTGAAAGAACACTATAAGCTTAACAGGAATAGTATGCATTTCATGTCTTATAAACATTATGTTTTGCACTACATTTCCCAGAATCATCTGATCAGCATGTCAAATTGACAAGGTGGATGAAAAGATTTTGTGTGTTGTGCTTATAATATCTGTTCAGGAAACAAAGGAGTAAATATACACAGCACTCCCTTATACAAACATGCTATTTTGCCATTGTTACATAAAAACCTATTTATTGTGATACAACAAGAGCCTGCCCTTTAACACCACAAAGACCTGCTTCCTGATATGAAATTTTGGCTGTGAGGAATGAGAAACTGCTGTCCTAGCAAATCTATTAACCCTATTAACTGGTAATCTTGCTCTGTGTAATACAAGATCAATATGTTGTTGAGTGTTTGGTTGATTTTGTCATCCATCCCAGCATACTACAAGTCATACTAACTATGGCCTTCCAGCAAAGCATGTTACTTACAAGGATTCTAGATATCAATGGATGCAAAAAACTAATGGTCTCTTCAATACCATGAAACTTCGTAAATGCAAATAATCACATGTTTATTAATGAGACCAATAGTTTGAGGGTTCATTAAAATTTAGCTTTGCCTTGAGCAGAATTAAACAAGACTGAATTTTGCTTGTTATGATACCTAAAACTGAATCTTCAAATTAAAATAATTGTGTATGCCCAGAAGAGCATTCTTCCACATGTACATTAAAGGATGATTTTCTATTCTTTCTCATTAAACTAATTGAGAAAATCTTGCCTATTCTTTTTTGCATATTGGCATCCAGGCATCTTTAGCTGAAAATTAGCTATGAAATATTTCTCTTTTTGGAACTATCTTATTTTGTGTTGCTCATATATGCATGCACACATATACACAGTTTTATACCCCAACTTGCAAACAAGATATTAGTTTACTTCCAGAAACTTACAAATGCTTCATGGCATCATTCTGCCCTTACATCTATGTTAAGTAGATCAATGATTATACAATGGAAGCAACTTACACTCTGCCACGGGTGTGCAGGTGGACAAGAACACCACCGCCTACCCCGGAGTCACACCAGCTGTCTGGGAGGGGGATAAAGGGTTGCCCCGGCAGAGTAGATGGCTGAAGACACTGCCCCGGCCATGTGGGCAGCCGAAGATGCCGCCCAGGCTGTGTGGGTGGATGAGGCCTCCACCATCAATTGCTGACCCTGGACCCCCATCAACTGTCCAGGAGGGACTTTGCCACTGACCTGGACCCCAATAACAGTTCAGTGGGGAGGACTGTGACTATTTTTCTGTTGTCTATTGTTATTTTACTGTTATTTGTTGCACTAAAGTGTAAGCTGCCCTGAGTCGCCACGGTTAGTGGATGGCTATAAATGTGAATTATAAACAAACAAACAAACAAGTATAATGAATCTGCTATGGAAATGAAAGAAAATGTTTGACTAAATCTCAGTAGGAACTCTCTAATGGTAAGAGATGCTCTTAGACTGGAGATTTGGATTGCTGTCTCTTCCTGGATGCCTTAGCTAGGATTTATCAGATTGGCTGGGAGCTGGACTATATGATGTTCAGCAGGATCCTTTCCAGGTCTCAATTTTTATTATTCTGGAAAAACAGGTCCAGATGATGGCAACAAGGATGATTATGGGACTGAAAGCCAAACCCTATGAGAAAAAACGTAAAGAACTGGTCATGTTTAATCTTGAAAAAGAGAGACTGAGATTTGAAACATTATCATAATGACGGGGAAGGATCTGTTCTCATTCGTTCCAGAGTGCAGATAATAATGCCTTTGGGTTACAGATTTCAGGTTCTTAACTGTTAGAGGAGTACAAAAATTGAAACAATTATGCTGGAGAGCATTCAAAAGAAAGTTAGACAGCTCTCTGACAGATATACTTTGATTTGGATTCTTGCATGGAGCAGGGGTTTGAACCTGATGGCCTTGTGGACCCTTCCCAACTCCATTATTCTGCAGTTCCATTACTACATGCAGTTCCATTACTACATGAAAAACACTGCAGTTCCATTACTACATGAAAAAGCTAGCTAGCTACAGTGTATATATAACTGTAATATAATTTTGCTATTGTCTCTATATCCTGTTCAAGATGGTTCCTCCATAAAAAATGGTGGTAGTATTTTTAAACCATGTTTGGATGTGTTGGAACAAGGCAAAGTGATGTTCAAGAAATCTCCTGAAAGCAGTAAGATTTCAGTCAGTAAAATTCACCAATAATTTAGTCATAATTAACAGAGCCAAACCAAGCAAAGTTAAAATAAAATAAAGACAAACAAAAATTATGGGACCATTCAGACTAAGAGATTTATATTTTGAAGAGTCACATGCAGTACAACATTTAGGTCTCATTTTTATATCTAATGTAATGGCTGTAGGAGTGTTGATTGACTGAAAAGGAATTCAGAAGACAACTATGTTATTAAGTCTGATAGGAAATTCTCAGAGTGTGGGCTGCATAAACACTCTGACATGTTGTTGGGACACAAAACCTTTTAAATCCTCCCTTTTCATAAACCAACACCCTAAATTTCTTCAGTCTCATCTTTCCAATGTGTGGGTCCAGTGTAAGTTTGGCTCTTTGCTCATTGGCTGGATATGCAATTTTTTGCTTGCATCTCCTCATTGCTGCATAGAATAAAAGATGGCCAGGAATTTTTTTATTTATCCTGAACAGACTGTATTTTGGACAGTTTAGAAGAGAAGGATCACGTTAAATAAATTGGCATAGCTTAGGTATAAGAAGCTTTCAATAGGTCAGCATCTTGGAATTCAGTGGCTGGTATGGGGGATACCCTTTTTGATCATCTTGGGTCATGCCTACTTAAGGCCCCATGGCTTGAAGAGAAAAAAAGGTCTAGGAAGGCAAAGTAATTCTCATGGTTGTTTCCCAACAGGTGTGAATGGCACTGTGCAAGTGTGAATGGTACTGAGCACAAGAGGGTGTCCTGTAGACAAGTGGCTCTCAACTTATTTTTGGCCATGCCCCACCTAAGCATTTCTAAAATCCTGATGCCCACCGCCTTGTGGAATATAATTCTTATTATTCATAGTGAACCTCTTTTCACATGGAGGAAGCCTAAAAGGCCATTAACTTGGTCTAAACATTATCCAATTCCCCCCCCCCCAAAAAAAAAAATTCAAATTGCCCTCCTGTATATATATATATATATATCTCCTCTCCACATACACACAAATTCCATCAGAAACTTCATTTGTGTAAGAATTACTCAGTGATAGAAGCTCCAAGAAGATGACCCCATGATCTGTACAATCTGCTGACAAAAAATGGTGTCTGCATGGGTGTGTAAATCATGTCTATACTTTTTTTAAAAAAAAAAAATCATAACTTTAAAACTATCCAACCAAGTGTCACCAAATTTGGCACAGAACTAGATCATACTGTCTATTCCTCCCATGCAAAATTTGATTCTGATCAAAAGCACATTTAAGAGTTGTTGTTTTTGGTGCCCCTATTTTAGAATTGCCTTGTAGAACAATTTTCCTGCCAGGAAAATACAATCACTGTACTCCCTCCCATGGAAATAAGCCCAGATGTGTTATATCAGACCTTCTCTTTCAGGTTTTCCTGCCTTTTATTTTTACAATAAAGGATACTGGCCTTGTTTGTTTGTTTCAAATAAATATTGACATCTTGCTTTTCTATTTAAACAAATCAAGAGTAGTTTGCAAAATAAATGTCCTTTTTGAGGGGAAATACAAATACACACTGGCAACAAAGGAGAAACAAAGAAACTTGCACTGAGGCAAAGGATCAAATGTAATTCAAAATTTCTGGAGCGTTTGATTGCAACAGAGGAAAATATGCATGTCTATGAAAAAATAGATTTTTTTACTGCATTGCATGTTAGGTTTAGGTTATTTTTCATTTGAGCATTGTTTGCTTCAGATTTGTTTAATTTCATTTTTATTGATGCAATAAAACTGTTCATCCTGTTAAATTATATGGATTAGAATTGGGGAAAAGAAGAGAAAAATAAAATAAATTTAGTGGCTAGATCTTTTTTTAAAATTAGACAATCATTAATGCTGCTGTGGGATCATTGGCCACACTGCATACCTATAAATTAACCTGAGCTCAGAAAGCCTCAGGGAAAACTTACAGGTTCACTGTCCTTGACACACATACTTTGGTAATAATTTTCTATACCAGAAGTTCTCAACCTTTTAAAGCCTGGGGCCAGGTCACGCTCCCTCAGACAGCTTTGGGGGCTGGATGGGCATTTTGCCCTCCCTCTACCACATGACACTTCCTGGTGTGATGGATGTGGTGGGGGGGGCACATGAAATGGTGCCATGGGCTGCATCCAGCCCACAGGACACAGGTTGAGAATCCCAGTTCTAGACCCTGGTTCAATCCTGCTGTAGTCTAGTGACTTATGTTGTGATACCACTTAGTATGACTATGCTGCCACTTATCACTCTTCCTTAATATGTTTATTCAAGTCTTGGCTCCTTTGCCTTTAGAAAAGATCAAACCACTCTTCCTATGTGAAAAACTTTCCAAAATGAGGTCTAGGCCCAGTTTTACAGTTGGTATTTTCCAAAAAAAAAATTACTCTAAGATTGAATGTAGACCCACTATTCCATGAATGTCAAGAAAATATTTATATTAATGAGAACGTATTCAATGAAAATCTATTTGTTTAACACAAAGGCTCACAAAAACACAATCACCTTGCCTTTAGGTGACACTGAAAATTAGTAATAAAAACTTGGAAGAAATGAAGGAAGAAATATTCCTGGTTAACAATGGTGCACCTGAGATGAAGCTAACCTACCACAAGATGGCAGCTAAAGGCAGTAGAAGTAATATTATAGACAATTAGGAAGCTTGGTGGATCAGATGTCTGACAAAGGAAATCAGATTCACAGAAACCACTATTGCATTATTTTTGTGAGGGAAGGGAAAAACTTAACTTATTGTTAAGACTGTAAATTTGGGAAAACCAGAGCTTTTCTCTGCGTTTACCATAGGGACATATCTATTAACTGTGTTGCTGTTTCTGATTCATGTTCATGGAACATTAAATAGTACCACAGTGATCTACAATACAAATGTTGCTGCTCTTGGAGGAAACAGGAAAAACAGACAACACTTAATTTCTTTCAGGATGAAAGAATAAAAAATACCAGCTATGCTGAAAGTCTCAAAAAAGAGTTTTGTTTTGAGTAGGGAATTGGAATATAGTGCTGTATTATTCACTACTTATTTGGGTGAGGAATTTTTAAGTGTCAAGGATGGAGACAGAAAGAATGAGAATGGAGAGGGCTGTTTAAAGGTTGTAGGAAGTTGTCAATGGTGGAGTGCTGAAGATCATGAAACTAAAAAAACAAAGATCTCATGAATGAGAGGATAATGTTAGAAAGACTAATTTTGGACTAACTTATCCCTTATAAGGAGTGAGGCATGTAAAGTAAAACATGTACAATGTGGAACACATTTCATTTAATGTATTAAATAAGGTAGAGCATACACTATACTAGAGTAGGGATACCCCTACAGCCCTCTCTAGGCCAAATGGGCAAGTCCCTAGCCCCTCTGCAGTGCTGTGCTACCTTAGCCAAACTCCGGCAGGCTCACTCAGGGAAAAACCCCTGTGAGTAATTCTCATTTGATTCATATAAATGATATTAATTGTGCTGCAAAGCTCCCTCATGAGCCCCCTGTGAGTGCTCTTGATTCATATGAATCAGTGCACACTTCATCAAAAGACACTCTAAGACAGTGACGGCAAACCTTGACACTCCAGCTCTTCTTGAACTTCAATTCCCAGAAGCCCTGAACAGCCCTTCTGGAGTGCCAAGGTTCACCATCACTGTGTCTAGGAGATTCACTGCTAAAAAACTAATGGAGCACTAGTCATTAAATCCAAATGGATTATGACCTATATCTTGTGACATCACCTGGATCACCAACATCAGTGACCCATAGGAATCAGAATCCTTTTCCTAACATTGCCAATAAGGATAACTAAGCCCAAAATTCCTAACCAGATCCAGTGGTGGCCAAGACAACACTTTGATCTACAGAGTGGATGAGCAGACTGTTTGGAAACTGAGCAGTAGGAGCCTGTCCTTCGGACAAGCAGGACTTAAAAATAAAGTCCTTCATACCCAACCCTCAAGGCCTGCTGGAGCACTGCTTGCTGTGTCTGATGCATCTTAACCTCCCCTTTCCTGAAAGTAGGGGAAACTCCCCTTCCTGTCAAGCCTCTTATCATCAGAATACCAGAGGAGGCATTATTCCTATTTTCTTCTAGCGGTAGGCTCCTTTCATTGGTAGTCTGAACATGAACTTTTCTTTTCTCTTCTCCCAAATACCAGAGATGATCAAAAAATGTGGTAAGCCTCAATTTCTGATACCTTCTCAACCTCTTGAATTTTTATCAGTCAGTCTGTTAGCTATGATAACTCTTGTCTTCTCTAATATTGGTCTAGCAATAGGCTCCTCCTCTTTTTCTTCCAGGCATTTCTAGAATTATACAGTGCCCAGTTCCAGAGTCAAGGACATGTTATAGTCATGACATCTGGGCATCCTCTTCATGGAAGAATAAGGTAATATTAATATACAGTCTCACTATGCCATCTCTTGAATTTGTTGCCACAGGTAAATGTTTCTGGTCCAGACACTCTGTAAGATACTTGACATATCTGGTCATATCTGCACACTAATCTATTCTAGCATAGTAGGACAGATTGGAAAATACTTCATCTCTTAGGGCCCCCTCCCATTTGAATCTTCTTCAGCCATCAGAGAAGTTATCTGATCTTTGAAGTTCATATTTACATTTACTGCACAAGTTTGCAGAATCACCAATTTATCGCATGATCAAAGTATGTGTAATTAAAGATGGATTCTTATCGTCATTATCGTTGGCTGCAACTCAATCCAAGTATACATTTTTTCCTGCCCCAGGATGCCAGGAGGCCTGATCTTAGAGGCTGGCTGGTTCTGGGCCACCTTCTCACTCTGAGGCAAGCAGGAAAAATGCCACTGGCATGAATTTGTTTAAGGTGGATCTCAGCTTATGATCTTGAAGCCATCTCCTGTGGCACATATGAAACAAGACATGCAAGATTTAACATCAGGACTCCAAATGGACTGTCACAGCCTTATGAATATGGTCAAGGTGCACCTTCACAGCCAGTCCATACGGCATGGGCTCTTCCACTTCCATGACTGTTGGGAATCAGAATAGTGAAGTGGTTCCTCCTCTCCTCATTTTGCCATTGGGGCCAGTAGGATGGATTCCAATGGCATTTCCTCCACTGAGGGGACCATCACCACACCCAAAGGGGTTCATCCACCTGTAACCACTGGCCCCTTGGGGAAGTCAGTTGAGTTGCTGGCTGTACAGTCTACTCCATTACCATAGTGGGATGCCTGGCCAGACATACATCCTTATTTCTTACCATATTCTGTAGTGCAGTAGTTATTACATGGGTCCTGGTGTTCATGTCTCTGTGGTAACATATGAACTTTAGTTCTGTTTAACATCTCAGCATTTAGAGATCATATGGAACTTTGCCAGAAAGTGGACATCTATCTCAACAAGGTTTACCTTGTGGCATATGACACAAAATGATTATACAAAATGATGGATTGCTCAGGTATTGAAGCTTCTATCTCATTAGTAAAGACAATACAAATCTCTCTCCTTTTCCCCCTTGTACGTTCCTTCTTGTGCTATATTAGTTTCTTACTGAAATTTCAATGAGCCCTGACACTGGGTTAACAAGTCTTTGCTGTTAGAAGCTTTTCAAGATAAACTTGGCAAAGCACTTTCAGTTTGCCTTGGATAATGGTAGGCAGCTAAACCATTAAGGTAATTACAAAGAGAAAGACATGAACTGAGGTAGTTTGTCAGAGCAAGGAAGTGTAGATCTAACTTAATTGAATTCCCTGACTTTAAAAAAAATGTATTGGCTAAGATTCCAAGCTGAATTTTAAACAGCCTGCTAAGCCCCTGTAGATGGATTGTTGTAATGGAAAATGTTGAGTTAAAGCAAAATCATTTCAATAAAGCTGGATTTTAAAACTCATTTAATATGATATGGTAAACAGTATCCTTTGAAGTGGTCATCATCATGCCATGGCAAATGTAAATCCAAATGTCATCCAAGCCTTTACCCCATAATCATTAATATTCTTTTTTTAAAACAAAAATGTCATGGCTCTATTCTCCTGCAAGATTGGCAAAACAAATCCCCAGTTGACTTTTAAGCAATGTTTTTAATGTATGAGCTGTCAGACCAGCTTTCATAAGAAAATCTATTCAAAGTTTCAGGTGTTTCTGATATTTGAGACCTTTAGCTAGAGACCACTGGCATTGAAATTTGCCTACCAAGCTACTTCCCAATAGTGTTAAAATGTTTCTTTCTATTGTAGCTTCAAAAAGAACAGATGACAGGAAACCATTATCACAAAACAAAGATAATCTCTGGAAAAGAGATTTAGGCATTTTTCCCCAATGAAAAGATGCATGTAAGTTGGGCAAGTGTGCATGTAGCAGTTTTGTGAAGAGCCATACATACATGAGAGAGAGAGAGAGAGAAAGCTAACACAGAAGGATTGGCTGATGGTTAAGAAGGATGAATGTACACACCCCAGTGATGGGCAGCAGCCACTTTGCATCAGTTCACCAGAACCGGTAGCGGCTTTTGGGGGGGAACCATCTCAGGAGTTACCTTTTTGCTGGTTCCCGCACTGTGCATGAGCACCTACAGTGCTTGGTGTTCTCGTGCACCTACAGCGCTCTGCCTGCTGAGTCAAGGAGCCATTTGCTGTTTGGAGTGTGGCAGCCCAGAGTGTTGGGTGGCCACAGGCAGCCACGGAAGAACCAGTGGCTGCTGCTGAGGCCCTCGGCAGCCTCCTTGCTATCCTTCCAAGCAGGGAGGAGGAAGAGCAACTGCTAGCCTGAAGCTCCCTACAGCCTGCTCTCCAGGCAGTGGTGGACTGCTGCTGATTTGGACCGGTTCGGTGATCCAGAGGGGCTCGCCGGGGATGGGTGTGGTAGTAAACCCCCAGGCGACCAGTTCGGCCGCTTCTCCAACTGCCCTCTGCATGGCTGCTCAGAAGTGTGCATGCGTGAAAACTCCATTTGACGCATGTACACTCGCACAGTTCCACCGCAATCCTCCTTCAGCCCCAGCGATGGATCGCTTGGGCTGAAGGAGAGTTCGTGGACAAACCATCTGGTTTCCCCCAAAGCCTGCCCAGGAGGGTTCGGGGACAAGCCATGTGGCACTGGGGGGGTTTCAGGGGGAAACCATGCAGCTGCATGGCTTCCCCCAACCCCCCCAGCCCCAGCGATCCATCGGTGGCACTGAAGGAGGGTTCAGGGGGAGCCGCGCGGCTGCACAGCTTCCCCCCAAACCCCCCAGTGCCACTGGGGTATTTGGGAAGGGTATTGGAATCTTTCCCGTTGACACGCACACGTCTGCGGGGTTTTTTGGAAGGGTACGGGAAAGATCCCAAAACCCTTCCGAAACATCCTGCTGCTGCATCGCGCACATCAGCAGGGTGTTTGGGAAGGGTATTGGGATTTTTCCTGTACCCTGCCAAAAAAAACCCGCGCCGCCGCGCTTCCTGCCTGCCTGCCTAGTGCCTGATCCCTGACCCCTGGCCAGGTAAGTGACAGATTTGTCTTTGGGGTGGGTAGGTGGATTGGTTGATTATTTTAATGTTAATGTGTATTTTTATTTAATTATTTTATTTTATTTTTTCTTTGGCTCTGCCCACAACGTCATGATGTCATGATGTTGGCTCCACCCATGACATCAGCTCTGCCCACGGTGGGGTAGTAAAATTTTTGACAGCCCACCACTGCCTAGACCCCTCCATTGGCTCATCTCCTTAGCTGAAGTATATGGTCAGTGGTGAGTGATATTATCTTTGAAATATTACTTCTACAGAACAGAGCTCATAAGCGCTTCTTGTATTCCAGTCAAACTGATTAGAAGTCAGACTTACACTGTAGCCATCTCTCGACCTGCTCCATTGCCCTCAGCTCAGAGGTATGTTAAGATGGCAAACAGGCTGTGCTCAGGAAATGCCACAGTTAGTTCAGCTAGGCACATGATTGAAGACACAGCATAGAAATACCTTATCAGTCTGGTTCCTAAGTAGCTTAATTGGCTACTTCTATGCATTTGTTCATGTTGAATTTCATTTTTTAGAGTGCTCTCTATCGTACGTATTTCTCAAAATGACAGATAAACATCCTTCTCGTACTTAGAAACTACATCCATGAGCTTCTGGAAAGCAACACACTACCACTATGTGTACAATCTAATTATTTTTTGGCAAGCCCTCCTAATCTTTGAAGATTTATAGTTTAATACACAAGTTTAGGACAGCTTCTAAGTACTTTAAAATTGGGAGATTTTTACCTAGATTACAATAGCATCTGATCAACATCTTAGATAAAACATAATACATTTTGTCCTAGGAGTAACAAGCAAAAACTAAGAAATTAATTGAAAGTCTTTAGTGCAATTCATGCCTTACAATTATCATGGGGACATTACTTACTTGAAATACAAATTCCCATTTTTAATCTGTTCCTTTTATTTTTACCGGACAAAGATCTGACAAAAGGTCTAACAAATCATCTCATTTACAGCAGAGTGTTTCACTGTGGGTTTCAGGGTCCATTAATCCAGCTACTGATTGGTTCTGCTGGAAGCTTCATATGTTTAGAAAATGTAGAGGGAATCTGAAAACAAAAAGATTTATCCAAGTCAGTCCTGCACAGTGCAATTTTAGGCATGTCGGGTTAAAAATAAGATCTATTCTGTTCCATGGAGTGAGCTTCCATATGTTTGCATAACACTGGAACCTAATTTCAGGAGTTATGATATGCCACTATGAGAAGGCATAACTTATATTCAATTATAATGCCCCAGCTGTTTTCAAGCAAGCATATCACTGGGGAACAAAAAAAATTTTTTCTTGGTGCCTAAAATTTTCCAACTGATTTCGGGCATTTTGGGGCAGCTGATTCAAAAAATGCCATCCATTTTGTTCTAGCAGCTCTAGTTCATGAGATATCGATGATGTCATTATACATTGCTCTTATGACAACGTATTTGCCTCACCATTTGTAAATTGATTGTTTTATTAATACTTATTGATGTTGTTCAAGCTCTATTCCTGTTGTTGTTGCAAGTGTAATTTAACTAATCTGACCTTTTTTGTCATTCTCTGTACTCTCCTTTACTGTTGAGACTGGATGCTGTGCATCCCGAAACTAGTCCAACTCCGCAGCTGCTCCATGGACCCATCCAGGGAGGCTTGCATTCTAGTTTTTTTCTCCTTATCTTAAGTATGATTTTGACATTTATTTCTTTTTTTACAGGCACTAATATGGCTTTATCAAGAAGAACATGTATAAATAATCCTGATGCTATATGCAACCAGCATGGTTAGATTGGCCTAATGTGAATAAGCCATATCTAAAAAACTGGAGCTGATGTGGCATAACTGAAAGCATTTTTGGAATCAGTGACCCAAATATAGCCAGAAATAGGTGAAAATGTGAGGTGAGGCACCAAAATCACTGTTCCCCATTTGTCTATCAAACATCTCCTAAGCTACTTCAGTTGCATGAAGTACTGTAACAGGCTAGATGAGTCTGTCTGTCTATCCGTCTGTCCGTCTGTCTGTCCATCCGTCCGTCCGTCCGTCTGTCCGTCCAACCGTCCATCCGTCCGTCCCCATGGCACCATTTCATGTGCACCACACCACTACTGCACCCAGAAGTGGAAACAGACACATTTACATCAGCTGTTAAACATGCCCGCACAAGCGTAAACTCACCCATGGTTATCATAAACATGGAAGTGGGCACATTTAAGATAGCCGTAAATGCACCCACTTCCACTTCCACTTCTAGGATGTGTGGTCCAGCCCGCTAAACTGTCTAGGGGGTGTGGTCAGGCCTGCAGCATAAAAAGGTTGAGAACCCCTGATCTATCTAGATATGATAGCTCTCTAGTTGACTTGCATGGTATTGGCAAGGTTTCTAATTTATCTCCTATCCTAAACTGTACTGCTGAAATATAGAAAATAGCTATTTTGTGTGGAAAGATGATGAATTCTGTTTAGTTCTGATATTCAAAAGAAATTCCTGATTCAAACCAGTTTAATTTTAAGTGCACATCTTTTGCACTAAATTCCAACTCATGGATTTGGGGGTTCTAGTTTTTTTATGTTAAAAAAAAAGAGAAGGTATTTCATTTAGCCATGATTTTTATACCATTAGACTGGATTGATAGGTATCAGTAATTGCTTTTGGACCAAACTGAAGTTGATGTGGTCTTGGAGATTTAGCAGAAAATAGAAACAGAGACAGAAAAGGAGACAGAGACAAATAAATCCAGAAACCCTTGCATTATAGCACATTAGATTCATGACAAACATCTAAAAAGAAAGAAAAAATAGTAGAGGGAATTGTCCTAATTGTACTTTTGTTGAGAAATGAGATTTGAGCCTGAATCTGTGTTTTCCCCAGTGTACTCAGAAAATTCCTGGAGAAAAATGATCTCCACATTTGTGGGCTATTAACAACCTTTCAGCATAGAAGGACCATGGGATATGGGCGTGGAAGCAATAGTATTTCAAATGAGTATTATGGTCTACTGAGACTAAAATGACAGACTCAGACCTTGAAAGTGTCATGCTGTGGAAAGTTTAAGAGAGAGATGGTGACAATGTCAGACGATTCCATTGACAGGAACTGAAAAGAGGGCAGGCATCTGTCAAAGAAAGAAGGGTGGTTGATTTGTCCTGAGAGTCCCTAGGGAGACTATGAGAGAAAGTACCAAGGAAAACAAAAGATATTGTGTGGGCTTTGGAAACAGAAATGAAAGGAGATCATTTTAAATCCGCAGAGGAAATAAATTCCTGTGAGATTTGAAGGAAGCCTAATTAGATTGTGCAGTACCTCTTTATATGCTCAGAAATATGCCTCTGAAGAGCAAATAATTTTCCTCATTATATCACACTTTCCATCTCTCTCTCTCTCTCTCCACACACCTCTTCAAATATCTGTAGCATGCATTTCTATATACAAAATTCAAAAAGAAAAAAAAATAATGCCTAACAAACAAATATCTAAATATATGACACTGCCTTCCACTGGGGTAATGTGATAGGAGCACCCATATACTGTACCCTTGTGTAGCCCCAACTCTATTCCAGAATTGTACTGACTCCTGTGATGGGCTTTGTCCCTTCCCATTTATCAAACTCAATGAACTATCTCTATATGTGTATAAATGCATCTTTACCTATTACCTCCTCCTTTTTTTATTACACAGCTTGGCATTAATAGCTATGTACTACACTTCCCTTTATTGAAACTTACCTTTAAATGAAAATTATACATGTGTTCTAGTTCCTAGCCATAGTCAGTCTCACCACAGGTAAAAAACTGGAAATTGTTATTTTTCTCCAATTAAATTCCCTCCATTCCAAATATTGACAAAAACATTATTTTCAGACATACAACTAAATTTAGCTTACTTATGTCACTTATTTTCTTAAAAACTCCATTGCCAAAATGTAAATATATTCTCACATTCTCCCCAGAGATGGAGATAAGTACTTGGCACTCTTTCTAAACCACCTAAGAATAATTGCCATTTATTTGATTTCAAGAAGATTGCAGAATACAGTGCTGGTTGCTGAATCTCTGAGAGTATCATGTTGCATTTAAATTAGATTCCATGTAGATCAAAATGCAGGGGTAACTGAAGTGATTTTCTTTTATTTGGCCAGCCCAATCTTTGTTTTGCACATATTTTTCTATTCGTTTTGGTGAGTTTCACAAATATATGTGGCTACTTGAGCTCCAATGGCTTAGGAAAACACGAAGAATGCTCCAAATGCTAGTTTGGAAAATAAAACCAAGAGAAGATTGACAAGAGGAACCCTGGAGACCAGAGGAAATAGCATTACTATTGTGTAAAAGAGACAGGAAAAGCACCAGTAGTTGGTGCCACCTGAGGCATGAAGAACAGTGTGTGAGAGAGAGAGAAAGAGGGAAAATGTCTTGAGGGTGATAGAAGTAAAAAAAATGTAGATTGGAGGACACAGAAAGAGCTTGGTGCTACAAGGAACCCTTGGGCCACAGTTTGGAAACTCCCAGTCTAGAACAAGGAACCTTGAATTTGAATCCCCTGGTGCTTTTGCATTGCAACTCAGAGAGACCCTAGCCAGCTCAAGCCTGGACTTCTGGGAATTCTAGTCCAAAAAAATCTCAGACAAGAGTTTGTGAACCACTGCCTCTTAGACATTGTGTCGCTGCTGTTAAATCCATGATAGTAAAACCAAGGATTTCTGAAATGTAAAGTTGTTGCATTGCCCAAAAACAGGGGGAAATCTGAGGATAAACAATCCTACTTATATTTTGACAGAAAACCTCCCTCCCTGTTCGGAAACGGGAACCATGTTTTTACAACAAAATGGACTCATTCACATGTCTTGATCCTGCTTTGTTAGGGACTGCAGCAACTCAGTGGTTAAGAAGTTCACTTTGCTAGTTGGAAATCTGGTAAGTCGGTACTTCGAGACCACCTCTTAGGCACATGAAAGGAGCCTCATTCAGGCATCCCTGAGTGGAGTTTCTCCAACAAAAATCCATTCAACTCAGAATAATTGTGACATATAGCAGTAGCTAATAATAATAATAATAATAATAATAATAATAATAATAATAATAATAATAATAATAATAATAATAATAATAATAATAATAATAATAATAATAATAATAATAATATCATCCTGTTTTGTTTTTGTTCAATATGTTTAACAAATTTTCCAAATCCTATGATAATTTTTAAAAAATCTCAGTTCTTGCGCATCCCAGTTATCTGAGGCTATTAGTTGCCACATCCAATTGTCATGGAGGAAAACATTAATGACATATCCATCCCAGAGATTCAAATTAATTATACCAAGTAGAAAGCTAATTACATCTCAACAAACCTCTACAACCAGCACAGACCAATCTTTTTATGAAATAGTATATCACTAACTTTTAAAAGGCTTTCCATTGCAAACTTCAATTATAAGATCAGCTCATAGGCAGAAATCTTTTAATGTGAATTTATACCATGACAAGTCATTAACTAAAATGGATTGTTATAGCCAGCAGAGTTGGATCAAATCAATCAGCAGTACACAGATAAAAGAGTTTTCCCCTTTGACCAAAGTGATACAGTACAATGATGACTGTATATAAAATATATTTTATTTATCTATTATTATATTTATACAATTATATGTTATATTAATATTATAAATGAAATGTTATTATATTTACAAATTAATTTATGATTGGCTGTCAGCTGGATGTTTACATAGGAAGTAGTTGAAAGGCTGCTTATGGTATAGAAATCTCTAGTTTAGCCCATCTGAAGTGATAACACTTGTCTAGATTGGGTTAAACTAGAATGCTGAAAAATAGTAGAACCCTCTAATGGGGGGGGGGAGAGTGATGGCTCTATTGAACGTCTCCCACATTCTGAAATTTGAGTCACACACCAAACTGCATCAAAAACTGCAGAAAAAAAGCAAGATATGTGTAAATTTAAACAACCTGTCACTTTACATGCTATATCTAAAGCAAGGAGTGGAATGGTATTGTCTTTGTTTTGTCTCTTCTTTCCCTTCTCCCATTGGTCCCAGCTGGCCTACAAGGGGTGGGAGCTATCTTTGTCAGCCCAATTATCTGTAATGCTTTGTCCCTCTTTGTGGACATCTAGGGGAACCGAGAAGGCTTAGGATAATGAGGATCCATGATACATTCTCCGATATAGGTGTTGGCCCTTACTTCAGGCAGAAGACTAATTGTAGGACAACAGGTTTCTAATTGTAACATCTGGCATTGGGTATCTTCTGCCAGGGGAATTCCATATCTCCTGGTCAACTAGACAGCTCCCCGGGGGGGGGGGGGCAGCCAATTTATCCTAAAACAAAATTGTCTTAATCCTCATTTGGCAAATTAATTTGGAGATTTTCCTCTCCACCTCCAACTGTAATTGGTCACCAAGGAAACAGCACAGCTTTATTTTGCATTACTTATATCTCATGTCTGAAGCACTGAAATATTTGAATTTTAATACATAATCTAACTCTAAGGGGCTGTTTATACTTGGAAATATAATATTGTTATCTTTATTGTGAAGTGCTTTAAAAAATCAAATGCAGTAAATGTGACACAGTGATATAGCAATGGATTGTCTGGCAGGTTCCACCTAGTACTTCGTATTTATACATACACTGTTTTTTCTGGTAGTACCCTTTTTTTTGCTGTAGGCAGGATTTATCATTGTGAAATAAAGTTATCACTGCAATTCATAATACTGTCAATAGGTGGTGTCAGTATTGCTCATTTCGAGAATAAACATTAAAACATTGTTTTTTGTTTGGTGTTTTTTTTTGGGGGGGGGGGATTTGAACAACATTTATGAGGAAAAAATGTTGACTAAATAAATGCATAGGCAGAAGACCATTATGAGTTCCAGAAGAGCCTCCATAATATTCTGCCTTTGTAATCCATCAGTTTAATGATTTAAAGTAAAGAAAATCCTGCCATTAGGAGAGTTTTGAGAGTCCTCTGCACTGCAAGGAGAACAAATAGGTCAATCTTAGAAGAAATCAACCCCGACTGCTCCTTAGAAGGTCAAATTGTAAAGATGAAGCTAAAATACTTTGGACATCAAATGAGAAGAGAAGATTCACTTGAGAAGGCCTTGATGCTGGGAAGGGTGGAGGGCAAAAGAAGAAGGGGGTGGCCAAAAATGAGATGGCTAGATGGTATTGTGGACGCAATGGGCACAGAGCGGAGCGAGTTGAGGAGGATGGTGGGGGACAGAAATGCCTGGCGGACAGTGGTCTATGGGGTCACAGAGGGTCAGAATCGACTGTGCAACTGAACAACAACCTAGAATTGTGCTGCATCACATAAGAACTAATTGTAATTAAAAGAACTGTTTTCAAAAGAAGCATACAAATGGGTTTCTCAGTGTCATTGTCTAATGAAAGGATCCTCAACCTTTTAAAGCCTGAGTCCAGATAACACCCCTTCAGACTGTTGGTGGGCCAGATAGTTGTCACTGTCTACACCAATGATGGCAGTGGGACCACCCCCGAGCCACCTGTCATTGCCACCACTGCCACCGCTACTGACCACCCTGAGTCACCCATCACCCGCCACTCCATGCTGCTTCCCTGCTTACCAGCCTGGAGGAGATGCATGGCACCAACTCATCTGGCCCACAACCTCACTCCAGTTGTTGCTTCCACTTCTGCCACTGCGACTCCACTTGGCTTGGTGTGTCCCTAATGGTGATCCATAGTGGGGCAGCTGGAACAATGTTTCAGGCTAGATGAGTTGGTTCTGCAGGCTGGATCTGACCCATGGGCTGTAGGTTGAGATGCATACGTCACAGACCTGTAACCTCTGATAACAATGGCCACATATCGACTGATGAGTGATTTAACTGTTTACACCGATTATGTAGTGGGTTGAGTAGTGGAATGGCAAAAAAAATTCCAGAAAGCCGTAGGACAGATGTAAAAAAGGATTGGATGGAGCACTTTAATAGAATACATGTGTAAATGTTTTAACTTGATTGTGTTCAAACTGCGGGAGGGGGGACTCCCCCCAAAAACCCAACAACACACAGGACAATGACAAGTGTACATTGCCTTTAAGATACCTATTCCACAAACCAGGAAATGAAGCTGGAAGGTAGTGAGCTATTCACAGCCATTTGTGTATTCCTGTCTGTTGTTGTCACTTCTCATATTCTGGCCTCCACACAACACTGAATCAGCAGGTTATATAGTGCTGTGAGTTTAGAAACAGCCTCCATGTAACTTAGAGTTTGCCACATCAACAGCAATGTTAAATATTGTTTTAAAGAATGGATAAGCAATCAAGATATAATGGAACCAACTTGAAAACTGAGGCTGTCAGCAGCCAGCAAGGGGAACTGATGGGGTTGATAATGCAGTGAAGTCTGGAGGACTACAGGTTGTCCAGCTCAACAGCATGTGATAGTCTTTAATCTTCAAGTACACTATCCACAATCACAATGTGCCAAAGTAGTTTGAAGATGCTTCTGAAACTTGCCCAATGTCTACTTCTATAATATGTGTTTAGAAAAGATTTTATACCATAGGGGAAAGGATATTAAAGTTTAATTTTGTTCTGAAACGTAGCTGTGCAATTATGTGAAGGATATTGGTATTTATGTTGTGCAAATTACATGGAAATAAGATTGAAAAGATCCATAAAAAGGATTTCTTACTTTCTCCTAAGTGCCGTATAATTGTACAATTATTGTTTTCTATCTTGTGAAGCAATTTGTACCTAGATTTTTTTTTAAAAAAACAACACCACATTGTTATCTTAAAATGCTTCCATTCTGCCACCTACATTTATAAATGTATGTCTGCTATAATTATGTATGCTAGTAAATGAAACAATTAGTATGTAAAATGTCAAAACTGCATTGTTCTATTCTTCTGGAGGAGTTTTTCGTCAACAAGACTAGCGGTAGGAAGGAAAGGATAAGCTGCTCTCACAATTGAATCACAAAATATAGTACAAAATGATAACAAGGTTTGAAATGGCACCATGTTGTGAAAAGAAGTTGGGAGAGAAAATTGGAAATGGGGAGCGGGATCTGCATTGACACATGTCAAGACCACATGCTAATTTTTTAAATTAAACTTGTATAGATGTTTCCTTATAAAGAGAATCCAGAAGGGTGGCAGTGGGGCAAAAAAAAAAAAAACACAACTGGAGAAAAACATATATGAGGCACCTCATGAAAAATATCTACACTAGCCAGTAGGTTGCATGTCTGTGGGTGAGCATGCACCCCATGTCCACATTGATTTGGATCCCAATGACTAAATAGAGACATTTCAAAGTAAAACATTCTGAAATCACAGGGGCCTTAAATCAAAGTGGATCTATGGGACTATAGCTCCCACCGCCCCACATCACTACCCACGTTGCCTGTGGTAAATTGCATTTAGAGCCCAACAACATCTGGAGGGCCACTGGTCATGCTGATCTATGTACACAGATCATTAATTAATTAGTCTCTTTCAAACAGGGTCAGAACAAGACATTGCTGGTTTGGAAAATACAAAATGGCATCTTTTCCAATAATTACATTGTAAGAAATTCCACTAGGCTAAAAACTTCCTCACAAGCCTCCTTACAATGAATAAACAAAAGGTACACAAGACCACAGTTGGTTTTTAGCATTTTAATGCCTGGATAAACATCCCAATTTCCTTCTCCATGACCAATTCAAATCTTAGTGAAACATATGAAAGCTGCAGTCTGCTGTTAGCTACAATCCCCATGTGTCTATTCTACCCAAGAGAAAGTTCTGTCTCTCAGTTTGCAATCTTTACAGCAAGAATAAGTAAAGTGCAATTTTGCGACCAAATGCCTCTCCCACAATCATTTTTGAAAGCCTTCCCTCCCCCAAATTCCTCCTCCCAGTTTCCCCAGCCAAAAAATGTGAATTGCTACAACTAGAGACTTCCAGAAGCAGCAATTCACTTTGTCAGCCAGTAAAACTGGTGATTACAGTTTTTCAGGGACAATGAATCTACTTTGGG